>CM072818.1:9105377-9757894 GCA_036937905.1 Salvia rosmarinus
ACCAACCGAAAGGAGCCGGAGTATTTTCCAAGATAGACCTAAGGTCCGGATACCATCACCAAACGAGAAGGACGATATTCCTAAGACAAATATTAGAACACGCTACTGACATTACGAGTTCACAAGAATGCCGCTTGGGTCGACAAATGCCCCACTGCTTTTACGGATCCGATGAATAGAGTATTCCATCAATATCTCGATAGTTTTGTCTTAGTGTTTATCGATGACATTCTCATCTACTCTAAGACCGAGGAACAAAGACGAAGAGCACTCTTGCGTGTTGTACTTTAGATTTTGCGGTCGAGAATTATACGCCAAATTCAGCAAGTGTGAATTTTGTTAAAGGAAGTGATGTTTCTGACATATCGTGTCACCGATGGAATCAAAGTAGATCCCGCTAAAGTAGAAGACGCCAAAGAATGGAGGACACCATCAAACGCCAATGAGATCGAAGTTTTCTCGCTTGGCAGATACTACGCATTTATCTATCAAGGATTTTCAAAATTCGTTAGACCAATGACACAATTTTCTAAGAAAAGGACCAAGTACATTTGGACCAAGATCGTGAAAAGAGTTTTCAATAACTTAAGACAAAGCTAACCACGCTTAAGTGTTAGCAATCCCATGAGAATGAAGGATTCGTTATTTACACGGATGCATCAAAGTTGGGACCGTGGTTGTGTACAAATGCAAACCGAAGGTGATAGCATACGATCTCGTCAATTGAAGCCCATGAGTCAATTATCTCGACTCACGACTTAGAGTTAGCCGCAATGCAGCATGCTTTGAAGATCCTGAGACACCACCTTTATGGAGTCGTGTGAAATCTTCATGCATCATAAGAATTTGAAGTATTTTTTTCTCTAATGTATGATCCGAATATGAGATTTCAAATTTTATTATTACCCAAGTTCCGCTATTGAGTTTAACTCTATGATCTAGTTTCAACTGAAATCACTGAGTTTTTCACTTTTCGTGAAAGAAGTTTACAAACGTAAAAATTTCATAAAAGCGCCATTTTGAAACCAAGTTTTCACGTGATCGAGAAGTATTTGTGACGGTCTGCCAGCCCATATGACCAAAGACATCTCAAGAGTCGCCATTCGATCTTCGGATCCTATATCCCAATTATTAAATTCAAGGAACATATTGGTTCAAACTCTCAAAAGTACGATCACTCAATTTCAAACCCTTACCCTCAGAAGTTGTTTTGATAAGTTTTCTTCAATCCTGAACTAATAAGCACGATGTAGGTCGACTTACCTTGTCACCTAAGTTTTAATTTGTAAATGATAGACATCAAGTTATGATGTAGAGAAGTTCTCATGAGAAGAGATATATTCTTTCCTATGATACACATAAGTACGACGCACCCTCGAGGGTTTTGCAGACACCGATGACGAAAGTTATACCCATGTGAGTGTTATGATAATAAAGTTATGAACTAAATACTCTTTAGCATTGAGTGCAAGAGTAGTAAGAAAGGAAAATATATTATATTATGGGGAAATAATCTCATATTAATATTTTATAAAGAGAGAGATTACAACTTATCTTTAAGATAGTTGATTGTCCTAAGACCTCGTTAGTAGGTTGACATGTTTAAAGTTAATGGTGCACGAGACTCTTTTCAATGGACATATACGGAATGATAGCATCTTTGTTAACAAATCTCTCGCTTTTATACCTCAACCCTTAGAATTTTGCTTGAGCATAATTGATTTAGAATATACGAGACCTTGTATGGTCGAAATGTCGATCACCACTTTATCGATGAAGTGAGTGAAAGAAAGTTACCAGGTCCAGATCGAGTACAACAAATGATTGGAAAGGTCGATCACATCAAGCAAAGAATCAAAGAAGCTCAGATGCATAAAAGTCTTACCGACAAACGCCGATTAGACTTAGAATTCAATTTCGGGATCGAGTTTTTCTTAAGGTTTCTCCTTCAAAGGAGTTATACGCTTGGCAAAAGATGGAAGTTACGACTTCGCTATATAGACTTTTCGAGATCCTAGATGTGGTAGGCCTTGAGCCTATAGGTTGGCTTTGCCACCAAGCATTGAGACGCAGACAATGTGTTTCATGTCTCGCAATTAAGAAAAATACGTGTTTGATCCGAAACATGTAATTAAGCTCGATGAAGTAGTCCCAGCCAGACTTAAGTTATGAAGAAATACCGTCCAAATTTCGATAGAAAGTTCAAGTTTTACTAACAACAAAAAATTGTTCTCGCTAAAGTAAAGTGGAATCATCACGGTACGGAGGAGGCCACGTGGGAACTTGAAAAATAAAAATAAAAATGAAAACTAAGTATCCCGATTTAGATTACCAAGTTAAAGAATTTCGAGGACGAAATTTTTATAAGGATGGAGGGATGTCATATCCCGTCCTTCTTAATAAGATTAGAAGGACTTTCGAACTTAGAATTTAAATGATTCGTGCCCAATGAAAGAAAACTTTTTATTCCAACAAAAAGAATTTATTTCATTAAAGTGATTATGAGAATTATTATAAATAATATAATAATTGAAAATGATTTATATATATATTTATGTATAAATCATTATATCAATAATATCATGTTAACGTCTAATTATTAATTCATCGCCTTAGGATCGAATTTGAAGCCCGTAAGAATAAATCATATAATGGGCTCGGGTTTAACAAGGCCCAAAGAGTGAAAGTCCATAGATAATCAAAACCCTATACTATATAAACTTCTTCACCTATTTTGGAACCCTAGCCCAAAACCATTCTCTCACACACTCATTTTCGCATAAAGATCAACAATGGAAAAAACTTCAAAGGTTTAAAATTCTTTATCCTACATCCGCTTTAAGTATATATGCTTTGATATGTTTCAGTGTTAGTTTTAGAGAAAAGAGGATGGAGTTTGATGTGTTGTGTTTGGGAATGTGGGTTTACTGAGAGAGAGGAGACAGAGATCGTGAGAGTCACGACGGGTGGTCCGACCGACCACCGCCACAACCAAAGATAGACAAGGAGGAGGCGGGCGTAGTGATGCCACCGATTGCAGGTGTGTGGTGATGGTATGAGTGAGACATAGATGGACGAGAGTGGGAGAGAAGTGGCGCCGGTGGCGCCGACGGCAGCCGACACGATGGCGGCGGCGGCTGCCGCCGCGGCGCGAGTGTGTGTCGCCGCGGCGTGAGTGTGTGTGTGTCGCGCGTCAAGTGTGTGCGCGAGTGTATGCGCCGTGAGTATGTCGTGTGTGTGTACGCTGTGTATGCCGTGTGTTTGTCCGTGAGAGGGAGGTCACGTACGGCGACAACCTCACCTGATCCTGAGAGGAGCCAAGGCCTCAGAGGTGGGTGCCGGCGTGAAATGAGAGATAAGAGACGGACGAGAGAGAAGAGCGAGACATGCGTGAGAGGGAGAGAAAAGAAACAAAAAAAAATATGATGGAGGTCGCCGAATCGATTTCATGACGACGGCGGGTCATTTAAGCTACCGAAAAAGTAAGTATCGCTAGGTTAGGTTTAAATTGTTGGTATTAATGATTTTTCTTTAATTATGGTCAGGCTCATATTTTAAAGAGTCATTACATTTATTTAAGGTTTGGGCCCAAAAGATTAATATAGAATGAGTGGATCAATGTTTTGTTTAAGTCACCTAAATTATTATATAGGAAGTTGGGCAAAGTGTTGGGCTTTTCTATTTTAAATAATCGGGTTGGTTCCAATTTATTGTGAGTTCAATGCTTCAAATAAAATGAAGTTGTTGGGCTCAGCTCAATTTAGTGACGGGCTATGTATTAATAGTCAGTTCCAAGAATTTAATTAATAGTTGACCTTAGATTTAATTAGTAATTGGACTTCAATTAATTAAATTTCGACTAAAATTAATTAAATCTTTGAGACATAATTAATTAAATTATATTAAGTCTAATTAATTAAATAATTAACTTAAACTTAAAAATAAGTTTAAATTATTTAATTATGGTAAGTTAATTAATTAATTAATTAATTACTATTAAATTTAATTAATTGATTGATTAAGATAAGGTTGTCAAGTTTAAATTATCTTAATTTATGATTGAGACCTCTTTAATTAATGTAATTAATTTCTTTTAATGACATTAATTAAGTTAGAATAATTAAATAAATTAAATTATGCTAGTCAAGTGCATAATTTGATAATTATATTATGTGTTATATTGCGAGAGTCCTTATATATATATGTGATTTTAGTATGCAATTTAATTGCATTATACTTTGTAAAAAGTATTTAACAAAAGAAGATTATGAAATTAATTTGTTTTTAAACGAAAAGTCGAGCAAGGTATTGTTGGTGCCTTAGCCGATATAAATTAGTTTTCAAATCTAATTATATTTTGAAAATCCGGCTTAACTAATCATAAGCTAGTATCCTCCTTTACTTGAATTTAAGGCTAGCTTTTCGAGACCTATTAAGATTAGTGCTTTGTAGTTTTATCGATCAAGGGATTAGCCGCTTCCCGAGACGCATATTATTGTGATTTCTTCGTGCTTTGTCCTATCAAGGGGGCTTACTTTACAAAAGTATATTCGAGTTATATGCTCGATATTTCATGAAATGCAAACTGCTTATCCAATAAAATGTTTTTGGCGCCTACTGCTTAAGGCTCAGATATGAATCGATCGAGATTCTCTTTAATCTAATACATTAATTGAGAATTGTGTACATCGTTAGTTGTTTCGTGGGTTGATTCCATCGCACTAACCAAGTCATGAGGCGTTATAAGGGTGCTTGTCTCGATGTGTTCCGAGCACGCCATGTTATTATGGTGCTTGTCTCGATACGCCCGGCACGCCATGAATTATCCGGTTACGCCCCGATGACAATAATGGGAGCATGTGATCCGACGGTGGCTGAGGTCCGGATCAAAGCGAGTAAATGTAAGAGTCGTGACAATGGGCCCAAACGAATGAAATATTTTTGCATGCTTAGAAGTGGTTTCTCTTTAAAACCTTCTAAGTTATGTTATCATGATCGAATAAACTTTTTACTGGATTTATGAAATGTTTATGAAAATGCATGCCCAACGAGTACATTAGTACTTAGCCCAAATATTTTTCAAATGTTTTCGTGTTGATCAATGGGCGCCGACGGCAGAGCCGAGATTAGAGTTCACTCCGTATTTTCGACTTGGATTATTCCGCATTTAGACTTCCTACGAGCTAGCTCTAATTACATTTTCCTTCTTGTCTATGACTCAATTATATCTTTGATTGAGCTTAGACTCTAAACCATTGATGTTAGTATTTTGATGTGTACCGCCATCGAAGCACTAAACTAAACTCAGGATCATGAGGATAGATGTTGTTTTGTTCGATTACATCATTCGATGTCTTCCATTTTCATTTAGGAAGCTAATCCCAAATCCTAAGGGTTTATTTGCCTCGACCATTCGAGTCAACTTATTTACTTCATATTTTCTATTATTTTTATTCGTCGATCTCGATTACGAGCTCCGTTATATCAAGAAATACGGGCGTGACATCGCCCAAGCCGATTCGTTATTATTCGATATTTCCTTCGAGTTTGTTTCGTGTTACTTTAGCCTTACCTATATTGATCGTAATAATTACACCACCCTCATTCCTTTTAAGTGTCATCGTGACATCGAGATTGCCGCACCAACTCCTCGTGGATCGACCCTATACTTATCGCGGCTACCGTGATGGAAAATAGGTTATAATTTATTTTGAACGCTAAACAACAAATGTCAAATTTGCTTCAATTCTATCTTCTCAACACGAAGCTTAACGTAAAAGCTTCTAACTTAATCAACTTATTCTTTAGGATGCAATGCCCTTCTTATAAAGCTCTTAATCAGGAACTAATCTCAGCTACAAAAATACGGGGTATTACATCAATAGTCTTCGGCTTTTCGTCAACCTCACCATAAGCTGTCACCCAAGTTTTACAGGCCGTTTTTGGTCGAGGCGCGCGTGGGTGCTACGGCGTACAGGCTGACCTTGCCGGCCACAAGCCGCATACACCCGGTGTTTCATGTGTCGCAGCTATGGCGCGCAGTAGAGGCTAATTATCCCGTGGAGGCGGAGTTACCGACGAGTTTGAGCTGCCAGGGGCTTGTGTTCGAGCCCGAGAGGTGCTAGCTTGGCGGAATGGTAGTGAGAGAGAGAGGATGAGGAACAACTGTTGGTTAAGAGGGTCGGGCAGTCCGCTGACGAGGCTACTGATTAGCAAAGCCGGGCCAGAGCCAGCTCAACTTCGACCTGAGGACAAGGTTGTTTCAAGGAGGTGGAGTTGATAGAGAGTGAGCAAAGGCTCAAGGCCGAGGAGGAGATTGAGGTCGCCGAGGCCTTTGTTGGTTTACCAAAGACGGGACGGCTTGAGCTAACGCTCGTGGGCTGAGGAGTTGTTATTCATCTTTTATTTCTAGTTTATTTTGTTATGTTTCTATTTTGAGTTGTTTAAGGTTTCTATTTTTGGTAAGTGTAGAAGGGTATTTAATTAATATTAAGGCTGTCGTTCAGGGATGATTATTCATTAATTAATTAAGGTTTTAGCCTGGAGGCTTTTGGGGTAGCGCAAGTTGCAGTTTTTCTTTTAGTTTCGTGTTATATCGCCTCCTTCCACGACGCCGCGACCGCCGAGAGAAACTCTCAACAGACAAATACTATCGCTGAACACATAAATCCTAACTAGGAATTCTCCATCTAGTATAAGATCCGAATTCGATTAACATAAAAGTTAATGAGCCAACATAGATAGAATGCATACATAAAACATAAATATTTTGGACAGTCAATTATTCAATAAAACATTTCAATTCATTTGATTTTCATTAAAGCATCATAAATGTAAGATTTGTCATTTTATTTTTTCCTTGAAAAGAAAACCTACCTTGTACGTTTTTCTTTTTGATAAGGATATCCTTCATCTTCCTTCGTCACTTACTTTCGTGCTCCACCTTTATGTATGAATTTAGTTTAGTTCGTTGTTCGAATCTTTGATAACTTCGAAAAGATAACTAACTTGATAACTTCCTAAATACTTATTAGAGCTTATTAGTTAAATTTATTTATTATTATTATTAATATTATTATTATTATTATTATTATTATTATTATTATTATTATTATTATTATTATTATTGTTGTTGTTGTTACAGATTCAACAAATTAGGGTTATGGTTTCATTAGGAAATTCTAGTTCATCGGGTATCGTTTTCTTAATGGGGCGAAGCATCGCTTTGGTCCTCATATTAGCGTGTGAAGTACACATATAAAGATGTACACTCAAGGTTCTATCTATTAGCGACAAAAGATTCATACTCCTCAACCCTGCTCCATCTCATCACCCGCTCAACCTGCATATTTAAAAACAAACATGCAGTGCTGAGTACAAAAACACATCAGACACATACAGTAACACACAAAAGTTTTATTTAAAAAGGTCCATGTTTATTAAAAATTTCTATCATTTTTCCATAAAGATTGTCCGACCGTAAATATTTTGTGTTCAGATGATCCATATCTCAGATTATCATGCACCGTGAGAAGAGGTCTCCTTCAACGGACGCCAGGACCGGGCCAAGAGAAACTCTCAACAAGACAAATACTATCAATGTACACATAAATCCTAACTAGAATTCTCCAACTAGTATAAGATCCGAATTCGATTAACATGAAAGTTAACGAGCCAACACAGATAGAATGCATACATAAAACATAAATATTTTGGACAGTCAATTATTCAATAAAACATTTCAATTCATTTGATTTTCATTAAAGCATCATAAATGTAAGATTTGTCATTTTATTTTTTCCTTGAGAAGAAAGCCTACGTGATACGTTTTTCTTTTTAATAAGGGTATCCTTCCTCTTCCTTCTTCACTTACTTCTTTGCTCCACCTTTACGTAAGAATTTAGTTTAGTACGTTGTTCAAATCTTTTGATAACTTCGGGAAAAGATAACTAACTTGACAACTACCTAAATACTTATTAGAGCTTATTAATTAAATTTTAATTATTATTATTGCGTATTCAACAAACTAGGGTTATGGTTTCATTAGGAAATTCTAGTTCATCGGGTATCGTTTGCTTAATGGGGCAAAGCATCGCTTCGGGCCTCATATTAGTTGCTTCTTTGTAACTTCTGAACAACATATTCGGAGCAATAAAATGTACTCTCTCCCTCTCTAATAGAATTTTGTCCAAATTTTCCACAAGCTAAAAGTATAAAGAGCTTATATATCGTAATAGTTTCTTTCCATATAAATTTGATTAGAAAAGGACACGACGCGACGACGCGACGCGAGCCCAATCGAACCTCAACCGGCGACGGCGACCCAAAGCGGCGCGAGCGCGATACGGCGCACCAGCAGAGGTGGTACAAGGTGTGGAGAATTAGGTCAATTTGTAGAGAGGAGGTCGAGGCACGTTGAGCAATTCAAAATGAGGGTTTATGATTTTTTCAATCCAAATTATTTTTGAACGTATTTTTTAAAAAAAGTCAGCACGATTTTGGAGTCAAACGTCCCCGGGATGTATTTCAACAGATTTTGTCGTCCCCGCCCGGACTAGCACGCTCCTTCCCAGCGCACTCCATGCTTTACAAAGACACAAGTATCAAAAGTTCTCATATACATAATGGTCAGATAACAAACCGCAGCTTATTTTCCTCGCTTGTTATTCGAGACAAGCTATAACGAAGAAAAGGTAATCAGATATTGATTCTGCTTCGCTAGAATTTTACATCCATGCAAATTTTGGTCTTTGGAGGCCAAGAATTGTTAGTTAACCAAGCTTTCACAGATAAAAATAAAGCCAAGGCAAAAGAAACTCACTGAATTAGGTTTATGATCCTCATTGTCGCACAGTAGGCGCTTGTTAAAGGTCCTTCCTCAAGTTTTGAGGTAGATCAAAAGGTGCATTCAAATGTGATGGCGAAGAGATAGTTAATCTCAAGAGCCTCGTACAAAACATTTGAAGAGAAATAAACACATGTTTCCATGATCATAATAGTAGCCACATCGTAGTGTCACAAACCATGCTTATAGCGTATATATTTGATTCCCAACATATAAACTTCCTATAATAGGTCGACTAACGATGAAACCGTAGTCGACTTCAAACCTCAAACAAAGCGCACGGCATCGATAGGATACGCCCAACTACTGTGCCCAAGCATCGTGCCCAATACAAGTAAACTCGACATCAAGCTCGGCCCGACAAGTTCGCCCATGAAGACTTCTAAAGTCAGGGGAACGCAAAGCTCACCATATCTAAAAGAATCCTAATTCAAGAAGGATAGGATCTCAATCCTAGTTAGAGAAGACTTCGGATTCGAGATCTAGGTCAATACATTGTGTATAAATAGAAGCTAGATTAGACGACATAGATTCATTCACTCTTTGTAATCGCTTTACACCTCAATACACATACTCTCTCTCGCCTCGTGGACGAGATCTTATTCACGATCGAACCACGAAATCTTTGGTGTTCTCAAGATTTATTTCCTTACGAATTTAAGATCGATCACCGCGCGCCGCCTGGGAAACGAAATTTTGTGTTTTCGATCAACCACCATTTACTGTGGAAATAATCACGACTGTGTACACCGTGGTTATGCATCCAGACCACACCGCAACAACAACGCCGACGGCGAAGGGAACGCCGAGCTCAACTCGGAAGAGCCCAATCGTAGAAGAAACCCCGAGGGCATATCCAAAGTCTCGACGAGCACGGACACCCCGCCCGCAGGAGCAGTTACCATAGCGGCGCAATCGTAGCAATAATCCAAACCTCCGGCTCATAAGTAAACCTCGACGACGCTGCTGGCGGATTTCGAGAAAATAAGGAGAGCTTTCTCGCCTCGTCACATGTGGTCGGTCACGCCCCAAGAACGGTACATCAAGCCTCATCTAGATACGAGGCATCACAACGAGGTCGGGGCCCAAACCGACCGCACAAGCGAACGAAAGCAACGCGAGAGGACGCCGTGATCGCCAAGCCGGCCTCGATCGCCAAAATAACCATCCAACAACTCTCCCCGATCTCCGTGGGACGAGCAGCAGCAGAAAAGGCATCGTGGTCGCCAAGTCGGTCCGAGTCACCTAAACGAAGTTCGATCGTCGAACTCCGTCCCGCCTCCGTGAGGACGGCTTCGATGGATACGGAAGATAGCCACCCCGCTCTCAAATAGAATACTAACACTTCTCCCTGATAAGTACCGGTACCAAGCATCGCCTCACGACGGGTCGAGGGATCCACGTAACTTCCTCTCAGCCCAATACAACATGATCAACCAACGCCTCACCAATTATATGTAAACTCTTCCCGAGTTACTCGTCGACAACGCCCGCAGTGGTTCGACAGCCTACCTACGGAAGCATCGGCCCTATCGCGACCGATGGTCGCCCCACCGAAGGTTCTTCCAAAAGGCGGAATCAAAACGCCATCGGCACACCTCCTCACCATAAGACAAAGCCGTAATGAGTCCATCAATGACTTCATGACAAGGTTTAACAAGGAGTGTTTGAAGGTCAAGACGTGAACGACCGTTAGTCATCTCGCCTTCCAAAACGGCATCTTGCCGGGGCTTTATACCGAGAGATCGCTGGCACGAACCCCGCATCGCAATGTAGCTGCGGGCGATAGCCAACCGGTTCGCCAAAGCGACGAGGCCGACAAAAGAAAGCGCCAAGCGCATAAGGCAGACCTTCGGAAAAGGGAAGAGACGGCGAAGGAAGATCGAACCAAGGCGGGCGAAGCGCCGACAGATTACATCGCTCGATAAAGTTCAGTTCGTCCGCTGACGCTTCGAACGACCTCAATACACCCCGCTGACGGCCGAGAGCGTAAATTCACGACTCCATATGAACCTCGTCGAGAAGCCTCGACCGATGATGGAAGGAAGAGGTGCCGACCTATGGATAAATACCGCCATTCCATGATGATTACTGACACGACATCAAGAGTGCAAAGAGCTCATGGGTGAAATAGAGATGCTGGTTCGTGACGGATCCTCAAGAAATACTATGACGAGTCGCCAAGCCGACCAAAGTCAAAAGAAGAAAAATGAGGAAGAGGGAAATTGTGCCCCTACAAAAAACAAAGCGCAAAGACCGACGAGGAAGGAGATGACGAGCCCCAATATGACGGGTGGTTCCACAATTACGGGCTCCCCTGGAGTCACGGTCCTCCCTCAAGGCGATGCCAAGTCCTAGAACCGCGAACCTACCAATAAGAGGTTCAGAAGGACGAGGCGATCACCTTCTCCGAAGACGACCGCAGCACTGCGACAAAGACTCACCGTGAGATGCGCTAGCGATCCGTAGTAGTCGC
Source organism: Salvia rosmarinus (assembly GCA_036937905.1). Classification (NCBI taxonomy): domain Eukaryota; kingdom Viridiplantae; phylum Streptophyta; class Magnoliopsida; order Lamiales; family Lamiaceae; genus Salvia; species Salvia rosmarinus. The sequence goes on from CM072818.1 coordinate 9,116,699, forward strand.
AAATAAGTTGGTAAAACGCTACATTGACAACAAGGCCGGTGAGCATCCTCTTCAAGGAATGCTCGACAAGCTAGTGAGTAGAAGAAGCACACCGCACAGCACCGCCGCTACTTCAAGCTTCGCCCGTGAAGAGACGCGCCTGTAAGGAATAATCGAGCCACCACCACGGTGGGAAAGCACCAACGACCTCACCAAGGTGGTGCGTCAGAAGGAAGGCCAACTCGCCGATAACATCATACTAGGCGAGATTGGCGAACGTAAGGGCGGTATGCTCAACGCACCACCGACGATAAAAATACCCACCACGAGGGAATGTACCGTGATCCGAGGCGATCGGCAAGCCAAGGAGTGTATGCAAGTTGCCTTACGAGGTGCCGGACCTCGTCCAACACCCACAGTATAGCAATTAAAGAAACCCAAGAGTTGAGTCCGAAGACATCGCCACTCCCCCGGCCGTGGAAGAGGTCGATTGCATAAAACGAGCCATCAAGGTCGCCCGTTGGTTTCACCACGACACCGGCGAAGGATCGATCATCCAACCCTAAGGGAATTCGGACGGTTTGCTTGGTCTCCCCGACATGACCGGAGTCTCGCCGAGTATCATCACCACCGCTCAACATCGACCAACATAAAGCCGCCTCGATGTATAAAGAATCTTCAGAGTCGAACGGAACCAAGTCATTCATGACGAAGCGAACCAGCTATTAAAAGCACGCATAATGCTCGAGGTCAAATATCCGACCGGATAGCCAACCCGTGATGGTGAAGAAAGGAGGAGGGGATGGCGAATGTGTATCGACTACACCGACCTCAACAAGCATTGCCTAAAGGATTGCTATCCCTTCCCAACATCGACAAGAAGGTCGACGCTTGGTCGGCACGAAGTCTTCGCTGACTTATACAAAGGGTATCACCAAGTCCCGATGGACGACGAAGACGCTGCCAAGACAGCCTTCATTACCGACTTCGGGTCTTCGTGATATAAAAGATGCCATTCGGCCTTAAAATGCAGGGCTACCTATCAAAGGATGGTGGACAAAATATTTCACCCCACATAGGTCGGAATGTGAGGTATACGAGACGACATCGTCACAAAAGCAAGGAAGAAGCCGCATGTGGCCGACCGGATCGTCCTCGGCCTTCTTCGAAAATCAACCTAAAGTCAATCCCGTAAATGCACGCTTGCATATCCGTCCGAAAGTTCTGTGGTGTCGGGTTTCACAAGAAGCGGCTAAAAGCAAACCCGACCAAGGTCCAAACCATTTTGGAAATGAAGATGCCAAGACCATCCATGACGCACAATAAGTCGACAGTCGATAGTCAAGACTAAGCCGCTTTCTTTCAAAAGTCGCGGATAAGCAGCCTACCCTTCTTCAAGATACTCAAAAGCCCCGAATTCTCATGGACGAGGTGCACAGTCCGCCAAGACCTCAAGAGCTACCTCACCGAGCTCCCCACTCTATCCGTCCCGAAGAGGAGAGGTCCTTTTCTCTACCTCGCCCTCTGACGAATCCATAAGTGCGCCCGCACGAGAAGAAGGACGCCACCCGGTGTATTTCATCACCGAGCACTAAAAGGCCCGGAAACGAGGTATCACCGGAGAAGCTTGCCTTAGCATTGGTAAATGCCGCGGCGAGACTACGTCCGCATTTCCATACACATCGCATACAAGTCCTCATCGACTACCCACTTCGCAAGTATTGACGAAGCCCAAGCATCGTGAGAATCGCGAATGGGCAATCGAATCGGGCGAGCACGATATATCCTTCGCGCCCGCCAGCCATCAAAGGTCAAGCCCTAGCGGATTTCGCCGAGGCTAACTGCCGAAAACCGAAGCCCACCGAGTCCAGACGACGATGCCAAAGCCGAACCCGTGGTTGAAACACCGAGGAAGGCCGGCAACTCACGCTGACGGGCTTCGAAAACAGCAATGGAGCAGTGTATCTTACTCCTAGGCCCTGACAACCAAGAGATCGCTTACCACTTCGGTTCACATTCAAAAATACGAACAACGGCGGAGTACGAGGCACCGTCGCAGACTTCGCCGCCAAAGTCTCTGCAGACACAAGCCGCAAGTTCACAACGATTCTCAAGTCGTCAGAAGCCAAATGTTGGGAAAATACGAGGCAAAAAGCGACGTAACGAAGAAGTATCTTGAAAAGCAAAAGCCCGCAACGGACTTTCTCACACTTCCAGATAGTTCGCATCCCAAGGGAGCAAAATAGCCAAGTCGATATCTTAAGTAAATTGCCTCGCCATCAACGAACCCGCCAAGAGAGTGAAGTCCAAAGCAGAGCATAAACGATGTCAAGACGGAGCCGAGGTTAACATAGTCTCGATGAAGAACCCAATTGACGACTCCATTCGAGAGTACTTGAGAAGGGCGAATCGCCTCACGACAAGTCGGAGGCTAGGAGGATCCCGAACAAATCTCGCGATATACAATCGAGCAGTGAGTCCTATACGTAAAGTCATATCTCCAACCTCTTAAGGTGCTTGGGGCCGAACCGAGCTAATTACGCTCTACGAGAAATATACGAAGGTTCGTATGAAGCCACATCGGACCCCGAGCCTTGTCAAAGAAAGTCATGCGATGGGATACTATCACAACCATGTTCCAAGACTCAACGGACCTCGTAAAAAGTGTCTCAAGTGTCAAATCCATGGAACGCATCTGGCTACCACAGCACCGACCTCACCTCCGACAGAGCCCTTGGCCGCTTATGCAATGGGGATCGACATTGTGGGCCCCTTTGTAAAGCACCAGACAACCCAATTTTTAATTGTTATGATCGACTACTTCCGGCGTTGGGTGGAAGCCGAGCCCTCGCGAAAATCACAAGCAAGAACGCCTCAACTTCGTATGGAAGAACATAGTGTGTCGCTCGCATCCCCCATATCCTCCTTTCTGATAACTAACACAATTCACGGATAAGACATTCAAAGATTGGTGTCAAGAGCTTCGATCCAACAAAGTTCACCCTGGCCCATCCTCAAGCAAATGGTCGACCGGTTACCAACAGACCATCGTAGGGTCTAAAACCTGCCTCGACCGAGCTAAAGGCCTCGGTGGAAAATTTACCACAGTCTTATGGTCGCATCAACAACGCCTGACCTCGAACGGAGAAACACCATACGCTTTGGTGTATGGAACCGGCAAGTTGATCCTCGCAGAGATCGGAGTACCGAGTCCTCGCACCATCGACTTCTCTCAAGCAATGGAGAAAATCTACGAGCTGATCTAGACTTACTCGAAGAAAGAGAGACCTCGCCACATCAAGGAAGCTCGGCACAAGCAACAAGTAGCTCGGATTACAACCAACAAGAAACCCGACAATTCCAAGCTGGGCGACCAGACCGAATAATGAAGTCAAGAAGCCAGCCCGCAAGCCGAAGCCACACGGAAGGACTCACCGGTCGACAAGTCCTCGCAAAGGGGCCTATAAGCTCGCTTCAATTGTCCGGTGAGCAATTACCCAACGCATGGCACATCATCCATCCAAGAAATATTATGCATAAGTGTCATGGTCGGGTCTTGTTCGGTCATATTTTTAAAGTCCCTGCTAGAGTCCGAGTCTTATTTGGTGGTCGCTATTGCCTTTTATCAATAAAATATTATTTTACGAGTTCTACTTGTCACTAATGCATAATTAATCTTCACATTATTTACCCCACGGAGGACAAATTCTCGACGGAGGTCGACACATCTGCTTTATACGAATGTAAATCTAAACGCGCATGCCTACATACGAGATCGACTACCTTCGCTTATTTCAAGCCGCCTCTATGTAGACGGCGGGACCACCCTCCCGATGACCTCGGCAAAAACAGAACCATTCCTACATACGAGATCGACTACCTTCGCTTATTTCAAGCTGCTTTCTATGTGACTGCAAGGGACCACCCTCCCGACGACCTCGCAAAAAATGTGAACCATTCCTACATACGAGATCGTATCACCTTCGCTTATTTCAAGCGCTCTCCTATGTAGACGAAGGGACCACCCTCCCGACGACCTCGCAAAAAACAGAACCATTCCTACATACGAGATCGACTACCTTCGCTTATTACGGCCGTTTCTCTATGTAGATAAAGGACCCTCCCGACGACCTCGCAAAAAATGAACCCCTACCTCTGCATTTGAGAACCATTTCTTTCAAGCGAATTTCTACGAGGACTAACTACTGTGATATTACTTTGTTCAAATACAAAGTCAACAAGAAACCATTCTTATTAAATAAAAGATGTACAGTTACATTTTACGAGGACGGAGCGGATCGGGAAAAGTCGAGCCAATCCCTAGAAAAATCGGAATCAGCAGCTCATCTATGCTAATCCCACCTCTACCTCGCCCCTCGGTCTATATTACGGCCCGGCCATGACCGGTCACTGACGACGCAGCTCATGAGCTCGGCCTCGACCACTTGATGACGCCCGGCCTCGACGCCTCGAGGTCCACGACGCTCAAGGGCACACAGCACGCCTCTTGTGCGCCGCCATACCCGATCGTCATAATTTGGTTCATTTATTCTGACCGAGAAGTCTGCAGAAGAAGAGGCCTCGATCCCGTCAAGTATTTCGCCGAGCCGTGGTTGTCGAGCGATGACGCTTTGTATATGCTCCCAGCCTTTTCAATTCAGCAGATCGCCCGTGAATTGCCGTGAGGTCCGACCATATTCGCGCTCGCATTCTAACAACGGGCAGCAGCCTCGACAACCTCGCTTCAACCTCCGGGATCGCTATCCCACCATTTCGTGGATAACCTCCTCAGACTCTGCATGCCTCGGCTATCACCTGGCCTTCCTCATGCACCTCGAACGCCCTCCATTCCAAAAGGCGAGCCTCGAGCTCACACAGCCTCCCGAGCGGTTTTATGTTGACATCGACTACCAGACGCGGCCAAGCCGCCTTTATATGGAGTGAGTTCGACTTTTTCAACTCAAGAGCCCGCGATAGGTCTTCGATTCGTTCAACCAAGGAGAAGCATCAAGCATTTCAGAGACAATCGAATAAAAAGATAAGTTTTTTAACATAAACTTGTCATTTTATTAACATGCCCTTAGCAAAATCAATGTACATTTACATTCAAAAAAAAAAAGGTAAAAAGACGTGATCAATCGACCCTCCCTAAGCTTCGCCACGCCCACATTCGCCGCCTCCAAGCTCGGATAGCCTCACCTCTTCCGCCCTTTTCGCCTGGCCCGCCTCGACCTCGAGCCACCGAGTCTCGACGCCTCAAGATCAACGCACCCCACCCTTTGCATAATCGGATAGTAAAGCCGGCGTGGGATCCCGATCCACGGACAAAGCGCGAACGGACTCGCGACAAAAGAACCGAGGCGAGGCAAGGTTCGCGCAGACGGAAGCTCCTTCGTGCCGCGACGATCACATCAAAATAGCCTGCCTCAGACATTATCCTCGGTCTCCTCGCACTCCATACTGGCTTTGTCCAGTCCGGGTAGTCCTCGGCGACATCTTCGACAGATCCGAGACGGCGTGTTTATTAAGCACTTCGCCGGCCCGAGACCATCCGAGAAGCTCGCCGACATGAATGCCCTCTCCGCAATGCACGGTTGCCTCTCCTCGCGAGCTCGCCATGTCCGCCTCCCGACGGCGAACCTGCTCCACCTCGCCTTCATCAAGGCAACCTCGCACTTGCCGCCGCCTGCCGCCTCCTCCGCCACAAATGCTCACGCCGACCGCCCTTGCCGCCTCCAATGGCCAGAGATCCGCCGCTTTTGTTCGACGAGGTCCCTGATCTAGCCTCTACTCGGATACTTTTCGAGCGAGGAGGGTATTCTCCGCCCACCTCCCGAGCATACCGGCCACCCTCACAAATCACAGAACGGCGCCTTCAAGTAATCCGATATAAGATCGATACTTTGACACCTCGCCGCCACGCCCTCGACCCCTACACAATATACACATCAGTCAAGAACACATTTTTTTATACTACTACACAAAGTATAAGGACAGTACAAACCCTGAAAGAGACGAGGCACCGACTTGAACCGATGATTCAGACTCACCGGCAAAGCAACCGAGGACTCGTGGATTATATCCTTCCGCCTCTTCAAGCGCTTGAGCTGGCTGCGGCGGCGGGATCTCAAGGCCCCATACTATTTCGGCATGTCTCGAAATCCTTCAAGCCTGAGACCTCGGCTCGGCCACGTAGATCGGTTCGCCACGTAGATCGGCTCCTTCCTTTCTTCTTTCTTTCCTTCAGCAGTTCACTACCAAGAAATACATAGGTCAAGATCAACACGTATAATCATGCAATAAAGAAAAGAAGAGGGCCTCACCCTTCACCGACTCCACCCTGGAGGTAGGATCATAAGGCTAAGCCCCGCCCGCAAGCTCGGCTCGAGAAGACCTCGCCAACAAGGCCAATTTTATCCAAATAGCCTCCGTGTCACCAAGTCCTTGTCAACGACACATCGCGATCTTATCGATCGCCATGGAACTCTATATGTCCTCAAACCGATGTAAGAAGAACTTCTTCGCCAGCTTGGAGATCTTCGACTTAATCTTGGCTTTGAATTTCCTACGGGTGATAGATAATACCACCCCGAGCCGCCTTCGCTTGCAAAAAGCGAAGGACAAGCCCCAAGGTCAAAGGAAAATTATGCCTATAGCATAGACACCTAGGCGCCATATGCCGGAATGAGTTCGGCGAGAGTCAAAAGAGATAGCCAAACATCTCTTGAAACTCAACGATACGTAGTGGAAAGGAAGACGAAGACCAGCCTTGAGGCTGCCCTCGACATCGGTAATAAAACCATCCGGAGGGCACAAGTTCTGTCCTCCTGACGGGGCAACCAACTCAATACTAGAGGAATACTATATTGAAAACATATATCCCTAATATCGAAATACCTAGGATTGAAGAAAAGAAGACATTACGCAATCCCCACCGAGGGAATCGCAGACTATACAGAGAAAGGTATACGGACACCGGTAAAACAGCAAAGACGCTAACGAATTAGACGGGAAACAGACACGATTTGACGCCAGCGACTACATGAGAAGAAGTAGCCATTACTTACTTTTTGTTTATTGATGAAGAAGACAAGGAGCTTCAAGTCATTAACGGCGCAGTAATAGTTGTTTCTGCAGGCGTAGAGTTTTTTGAAATTCAGAAAATGTAGAAAGTTGATAAGAGATATTGCGTATCAAGGAAGACATTCCCTAATATGTACTTTATCTGAATCCAACCGCGCCAATTTAATGCGCATTAAATGCGATCCCAAGGCCCAAGACTCAAAGAACGGCAGAAAATCCCGCCTTCGGCCCCAGATAACACCGTCGAAGCGAAGCAAGAAGACCTCTGCTTAACGCCTCGACTGTGAAGCCGGGCCAAGACCTCGGCGAACGCCTGGGGTGAAGCAAGTCAAGACCTCGCATAACGCCGTCGTGAAGCTGGCCAAGACTCCTGCATAAGGCCTCGTCAGCGGTTGCCAAGACCGCATAACGCCCGCCGTCCGGTTAAGAAGACCTCGCATAACGCCTGTCGAAGCCAAGACCTCGGCATAACGCCTGCCGGTGAAGCCCAGAGACTCGCTTAACGCCCGTTAGGTGGCGGTTACAAGACACTCGACATAACGCCTCGTTAGCGGCTACCAAGACTGTATGACGCCTCGGTGCAAGAAGCCGTGACACCTCGCCGAGATACAAACAACAAAGACTCGGCAGACGCTCATGAAGAGCATCGTGACACGATATACGACGCCGAAGCATCGAGTCAAACAATGAAAAGATGTAAGATCGCTAAAACCCCGCTCATTCACACAACAACCCCAATCCAAAGATGACCTCGTCAAGGCTTTTTGGGGGGTTGTGATAGGATACGCCCAACTACTGTGCCCAAGCATCGTGCCCAATACAAGTAAACCTCGACATCAAGCTCGGCTCGACAAGTTCGCCCATGAAGACTTCTAAAGTCGGTGGAACGCAGAAGCTCACCATATCTAAAAGAATCCTAATTCAAGAGTGATAGGATCTCGAATCCCAGTTAGAGAAGACTTGGATTCGAGATCTAGGTCAATACATTGTGTATAAATAGAAGCTAGATTAGACGACATAGATTCATTCACTCTCTTTGTAATCGCTTCACACCTCAATACACATACTCTCTCTCGCCCGTGGACGAGATCTTATTCACGATCGAACCACGAAATCTTTGGTGTTCTTAAGATTTATTTCCTTACGAATTTAAGATCGATCGTGCATTTTGGCCCAACAAGTAGTCGCAAACAACATCAAAAAAACCCATCGAACATTTCTTATATGCTTTAGCAAAGTGGTCGCCTTCCGTACTACAAGATGCATATGGAACACTTCGTAATCATGCTATCACTCCAACTTCCAAGAGATAGAAAACACAGCTTATTCATTCCCAATAGAGAGTGAAGAAACCATAACATTTTACAGCCTCGTAATTTCAAAGGCATCACCAAATTACAACAGCAAAACTACATGTAATTCAAACAAAAAAATCACCATGTTTTATGCCAATAGAGGTACAAATGCATATATCAAAATATTGATGGCTAATCTTCACCTTTTAACTTGATAAAGGTCACAATGAGCAAGTAAGTATTATAAAATATCCTGTGCTATGTTTAGCATTTTAAGTCCACATAACTAATTTAACATCAATATCAAGTTAGTACATGTTAATTCACCCATGTATTGGAACATTGTATTTGACTAAAAATATTGGTAGCAAGGCATAATACAAGTATTTCAATTGCTCATGGCTAACGATGATGGCATTCCAATTAGCACCAAATGATGAAACTCAAGAAGATGGAGTTTCAGATTGAAAGGTTCTTTCACAACAAACACAACAAAATTATACAGCTTCTTGATGTAGCCAACATTCTACATGAATTGAATCTCTAAACCGTAAGCATTCTCATAGTTATATATATATATATATATATATATATATATATATATATATAGAGAGAGAGAGAGAGACCTTGATAGATCCTCGAGAGGATGAAGGGAATTTTGAGGGCGCGGTGGTGCAGATGGCGGGGGTGTAAAATTCAGTGTTTTTGATGAAATTGAAGGCTTGCGGAAAGGAGTGGGCTTGAACAAAGATTGCGGCTTAGGTTGAGAGCTCTCAACCACCTCTTCATACGACGGTATTTTTACAACAACAATGCATCGTTTGATTCTCGATTGTCGCCCCCCGCTTCGCTTCGCTCGAGGATCACCTCTGCTTCCATCTTCACAACTCACTCTCCTAATTCAGCCTTCCAAATCACTCCTTTGTATCCACTGCATTATCAAAGAGCTCAATAAGTCTCTCTCCTTCCTCGATTAGTTAAAATTATAATTACATTAAATTTTTCCGAACTTTCCGAACTATATTTCTATGAACATGAAAGCATCCTTTCCGAACTTTCTCAACTATATAGGTTACAACCAAATCAATTTCAAGAAAAATCAAACTTTGCTACATAAATTTCTAGTGTATTGTAATCGCTTGACGGCTAATTACAAAATATCTACGCACGCGTAAGTCTTACAACAATTTAAAATATATTTTCGTAAAGTGGTAGCATATTAGACCTAATTTAAGGGTAGTACCGCTGAGGATCCTCTACGCCTCGACGTCGTCAACGCAGCCCCCGGACAACACCTTCCGTGACCCCGCAACTTCCTCGACCGCACACAAGTGAGAAACAATAAAAGAAAACGGAGATACTAAATCTCGTTCAAAGCGGCTCCTCCTTCGACGCACACACACAACCCCGACTCCACCAAGGGAGTGGTTATCTCGTTGGCTCGCAATCACGCCACAAAGGCAAGCAACGGCAGCAGCTTTCTCTCCCTCTCACCGCCTTTCTCTCGCAGCTCTAAACGACGGAACGGGAAAATAGCTTGAAATGGAGGCTGCCTCCTCAGTTTGCGCTACTTAATAAGTTAGGGGCGGAGTGTTCTGTCCGATAGTATAGGAATAGGTTTAAGTGCTAGTTAATGTGAGTAAGTGGGCCTGGGCTATGAGTTGGGCCAACAATAACAACAATCTCCACCTTCGGCCCAATCGTGTTATCAGTGCATCGGAGAACAAACCGCACAATCATCATCACCGAGCCCCTCAGTAAAATCACGAAGATAGAACAAGGGACGCTTTGTCGACGAAACCACAAAGGCTAAACAGGACTTTGTACAAGCATAGTTTGTACGGATCACAAAGGTCCAAGGTAACTAACCAAAGTCAAAGTTCAAGATCCTTCGACATGAACGAAGCTTCTCAACCCGCAAACACTTAGTACCCATATCGCCAGGATTAAAATCAGTGTACTTTCTCAAGTTTAATTATGCCTTTATCAACAATGTCACGATAAAATGAAACCTCACATCAATATGCTTAGTTCTATCATGAAACACAGGTTCTTACATAATTGAATAGCGATCGACTATCGAGAAAAGCACAACATCTTTATCAAAAAACTAATTTCGTATAAAAGACCTTTAACCAAATATATTCTTTAAGGCTTCAAGAGCGAGAATATACTCACTTCAAGAGTATATAAAGCAACAATAGGTTGTAATTGAGATTTCCAACTTATGCATGATCCACACAAAGTAAACACATAAGAGGTGGTGGATTTCCTATTATCTCTATCATTAGATAATTAGAGTCCACATAACCAACAAGGTTAACTCCATTAGTACACTTAGAGAAAGTCAAACCAAGATTCATAGAAGATTTCAAGTACCTAAGCAACCATTTCAATGCTCCCAATGCGCATACCGATTAGACATGTAGCGACTTAGACAACTCACAAAGATAAGCAATGTTAGCCTAGTACTAATCATAAGATACATCACGTATCCTATAGCATCGGAGTAAGGCACTTTCTTCACGACATTCATTTCGTAAGCGGCCTTGGGGACTCGATCCTTACTTAGAACAAAATGAGAAGCAAGAGGTACATTAGAACACTTAGCATCCGACATAGAGAATTTACTCAAAATCTTTTTAACATATGAAATTTGATTAAGCACTAGAGTACCTTTACTCCTATCTCTAACAATATCCATGCCAAGAATTTTCTTTGCATCTCCTAAGTCTTTCATCTCAAAGTTATCACTTAGACACTTTTGCACATGCTTGATAGTCTTAACACACGGACTAACTAACAACATATCATCCACATATAAGAGCAAGAACATAGACACAAAATCACAATCTTTAAAGTAGAGACAATGATCAAATTCACTTCTAGTAAACTTTAAAGATTTCATGTATTGATCAAATTTTATGTTCCATTGCCTAGGTGATTGTTTCAAACCATACAAAGCCTTCTTAAGAAGACACACATGATTAGGTTTCTTAGGATCAACAAAGCCATCGGGCTGTCTCATGTAAATAGGTTTATCTAAATCATCATGCGTGAAAGCAGAGAGTCGTGATCCATTTGTTTTAATTCCCAATTAAAGTGTGCAACTACAAAGAAGCATCATTCTAATAGTAGTAAACTTCACAACAGAGCAAAAATTTCATTGTAGTCTATCCTCTTTGAGAAAATCCTTAGCCACTAACCTAGCTTTATAACTAATAGAATCAAGTTCTTCTTTCAATTTAAAAGCCATTTGCAATCAATAATAGATCAATCTTTAGGTTCGTGCACAAGAATCCAAGTCACATCGATTGAAGGAGTTCATCTCCTTTGCATAGCTTCCAACCACTTATTAACATTCACAGATTTTAATGCTTCGATATGTATTAGAGCATTACTATCTAGGGATTCAAACACATCAAGGCAAGCAAACACAACTCAAAGTCATTATACTTAGTAGCACTTTAGTTGTCCTCCCACCTCTATCCCTAGCAAGTTGATAATCATGCATATTATCATTTTCAATAGCATCATCATGTGTATCATCTTCATGCATATCATCATCAAGAGCATTATCAACATGATTTTCAAGTAAAGTTTCATCAATAATAGGCATATTTTCATCAACAACATGCTCATTATCACTTTCGCACTCAAATCATCGAACCATCAAAATGAATCAAAGGAGTGAATTGCTTCACCTCACTTTGAGTCGTGTCGAGATGTAATCAATGCAGAAAGCAAGGAAAATCGATTCATTAAAATCACATCCCTACTAACTACGGCTTTGAAGCTGTGCTCATTTCTATCCCATACCCTATACCCTTTAACACCTTCGTAGTATCCTAAAAAACATATTTTTAGATCTAGATTCCAATTTATCACCCCTTTGTGCATAAAAGCAAGACACCAAACACACTGAGATTACAAAATCAACAAAGTTTACCACGTAAAACACTTTCGTGACACTCGCCTTCAAAGGCACAGAGGAGACCTATTTATTAAATAAGCAACGTATGTATAGCTTCCCCAAAAGTTCTTAGAAAGCCCGTAAGATGTCAACATGCTTCTTACCCTTTCTAACAAAGTCCTATTCATATGCTCACCACCACATTCGTCAGTGGCGTAAGGCACAATTCTATGTCTCTTAATACCGTATAAAGAGCACAAATTATCAAGCGTAGCATTACAAAACTCAAGGCCATTATCGCCTCAAACCTTAATCTTCTTTCCGCTTGGTTTTCAATTGAGTTTTTCAAGTTTTAAACTTATCAAAATATCGACTTATTCTTAAGCGTAAAAATCCAAACTTGTCTCGAGTAATCATCAATCACGCATGTGAAATACCTATTCCCACCACGAGTGGGTACACTAGCAGACCCCATACATCAAGATGTAAATACTCAAGAACATCGTAACACATAGTCCGATTTTCAAAGAAGACATAGAAAAGAGACTCTATGTTGTTCGCTTAATACACACGACTCACGTAAAGGCATGCTCGACAACTTATCATCACCAAATGCACCATTCTTATGCAAGATTTCTAGACCTCTATTGCTCATATGCCCTAAACGCTTATGCCAAAGCACGCCTTATCTTCTCGACAAGATTCACAGAGATTGATCATCGATGACAAGATTAGCAAGACAAATATACAAGTTATGGCGTTTTTCACTTTAAACACAACAAGTGAGCCTTTCAATATTTTCATTTGCCTCTTCCCCATCTACCTTCTAACCCATCATCTTCCAAAACAAAGACAAGACAACAAATTATAACGAAGAGCGTGCACATGACGACATTCTTTAAGGTATAAACACGACTGTAATCAAACTTAAGACAAACATCACCAATACCAAGCACGGACATTTCTTCTCATCGCCTAACGACACAAAACCATCATCGACATCTTTATAGTTTGAAAACATGTTCTTAAACGGAGACATATGGAAGGTGCAACCGTAATCAATTAGCCATTCATTTTCACATAGAATAGAAGAATGCATTGAATTCACGAAAACACCATAAACAAATCTTCCATAATTTCACCATTTGTCACAACATTAGCATGCTCTTTCTTCTTAGGGCGTGGACACTCTTCGACATAGTGACCAACTTCACCACGCTTAAAACACTTTCTTCCCTTAGCCTGACTTAGACCTACTCTTACCACTTAAACGTGTTCTTCCCTCGATTCATCATTACTAGCATGTTTGTGATTATTAAACTTATGTCGAGTTCGTCCTCTCACACGCATAACCTCACCGACGATTTTTCACCCTTATTGTGTCTTAAATCTAATTCTTTGCTTTTTAATCCATTCACAACAAGATCAAGACTCACATTATCTCTTTCATACTTAATGGCAAATTTCACGCCACCGTAAGAATCTGTATAACATTTATAAGCACAATAGGAGCATAATCATCAATGTGTTTATCACCACCGCTTAATATCTTGTATTAACTTAGTAAACACATCCAGCCTTCTCATCTATCTCTTTAGACAAATCAAGTTTAAATCGAAAGAAACTTTCAAGCAAAAACATTTTCAAGAAGTGACGCTTCAGTATATAGTTCTTCAAGTTTTTCCCAAAGTTCCTTAGCAAAATCTAGCATACCAACTTTTCTTAACACATTGTCAGATAAATTAAGAATAATGGTAGAGCATGCAAGTTCATTCATTTCATCCTGTTTATCACTTTCCATATAATTTTGAGCGATAGCACGAAAAACTTTCTCTGAACTAATACACACTTTATTTTCTGCTTCCATATACTAAAATCCGATTTTCCATTAAACGAGACATGCCGTATGAGTTAGTAGCCATTGCACAAAGCAAAGATTCAACAAATGAATAAGGCAGCGGAAATAAAACTAACACAGCAATACAACAAGAAACGGATTGAAAACACCACACAAATCACGTAGCAAAACGCAAGTTGGTAAACAAAGAACAAATGCCAAAGCCTATATCGCGCCATCGGCGCTTTCTCACTAATTTAAATACAACCTATGCTTTGCCACCGACGCCTCTAGGAATTTAAATTACGTAGATTAAGCCAATTTATCGAAGGTGCCTAAGATCGAGGCACCATATACCGCGACGATCTCAATCACCGATTAACGCATCGCGCAACGAGATACACCTCGCCTCGATACCACCGCTGAGGATCCTCTACGCCTGACGTCACAACGCGCCCCGACAACACCTTCCGTCGACCCCGACAACTTCATTGACCTGCACACAACAGAGAAACAAGAAAAAGAAAAATGGAGATACTAAATCTCGGCTCAGGTGCGGCTCCTCCTTTGACGCACACACACAACCCCGACTCCACCAAAGGGAGTGGCTATCTCGTTGGCTCCGCAATCACAGCCACAAAGGCAAGCAACGGCAGCAGCTTTTGTCCGCTACCACCACCACTCCGTCCAATTAGTATGATATTGTCCGCTTTGGGTCAAAAGCCCGCACGGATTTGTTTTTGTGCTCAACAACCCCCAAAAGGCCTCATCCTAATTGGTGGTGTGTTTCTTAAGATATAGAAGGTAATTCTTCTTCTATCTTCCGATGTGGGATGGGTTTGCAAACATACCCAACAATCATCCCCTCAAACCAAGGACCACATCATGTCCTCCCCTCGAACGACAATCCGAACCTCTTGCACCGCCATTACCACCGAACGGGACTCGCTGCCTAACCACTCTTGTAGGAAGACTTTCGACACAAGGAACCACCAGATTCAATCGTGAGTTCACTGGGGGGTTCACCTCCACATCGGGAAAGCAGTCTCATCCCGCCCACATATTGGGTCCAGCCGAACCTTCGGCTCTGATACCACTGTTAAGGATCCTCTACAGTCTCGACGTCGTCAACGCGCTCCCGGACAACACCTTCCGTCGACCCCGGCAACTTCCTTGACCTGCACACAACAGAGAAACAAGAAAAAGAAAAATGGAGATACTGATACATCCAGCAATCAATCTCTTTAATACATCAAATCTATACCTTGAAACTCATGGATAAGAGACGACAAAGAAGGAAAAAGTAATTGATATTCAAGAATTCACAAATGAGTTATATCCTATCATTACACGCCTGCTCCTCTCTTATATACACCTCGACCGCATGCATGCGCTACTTACGAGATAATAGTTTGTTAGTCGGTCATGTGTCAGAACTGCCTCGCCACGTGTCCTCAATTTGTTAAGGATCGCTTATTTCCCCATGCAGTGCTAGCTCTTCTCATGCAAATGTCGTGCTCACATACTCAGATACTCTTCACGACAATTACCCCTTCCTTAATACGACTTGTCCACAAGTCGAATAGCCGAGGAACCGATCTTCCATTTCTAAAAATCTTCCCAAGTCGCTTCTTCCTGTAATGGGCCCATTGAACCAAGACCCGAAAGGCGCCATTATTTTCCTTCACAATACGTCGCTGTAATCTTCACAGATGAAGCATCACTTTCCCATCATCATCAAAATTTGGCAGTGTGGGTGTGATGTTCTGGTGATTACGGACACTTCGCTTGAGTAGTCCTACGTGAAAGACTGGATGAATCTTTGTAGTCGACTTGCAAGCTAGCTCAGTAGCGATGCCGCCAATCCTCTTCACAATTTCAAATGGCCCCGCATATCTGGGGCTTAGTTTCCAGTTCTTGTGGAGGCGAAGAGAGTGATGTTTGTACGGTTTGAGCTTGAGATAAACCCAGTCGTGCGGCTCGAACTCTCTGTGTCTCCTCTTCTTATCAGCATATTTTTTCATGATATCTTGTGCCTGCTGCAGAGTGCGCTTCAGCTGTTCCTGAATGTCCAATTTCTCACGCACCGTGGCTTCGACACCTATCACCTGTGGGTCAGAATAAGAGGCGAGAGCGAGTGGAGAGGGCTTATACCCATACAGAGCCTGAAACGGTGACGTCGCTATGGAGGAGTGGAAAGAGGTGTTGTACCAAAATTCCGCTAATGCCAACCACGAGCACCATTTCTTGGGCGATTGGCTGCACATACAGCGTAAATACGTTTCTAAGCATTGGTTGACTCGTTCGCTTTGGCCATCGGTCTGGGGATGATAGGCCGTGCTCATATGTTGTTGAATGCCCAAAATGTGTAATAATTCCTTCCAAAACCTGCTCGTGAACACACGGTCTCTATCCGAAACAATACTCTGTGGTAATCCATGAAGTCTATATATCTGTTCGATGAAGACTTTGGCACACCCCGATGCATTATAAGGATGTTTCAAGGTAATAAAATGAGCAAACTTGGTGAAACGGTCCACGATAACCCAAATAGAGTCTGAATTCTGGGATAGAGGAAGTCCTTCGACAAAATCCATCATTATCATTTGCCACGCCTGCGATGGTAGAGGGAGAGGTTGTAATAATCCAAATTTTGTCGTATTTTCATGTTTACTCAACTGACATTGATTACACTCAGTCACTTGCGTCGTTGTTTCAGCTCGCAACCCCGGCCATAGGAATGTGGCTCGAACTCGTTGAAACGTAGCATTTATCCCGGAGTGACCTCCATAACCGGATTCATGCATAAAAGCAATATCTCGCTCTCAAATCCCTCCTGCTCCTACATAAAGTCGACCTTTGAACTGAGCAACCCACCGACATAAGCAAAGTAAGAGAGGTTATAAGGAGTTGTGCAACACTCCACTATTGCCTCCTGTGCAACATCATCCCCCTCGTAGCTTGTAATCAATTCTGCAATCCATAATGGTGTTCCCACCGTGATCATAGATATATTGCTATCTTCGTGATCTCTTCTTGAAAGAGCATCGGTCGCTTTATTCTCTGCACCTTTCTTGTATTCGATTTTGTAATCAAAACCAAGAAGCTTAGTAAGATATTTGTGCTGGACTGGGGTTGAGATTTTTTGCTCCAATAAAAACTTCAAGCTTTGCTGATCGGTTTTAATAGTAAACTGGTTGTGTAACAAGTAAGACCTCCATTTCTCAGTTGCAAGGATGATTGCCAAGAATTCCTTCTCATAGGTGGACAGACCTTTGTGCTTTGGGGCCAACGCCTTGCTAATAAAAGCAATAGGATGTCCTTGTTGCATAAGGACAGCTCCGATACCGTGGTAACTTGCGTCTGTTTCGAGCGTAAATGGCAAGGAGAAGTTGGGCAGCTTCAATACCGGGCCGAGGTCATAGCTTTTTTAATCTTTCAAAAGATTCTTCGCTCACAGATGACCACTGAAACTTCCTTCTTAGTCGATCGCTCAAAGGCAAAGAATGGAACCATAATTTTGGATGAACTTTCAGAATAGCCGTCACCCTAAAAGCCTCAGAACTCCTTCAATGTCTTGGGTCTCTGCCATTCGGTCATCGCTTTTATCTTACTAGGATCAGCTTCTACACCATTTTCACTGATCAAATGCCCCAAGTAATCTACTTGTTTTTGGCCAAATACGCACTTAGATGCCTTTGCGTATAACTGATGTTCAGATAACGTGCGAAATACCATCTCAAGATGAATCAAATGTTCTTGTATTGAGTTGCTATATATCAAGATATCATCAAAAAATACCAGAACGAACTTACTCAAATAGGGTCTGAAAATGTTGTTCATCAATGCTTGAAACGTGGCCGGAGCGTTGGTTAAGCCGAAGGGGATTACCTTGAACTCGTACAGCCCACTTGATGTTACGAAGGCCGTCTTATATTCATCTCCTTCGTGCATTCGTATCTGGTGATAACCTGCTCGCAGGTCAACTTTAGAAAATATGGTGGAGCCACCCAATTCGTCAAGTAAATCATCTATGAGTGGTATCGAAAATTATCCTCATCAGAATGGAGTTAAGCTTCCTCAGTAATCAATGCAAACGCCAAGTTCCATCCTTCTTTAACCAAGAGTACCGGGCGAGGAAAAGAGCTCGTACTCGGTTGTATCACCCCGCCTCAACATCTCCTCAGACGAGTTTTTCAACCTCCCTTCGCAGATAGGGGTATTTGTAGGTTTTAGTTTGAACTCGTGATGTCTGCTTTGAGTGGGATTTTATGATTGTGCGATCCGTGGGCGGTAGTTCGGTAGGGGTTTGGAATATATGTAGATACTTGTGCAAGAAGGTTTGATCTCCTCATGTGGTTTGCTATCCTCCACCACTTGTGCACCTGTGATCATACAAAGACAACCCAACACCGCCCTTTCCTTTTCGCAACGCCCTTTGAAAGATTTTCCAAAGGATCATTTTCAACGACATCTCTTCGTCGTATCCCTCGCAAAGTTATCCTCTTGCCTCCTTTGTAGAAGCTAATATTTTGCTCCTTGAAGTTAAACGAATCGGGTCCCAATTGCTTTAAAATATCCACTCCCACAACCATGTCACACCCTCCTAATTGTAGGATTCTTATAGTATCGAGAACTTGCAGCCACCCATTTCCCATTCTAAGTTTGAGCATCGTGTTTACATTCCATTCTACCCCATCCGCAATAGTGACCGCTATCGAGTTCGTATTCCACTTCACACCCTACTCTTCGCAAATCATTGCATCCAAGAAACTATGCGTCTCGCCTGCGGTCGATGAGCACCGTGATATGTTGCTTTCCTATCTCACCTTTGAGTTTTATCAGATCACCGCTACTTGCCACGCTAGTGCGTTGATCGATATCAACACTTCCTCTTCTTCATTTTCAATCTCCTCGTAATCAACTCAAGATCCTCCATTTCCTTCACAGCATTATGGTGAGCATTTTTGCATCGATGCCCCAATTGATATGGTTCGTCGAATTGAAGCGTAGTTTCTTTCTCCTTCTCTCTTCGATTTCGGCTGGTGTCAGTTTCTTGAAGATTGTTGTTTTGGGGCTGGTGGTAGAAGATGGTTTAACTCCCGTATCCTCCACCCCTTTCTTAGCTTCCATGAATCTATTATGATTCCTCGCTCCCTTTGTATTGACCGATATGTAGTTCTTGTTTCTTGCTAAGGATATGGCGTGGTCGAGTTTGGTAGGTTCAAACATCTCCACCACACTTCCGATTTCATCTTTCAATCCTCCCACATAGCATTTGATGAAATAATCCTCTCCCAAACTTCGATTCCCTCTTGCCACAAAAGCTTTTAATTCTTCAAATTTGCCGTGTAGTTCGCTACATCGATCGGTTCGCTTGAGTTGATTAAACCGTGTCACTACACTCTTCCCATCCGCACTTCCAAACCTCTCGATCACCATGTCCCCAAATTTCCTCCATGACAATCCCTCCTTATCTTCTACATATTCCAAATACCATAACCGCCTCCTCCTTCCATGTACATAGTCGCAGTGAATATTTTTCCTCATCTCCCATCGATTTACAAAGAAAATATTTCCCACACTTTCTAATCCATCGCATCGATTATCACCATTAAATTTTGGAAATTCAGGTCTCGGCATTCTCAAGAATTGAAATGGCGTGAGCTTTGTGAGTTACCTTTGTTTCTTGATGAGTTCGACCTTACTTGTTGTTGGATTCATCTTCTTCCTCTGATCCCCTTTCTTCTTCATTACTCTGTATATCTCCGTTCATCCTATCTTTGAGTCTGAGTTCTTTCCTCATTTCTTCAAATTGCAGTTGCATTGCAGCCATCAACGATTTGTTGCTTTCAATTTGTTGTTGTTGAGTTGTCGCTAACGCCTGTGAAACTCAACTCCGTTGTTGTAGCCGAAAAGTCGAGTTTCCATATTCCCATTCGGTTGTCCATTCTAGTTGTTCTCGCATACGGTCACGTGAAGTAGGCTCGATACCAAATTGATACATCCAAGAATCAATCTCTTTAATACATCAAATCTATACCTTGAAACTCAAGGATAAGAGACGTACAAAGAAGGAAAAAGTAATTGATATTCAGTAAATTCACAAATGAGTTATATCCTATCTGTTACACGCCTTGCTCCTCTCTTATATACACCTCAGTCGCATGCATGCAGTTACCAGAGATAATAGTTTGTTAGTCGGTCATGTGCTGTAACCGTCCTTGCCACGTGTCCTCAATTTGTTAAGGATCAGTTATTTCCCCATGCAGGCAGTTAGCTCTTCTCATGCAAATGTCAGGTGCTCACATACTCGTATACTCTTCATGACAGATACTAAATCTCGGCTCAGGTGCGGCTCCTTCTTTGACGCACACACACAACCACGACTCCACCAAAGGGAGTGGCTATCTCGTTGGCTCCGCAATCACAGCCATAAAGGCAAGCAACGGCAACAGCTTTCTCTCTCCCTCTCACTGCCTTTCTCTCGCAGCTCTCTAAATGATGGGAATGGGAAAAATAGCTTTGGAATGGAGGCTGCCTCCTTGAAGTTTGCGCCGCTTAATAAGAAGTTAGGGGGCGTGAGTGTTCTGTTCCGATAGTATAGGGAATAGGTTTAAGTGCTAGTTAATGTGAGTAAGTGGGCCTTGGGCTATAGAGTTGGGCCAACAATAACAACAAGTACCTTGGATACAAGAGCAGAAGTGATAGAGCAACAACGGATGATGCACACTGCAACGGCGGCGGAGGAACCTCGTCGATGGAGAAAATCACCAAAATCAATAAATTCATTTATTATATTTACACATTTTACATTCATTATCATTTATTAAAATTCAAGCTACCAAAATCAATGAGTGCGGATATTTGGTTTTTGGAGTTG
Organism: Salvia rosmarinus; assembly: GCA_036937905.1. Taxonomy (NCBI): domain Eukaryota; kingdom Viridiplantae; phylum Streptophyta; class Magnoliopsida; order Lamiales; family Lamiaceae; genus Salvia; species Salvia rosmarinus. The sequence goes on from CM072818.1 coordinate 9,137,689, forward strand.
TTCTAAAAAAAATGCTTTTTTAATTTGATAATTCAATGCTTCATATTTAATTCAATGATATTTCATCAATTTTGTTACATGGTGTTTAAACTAGTTGATTGTGTGCTCTATGAGACCACTTCACATTATGTGTATCCCATTTTTTTGGTGTCCTAACTTGTCTACCATTATTAGTTCTCGTTTTATTATTATTTTTCCTCAACTTCTCTTTTCAATCTCAACTTCTTGTGTTTTTAGTTTTATCTTACAATTGCTCATTATAGTTGATTATACCAAATAAGGATCTATAGTTGCTTTTACAATTAATTTTCAATTTCAGTAAATAATTGGCTATCAACTGTGGTCATTTGATACTTAAGTTTATTATATTCTTTCAATTTTCACAAATTTTGATTAACTAGGGGTAATTATTATTAAAATAATAAATTTAATGATGGGTCGAAAGATCTTCTCTACAATGGAACCAATATTTTAAAATTCGGAATGGATCGGATTGACCAATTCAACCGCAAATCGATCAATTCAATTGTCTCGTTTCATATAAATTCACAAACTCAATAGATCTATCTTATGGCGAGAATGTCAATAATTCACACAGAGCAAGGGAGAGGCTGTGATGACGTACAAGTACCACCATGCTCCAGCATTCAAGAGTTTCATGCGCACTAGCTGTTAGTGTAAGTTAACTAACTGAAGTTAGCTTGTTAGTTAGAACAAGTAAGCAATCTGTTAAGCAAAAGAAAGGTTGTTAGATGATCTCTCACTCTCTGGCTCTTAAGTAGTTAGTTCGGTTTATTTATTTAGGACTATTGACATATAAATACATAAATTTTGATGTAATTTTGATTTTGTACACGAACTTTAAACGAAGTATATAAATATAAGAATCTTGATTGATTTTGGTTTTGTACACGAACTTTAAAAGAAGTGTATAAATACACTAATTTATTAATTGTAGTAATTTTACCACAATTTATTTTTTCCGTCAAATTGAAACTGACATGATATTAGATATGATGAGTTGGCAACGATGTGGAAATCTTAAAATTCGTGTGTGAAGGAGAAGAAGACATTTATAATAGTCTACTTATTCGTCATTTACTCCATTTACAAATAGTGAGTTTAAGATTTGAAGTGCTTTCTTTGTTTTGTGTGTTTGTGTTATATTCTTTTATTTTTTATTTTTTTTCTCGTGAAGTGTATATGTGTTTTGTGTGTGTTAATGAGTCAATGTGCGTGTTTTGCTAAATGTAAATGTTTCTTTTATATTTTATTTATTAATTTATTTTCACGTCGTTATCAACTCACATATCTAATGTCATGTCAGTTTCAATTTAATCGAAAAAAATAAATCGTAGTAAAATTACTAAAATTAATTAACTCGTGTATTTATATACTCCTCTTAAAGTTTGTGTGTAAAATCAAAACTAAATCAAAGTTCGTATATTTATATACTCCTTCCAAAATTTGTGTGCAAAACTAAAATCACATCAAAGTTTGTCTCATTTATTTAAGTAGCAATCGTTTAACATCATCTTTGGTTAATGCAATACACAGAAAACTCTCTCTCTCTCTCTCTCTCTCTACGATTTATCTCCATGTCTTAAGCTTCTTTTACAGGTTCTAATACATGCAATAAGGGTCGGTCCTGATAAATAATGGGCCTCAGGTGAAAAAACAAAAATGGGCTCTTTTTCCACTATGGAGATACAATTTAATATATCTAAAAAGATGCACAATATATCATTTAAAAAATAATTATTATTTTTTACAAAATATGGGCCCCCAAAAGTTTATAACAAAATTTTGGGACATTGAATATTTTATTTTTTGAAGGAATATTTATATTAATATAAGATGACATATAAAATTTTCTACTTAAAATGATGGGCAGTCGGTCGCCTTGCTCGCCGCCTCGCTCGTGACGGCCCGCCCATAATCAAGACAATATTGCTACCCAACATCAACATATACTATCAGAATTAATAAATTAATTAGAGTTTTCTTAAAATTTATTTGAGATTCTTTTGTGAACTTGTTGGCTTGATAACTATTCTAACGGAATAAAATCATAATTTCAAACATAACCTAATAAATAATTATTGTAAAAAAAATTACTCGATGAATTAAAAAGTTTTCCTATTCTAACCGTAAAATATACGTGCCATAATATGAAAACGTATTGATGACTTGGATAACCAAATTTTCCATGTCATTACAGATTATGTTTATTCGAGTAAAAACCTACGTGTGAACCGGTTTCCAACTCCACAATTAAGAAAATTGACGTCGGGTTTGATTTGAAAAACTTTTCAATTTATCAAGTATATATATTATGTAAAGTTATTTATTGGTTTAGATTTGAAAATTCAAAATATTACTAGCTACGTTTTTTGGATAATAGTTGATAGTATGGAACATTTTAGAAGGTAAGCCAATAATTTATGTTATTTTAGAAAATTTTCCTTACATATAACTTAACATTTTTTTCAAATTTGATTAATTAATATTCAACAGTAATTTCTGTTTCCTAGAAAATCATTTAGAAGAATTCTACTGTAAAGAAAAGATTACTTAATTAATGAAAATAAATTAGAATGATGGAGGAAACCTTAACTTATCTTCCAATGCACAACGATATATAGAAAGTAAGAATGGAACAACATAATTTTCATCTTCAATCAACTTCTCCTTCTCCTTCTTGTTGTTGGCGTAGCTCTATCACGTCTCTTCATCTTATTATATCCAACTCCAAAATAGTTTGTCGAACGTAATAAGCTGATTAGTGAGCGACTTCCCAACTAAGAAAAAACTAATAAACAATCAATATAACGAGTCATACCCGTGACATGTAATCCATCTGTCCCTGAATAAGATCGGCAGGTTTATTTTCATAAACTTTAATGGTCTCCAGGTACCGACCACACTCTTCCAAGCTAATTAAAAGAAGGCAAAAATATCAATTAGGTAACATAAAAAGAATTACAGAAGAAAGGGTAAAAAGAAGGGAGCAGGGCATTAGCAGTTTTCAAATTTCAACCAATTTTTCAATAACACATTCTTTTTACTCCGAAAAATAAATTTTTGACGAGCTAATAATTTTCATCATATATATTTAGCTCAAGATAAATTCTCCCATTTACATAATCTGGTGCCAAGAAATTGAGAAACTATGCAGGAAACAGAAATAGGAGAGCTATGCCAAAAATATTATCTATCTTTGCTTCCCATTCACAAGAAATACATTAAAGAGCAGAACATACAGAAATGATACCTCCAAGCACATAAAAGAGTGCAGTCATGGAGTAGTGCTGTTTTTGTGACTTCAAGTAGAGGCTTAACAACATCTTCCTGGTACCAACAGGGGAGAAGCTCAGAGACCTCATACAAAAATTTAGTTCAAAACTTGTATACTATAATATCAAAAGCTTACCACATCAACATGGCATAATACCTATGAAGCTTGAAATTCTTCTGCACTTCCTTATCCGAAAATACAGATAATCCGGATGTAGAAGATGATAGCGAAGACTGAACAAGACAAGAGAACAAATCCTGATTACATAAAGAGGATCACTATACTAACTGAATAAACAATGGAAAGATATGCCAACAATATAGGCTTGATTACAACGAGATGCAATGAGGAGTTACTTTATCACAACAAACATGTTACGTTTGGACCTTGTTACAAGAGCATAAAAATGCCTGCTAAGGGAGATCAACTCTTAATTTTCTGACCATTGGATATATGACTTTAAAGGGTCAAATGCACATAATAGCAAAATGAAAACGCATGAGGGAAGACATTCTTTTCACCCAGAGCAGCATAAATACCAGACTTGGCATATGTCCTAGAATTATAAAACATTAATATTCTAGGTTAAAAGATGGAAAATGTGTCACATTGTCAGAAAATAGTTTTACAGACTACGCCAGACAGCCTATGCCATGTCACATTTTGTCTTCCAGCTTGAGCCAACTCATCAGCCATGTCAGCTTACAAAATAGAGAGAGAGAGAGAAAGAGAAAGAGAGAGAGAGAGAGAGACCTTGGATGGGTTCCTTGAGAGGATGAAGGGGAATTTTTGGAGGGCTGAGGCGGTGGTGCAGATGGCGGGGTGGTGTAAAATTCAGTGTTTTTGATGAAATTGAAGGCTTGCGAAAAGGAGAGCTCTCAACCACCTCTTCATACGACGGTATTTTTACAACAAATGATGCATTGGTTTGATTCGATTGTCGTCCTGCCGCTCAGCTGACCGAGGATCACCTCTTTTCCATCTTCACAACTCACTCTCCTAATTCACCTTCCAAATCACTCCTTTGTATCCACCGCATTATCAAAGAGCTCAATAAGGTTTGTAGTTGATAAATCTAATATACGTGAATATGTGAGATTTATGTAAAGCAATAAAGAACACCAAGGCTTTTACGTGGTTCGATCGTTAATGAGATTTACGTCCACGGAGGAGAGGTTCCTCAATACTTTCACTATGAGCTCGGTACAGTGAGTGTAGTTACAAGCCTTGTGCATTCACTAATTTGCTAACCCTTTTACCTTCAATCTAACTCCTATTTATACATGTTTCTGGACTCCTAAAGGCGTGCCGAGCCCCTCCATTGGCCGGGACTCTTCCCCTGGCGTGTAGAGGCTCTTCCTCTTGCCGGTAGGGATGCTACCACGTGGAGGGTGGCGCCTGACCCGAGTTCTGCTCCATCCCTTGATTGGTGGGGACTCACCGCCTCCCATGTAGGGGCTCTTCCCAGGCGTGTCCTCCATTGGCCGGGGCAGGGACGCTTCGCCTCCCGTGCGCCACGTGGAGGGTGGCGTCTGACTTTGGTTCTGCGGCTGATAAGGGTGTCTTGGAAACCGCGTGGGCTTGTACCAACGCGTGAGGCCCAATTGTTTGGGCGGTTGGGCCATATCCCATCATAGCCACGAATAGTGAGTAATGATCGTGCCGGGTGAAGTGATGCGTTTGGCGAGGTGGAATGTTGCTCGGCTGAGATTGTTGTTGAAGGCGTTATCTTAGTGACGTGGGGGTTTATCTCGACGATCCGGCCCGAATCGAGGCAGACGAGTTGGGTGCGACCGAGTCGACGAGCTGGTCGCTTTGTCTTTGGACGAGAGTCCCGCAAGAGTATGGCGATGTCCATCGGCAGGATGCCGAGGTCTGTACTGACTTGAGTGACTCGTCAAAATCCGGTTTGACTTGGGCCTTGTAGAAAGTGAGTAGCCGACCAAAGTGGGGTGGCGATCCTGAGGAGGAGGCCGAGGTCCGATCTTAGTCGTCTGATGTTTGGTGCCGTCCGAGGTCCGACCTGAGTGGCTCCTCCTTTCTTTGGATGTGGACGTGGACGAGGTCCGAGGTCCGAGGTCAACGTAATCATCACAAGATCAGACTGGCGGTCTATCTTACCGTAGAGTACGTCATACGCGCCAGGCGGTAGTTGAGCGCTCGAACCACGTGCGCACGCGTGAACTCCACATCCAATCGCGGGTAAGCACGTGTGAAAGTTGAAACGGCAGCTTTTAGGCGCCATTTGTCCTATAAATAGGCCCAAACGAGACAACTGTTCACTTTCCCCTTCGACGCATTGATTCAGAGAATACCTTCGCAGAAATCTCTCTCTTTTCCCTTGAAACTTGTTGAGGAAGCCGGATATCTCGCTCCAAAAAGTAAGTATGTATTCTTCGTCTTCTCATTCATCTTCTCGCTCTGAAAACTCTGGTTCAGCCTCGGGTTCTGGCCGTCTGTTCCCCGATGTAAAGGATTACATATGCTATAACCGCTTAGGTGGGTCCATAGTACTTAGCCCTAGGGTTCCGCCGGTGTCATCGGTATGGGACGGACTTAGGATTGGCGTGGCGAGGTCGAGGTTTACACTGGAGGAGCTCTCTGAGATAACGAAGGAATACCATATTCCGGAGGAGGCATGGTGGTGTCTGCCGCGACCGGATGATAGGGCGATGGCCCCTTCGGAGGGATTTATTACCGTATATGTAGATAGCTTGAAAGCAAGTCTTAGGTTTCCTTTGGCCCCAATTTTTCTTAACTTTCAAGAGTATTTCCAGATCCCCATTTGTCAATTGACCTCGAATTCCATTAGGTCGGTGGTGGGGCTAGGGCTCTCCTGCTATGCCATTGTCGAGGAGTTGTCCTTCGAGGTGTTGATGCGCTTTTTTAGTGGCAAGACCATAGGAGGAGTGTACTATCTGTCTCCTCGGCTGAAATTTAAGGTAGCGGCCCCCTCTAAGGTGTCCCATTGGTAGAATAGGTATTTCTTCTTGCGGGCTGATGGGCATCCAAGGTATGAGTGGGGCCTCGGCAAGATGATGGACGTGAAACTCAAGCCCCTGGACCACATGGAGAAAGAGCTCAACGACCTCGGTGAGATACTATCAGTTAATTTCACCGAGGATGACCTAAACAACGCCGGCCGAGCGCTTATAGGTCGTGAGGCGTCTGAGCGGGTCTGATCGGGGTGAGGGCATCCCCATATATTGCTGTCATTTTACATATATCGCTCATGAATCTGATTCTGATTTTGATGTGCTAACGCGAGTTTCTTACGTAAATGCGGTGGCCGGCGGGGAAGAAAGGGGCCGATCGCCGAGCAAGGAGCCGGCGAAGAAGAAGGCGAAGCGGGGTGGACCTACCAAGGGTCCGAAGAAGGTCGACGATATGAGCCAACTGACGACGGGGCCTTGGGAGGGGTCCAGCCCGGCATCGGAGTCACGTCCTCAGGGCCGCCTCGAGTACGGGGTACCGCCCTCGAGCTTGGCCGCACCCCTCCCCGAGGTACAAAGCTCTTCCACATTTGGATTTATCCGCTCTACGATCTGTATTAACTTATGTTGCTCTTTTTAGGGTGCGAGCTCGGTGATGGGGCCTGCAGCTGCGTCAGGAGCAGACCGCCACGGGCTGGTGGCCGAGAGCTCGGCCCGACGCAGTCTTGGGCGGGAGCTTCTTGCAGCGCTGGCGGATCTTGATCACTGCCGTGGCCGCTGGCGGCGGAGGCCGAGGCCGCAGGGCAGTGAGGCCGGGAGGGCTGGCCGAGGCCGACTCAAGAAGAGGCTTGGGCACTTGAGGCCTCCTGGGAAGCTCAAGAGGTTCATGCGAGGAGGTGGCAAAGGTGAAGAAGGAGCTCGAGGATGAGGGGTGCTAGTCGGGCGATCGTGGGACCCTGCCGAGGACCTTTGCCACAAGCTCATCGAGTCGGGTGCTTCTCGGCTTTATCACGGACACGGCCGCCGTACTCAAGCCCAAGGTGGTGTCAGACCATCTGGAGAAGCTGGCGGCCGCCATGCCTGATTTTGACAAGGCTAGGCATGGCTGGGTCGAGGTCGCCCCCCGAGAGATGGACAAGGCGTATGCCCGGGTGATCTCCGAGGTGGACTCCTTCCCCGTGCTGGAGGCCTTGGCGTCCAGTTCCACCCTTCTGACGGCTGAGATCGTAGCTCAGTGGAAGGTGGATGAGGATCCTGAGCTTCAGGAGCTTCTTGCCGAGGTGCGGACCGAAGCCGAGGAGGAGGAGGTCCCGGAGCTTCCGGCTGGAGGGGGCCAACCGCAGGAGCAGCAGGAGGTCGGCGGGTCCGACAATAAGCCTGAGCAGGAGCAGCGGAGGGTCGGCGGTCCGCATAGCCCGAGGTCGCGGACTGATGTAATAAATTGAATCGCCGGGTCGATAGGATCCTGAGCCCTTGTAATAATTTTCCACTTTTTGAATAATAAAGTGTTCGACTTTCTGAAACGTGTGTTGTTCCTTTATTTATAGCACTTCACGTCTCAATACCTCGGACTCGATCACGAATTGCTGACCAAGCTAAAAGAGGTCCGAGGTGCCTTGGCTGAGAAGGAAGAAGAGGTGGTGTCTTGGAGAAGCAGGTGTTCCGAACTGACCCAGGTTTTGGCCAGCATGGACGTCAGCTCGGCGTCGTCTGCCGACTTGAGGAGGAAGTTACAAGAGGCTGATGGTGAGGCGGCTCGCCTCCTGGCCGAGAATGAGACTCTTAGATCAAGGATCGAGCGTCTCGAGGTCCAGGGGACGGACTTGCCTACCGACGTCATCCATGGGCGCCTGATGCAGTGTGAGGAGGAACTCGAGCTGGCGCAAGAGAAGCTGGCTCATGTCTCCGAGGAGCACGCCGAGTATGAAGCGGTGATCCACCGATGTGGCGGCGCCACCATCTCCGAAGTCGATGAGCGGGTCCAGAGCTTGCTGGCTGAGGGGATGGTGTTGAGGGATGAGGAGGGGCCGAACAGCAGAAACTTCAAGAAATGCCTCGACTCCCTCGTGAAATGCCTCGAGATCTATGAGATCGTCCACAGGCGTCGTTTGCCCAAGCCTCGTAGCCAGACCGCTGCCGACTCTACTGGTGTCAGAGTCGAAGAGCCTGAAGATGGGGGTGGCTATGCTGACCACGCCGAAGTGGTGAGGCTATTTGGTCCGGCTGCACCGGGAGCACCTCATGACCAGCCGGAGCTCGGAAGAAGAGGGCATCGAGCCCATCGAGATCAGGAGCAGGTCGGAAGCGCCAGAGGTCGGATCGTGGGCGTGGACGCGGCCAGGCGACCCAGCCAGGGGAGAGGGAGAGGAATCCAACCTCGGCCCCTGGAGCTTCTACCTCGCCTCGGGCGTGCTCGAGCACAGGCTGGCGTCCCCCGGAGTAGGCCTCGGAGATGCGGGCCCCATTTCAGGTCGGGGTACCTCCGAGGCTGTTCCGAATACGCCAGGGACGGGTTATTGGGATGCCGGCCTCATCGACTGGGTTGAAGGCACCGAGTTCATTCTAGGTGTTCATCGCCGACCTGGAGATTTTGTTCAGAATTGGTGCAGCTTCAGCGAGTCGTGGCGGCGTGTAGCTCGGAAGCCCGAATAAGCTTGTATGTAGCTTAGTACTTTGTATGTAGTCGTAAATGTATTTAGACTCCTTCCGAAGTGTATATTTTCCCCCTTGAGAGGTACAAACATAGCTTAGGACTTCGTTTTGGTCATAAATGTATTTAGGCGTCAGACATGATGTACATCTTCCCAAATAAAGGGGTATAAACGAGCTCGGAGCCCGGTTGACTTGTATATGGCTTGGAACTCGGTTTGTAGTCGTTAATGCATTTAGGCGTGTACCGAGTGCATATCTTCCCAAATAAAGGGTATAAGTTGGCGAGATCGGTGCTGATGTCGCGTGCATGTAGACGCCCAACTTAATGGGTAATATGTATGCTTTGCATGTGAGCGTTCAAATTAATGAGTAGTGCATGCGTACCTACTACTTGGGATTTTCATCTTCGTGAGGCGTCCCTTGAAGGTTTAAATGTGGTATATCAAACAGATGTTCACATATGTATAAGATGAGACGAAGTGAAATATCATTCCAGAAAAACAAATGTTTTATTGAAAAGTAAATAATATCGCACTTCGGCAAAGCAATAAGGGGACTAACATGATGCTGATCTGAAATCGAAGCTATGTAAAGTACCTGCTTAAATGAGTGATATGCCAGGTTCGGGGGATAAGTGCACCGGATAGGTGAGCGAGCTTGTAGGCCCCTTTGGCGAGGTCATCGTGAACGCGGTATGGACCTTCCCATGTCGGATCTAGCTTGTTAAGACGCTCGGCTCTGCTGGCTTCATTATTTCGTAGGACGAGGTCGCCTACTTGGAGTGAGGAGGCTTTGACCCTTTTGTTGTAGTACCGTGTGACCTGGCCCTTGTACTTGGCTTCGTTTATGAAGGCGAGCTCGCGTTTCTCCTCAAGAGCATCAAGGTTGGTGCGCAGGTCTTCCTCGTTCCCGTTCTAATCGAAGTGAAGAGTGCGCGGGCTTGGTGCGCCGATCTCGGCGGTATGACCGCCTCGGTACCGAGACCAAGCTGAAGGGGTTTCTCCGTGCGAGGTCCGGGTGTTGTCTGTGGACTGAGGAGGACTTGGGGAGATTTTCAGCCAATCACCCTTAGCTCGATCCGGCCTCTTCTTCATCCTTATACTATCGTGCGATTCGTCACCTCGGTCGACCATTCGCTTGCGGGTGTGCGACCGGGTGAAGCTTATTCTCGATCTGGAGCTCTTCACACCATTCCTTGAAATTTTGTCGATTTAACCGGTGCGCCGTTGTGAGGTCGAGAATGTGTGGTATGCGGCGGCGGACTATGTTTTTCCACAAGGTGCAGAATCCTCCCTTTGCGAGGCTCGAAGTGGCTCGGCCGACCCATTTTGTGAAGTAGTCGATGGCTCGACCGGATATCGAAGCCGACACGGTGCTCGATCGAGCGGACCAACGATGTCGATCCCACCGCATGATGGGCCATGGGCTCTGCGGTGTTCGGTCGATCTCGGCGCTTTTTAACCGTGGAGTGGAGTTGGCACTTCGGACACTTTTTGACGAGCTCGGTCGAATCTCGAATGAGGGTGGGCCAGTAATATCCTGACCTCAGCGTCTTTTTTGAGAAGTCTCGTGAACCGATGTGGCTTCCGCAAGATCCTCTGTGAATCTCATTGAGTGCGTGGTCGGCCTTACGGCTCGAGGCACCTCGGGAGGGTTGAAGGTAAGACTTCCGGTGAAGTGCGCCTTAGTGTATGAGGTACTTCCGAGGATTCGCCATCATCTTCGCTCGAGCCGATCTTGAGGTAGTCGCGCCATCTTCCGAGATAGGCCTTTATGGGGACATCGGTTCGGCTCCATCTCGGTGATGATGCCGATGTGAGACTCCGCTATGCTTCGGAATGAACCTCCTCCACCGGTGGACTTGTTGATGTGGCTAACTTCGAGGACGTCGGCCGCCGTTTTCCCCCGACGGATTCGATGAATCTTTGAAGTACTTGAATGAGGTCGGCATCTCCTTTGCTTTCTCGAGTCTTCGCTTCATTCGATCCTCCTTGGCCTCGTATGCCGCTTAGGACACGGTTTACCACGACACAGGAGTCTCAGAAGATCCGACCTCGTCTACTTTCAATTCGCTGCGGTGAGTCCCGAGATCGGTAACCGTACTCCACCTCGTTATTGGTGGTCGAGAAGGTATCTGGGAGGCGTGAGGTCACTTCTTGTTTATGCGGGCGAGGAGGAGAATCTGGCTCCGCAGACCCGTTTGCCAGAGCTCCGATCACGCATATCCGCCAGCCAGCTTATCGGGCGGTGCAAGGACGGATTCTTCATTGTGGGGGGCGGGCGTCGGGACGACCTCGCCAGTGGAGCCGACCTCGGTGAATTTGGCCTCCACCAGGATGTCGTGAGCTTGCCTTTATGGCCTACCGGGGGAGACGAGATGTCGTGCTCGCCGAGTTGCGGTGCCCTTGCTGCTATACGTCCGGATGACTCGGCTTGGACAAGACTTGTCTCAAAGGTAGGTCGGTTAGTACACGGAGGGAATGGGCTTGAGTAGGGTCGGGCGCCGCAGACGTTCACCAAGGCCGGTGCTACCTTTTCGAGGTGGTGTACCTCGTCTCGGTCCCTCGAGAGCTCGGCTAATAAAGTAGATGGGGAGTTGTCGTCCCTTTCATCTCGCACCAATACAGCCTGTATAGAGAAAGGAGTTCACCTTGCTTGGGCGAGCATGGGTCGGCGGTCGGCGAGATACTCGCCCGGTGTGTGTGGCGACTTGGTGATCTTCCCGCCAGGCAAGTCCGGAGCTCTCCTTAGGATCTTGAAGAGGAGGCTGCTTCGGCGGCTCGAGATAGGAATCTGAGGGCGGCTGTGGCACCCGTGAGTTTGTGGATCTCACGGATGGTCCTTGCACTGCATGTCGACACCGCCTTTACCTTGGTAGGATTGGCCTTCAGGCCCTCTTGAGAGACCCAGCATCCCAGGAATTTACCGGTCTTCACCATGAATGTACATTTCGGTGGTTGAGCTTGAGGTTGGCCGACTGAGGAGGCGGAGGATAGTCTTAGGGTCGTCGGCGAGCTCTCCGTTTTTGACTTTTGACTACGATGTCGTCGGCGTGACCTCGACAATCTCCCGATGTGGTCTTTGAATATCGCGTCCACCATCCTCTAGTAAGTAGCCCGGCATTCTTGAGCCAAAAGGCGTCTTCCGGTCTGTGACGCGAAGTCGATGATGAACACGGTCTTGGGCGTCCTCCGGCTCATCGAGTTTGGTGGTATCCTTTGTACAAATCCAGGAAGCTGAAGACTTCGTGGCCCACCAGTGCCTCCACCTTCTTATCAATGTCGGGGAGGGGGTAACAATCTTTCGGGCAGTGTTTGTTGAGGTCGGTGTAGTCGACACACATGCGCCACCCCCCTCCTGGCTTTCGGACCACGACTGGATTGGCCATCCAGGTCGGGTACTTGACCTCGAACAAGATCTTGGCCCTCTGGAGTTGAGTCACTTCGTCCCTTATGACCTGGCTGCGCTCTGCCGCGAACACCAATGATAAATCTAATATACGTGAATATGTGAGATTAAATAAAGCAATAAAGAACACCAAGGCTTTTACGTGGTTCGATCGTTAATGAGATCTACGTCCACGGAGGAGAGGTTCCTCAATACTTTCACTATGAGCTCGATGCAGGAGAGTGTAGTTCAAGCCCTGTGCATTCACTAATTTGCTAACCCTTTACCTTCAATCTAACTCCTATTTATACATGTTTACGGACTCCAAAGGCGTGTCGAGCCCTCCATTGGCGGGACTCTTCCACAGCGTGTAGAGGCTCTTCCTCTTGCCGTAGGGATGCTACCACATGGAGGGTGGCGCCTGACCCGAGTTCTGCTCCATCCCTTGATTGGTGTACCACCAAATCCTGATGAGCCCGGAGGACGCCCCGAAGACCACGTTCATCACCGACTTCGGCGTCTTCGCGTACCGGAAGATGCCTTTCGGCCTGAAGAATGCCGGGGCTACTCAGATTTATCTAATATACGTGAATATGTGAGATTTATGTAAAGCAATAAAGAACACCAAGGCTTTTACGTGGTTCGATCGTTAATGAGATCTACATCCACGGAGGAGAGGTTCCTCAATACTTTCACTATGAGCTCGGTACAGTGAGTGTAGTTACAAGCCTTGTGCATTCACTAATTTGCTAACCCTTTTACCTTCAATCTAACTCCTATTTATACATGTTTCTGGACTCCTAAAGGCGTGCCGAGCCCCTCCATTGGCCGGGACTCATCCCCTGGCGTGTAGAGGCTCTTCCTCTTGCCGGTAGGGATGCTACCACGTGGAGGGTGGCGCCTGACCCGAGTTCTGCTCCATCCCTTGATTGGTGGGGACTCACCGCCTCCCATGTAGGGGCTCTTCCCCGGGCGTGTCCTCCATTGGCCGGGGCAGGGACGCTTCGCCTCCCGTGCGCCACGTGGAGGGTGGCGTCTGACTTTTGTTCTGGCGGCTGATAAGGGTGTCTTGGGCTTAACCGCGTGGGCCCGGTACCAACGTGAGGCCCAACTTGTTTGGGCCGGTTGGGCCATATCCCATCATAGCCCCCCGAATAGTCGAGTGTGATCGTGCCGAGGTGAATCAAGAAAGCGTTTGGCGAGTGGAATGTTGCTCGGTGAGATGTTGTTGTCAGGCGTGAATATTAGATTTATCATTGGCCTCTTCAGGATACGGTCACGATACCGAGGATTGCAGAAACCTGGGCTCGCAGATTGGCGAGCTCGTCGAGGAGGAGCCTCAAGAAATACCTAGGCGAGTGGACCGAGCGGCGAAGCGCGCAGAGGAAGCATAACGGTGGCAACAACTGCGGGCCGACTTTGACGGCGACCCAACCCGAAGATGACGAGGACGAGGGTCCCAACGCTATGGAGCAGGTATATGCCATTACCGCTCCCTCAGAGGAACGACGAGGTCGTCGTTGAAGAATGAAACCCGAGGCCACCACGAGTCAAAGAACAAACGGCTCCGAGCTGGTGAGGACATCGTATTCTCCAAAGACGACCCGGTGCCAAAAATCATGCCCCACCAAGACGCCATCACGATACAAGCCGTGGTGGGCAACAAGAACGTCCACGGGTCTACATCGACATCGGTGCCTCCGTTAGTATTATCTTCCAGAGCTGTCTGGATAAACTCGAGGTCGGAGGAATGCAAATAAGCCCCACTCCCTCCCAGTTGCGGAGCTTCAATCAGGAGGCGATACAACCCGAGGGCGTAATTACCCTTCCGGTTATCGTAGGACGAGCTCCCAGGTCGGTCACAAAGTCTATTCAATTCTTCCCTGCACGAGCCCCTCCGCATAACATTATCCCGGCGAGATTGGTGTATGCCACCATAATCGCCTGCTCGGTATACCACCACAATCAAGATACCCACCCCTGTGGGAAGTCCGAGACATCCAGGTGACCAAATGGAAGCAAAAGAATGCCTACGAGTCTCAACCCGGGATGCAGCCGCCTCAAGCATAGCAATTACAGAATCCCGAGCCGCCACCTCGGGCGACTGACCGAGCCTTGACTATCTGACGACGACCCTCCAAAGTTGTCAAGGTCGGCATCCGTGGCCTCACTGATATTCGGCAACAGGCCGTGCAGCTTCGAGGAGGCGACAGGACGTGTTCGCATGGTCCCCACTCGACATGACCGAGTATCGCCCGAACTCATAACTCACCGCCTCAACATCGACCCGCCACCAAGCCGCCTCGGCAAAGAAGAGGTGTTCGATGCGGGCGCAAACAGTCGTAAGGGACGGTGACTCGACTCAACCTGGGCGAAGATCTTGTTCGAGGTCAGTACCCGACCGGATGGCCAATCGAACAGTGGTCCAAAAGCCGTGAGGGATGGCACATGTGTGTCGACTACACCGACCTCAACAAACACTGCCCGAAAGATTGTTACCCCCTCCCCGACATTGATAAGAAGGTGGAGGCACTGGTGGGCCACGAAGTCTTCAGCTTCCTGGATTTGTACAAAGGATACCACCAAATCCTGATGAGCCCGGAGGACTCCCCGAAGACCGCGTTCATCACCGACTTCGGCGTCTTCGCGTACCGGAAGATGCCTTTTGGCCTGAAGAATGTCGGGGCTACTTACTAGAGGATGGTGGATGTGATATTCAAAGACCACATCGGGGAGATTATCGACGTCTACGTCGACGACATCGTAGTCAAAAGTCAAAAAACGGAGAGCTCACCACCGACCTCGGCACTATCCTCCGGCCTCGTGTCGGCCAACCTCAAGATCAACCCTCGAAATGTACATTCATGGTGAAGACCGGTAAATTCACGGGATCTTGGGTCTCGAGGGCACAAGGCCAATCTACCAAGGTAAAGGCGGTACTCGACATGCAGGTGCAAGGACCATCCGTGAGATCCACAAACTCACCTGGTGCTGGCCGCCTCACAGATTCCTATCTCGGCGGCTCCCCTCTTCAAGATCTGAGGAGAGCTCGGGACTTCTTTGGCGGGAAGATCACCAAGTCGCCTTCACACGGTGAAGGAGTATCTCGCCGACCGCCGACCACATCCGTCCCGAGCAAGGTGAACTCGCTTTCTCTATACCGCCGCCGGGGCGAGGCCATCGATCTTGTATTGGTGCGAGATGAGGTGGGACAACAACTCCCCATCTACTTTATTAGCCGAGCTCTCAAGGGACCCGAGGCGAGGTACACCACCTCGAGGTAGCACGGCCTTGGTGAATGCCAGCGACGCCTCAACCCTACTTCCAAGCCCATTCCGTCCGGTACTAACCGACCTACCTTTGAGACAAGTCTTATCTAAGCCGAGTCATCCGGACGTATAGCAGTGGGCCTTTGAGCTCGGCGAGCCACGACATCTCGTACTCCCGGGCCCGGCCATAAAAGGCAAGCTCGTGACTTCACGTGGAGGCCAATTCACGAGGTTGGCTCCACCGGCGAGGTCATCCCGCCCCCCCGCGCGGAGAAATCCGTCCTTGCACCGCCCGATAGCTGGCGCGGATATGCGTGGGCGGAGCTTAGTGCAAAGCAGGCGTGGGCGGCATTCTCCTCCCGGCCCGAACAAACAAGAAGTGACCTCGCCTCGGTTTACCTTCCGACCACCAATAGCGAGGTGGAGTGCGGGCGATCTCGGGACTCCGCCTCCAAGGAATTGAAAGTAGGCGAGTCCGGATCTTGGAGACTCCCGGTCGTGGTAAACGGGTCCTAGCGAATCTGAGGCCAGGAGGATCGAATGAGCGATACCTCGAGAAAGCGAAGAGATCTTGACCTCATTCAAGTACTTGACATTCATCGAATCCTCTCGGAAAGCGGCCGGTGGCGTCCTCGGCAAGTTAGCGCGTCATCAACAAGTCCACGGTGGAGGAGGTTCATTCGGAAGCATAGCGAGTCTCACATCGAAGATCATCACGAGATGGAGCCGAACTGGATGTCACATAAAGGTCTATCACGGAAGATGGCGCCTACCTCAAGATCGGCTCGAAGCCAAGATGATGGCGAAATCCCGAAGTACCTCATACACGGCGCTCTCTGGAGTCTTACCTTCAACCCTCACGGTACCTCGGGCGGAAGAAGCCGACTCGTGCTCGATGAGATTCGGGAGGATCTTGCGAAAGCCGCATCGGTTCGCGAGCCTCCGAAAAAGACGTTGAGGTCGAGGATATTCTTGGCCCACCTCATCAGAGATTCGCCGAGCTCGTCAAAAGTGTCCGTGCCGCTCCACTCCACGGTTAAAAGCGCCTCGGACCAACTGAGCGACTGCGAGCCCATGGCCTTTCATGCGGTGGGGATCGACATCGTTGGTCCGTTCGGCCGAGCACCGGTCGACCGATATCCGGTCGTAACCATTGACTACTTCATAAAATGGGTGGTGAGCCGAGCCACTTTCGAGCCTCACTGGCGGGAGGATTCAGACCTTGGCGTGGAAAAACATGTCTGCGACGGCATACCACACATTCGACCTCGGACAGCGGCACCCGTTAAATGACAAAATTTCAAAGAATGGTGTGAAGAGCTCGGATCGACAGCGTTTCACCTCGCATCACCCGCAAGTCGAATGGTCGGACCGAGGTGACGAACTGCGATAGTACAAGGATTGAAGAAGAGGCTGACCGAGCTAAGGGTGATTGGTGAAAATCTCCCTCAAGTCCTCTGGTCCTATGGGACAACACCTCGGACCTCATGCGGAGAAACCCTTTCGGTTTGGTCTCACGGTGCCGGGTGGTCATACCGGCTGAGATCGGCGCGCCAAGCCCGCGCCTCTTCACTTCAACGTAATGGGAGCGAGGAAGACTGCGCACCAACCTTGATGCTCTCGGGAGAAGCGAGCTCGCCTTCATAAACGAAGCCAAGTACAAGGGCCGGTCGCACGGTACTACAACAAAAGGGTCAAAGCCTCCTCACTCCAAGTAGGCGACCTCGTCCTACGAAACAATGAAGCCAGCAGAGCCGAGCGTCTTAACAAGCTAGATCCGACATGGGAAGGTCCATACCGCGTTCACGAGGACCTCGGCAAAGGGGCCTACAAGCTAGCTCACCTATCCGGTACACTTATCCCCCGAACCTGGCATATCACTCATTTAAGGAGGTACTTTACATAGCTTCGATTTCATATCAGCATCATGTTAGTCCCCTTATTGCTTTGCCAAAGTGCGATATTATTTACTTTTCAATAAAACATTTGTTTTTCTGGAATGATATTTCACTTCGTCTCATCTTATACATATGTGATAATCTGTTTGGATATACCACATTTAAACCTTCACAAGGGGACGCCCTTACGAAGATGAAAATCCCACTAAGTAGAATGCGATACATACGACTCATTAATTTGAGCGTCTACATGCAAAGCATCTGATTACCCATTAAGTTGGGCGTCTACATGCGCGCCGACATCCGGACCGATCTCGCCAACTTATACCCTTTTATTTGGGAAGATATGCACTCCGGTACCACGTCTAAATGCATTAACGACTACAAACCGAGTTCAAGCCATATCAAGTCAACCGGGTTTCGAGCTCGTTTATACCCCTTTATTTGGGAAGATGTACACTTCTATATACAGTCTAAATACATTTATGACCAAAACGAAGTCCTAAGCTATGTTTGTACCTCTCAAGGGATATACACTTCGGAACAAGTCTAAATACATTTACGACTACATACAAAGTACTAAGCTACATAAAAACTTATTCGGCTTCCGAGCTACACGCCGCCACGTCTCGCTGAAGCTGCACCAATTCTGAACAAAATCTCCAAGTCGGCGATGAACACCTGGAATGAACTCGGTGCCTTCAACCCAGTCGATGAGGCCGGCATCCCAGTAACCCGCCCCTGGCGTATCCGGAACAGCCTCGGAGGTACCCCGACCTGAAATGGGGGCTCCGACATCTCCGAGGCCTACTCCGGGGCGCTAGCATAGCTCGAGTCTGCCCAGGCACGAGGTGAAGCTCCGGGGCCGAGGTTGGATTCTCTCCTCTCCTCGGTGGATCGCTGGCTGCGTCCACGCCCACGATCCGACCTCTGGCGCTTCCGACCTGCTCCTGATCTCGATGGGCTCGATGCCCTCTTCTTCCGAGCTCTGGGCTGGTCACGAGGTGCTCCGATGCGGCGGACCAATAACCTCACCACTTGGCATGGTCAGCATAGCCACCCCATCTTCGAGCTCTTCGACTCGAGACCCGGTAGAGTCGGCGGTCCAGCTACGAGGCTTGGGCAAGCGGCGCTGCGGACGATCTCATAGATCTCGAGGCATTTCACGGGAGTCGAGGCATTTCTTGAAGTTTCTGCTGCCCGCCCTCGTCATCCCTCAACACCATCCCCTCAACCAGCAAGCTCTGAACCCGCTCATCGACTTCGGAGATGGTGGCGCCGCCACATCGGTGGATCGCTGCTTCATACTCGGCGTGCTCCTCGGAGACATGAGCGGCCTTCTGCGCCACCGAGCTCCTCCTCACATCGCATCGGCGCCCGTGGATGGCGTCGGCGAGGCAAGTTCGCCCCACGGACCTCGAGGCGCTCGATCCTTGATCTAAGAGTCTCATTCTCGGTCGGGAGGCGAGCCGCCTCTCCATCGACCTCTTGCAACTTCCTCCTCAAGTCGGTGAGCGGCGCCGAGTGGCGTCCATCTTGGCAAAACACAGGTCGATTGAACACCCTTCTCCAAGACACCACCTCTTCCCTTCCGGCAAGGCACCTCGGACCTCTTTTAGCTTGGTCGACAATTCGTGATCGAGTCAGGGTATTGAGATGTGGCGCTATGAATAAAGGAACAACACACGTTTGAAAAGTCGAACACTTTATTATTCAAAAGTGGAAAATCATTACAAGGCTCGGGATCCTATCGACCCCGCGGTTCGACCTATTACATCAGTCCAGCGACCTCGGCTTATTGCCGGACCCGCCGACCTCCTGCTGCTCCTGCGGTTGGCCCCCTCCAGTCGGAAGCTCCGGAACCTCCTCCTCCTCCTCCTCGGCTTTGGTCCGTACCTCGGCAAGCTCCTGGCTCGGGATCCTCATCCACCTTGCCTTGAGCTACGATCTCGGTGTCGAAGGGGTGGGCGGGCCTTGACCTCAAGCCGCAGGAAGGAGTCCACCTCGAGATCACCCGGCATCGCCTTGTCCATCTCGGGCGACCTCGACCACCCATGCCTAGCCTTGTCAAAATCGGGCATGGCGGCCGCCACTTCTCGGATGGTCGACACCACCTTGGGCTTGAGTACGACGGCGGTCGGCGATAAAAGCCGAGAAGCTCTCCACTCGATGAGCTTGGCTGGCAAGGTCTTGAGGGTCACGATCGGCCACCTAGCACCCTCTCGTACTCGAGCTCCTTGCCGCCACCTCCTCGCGAACCTCTTGAGCTCCCCAGGCGGCCTCCAGGTGCCCAAGCCCTCTTCGTGGCGGCCTCGGCAGCACCCTCCCGGCCTCAGCGGCCCTTGCGGCCTCGGCTTCCGCCAGCGGCCACGGCGGTACCAAAGATCCGCCCATGGCCGCAAGCTCCGCTCGGCACCTCATACCGGCCGAGCTCTCGGCGACCAGCCGGTGGCGAATCGGCTCCCAGCGACATGCTGCGGGGCCCCATCACCGAGCTCGCGCCTAAAAGAGCAACAAGTTATCTGAGATCGCAGGCGGATAAATCCAAATGTGGAAGAACTTTGTACCTCGGGGAGGTGCGGCCAAGCTCGGCGGTACCGTACTCGAGGTGGCCACGAGGGCGACTCGATCTGGTGGACCCTTGAGCCCGTCGTGATTGGCTCATATCGTCGACCTTCTTCGACCATGGTAGGTCCACCCCGCACCTTCTTCTTCGCCATGCTCTTGCTTGGCGATCGCGACCCTTTTCTTCCCCGCCTTCACCGCATGACGTAAGAGACTCGTTAGCACATCAAAATCGAGCGATTCATGAGCGATATATGTAAAATGAAAGCAATATATGGGATGCCCTCACCCCGATCAGACCCCGCTCCCGACGCCTCTGACCTATAAACGCTCAGCCCGGCGTTGTTTAGGTCATCCTCGGTGAAATTAACAGATAGTATCTCACCGAGGTCGTTGAGCTCTTTCTCCATGTGGCCCAGGGGCTTGAGTTTCACGTCCATCATCTTGCCGAGGCCCCACTCATACCTTGGATGCCCATCACCCATGAAAGAAATACCTATTACGCGATGGGACAACTTAGAGGGCGCTACCTTAAATTTCAGCCGAGAAGGCGGATAGTACCTCCTCCCATGGTCTTGACACTAAAAAGCGCATCAACACCTCGAAGGACAACTCCTCGACAATGGCATAGCAGAGAGCCCTAGCCCCACCAGGCCTAATGGAATTCGAGGTCAATTGACAAATGGGGATCTGAAAATACTCTTGAAAGTTAAGAAAAATTGGGGCCAAAGGAAATCTAAGACACGCTTTCAAGCTATCTACATATCGATAATAAATCCTCAGGAGGCCATCGCCTATCGTCCGGCATGGCAGACACCACCACGCCTCCTCCGAATATGGTATTCCCGTTATCTCGAGAGAGCTCCTCGATGTCGACCTCGACCTCGCCACGCCAATCTAAGTCCTTCCCATACCGATGATACCGGCGGAACCCTAGTGGCTAAGTACTATGGACCCGCCTAAGCGGTTATAGCATATGTAATCCTTTACATCGAGAACAGACGGCGGTAACCCGAGGTGAACCAGTAGTTTTCGAGGCGAGAAGATGAATGAGAAGGCGAAGAATATATACTTACTTTTGGGCGAAATCCGGCTTCTTCAACAAGTTTCAAGGAAAAGAGAGTTTTCAAGGTATTCTCGAATCAGGCGTCGAAGGGAAAGTGAGCAGTTGTCTCGTTTGGGCCTATTTATAAGACAAATGGCGCTAAAAGCTGCCGTTTCAACTTTCTGCGTGCTTACCCGCAATTGGATGTGGAGTTCACGCAGCAGTTGAGCGCCCAACTACCGCGCACGTATGGCGTACTCTGGTAAGATAGACCGCCAGTCTGATCTTGTGATGATTACGTTGACCTCAGGCCTCGGACCTCGGACCTCGTCCACGTCCAAAGAAAGGACGAGCCACTCAGGTCGGACCTCAGACGACACCAAACTTCAGACGACCAAGATCGGACCTCGGCCTCCTCCTCAGGATCGCCACCCCACTTCGATCGGCTACTCACCTCGGCACGGCGTCCAAGTCAAACCGGATTTCGACGAGTCACTCAAGTCAGTGCAGACCTCGGCATCCTGCCGATGGACAACGCCATACTCTTGCAGGACCTCTGTCCAAAGACAGGCGACCCAGCTCGTCTAACTCAGGTCGGACCCAGCTCGTCTGGCTCAGTTCGGGCCCAGATCGTCAGATAAACCCCCACGTCACTAAGATAACGCCTTCAACAACAATCTCAACCGAGCAACATACCACCTCGGCCAAACGCTTTCTTCACTTCCCCTCGGCATGACTGTTCCTCGACTATTTTGGGGAAGGGGTTATGATGGGATATGGCCCAACCGCGAGCCCGTTGTGAGCCCAAACAAAATTTGGGCCTCACGTTGATACCGGGCCCACGGTTAAGCCAAGATACCCTAATCGGCGCAAGAACCAAAGTCGGGCGCCACCTCCACGTGGTGCACGGGAGGCGGCGTCCCCCCCCGGCCAATGGAGGACACGCGGGAAGAGCCCACATGGGGGCGGTGAGTCCCCACCAATCGAGGATGGGCGGAACTCGGGTCGGGCGCCACCTCCACGTGGTAGCATCCCTACCGGCAAGAGGAAGAGCCTCTACACGCCAGGGGAAGAGTCCCGGCCAATGGAGGAGTCCAGAAACATGTATAAATAGGAGTTAGATTGAAGGTAAAAGGGTTAGCAAATTAGTGAATGCACAAGGCTTGTAACTACACTCACTGTACCGAGCTCATAGTGAAAGTATTGAGGAACCTCTCCTCCGTGGACGTAGATCTCATTAACGATCGAACCACGTAAAAGCCTTGGTGTTATTTATTGCTTTACATAAATCTCACATATTCACGTATATTAGAGGTGAGTTATGAGTTCGGGCGATACTCCGGTCATGTCGAGTGGGGACCATACGAACACGTCCATGTCTTTCCTCGGAAGGCGCGATCTGTTGCCGAATATCAGTGGGGCCACGGATGCGACCTTGACAACTTTGGAGGGTCGTCGTCGTATAGTGAAGGCTCTCGGTCGAATCGTCCAGGTGGCGGCACGGGATTCTGTAATTGCTATGCTTGAGGCGGTGCGTCACAGGTTGAGATTCGTAGGCATTCTTTTCTTGCCATTTGGTCACCCCGGATGCTCGGCCTCCTACCGGGGTGGGTATCTTGATTGTGAGTGGTATCTGAAGCGGAGCGACGCTGGTGGCATCTGACCAATCTCGCGGGATAATGTTGTGCGGAGGGGGCTCGTGCAGGGAAGAATTGAATAGACTTTGTGACCGACACAGGAGCTCGTCCTGATAGCAGGAAGGGTAATTATGCCCTCGGGTTATACCGCCTCCTAATTGAAGCTCCGCAACTGGGAGGGAGCGGGGCTTATTTGCATTCCTCCGACCTCGAGTTTATCCAGACAGCTCTGGAAAATAATACTAACGGAGGCACCGATGTCGATGTAGACCTGGTGGACGTTCTTGTTGCCCACCACGGCTTGTATCGTGATGGCATCTTGGTGGGGCATGATTTTGGGCACCGGGTCGTCTTTGGAGAATATGATGTCCTCACCAGCTCGGAGCCGTTTGTTCTTCGGCTCCTCGGGGGCCGGTCTCCGGGCTTCATTCTTCAACGAAGACCTCGTCGTTCTGAGGGCCGGTAATAGCATATACCGCTCCATAGCGTTGGGACCCTCGTCCTCGTCATCTTGGGTTGGGTCGCCGTCGAGATTGGCCCTTGATTGTTGCCACCGTTATGCTTCCTCTCTGCCTACATTGCTGGTCCAGCTCGGCCGAGGTATTTCTTGAGGCTCGTCCTCGACGAGCTCGTCGATCTGCGAGCCCAGGTTTCTGCAATCCTCGGTATCGTGACCGTATCCTCGGTGATAGTCGCGATCTTTCTCTGTTGACCTCTTCTTGGATCCTCCTTTCGGAGGAGGGGCTTTGGGAAGAGCTCGGCGTGGGCTCGAATATTGCCGCCTTGATTTGAGCGGAGGAGCTCTGCCGCCGAGGTTGGGCGAGTCGGCCGGATTCAGTGGGACCTTCTTGATCCTCTCGAGCGCACTTGGCGATCGGCACCTCGGCCTCGGTCCTGCGGCTTCTTTCTCTCAGCCCTCTGCTCGTCCCGGATCTCTCTTCTTCGATCGGCTCGTCCCTTTGAAGTTGTCGACCAGGGGTCCAAAGGTGACTAGCCGTCTTGACTTTTCACGGGTGATCTCTTTATTCAAATACGGGTCGGATCCGTTCTTGAGCAGCGTTGATGATGTAGAGATCGTTCTTGTCGTCAATTTTGAGCGACTCTTTGATGAACCTCGAGGCGAAGTTCGACATCGTCTCATCCATGCCCTTGGCGGATTGTGAGCGATCGGACGAGGGGCTGCGAGGTGGCATCTTGATAAGCGCCACTTAAAGCGATCCATGAGATCACAGGCGGTGTATCTTGTTTTGGCGGGCGAAGTGAACCGTCGGGCGTTGGAGATCGGCACCTCGGGAAGATTTTGCACATGTGAAAATCTTTCATTCCTTGATTCGCCATATTGGTAGTGTGGCGAAAAGGAAGTCGAGAGGGATCCCCGAGGCCATCGTGGCGACAACGTTGGGTGCCTGTCATGCCCGAGGCGGGCGTGTCTAGAATCTCCTTGGAGAAAGGAGAGATGATTCTCCCGTGGCGGTCGAACCCCGGGAGATCGTTGCCATCTCTCTCCGGGGGTGTAGGGGACCGGTAACGACGTCTGTCGTCCCTTCGAGGAGGAGTTCGACTACGTCTCTCCTCCCTTCTGTCCCGCTCCGCTCCCGGGGTGGTATGCCGAGGTGGTGAGCGGCTGCGCTGGTGGCGCGGGGGTGTGTGATCGCGGTGGTTTGTCCGCGGTGACCGGCTTTGGACATCGGAGCGACGTGCGTGTACTCGGCCATCGCGCCGAGGTGAACGCTGGCTGTCTCGGAGGGAGGGTCGACCGCGAGTGCCCGAGATGGCCAGTTCGGGGACTCTCGAGGGACCCGCTTCCCTTGTCCTCTGGTCGAGGAAGCTTTGAAATTGGCCACGGTTTGCGTTGAGGAACTCACTCACAGCTCGGCCAAGGGCCTCGTGAGATGAACGAGCTGTCTGTTCGTCGTCGCTGAGGTCGGCGTCCTCTTCTTCGTCGTGGCCGCGGTCCTGAGGGTGTATGGGAGCGTTTTCCATGTAGCCCTCAGGTGTATGGCCACTGGTAGCGTCGGCGATCTCCTTCCCATGGTGCTGCGCGACCGCTTGGTTGTCTTCAGCGTGGTTGTTACCGGTGTTGCCGGCGGTGTTAACGTTTGCACACGTTCTTGCCATTTAAATCGTAGAAAACAGAGCTTTTTGTTCAGAAATGTGCTTCCCACAGACGGCGCCAATGATAAATCTAATATACGTGAATATGTGAGATTTATGTAAAGCAATAAAGAACACCAAGGCTTTTACGTGGTTCGATCGTTAATGAGATCTATGTCCACGGAGGAGAGGTTCCTCAATACTTTCACTATGAGCTCGGTACAGTGAGTGTAGTTACAAGCCTTGTGCATTCACTAATTTGCTAACCCTTTTACCTTCAATCTAACTCCTATTTATACTTGTTTACGTACTCCTAAAGGCGTGCGAGCCCTCCATTGGCGGGACTCTTCCACGGCGTGTAGAGGCTCTTCCTCTTACCGTAGGGATCTTTACCACGTGGAGGTGGCGCGACCAGTTCTGCTCCATCCTTGATTGGTGGGGACTCACGCCTCCCATGTGGGGGCTCTTCCGGGCGTGTCCTCCATTGGCGGGCGGGGACGCCGCCCCTCCCGTCTTGCGCCACGTGGAGGGTGGCGTCGACTTTAGTTACAGCGGCTGATTAGGGTGTATTGGGCTTAACGCGTGGGCCCGGTACCAACGTGAGGCCCAGCTTGTTTGGGCCGGTTGGGCCATATCCCATCAGTAGTGAATTTTAATCTCTTTGACGGCTAATTACAAAATATCTACGCACGGCGTAAGTCTTACGCCAGATTTAAAATTTATTTTGAAAGTGGTAGCATATTAGACCTAATTTAAGGTAGTACCTCGGGAACAAGAGCGTAGTGATAGCTCAACAACTAGCGGAGCGGATGATGCGCCTTTACCTGCGGACGGAGGAACTTCGTCGATGGAGAAAATTGGGAGAGACATCAAAATTAACTGCAAACTCGCGACTTAATTAAGATGTGCTTTTAGATATACTTTATTACTTCAGTACTCTTCAAAATTTTCATTTAATTATGTTTCAGTTCGTCAACCAAAAAAAGGCTCATTCTCTATGTACTATATTTTACCTATAATTTATTCACTTATTTACATATAACATCCATAGCTTATTATTTTAATCTCATTATCCATTAATTTATCAATTTATTATCTTTCTTGCCCACTTTTTAATCTCATAAAATTTATTTATTATTTTCATTTATGTTACACTCATTATAATTTATTAAAATCTATATCACCAAAATCAATAAATTCATTTATTATCACTTTACACTCATTAACATTTATTAAAATTCGTACTACCAAAATCAATGAGCATTTTGGTAACGGATGAGATATTTGGTTTTTGGAGTTGTTCTAAAAAAATGTTTTTTAATTTGATAATTCAATGCTTCAGATTTAATTCAATGATATTTCATCAATTTTGTCACATGGTTTTAAACTAGTAGATTTTGTGCTCTATGAGATCACTTTACATTATGCGTATCCCATTTTTTGGTGTCCTAACTTGTCTACCATTATTAGTTCTCGGTTTATTATTATTTTTCCTCAACTTCTCTTTTCAATCTCAACTTCTTGTGTTTTTAGTTTTATCTTACAATTGCTAATTATAGTTGATTATACCAATTAAGAATCTATAGTTGCTTTTACAATTAATTTTCAATTTCAGTTAACAATAGACTATCAACTGTGGTCATTTGATAATTAAGTTTATTATATTCTTTCAATTCCAATTCTTAGTTCACAAGTTTTGATTAACTAGGGGTAATTATTATTAAAATAATAAATTTAGTGATGGGTCGAAAGATCTTCCTCTACAATGGAACCAATACTTTAAAAATCGGAATTGATCGGATTGACCAATTCAACCGCAAATCGATCAGTTCAATTGTCTCGTTTCATATAAATTCACAAACTCAATAGATCTATCGTAAGAATTTCAATAATTCACACAGAGCAAGGGATATGCTATGATGATGTACAAGTACAACCATCCTCGAGCATTCAAGAGTTTCACGTGCTCTAGTTGTTAGTGTAAGTTAACTAACTGGAGTTCATTTGTTAGTTAGAACACGTAAGCAATCTGTTAAGCAAAAGCGAGGTTGCTAGATGATCTATTTAGGTGTGCTTATTGGATCGATTTCGGTTAATCGAAATCGAAATTTTGGTTAACCGAAATCGATATCTGCCAAATTCAATAACCAATATCAAAACCGATTGGTTAATCGGTTAACCGATTAACCGATCAGTTAGTCGGTTCGGTTATTGGATACCAAAATTATCCAATTCAAAAAAAAACCACCATATTTATTTGCTATTTCATTGATTTTCTCCATGTTCCGACTCAAAAATCAAGCACGAAAATACCACCAAATCGACACAAGTGCAACACCATCAATTCTCCAACATGGCAACAACAAACTGAAACAGGTGAAATAATCAATTATCCAACAACAACCAACACAAGTCACACAACACAGATCCATCAAGTCTCCAATAATTCAAAAACAAACACAAGTAAAAAAAAAAGTTACACAAGTGCAACAACAACACCAATGATTCAAATTTCACAAAGCCCTTCGATCGATCTGACTCAAGGCACTCTATGTCGTCGTCTTCGTCTCTGGTCCAGAAAAGAACCCTAGTCTTTTTTTTTAAATTTTTTTCGTGTTCTAATACCACTTAAGTTCTTAACTATTAACTTGTGTATTTAATTTAGTAACAATAAAATAATAAATTAATAATTATTTAATTTTGGTAATTCGGGTATACCCATTCGGTTATCGGTATACCCGATAACCAAAATTAATGTCAATTCATTATCCAATACCAAACCAAATATCCAATTAATCGGTTATTGGATACCGATAACCGATGGATATCGGTTCGGTTCGGTAATACCTGTTATCCACTTACCCAATAAGCAACCCTATCTATCGCTCTCTATCTCTAAGTAGTTAGTTCGATTTATTTATTTATGATTATTGACATATAAATACATAAATTTTGATGTAATTTTGATTTTGCATATAAACTTTATATATATATATATATATGTGTGTGTGTGTGTGTGTGTGAACTTTGATTGATTTTGGTTTTGTACACGAGCTTTAAAATGAGCATATAAATGCACGAACTTAGTATTAGTAATTTTACCATAATTTATTTTTCCTATTAAATTAAAACTGACATGATATTAGATATGATGAGTTGGCAACAATGTGAAAATCTTAAAATTCGTGTGTGAAGGAGAAGAAAACATTTATAGTAGCCTACTTGTTTGTCATTTATTCTATTTATAAATATTGGGTTTAAGATTTGAAGTGCTCTCTTCGTTTTGTGTGTCTGTAATATATTCCTTTATTTTTTTTCTTTCTTTCTCGTGAAGTGTAAATGTGTTTTGTGTGTATTAATGAGTCAATGTGCGTGTTTTGCTAAGTTTAAATATTTTTTTTATATTTTATTTATTAATTTATTTCCACGTCGTTATCAACTTACATATATAATGTCATGTCAGTTTCAATTTGATAGAAAAAAATAAATCATAGTAAAATTACTAAAATTAATAAGCTCATATATTTATACACTCGTCTTAAAGTTTGAGTATAAGACCAAAATTAAATTAAAGTTCATGTATTTATATATTCATTTCAAAATTTGTGTGAAAAACCAAAATCATATCAAAGTTCATGTATTTATATACCAATAACTCATTTATTTAAATAGCAATCGTTTAACATCATCTTTGGTTAATGCAATAAACTGAAAATTCGTGTGTGTGTATTGGCCTAGTAGTAGAGTGGTTAATGCCCGAGGCCAAAGATCTCGGGTTCGAGTCCACCGTGACGCAGCCTTTAAAATTTCTGTATTAATTGACCAAAAAAAAAAAAGCAATAAACTGAAAATTCACTAATCTTTTCTCTCTCTGTCAGACTGCGATTTATCTCCATGGCTTAAGCTTCTTTCACAGGCTCTAACACCCGCAATCAGTATAATATTGCTACTCATCATCAGCATATACTATCAGAATCAATAAATTAATTAGAGTTTTCTTAAAATTTGTTTGAGATTCTTTTGTGAATTTGTTGGCTTGATAACTATTCTAACGGAATAAAATCATAATTTCAAATATAACCTAATAAATAACTATTGTGAAAAAAAAATACTCGATGAATTAAAAAGTTTTCCTATTCGAACCAAAAAATATACGTGCCATAATATGAAAATGTATTGATGATTTGGATAACCAGATTTTCCATGTTATTACAGATTATGTTTATTCGAGTAAAAATCTACGTGTGAACCAGTTTCCAACTCCACAATTCAGGAAAATTGACGTCGGGTTTGATTTGAAAAAAAATTCAATTTATCAAGTATACATATTTTTGTAAAGTAATTTATTGGTTTAGATTTGAAAATTCGAAATATTACTAGCTATATTTTTTTGATAATATTTGATAGTATGAAACATTTTAGAAGGTAAGCCAATAACTTATAGTATTATTTTAAAGGGCTAATATCAATTTAAACCTTAAGCTATATATGTTTTATCAAAAATATCCTGAACTTTCAAAAATATCAATTTAAACCCCAAACTATCATATTTGTATCAAAAATACCCTTGTATTCAGGATAGTTTGGGGTTTAAATTGATACAAATGTGATAGTTTGGGGTTTAAATTGATATTTTTGAAAGTACAAGATATTTTTGATAAAACATGTATAGTTTAAGGTTTAAATTGATATTTACCCTATTTTAAATAATTTTCCTTACATATAACTTAACATTTGTTTTCAGATTTGATTAATTAATACTCAACAGTAATTTATGTTTCCTAGAAAATCATTTAGAAGAGTTGTACTGTAAAGAAAAGATTACTTAATTAAAGAAAATAATTAGAATGATGGAGGAAACCTTAACTTATTTTCCACAGCACAAGGATACATAGAAAGTAAGGATGGAACCACATAATTTTCATCTTCAATCAACTTCTATTCTCCCTCTTGTTGTTGGCGTAGCTCTATCAGGTCTCTTCATCTTATTATATCCAACGCCAAAATAATTCTCTTAACCAATTTGGCCTTCAAATCGAAGTATGCAGCAACCGGTTCCAATTCCAACTATGAGTCCACTTCCATACCCCATCATCACACTTCGCCAACTAAATCCATCTATAAACCCAGGTTCGTCATCATCGCCTTCTTCTTCTGGCTGCTTCCATTGCTCATTCTCCTCTTTGCATTTTCTCGTCAATGGAACTCCACACAACCCCAAGTTTCCCGCATATGAGTCATTCTCAAATGTGGAAAACTGGTTGGATTGTGGTATTTGCCCCACAAGATTATTCATTGACAGGTTTAATTTGAAAAGAAATGTCAACCTTGTCATCTCACTTGGAATTTCTCCATCCAGTTTGTTTACTGACAAGTCCAACGATTCAAGTGCGCTCATATTCCCGAGAGATGAAGGTATATTTCCTATGAGGTTATTGTAGGAAAAATTCAAGTATTTGAGAAACTGAAGGTTCCCTATTGAATGTGGAATACTCCCAGAAAATCTATTAGAGGATAAGTCAATAGTTGTAAAGGCTACCAACAATCTCTCCAATAATCGATCCTGACCTTTCAATGTGATTCTCATCTCCACATAAAATTGAAAGAGATTACTTAATCTCTCCGTCTCATTTTCCTTGGTCACGTCTATCATTGCTATGAAATTCTTGAAATACTTTTCAGGTAGAGAGCCCACAAATGCATTCCTAGATATATCTAAAACTTGCAACTTAGGAAATGGAAACTTAATCCTTGAAGGAGATGACATGTTACCATCAAACTTGTTAGACCTCAAGATGAGCACTCGAAGTTTAGGAAGGGCTTCCAACCAAAATGGGAAATTGCCATGTATTCTATTATTTCCGATGTCAAGGCCCTCTAGACTTTTGCAGTTGATTAGGGATTCAGGTAATGTTCCTTGCAAATTATTACCGCTCAAATTAATGGACAAAAGATTACACCCCTTGCTAAATGTTGATGGAATCAGACCACCAAACTGATTTTCATTCAAATGAAAGATGCTCAAAGATTTGCTTAAGTTTCCAAAGCATTGGGGAATTGTTCCTTCCAAATTGTTATTGGAGAGAAGAAGAACATCAAGGAATGGGAGGTTGCAGATGGTGGATGGAAGCTCACCATTTAATTTGTTAGAAGGGAGAAGTAGATTCTCCAAATTTGATACATTCGTAATAGTAGATGGTATTGGACCTGAAAGTTAGTATGAGAAGGATATGAAACATTAGTTTTCTTTATATCTCAAAAGAAGTACATATCATTGTGGAATTGCTCCTTCCAAACTATTATTTGAGAGAAGAATATAAGAATGACTTGGAGATACAGGATGAAAGCTCAACATTTAATTCGTTGGAATCAAGTGCTAAATACGACAAATATGATGGATTCCAAATGGTGGAAGGTATTAGACCTGAAAGTTGGAGAAACCTTCATACAAATTACTTGGAGATACATAAGAACACGAATCAATTTTCACCAATGTTTGCTATTTTACTTTATACCCGCATATTGTTGGAGGCTTATTGTGAATATTAGTTTTGATAAAAAAATATTGGATGAAATATTTAGTGGGTTATTTGTGTGTGGGTGGACGTGTGGGTATATATAATCTGGAGAGAGAAAGAGACAGAGTAAGTACTATGTGGGAGTTATTTTAATTGACAAATAATTTTATTCCTCTCTAGTTACAAATGGAGGATAGAAGCTCACCACTTAATTTGTTGGAAGAGAGTCCTAGACTCTGCAAATTGGATAGATTTCCAATAGTGGATGGTATTGGACCTGAAAGTTGGTACCAAATCTTCAAATAAATAAAATGAAAAATGTCCAAATATTTTCTTAAGTTTCCAAAACCTTATGGAATAAGTAATTCAAAGAGTGTATGTCAAGTTGCAAGATAGAGGATGGAATGCTCACCATTCAATTTGTTGTAAGAGAGAATTAAGAACTCCAAATTTGATAAATTTCCAATGACGGATGGGATTGGACCTGAAAGAAAAATCATGGATTTGTGAAGAACATAGCTAGCTATAACTTAAAGGCCAACCCTATTCACAACGGATATACATGAAAATTAAGAAAGAGTTGAATATGCTTAAAGCTCTAAAAGAGTTAGAAATCTTACCAATGAAAGAATTGTACCCAAGAGATAAAACCTGTAGCGCTTTCATGTTCCCAATTTCCGAAGGCAATACCCCGCTAAGACTGTTATTTGCTAAATCAATAATTTCCAAGGTAGACATGTTGAAAATGCTTGGCAGCAAAGGGCCTGACAACTTGTTATGACTCATGAGCAACGATCTTAAACAATCAAGACGATATATCTCTTCTGGAATAAAGCCTGTAAAATTATATGATCACAAACTAAATTGTTAACTTGTGTACTTTTGAAATCAAAGTCAAAAGATATGCCCAAGGTATAGTAAAAACTTAGTTTCATAAATAACAACAAAAAAGTAGTTTATAATAAAAATGCCAAAATATCTGCTCAAGTTTCGCAAGCAGTGTGCAATTGTTTCTTCAAACTATTATTTGAGAGAAGAAGAAATTCAAGGGATGTCATGCGTTAATGGAAGCTCACCATTTAATTTATTGGTAGAAATATTTCGTGGCTTATTTTTGTGTAAGATATATATTCTGGGGAGAAAGAGTAATCATTTGTTTGCTCTACTTTTTTTTTATTCACTTCTTCTCTTCACTCAGGAGGTCAGTGTACGGTGGAATGGATCCGAATAGAATAGATATTCCCATGAATGTCTTTCCATCAGGAATCATCATTCCTGATGAAATCATTATTCCTAATTTGGTGGAAATAGTTATTCCATTCACAACCCATGGATTTACCATTCCCATTTAGCCAAAATGCTAATTAGGATATTTTATATACAGTTATGAGTAATAATATTTCTTAATACAAAATTATTTTAAATTTTCTTGAATAATTTATTATTATTAGTAATTAATTCTGAAAATTAATTTAAATTTAGTTATGTGACTATCAAAGCAAATATATAAAAAAGATTATCTATTTCATAACTAAAACCACATATTGTTTTTCTGTAAGTATTTAAAATATTATTAAATTATGTAAAATAATATATATTTTAACTAAATATTACTATTATAGTACAATAAAAACTATAATTTGCTAAAAACTTATAAGAAAATTCTCAATTTTGTTTATTTATTTTCTTGCTAAAATATTGATATGTATTTTAATTTTATTATTAATTAATTTTGATATGAAAATTTATGTTCAATAAATCTAATTTTATATTACTTGAATGGACATATTTTATTATTTAGTTTTATATTTTATGGAATTTATTATATAATATATAAGTATAGTTTAAACATTTAGGGTAATTTTAATGTAGTATTCATAATATTACTTACTACACTTAATTTAAATACAAAGAAATATGATTATATAAAATATTTAATTTATATGAAAAATATAGAAATTAGTATTTCATTCATATGTTCATTCCATGCACATACCAATCGTAGGAATTTTATTTCTTTCCTACTATCATTTCATTCTGGTCTAATCCATTCATTCATACCAATCACCTCCATAGTGATTTACATATATACGCATGCGAGAGATCTTTATTACAAATAATATAATATTACATCTTCTTTTCACGTATCATTCATATGCACCACATGTACTCAACGATATCATAATATCACATATCATTTGTTAACATTGGTAAAATAGAATGTGCAATATGATTGGAAACGGGAAAATCCAACTATTGTTAAAGTACTTGTTTAAGTACGAAACAACCCAACAAGCTAGCTGAAAAAACAAAATTAGCTAGCTCATGCAATTGTCAACAATTTTTTATTTGATGTCTCCTGTTTTATTTCACATATTGTACATGTAGCAAGAACGGATATTAGCTAGGGGAATTATATATAGCAGAATGATATAATAATTGTCATAATTTAAGTGTACAAATAAAATTGTATATCTTATCTGAACGCGCATTAAAAAGAAACTAGTTTAATTCAAAGTTATTGTGATTTGCGTTTAAATGAAAAATGGCCAAGATTTGCTCGAGTTTCCAAAATCTTGTAGAGTTACTCCTTTACTAACTGTTATTAAAGATAAATCCAAATAGAAAATGATATAAAATCAATTTTCTGTATATCTTAGAAAATGCACATGGACATAGCGTTTTACCAACAATGACTATTTTTTATTCAATTAAATACATAAATTTAAACACCGCATCACAGTTGATTCAAACCCGAGACCTTTGACATCAGATATTAACCACTCTACCACTAGGCCAACACACGCACACAACAATGACTATTTTACTCTACATACATGTCTATTATTTGCATTGGACTTGACATTGGTACCATTTTAAGAAGAATGCCATACAAAAAATAATAGATTTGTGAATAACATAGCTATAACTTAACTTATTTTCAGTTTTCAAAATAGTTTTAAATGCTGTACATGAAAAAAAATAGAAATCTTACCGATTAAAGCATTGTCATGAAGCCATAAATCCTTTAATGCTTTCATGTTTCCAATTTCTGAAGGCAATGCCCGGTGAGTGTGTTACTTCCTAAGTTAATAACTTCCAAGGATGACATGTTGAAAATGGTTGGCGGCAATGGACCGCACAAGTTGTTAGACCTCATACGCAACCATTGTAAATTAACAAGATGATGAATCTCTTGAATAACCCCCGCAAAATAATAAGATCACAAGAAGTTAGTTTAATTTTAGATGCAAAATTGTGTACTTTCAAAGCAAAATATCCATACAAGATAGTAAATAAACCACAACAAAAGGCTTTATGTATATTTCGGTCCCTATACTTGCATAATTCTCCGAATTGGGTCTCTTAATTACTTCAATTTATTTAAAATAAGTCTAGGTAATGGTTAAAATCAAAAGTGCATTATCATTTATATTATCATCGTTAAAATCAAAATAACCCTCTTACAATGTGATATTTCATTAGATTTTAATGAAATTATGGTTGTGCTTTTCTTAAGCAATTTATAATCTTCGGATGGGGTAACATGCAATCGAATATAAACAACTATCAAGAATTTCATCCGATTGGATCACTATGGTCGATGAACAAACTTTTATCTATTTTTTTTTTATACATATTGTGAAAGGAATCACAGACTTTTTTATTTCATTTTATGTTTGTTACTAATTCAATTTTACAATAAGAGGATGACAAACTCTACGGCATTTCTATTATTTGACCAAAACCAAATGCTTATATGAAATCCTCATTCACTACAACTTAGAGATATTTTCGATGAACTTAAAAGTTGGAGAGACCATAACTATTTTGTATTTGGTTTCAATTCAATATAGCTGAAATATATAATATTGTCACATGAATGCACACATGAACAACTAAACCTATAGACCTGATCTCCTGGACATCCGTCCTTATGTGTGGACATCTCATATGTGCACTGCATGCCCCTCATATAAATTCAAGCATACAAAAGCATGTACATAAGCTTCCTCCCTCCATATGTGGGAATATGTAGGTATATATGAGGCGCCCACACCGTGAACAAACGTACATGATTTTTGTAAACCTATAATGTTGATATAGCTCACTACAACAAAAAGGGATATGCAAACATCGAAAAGTGCCCCAATATATGGTCTTTTGGGGCACTTATGATTTTCGGGCACTTTTCACATGTGACACCATATAGCGTGTCATAAAGAGTTTAGGGCACTTTTAAGTGCCTCTACATTAATAGCTTTAGTCAATTTTATATGCCTCAATATTGATTTCTCGAGGCACATAAATCCCTTTAAGATTTTTAAATTTATCTTTGATAAATCTATAGAGACACTTATTTCGCCTCCAAAGAAAATATCAAGACACTTATTTGTGCCTTTTAGATAAATATCGGGATACAAAATCTATAGTGTCAAGCAATGAAATTAAAATATCCATAAATATTTACTATTAATACTACAGCCCTTAGTTGAAAACGTAGTTAGTTTGAATAATTAAAACCTATAAATAAATTCAATTCCTATAAAATTAAAATATCCATAATTTCATTAATTCAAATAAAATTGTGTATCCAAAATGCAAGTACATTACAATTATCAATTCAAAGTAAGCTCAACAAAATACAATCTTCTCATCCAAATCCTTGAACCACGAATCTCCAACGTTGGCCATAGCTCAAGCAAGTCTCCATCTTCAAGATCTTTCATCAGAAACTCAACAACACAAATGTTCAAAGCTTATGGTTCACTAGATCTAGAGTTCTACCCTAGCGACAACGTCAACTTATGGGTACTACTCTTATGACCTTCATCAACTTAGGGTAATCGTCCTCTTTCTCGTGGTCGGTTTCTTGTCCCTCGAGGGTGGCTATCCTCCTTTGGATCATACATCGCAACATATAACTCATGCATAAGCATAAACTTTAAACATTCATAAACATAATCAATAATTCATGAAAGCTTTCTTTTTATAAAGGGCACTTCTTGCGAACTTACCTTTTCCTTTTTGATCGAGTCGGGCAGCGACGTATCCCATGGTTTATAATCAAGGTTATAAAAAGACACGACCCACACTTTCTAGGGTATCCTTAGAGCAACCGCTTTGATACCATTCATAATGACACGGATCCGGGTCCAAGACCCCAGGAGTTATGGTAAGAGGATACTTAACTTAACCGGATAATAATTAATTTAAGAGATATTCATAGAAATTTAGCGGGACATAAAGAAAATGATCGACACTCTGAAATACCCACCGGAATAGCGAAGACAGAACTCGGTATATGAGGACTCTTGTTCCTACGGAAGTTCATAGTTAATCATGGTGCAAGTTTAAGTTTCACCATCCGTGTGACAAAATAGACAAAAGATTATTCAAGTTATGGACTACATGTCCCGATAAACATTGAAAACAACATGAAGGATATTGAGTATAATAAATCTGGTGAAATACACTTATATAGCCATCGAGTTAAGGAATGTCAATTATAGCCACGAACATAAAATGTCAAATTATAGCGAGGTGTTGGCCCTATTGGGACTATTATCACCCGATAGTACCAATAGGACCAACTATTTTGTTGGTCCTATTGGTACTATCGGTGATAATAGTCCCAATAGCCCAACGACTGGCTATAATTTGACATTTTTATGTTCGTGGCTATAATTGACATTCCTAACTTGATGGCTATATAATGCACGCTCATAAATCTAACACTAGGTACTTTTTTGTATATTAACTCGTGGAAATATGAACCAATCACCATAACAATAAGCACCAATTACGACGAACAAGATATTCCAAGTATGGGACATTAGCATTCTGCGATCGACTAGCAAACCTTATGTATCATAATATTTGTTAATGAGTATAAATCTCAACACGGTGAAATTTATCTAGGGCAACGGGTTATTGAAACTCCAAGAATTACATCGTATCAAGGACTACAAACTTCAACAAAGATAAAGATGGAAAAGCCAAATCATGTGCGGATGGTATCAATAAGTAAAATTGAGGAAGGGGAGGAAGATACAATCATGTAGTTCAACCCTAAATTTGTCGAGTTGGAAAGAAGCAAAAACCACGCCTAAATTAGCAAGTGAAGAAGTTCGAGGCGCCAAATGTGTATTAGGAGAATAATGTCAAGTAGAAAGTCGAATGGTAGGATATGCATACCCCAAAGTGCAACAAAAGTTTCTACACGAGCTACTATATGCTTCCCATAGGTGTACTTCTTCAAGGCATTGGATGGACCTTAATTCTACACATGATCGCCACACTCCACGATCACTACATGTCTCGAGAACTTTCTGTACTTTGATAATAGAACTTCACGAGAAGCATGGAAATTTAGTGGTTATATCTCATTCAAGCCACTCATCTATATCATTCTATATAGCATTACACAATGGAGACTTCACCTTAATTACGGATCTTCGTGGCACCTTGAGGAAATTTTATTCTCATTTTCTAATTCTTTATTTTGTGCTTTATTTTATTTTTGAACACATTTCCAAATCTGAAATTTATTTTGTAACCGAAATAGTTATTATTAAAATATGGAAATCTGAAAATATGAACAAGCAATTTAGTCAACTATAATGAATCGTAGCAATTTACGTTTGTATGAAATGAATGAAAATATGGAAGTATCAATCACCAAGTAAATGCCTAAGTCAATCATTCAATCTATATGTATATGAATTGCATGTAAATTTAGGAATATACAATTAATTTCGATTGTGTTTTCGCTACATATTATTCTATATTAAAATAGATGGTGTGACATAGTTCACATATCGCCTTTTTCTTTCTTTCTCAAACCGATATTCTAGCAAAAATCGGTTAAAATGAGTTTTACTTATAGTTCTATTGTTTTATTGCAATGATCTAAAATAAAGATCTCACTATTGTTTTTTTTTTCTTGAAAATTAAATTGAAATAAATTTCGGTATAAATCAGATTTTATGTCCGCTTATAGTGAGAAAACTATCGTTTACGATAGTATTTAGGAATATAAAGCACTTGATGTCCAATTTTCGGGGTTTAGAATCAAAGATCTATTGACTATAAGTAATTATTGTTTGATGGTGATAGGATCGGCCCAACCACGGGCCCAAGCATCGTGCCCAATACAAGTAACCCTGACATCAAGCTCGGCTGGACAAGTTCGGTCCATGAAGACTCCTAAGGTCGGTGGGACGCAGAAAGCTCGGCCATATCTAAAAGAATCCTAATTCAAGAAGGATAGGATCTCGAATCCTAGTTAGAAGACTTGGATTCAAGACCTAGGTCGATACATTGTGTATAAATAGAGGCTAGATTAGGCGAAAGATTCATTCACTCTCTTTGTAATCGCCTTACACTCTCAATACACATACTCTCTCTCTTCCCGTGGACGTAGATCTTATTCACGAGATCGAACCACGTAAATCTTTGGTGTTCTTGCGCATTTATTTCCTTACGAAATTAAGATCGATCATCGGCGCCGTCTGTGGGAACCGAAATTTTGTGTTTTCGATCAACCACCGTTTCTGGAAATAATCATGACCGGTACACCGAAGCCATGCATCCAGACCATCGCCGCAACAACAACGGCGGCGAAGGGAACGCCGAGCTCGGCTGGGAAGAGCCCAATCGGAGAAGAAACCCCAAGGACATATCCAAAGTCTCGGCGAGCACGGACACCCGCCTGCGGGAGGCGGTTACCATAGCGAAGGAAATCGCAGCAATAATCCGAGGGAACATCCGGCTCATAAGTAAACCTTGACGGCGCGTCAAGGGATCTCGAGAAAATAAGGAGAGCTTTCTCGGTACCTCGGTGGTCGGCCACATCCGTCACGAACAACGGGCGTCAAGCCTCGTCTAGATCGAGGCATCACAACGAGGTCGGGCCCAAACCGACCGCGCAAGGAACG
The DNA here is from genome assembly GCA_036937905.1 of Salvia rosmarinus. Taxonomy (NCBI): domain Eukaryota; kingdom Viridiplantae; phylum Streptophyta; class Magnoliopsida; order Lamiales; family Lamiaceae; genus Salvia; species Salvia rosmarinus. Next base: position 9,176,925 of record CM072818.1, read on the forward strand.
AGCAGCGGGAGAGGACGTCGTGATCGCCGAAGCCGGCCTCGATCGCTGAATGAATCCATCCGGTGAACTCCGCCCGATCTCGGGGGACGAGCAGCGCAGAAAAACATCGGGGCCGCCGTGAAGTCGGTCGAGTCACCTAAACGAGTTCGATCGTCGAACTCCGTCCCAATCTCTGAGGGCGGCCGATGGATACGGAAGATAGTCACCCGTTCTCAAATAGGATACTCAACACTTCTCTCCGGATAAATACGGGTGCAAGCATCGCCCCTATGATGGTGAGGGATCCACGAACTTCCTCTCGCGGTTCAATACAACATGATCAACCAACGCCTCATTTCGGTTCATATGTAAACTCTTCCCGGAGTTACTCGTCGACAACGCCCGCAGGTGGTTCGACAGTCTACCTACGGGAAGCATCGGCTCCTATCGCGACCTGATGGCGGCCTTCCATCGAAGGTTCTTCCAAAAGGCGGAGTCAAAAACGTCATCGGCACACCTCCTCACCATAAGGCAAAGCCGTAATGAGTCCATCAGTGACTTCATGATAAGGTTTAACAAGAAGTGTTTGAAGGTCGAAGACGTGAACGACCTGTTAGTCATCTCGGCCTTCAAAACGGCATCTTGCGGGGCCTTATACGGAGAGATCGTCAATCACGAACCCGTCGCAATGCCAGTATGGCGCATAGCCAACCGGTTCGCCAAAGCGGGCGAGGCGACAAGAAAAGCGCGAAGCGAATAAGGCAGACCCCGGAAAAGGAAGAAGAGGCGAAGGAAGGAAGATCGAAACGGGCGTGACGCGGAAAGATTACATCGCCCGATAAGGTCGAGCTCGGTCCGCGCGACGCCGGGCGACCTCAATACACCCGTTGACGGCCGAGGGCGAAATCTACGACCATATGAACCTGTTCGAGAAGCCTCGACCGATGACAGGAGGGAAGAGGTGCCGACCTATGGATAAATACTGCTCATTCCATGAGGATTACGGGCACGACATCGAAGAGTGCAAAGAGCTCATGGGTGAAATAGAGATGCTAGTTCAGGACGGATCCCTGAAGAAATACCGAGGACAGAGTCGCCAAGCCGACCAGAGTCAAAAGAAGAAAAAGCAGAGGAAGAGGGGAAATTGCGCCCCTATAATAAAGCGGCGCAACAAGCGAGGAAGGAGGCACGATGAACCCCAATATGACGGGGTGATCTCCACTATTACGGGGCTCCCCCGTGGAGTCACGAAGTCCTCCCTGAAGGCCGATGCCCGAAGTCCTAAAACAGGCGAACCTACCAACAAGAGGTTCAGAAAGGACGAGGCGATCACCTTCTCCGAGGCGACCCGTACTGCGACAATACCCCACCGGATCGTTGGTGATCCGTGGTAGTCGCAAATAAGTTGGTAAACGCGTTTACATTGACAACAAGCGTCGGTGAGCATCCTCTTCAAGGAATGCTTTGACAAGCTAGGAGTAGAAGAAGCACACCTCGCACAGCACCGCCACTCCGAAGCTTCGTCCGGGAAGAGCGCGCCGGAAGGAATAATCGAGCTACCGTCACGGGGGAAAGCACCAACAACCTCGACCAAGGTGGTGCGTTCTTCGTAGTGAAGGCCCACTCGCCGTATAACATCATACTAGGGCGAGATTGGCTGAACAGTTGTAAAGGCGGTATGCTCAACGTACCACCGACGATAAAGATACCCACCACGAGGGAAGAGCCGTGATCCGAGGTGATCGGAAGCAAGCGAGGAATGTATGCAAGTCGCTTTACGAGGTGCGGGACCTCGGTCCAAGACCCACAGCATAGCAATTAAGAAACCCGAGGAGTTGGGTCGGAAGTACATCGCCACTCCCGACGGTCGGTGGAAGAGGTCGCATTGTACAAAGATGAGCCATTGAAGGTCGCCCAGTTGGTTTCACCACGGCACTGAAGTGAGGATAAGATCATCCAACTCTAAGGGAATTCGGGACGTGTTTGCTTGGTCTCCTCGACATGACCGGAGTCTCGCCGAGTATCATCACTCATCGGCTCAACATCGACCGAACATAAATCGATTCGATGAAGCAAAGAATCTTCGCACGAGCGGAACCAAGTCATTCATGACGAGGTAAACCACTATTAAAAGCCCGTGATCTTCGCTCGAGGTCAAATATCCGACCGGATAGCCAACCCGGTGATGGTGAAGAAAGGAGGAGGGGATGGCGAATGTGTATTGACTACACCGACCTCAACAAGCATTGCCCAAAGGATTGCTATCCCTTCCCAACATTGACAAGAAGGTCGACGCTACCGGTCGGATACGAAGTCTTGATTTCTTGGACTTATACAAAGGTATCACCAAGTCCTCGATGGATGATGAAGACGCCGCCAAGACAACCTTCATTACCGACTTGAGTCTTTGCGTATAAAAGATGCCATTCGGCCTTAAAAATGCAGGGCTACTCGATCGCTAATATTCCTACCAAATAAATGATAGTAAAATGTTAGTATATATATCGATCCACGGGGATGCGACTCGAGAACACAGCAAGTAATTAACACAGAATCTTTATTATTATCCAGGCAACAAAATATCAAGAGAGAATATAATAAAACTAGACTCGAAAATAAAGATAGGAATAAAACTCAGATATAAAAGATCGATCCTAGGGATGTACTTAACCTAACCGATTCACACAATTAACCTATTAACTGCTTACCAATTTAATCCACATTCGGATGAAGGATCACTAATGTAACTATAGTTTCCGCCAGACACCTATAGTAGTAGGTTAGCCTAAACTCTATCTCCGTCGGGTCTCAAGAGAAGTAAGCTAATTACCAAAAGCACACAAAGATTTAACCTCCCTGACCACCTATCTCAAATGGTCTCAAGGCAAAAGCGATTATAAATTCCCGATATCGATTATGCAATTAATTCCGCCAAGACATCAATCACATAACTAGCATGCATCAATATTGGCGGATACCAACACATGAGAATTAAACCCAAGAAATATAAATCATGAATGGACGGCAAACAAAGATCAACAGATTAATTATATAAATCTAGTTAGACATACAAACCCTAGGATCAATCTGAAATTTAGCTACATAATTAAAATAACAAAACAATAAATAAATAAGAATAACATAAACTGAATTAAATAAATAAAACCGTAGGAATCCACGAAGAACAATGTAGCGACTTGATCCGTAAATAAAATTGAACTCTAAAATAAACTAAACTAAGAAAACTGGAATAGAACTTGCAAAAGAATATAAAAAGAATTTGTGTTCGCTATGGAATGGTGTTTTAAGCTCTTGCTCTATCTCCTATTTATAATAAAACATAAGCTCCCTTTTTCATAAATTCCCAATCCTATTCTCGACTGATTCAATCCTATTCGACTGATTCAATCCTATTCGACTGATTCAATCCTATTCGACTCGGATTAGAAGTATACAAGGACTAGGTGTCTCAAATTGCTGAAAATTCATGATTTCTCGAGTTTTGCCCTTGCGACCTTAGGTCGCGAGCAAAACTCGCGAATCGTCTTTCTCGGCTGCACGCGACTTATTGTTTAACCGTTCTCTCTTGTCCGGACTCAATTACAATCCGTTTGCGCCTCGGACTCCTATCGAGATGCTCTACAACATAGTATACTTTGCACATCCATCCTTTTCAAATCCATTACATCATATTCAACGTCGTTTTCATGAGTTCTTCATCGCACGAGCTCGCGACTGGGCTATTGATTCCTCTTTATCGTGATCCACCTTTTTGACATCAAAACCTGTGCTAAAATGACATGAAACACACACGGCATAATATCTTCCAAGGTAAACATAAATATATCAAAAGACAACTCAAAAGATCACTTATCACTTAGAAACGAAACGAATATAGCCTTATAAATCATGTAAAAATGAGGCTTATCAACTCCCCCAAACTTATCCTTTTGTTTGTCCTCAAACAAATTAGAACACGAGAGAGACGACCAACGAGAGGCAACGAGTCGAAAGATAAAAGCAATAAGCCTCAGAGCCATGAGCCATTCAAATGAATTAAATTACAACATCTTCCATTAAACTTAGCACATCATAAACATCATAAGCACAAGCCTTCTCAAACTTGAATCCTCACGACATGGATATATATATAAGAAAATTCAAACACTCAAGTGTATCAAGGAGGATGTGTATACTCTCAAAGTTTAAAAACACATGGAATCTACCATAAGCTTGCAAATCGTCTAATTCTCCATTGCTCAAATATGTACTCAAGAACTAAGATCAAAAAGGTCTTATAACAGGTTATAATGTAGGCTCTTTGGTAAGGTAGGATATATTTAGGCTAAGTGACTCATAAACCCATAATGAAAACACCATAAATATCATAAGACACACTTCCCAAACTTTAATACTTTATTTCAAATCTCCAAACCAAGAAGTCATTTTTTCTAAGAATTCCACAATTTTCATATAAGCGATATAATCATCTCAATGCACTAGTTACTTACCCATTTATGTTCTTTTCACACACTTGCACCAACTTTTTTTTTTCACATTTTTTATTTTTTTTCATTTGAACTTATATGGGTAAGCAACTATTTTTAATAATCACTTCCTCATCATCTATTTTCTTTCCTTTCTTTTTCTCAACCCTCAATTTCAAGCAATCCAAAAATTACACTAACAACATAACCCAACCCATGGCTATATGAAAGAATTAGGTAGGCTCAAACAGGCTCATCAAAGGATAATAAAATAACAGGTTAGTGTTTGGATAGTGTATAGGCTAAGAAAAGAATGCCTAATATCATCTCATAATTCTTAAGCACATCAATGCAACCTCGAAAAAGATCCAGAGCAAGTTCTAGAGAAACACATGCTATTTCAAACTATCACACAGAAAGAAACAAGACTGAAGAAATATGACAGTCAAAAGCTCAAGTCTCACAGGTTTCAAAAGTGTGATCAAGTTCTCAAAGGCTCAATACTCACAACAATCATAACATGCTTCGTCTCATAAAATCAGTTGCAATCAAAAAAATTTTTTTTCTAATAAAAACAGATCTCATCATCGGCTGCTCGTCATTCAACTCAACCCACAAAAACAGACACACAAAACCCAACACGAAAAACAAACAAACCAAAAGCAAACACAAAGAAAACAGAACGAAAAACAAAACAAAACAAAGAAAAACATTGGGTTACCTCCCAACAAGTGCTAAATTTAAATGTCTTTAGCTAGACCAATACTAACCTCGATCAATCTGGCGATTTGGCAGCAGACTTCTTCCCAAATCTGTGCTTGCCTCGATATTTCGCATTGACCGCAGACCACCACTGAGTATGGAAGTGGCCTCCCCCAAACTTGAACAAGACACTCGGAGTTCCATGCCGAGTCCATCTTTTCTTTCTAGCACCCTTGTCAACTGGACGGTTCACATCCAAGCTCGAGATTTGGCTAACAGCAACAGTAGTGATTGAATGACACTCTTCATGCTCTGGACTATCATGTTGCTTGATGGCATCATATATGGATATTTTCAGCTCCTCATCGTTCACACGAAAAGTCAGATCGCCTTCCTGCACATCAATTAAAGCACGACTAGTTGCTAGAAAAGGCCGACCAAGATTAGTGGTTGGTGTTTAAATTCGTGAATGTCTAGAATAACAAAATCGGCGGAAAAACAAAATCCCGAATCCTTACCAACACATCTTCAACTATGCCCTTAGGATATGCAACCGACATCGACCATCATTAATGAAATTGAGGTCTTCTTCGCTTGCCCACTTCTAGCGATTGAACACATTTAATGGCATCGATTTATGCTCGCCCCGGATCACATAAAACATTGGGAAGGTGTTCGTGATCTCGCACTCAAAGTGAAGCTCCCCGATCCTTTTGCTTCACGCAACTTTCTCTCGCAAGATAGCACCGCATTCTTGAGAGGTTGATCTTGTCAAATTTCCCCAACTTTTTCTTATTCGCCAATGCATCCTTGAGAAATTTGACGTATCCGGGCATATTCCGAAGCGCATCAAAAAGAGGAAGATTAATGTTCACTTTCTGGAAGATCTCTTTGAAGCGAGCATACTCCTCATCATATTTCGTTTTCCTAAACGCCTGTGGAACGGGGTCAGAGGCTTTGGAAACATCGGCTGATCATGCGCTACTCTCTCTCGCGAATCCTCTCTAATCATGCCTCGCGAGGCGCTCTCTCTATCTTGGCTCGCGAATCGCTCGCTGGCAGACTTCGCGACCTTCTGTCGTGATGATTCCTCGCGAAGGCTTGTCGCGAGGTGCTCTCTGTCTGTCTTCGCGTCAGGCCCTCGCGATCCTTGGTCGCGATGCCGGGTCACGAGGAAATCATTCTTCTCAGGCGAGGCTTCCCTCGCGTGCTGGGCTCGCGACATTAGCTCGCGACTCGCGCCCTCTTGCCGTGTCGCGAGGCGTGATTTCTTCTCCTCATGCGTATGATCCTCTTCTTCCCTTTCGTACTCCGGATAATTTATGTAGGCTCTTCCACTTCTCGTATGAATAGCATTGCACTGATTCGGAGGTATATGATTCTTAGGATTCTGTTCAGTGTTGCTTGGGAATTGCCCTTGCACGTATGCGTTCCAGCTCTCTCATCGCCATCCGCCCACTTGGTTCTCCAACATCTTTACTTGTTTTCCAAGGGCTATCATCAGATATTGTTGATGGCGTTGACCGTGTTCTCCAGCTGTTCATCCTATTCCCAAGTCGTTGATCGAATATTACCGAGTCACCATTTGTTGGTGACTCGTTGCTATCTGCGATTGCTCGCCAACAATTGTTGCATCATATCCTCAATGCTCGACTTCCAGGCTCCACAATCATTCCATTATTAACAAAGAAAACCGGTGGTAATTGTCGAGCATTACGCGCTAGCATAGGAAAATTGGGATGATTCCTATTGTTGGGATGATAGGGCGATTCCCACTCGATTCCCCAGCCATTACTCCTTTGGTTCAAAATTGAACCTCCTCGATATTCTCGCGCCATGGCCACGCCATCCGCCTTTCTCTCGACCGTCACTCCTTCTCGCAGAGTTGTGAACTTCTAACAAGTCATCATACTTGTCATCCAACTCTACAATGAGCCCACTCTTTTGATCTACCGCTCTCCATCGCCATTGATAGCTATTGGATGTCATCTCCTCAATAATTCTCAACGCTTCGTCTATTCCACGATTGAGCAAGCATCCTCCGGCTGACGCATCAACAATGCTCCGGGTGTTAGCATTGAGTCCACTATAAAATTGTGTCACTTGCTGCTCAGGTGAAAACCCATGCTGTGGACACTTGCGGAGCAGGTTTCTGAATCGCTCCCAGGCCTCGAACAATGACTCATCTCCCAACTGTGAAAAATGGGAGATCTCGGCAATGATCTTGAGCCTGGCGGTGGAAAATATTTAGGCGTAAATTTTCACGTAGGCTGCCCCACGTGATAATCCTTGATCTGTCCAAGCTCTTGAACCGCCTCTTTCGCTTGACTCCTCAACAAAATCCGAACATCCGCATCCGAATGGTATCACCGCACTCGCTTACTTTGATAGTATCGCGGATATCCAAGAACGCTTCCAAATGAGCATTGGGGTCTTGATAACTCCTCCCCAAACCGCCTCGCTTGTATCATCGTGATGAGGCGTGCTTTAACTCAAAATTATTGGCATTGACGTTCGCCTTGACCTCACCTCGAACCGATCCGTAGGTGGCTGTGTACATGTGGTTGAGCGGTAAGGTCGTGCTCGACCACCCATCTCGCCCATCGATTATTCAACGCTAGTTGGCGTTGCATTCTTTTCTAACATCTCCTCCATTTCGCCATCCGATCGTGCCTCGCCCTATCGCCATTGTGCATTGTCTTCTTTCTCGCTCTCTCTCTATGTGATCTTTCAATCTCAAGATCCAAGGAATAATTTCTTTCCTTTGGGATCTTGTAATCATGCACCGCATGAGAGTTAAAAATAAAATCGATCCGAGAAGCAACACAGAAATAATAAGATCTTTTTTTTATTTTCTATTTTAATTTATTTTATTTTATTTTCACCCCTGAATTAATAACTACAATCCAGAAAATTATCACTGTGAAATCTAAATAACTCCGACAACGGCGCCTAAAATTTGATCGCTAATATTCCTACCAAATAAATGATAGTAAAACAGCAAGTATATATATCGTATCCACAGGGACTGCGACTCGAGAACACAGCAAGTAATTAACACAGAATCTTTATTATTATCCAGGCAACAAAATATCAAGAGAGAATATAATAAAACTAGACTCGAAAATAAAGATAGGAATAAAACTCGATATAAAAGATCGATCCTAGGGATGTACTTAACCTAACCGATTCACACAATTAACCTATTAACTGCTTACCAATTTAATCCACATTCGGATGAAGGATCACTAATGTAACTATAGTTTCCGCCAGATGCCCTATAGTAGTAGGTTAGCCTAAACTCTATCTCCGTCGGTCTCAAGAGAAGTAAGCTAATTACCAAAAGCACAAAAGATTTAACCTCCTCAACTCACCTATCTCCGCTTCGTCTCAAGGCAAAAGCGTATTATAAATTCGATATCGATTATGCAATTAATTCCGCCAAGACATCAATCACATAACTAGCATGCATCAATATTGGCCGATACCAACACATGAGAATTAAACCCAAGAAATATAAATCATGAATGGACGCAAAACAAGATCAACAGATTAATTATATAAATCTAGTTGACATACATACCCTAGGATCAATATGAAATTTAGCTACGATAATTAAAATAACAAAACAATAAATAAATAAGAATAACATAAACTGAATTAAATAAATAAAACCGTAGGAATCCACGAAGAACAATGTAGCGACTTCGATCCAGAAATAAAATTGAACTCTAAAATAAACTAAACTAAGAAAACGAATAGAACTTGCAAAAGAATATAAAAAGAATTTGTGTTACGCTATGGAATGGTGTTTTTAAGCTCCTATCTCCCTATTTATAATAAAACATAAGCTCCCTTTTTCATAAATTCCCAATCCTATTCTCGACTGATTCAATCCTATTCGACCGATTCAATCCTATTCGACTACGATTCAATCCTATTCGACTCGGATTAGAAGTATACAAGGACTAGGTGTCTCAAATTGCTGAAAATTATGATTTCTGAGTTTTGCCCTTGCGACCTTAGGTCGCGAGCAAAACTCGCGAATCGTCTTTTCTCGGCTGCAGCGACTTCATTGTTTCGCTTCGTTCTCTCTTGTCCGGACTCCGAATTACAATCCGTTTGCGCCTAAGGACTCCTATCGAGATGCTCTACAACATAGTGTACTTTGCACATCCATCCTTTTCAAATCCATTACGTCATATTCAACATCGTTTTCAACAGTTCTTCATCGCACGAGCTCGCGACTGGGCTATTGATTCCTCTTTATCGTGATCCACCTTTTTGACATCAAAACCGTGCTAAAATGACATGAAACACACACGCATAATATCTTCCAAGGTAAACATAAATATATCAAAAGACAACTCAAAAGATCACTTATCACTTAGAAACGAAACGAATATAGCCTTATAAATCATGTAAAACGAGGCTTATCACCTACCTATCAAAGGATGGTGGACAAAATATTTCAACCCTACATAGGTCGAATGTGGAGGTATCGAGACGACATCGTCACAAAAGCAAGGAAGAAGCCGCATGTGTTTCCGACCTCCGGATCGTCCTCGGCCTTCTTCGGAAAATCAACCTAAAAGCGAATCCCAGTGCACGTTTGCGGTCCGGTCCGAAAGTTCTTAGGGTGTTGGGTTTCAAAGAAGGGCTAAAAGCAAACCCGTCCAAGGTCCAAACCATTTTGGAAATGAAGATGCGAAGACCATCCATGATGTACACAAGTCGACAGTGCATAGCCGCACTAAGCCGCTTTCTTTCAAGAGTCGCGGATAAGCGACTACCTTCTTCAAGATACTCAAAAGGCCCCAAATTCTCATGGGACGAGGTGCAGTCCGCCTTTGAAGACCTCAAGAGCTACCTCGCCAAGCTCCCCACTCTATCCGTCCCGAAGAGGGAGAGGTCCTTTCCTCTACCTCGCCGCCTGACGAATCCATAAGTCTGATCTGATGCGAGGAGAAGGACGTCGGCCCCGTGTATTTCATCACCGAGCACTAAAAGGCCCTAAACGAGGTATCGCCCTGGAGAAGCTTGCCTTAGCATTAATAAACGCCGAGGAGACTACGCCCATACTTCCATGCACATCCCATACAAGTCCTCATCGACTACCCACTTCGCAAGTATTGACGGGTTCAAGCATCGTCGAGAGAATCGCGAAATGGGCAATCGAATCGGCGAGCACGATATATCCTTCGCCCGCCAGCCATCAAAGGTCAAGCCCAGCGGTTTCTTGCCGAGGCTAACCGCCGAAAACCGAAGCCCACCGAGTCCAGACGACGATGCCGAAGCCGAACCCATGGTTGAAACACCGAGTCTTGCCGGCAACTCGCTGACGGGCTTCGGAAAAAGGTAGCGGAGCAGTATCTTACTCCCAGGCCCGACGACCAAGAGATCGCCTACTCACTTCGGTTCACATTCAAAATACGAACAACGAAGTGGAGTATGAAGCATCGATCGCAGGACTTCGCCTCGCTCAAAGTCTCGAGATACGAGCCGTGCAGTTCACAACGACTCTCAAGTCGTCGTGAGCCAAATGTTGGGAAAATACGAGGCAAAAGCGGCGTAATGAAGAAGTATCTTGAAAAAGCAAAAAGCACATAACGGACTTTCTCACACTTCCAGATAGTTCGCATCCCAAGGGAGCAAAATAGCCGAGACGACTTAAGTAAATTGGCCTCGCCATCAACGAGCCCGCCAAGAGAGGAAGTCCAAAGAAGCATAGACGATGCAGAAGACGGGCCGAGGTCAACGTAGTCTCGGATGAAGAACCCAATTGGATGACTCCCATTCGAGAGTACCGGAGAAGGCGAACCCCCCATGACAAGTTGGAGGCTAGGAGGATCCTGAACAAATCTGCGATATACAATTGAGCAGGGAGTCCTATACGTAAAGTCATATCTCCAACCTCTTAAGGTGCTTGGGTCCGAACCGAGCTAATTACGTTCTACGAGAAATACACAAGGTTCGTATGAAGCCACATCGGACCCCGAGCCTTGTCAAAGAAAGTCATGCGATGGGGATACTATCACAACAATGTTCCAAGACTCAATGGACCTCGTAAAAGTGTCCAAGTGTCAAATCCATGGGAACATACCAAGGCTACCACAGACCGACCTCACCTCCGCATGCAGCCCTCGCCGCTTATGCAATGGGGATCGACATTGTGGGCCCTTTGTAAAGCACCGTGACGACCCAATTTTAATTGTTGCGATCGACTACTTCACGAAGTGGGTGGAAGCTGAGCCTTGGCGAAAATCACAAGCAAGAACGCCTCAACTTCGTATGGAAGAACATAGTGTGTCGCTCGGCATCCCCATATCCTCCTTTCGGATAACGGAACACAATTCACGGATAAGACATTCAAAGATTGGTGTCAAGAGCTTGGATCCAACAAAGTTCACCCGGTGGCCCATCCTCAAGCAAATGGTCGATCGGGTTACCAACAGGACCATCGTAAAGGGTCTAAAACTGCCTCGACCGAGCTAAAGGCCTCGGTGGAAAATTTACCACAGTCTTATGGTCGCGTGCCGAACAACACCCGGACCTCGAACGGAGAAACACCATACAGTTTGGTGTATGGAACCGGCGATGATCCTCGCAGATCGGAGTACCGAGTCCCGCACTATCGACTTCTATGCGAAGCAAATGGGAAAATCTACGAGTGATCTAGACCTACTCGAAGAAAGAGACCTCGCCTACATCAAGGAAGCTCGGTGCAAGCAACAAGTAGCTCGGTATTACAACCAACATTAAAACCCGACAATTCCAAGTGGGCGACCTCGTACTCGAAATAATGAAGTCAAGAAAGCCGTGCAGCTCGGCAAGTCGGAAGCCACACGGGAAGGACCTTACCGGTCGACGAAGTCCTCGGCAAAGGGCCTATAAGCTCGCTCAATTGTCCGGTGAGCAATTACCCAACGCAGGCACATCATCCATCCAAGAAATATTATGCATAAGTGTCAAGGGTCGGGTCTTGTTCGATCGTATCTTTAAAGTCATGTTTAGAGTCTGAGTCTTATTTGGTGGTCGCGTCATCTTTTATCAATAAAATATTATTTTTACGAGTTCTACTTGTCACTAATGCATAATTAATCTTCACATTATCCTCTACGGAGGACGAATTCCCTCGACGGAGGTCAGATTACATTCGTTTCATACGAATGTAAATTTAAACGCCAGATGCCTACATACGAGATCGACACCTTCGCTTATTTGAAGCGGTTTCTATGTAGATGAAGGGACCACCCTCCCGACGATCTCGGCAAAAAAGAACCATTCCTACATACGAGATCCGATTACCTTCGTCTATTTCGCCCGTTCTCTATGTAGATGAAGGGACCACCCTCCCGATAACCTCGGCAAAAAACAGAACCATTCCTACATACGAGATCGACACTTCGCTTATTTCAAGCGCTTCTATGTAGATGAAGGGACCACCCTCCCGACGACCTCGCAAAAACAGAACCATTCCTACATACGAGATCGACACCCGTTTATTTCAAGCGGTTCTCTATGTAGATGAAGGGGACCACCCTCCCGACGACCTCGGCAAAAACGAGAACCATTCCTACATACGAGATCGAGTTACCTTCGTCTATTTCAAGCCGTTCTCTATGTAGATGAAGGGACCACCCTCCCGATGACCTCGGCAAAAACAGAACCTCTACCTTCAGACGGAACGATTTCGCCGTTTATTTGAGCGGAATTCTCGAGGACGAACTACCTTCGCATATTACTCTTGTTTAATACAAAGTCAATAAGAAATCATTCTTATTAAATAAAAGATGTCTGAGTTACATTTTACGAGGACGGAGCGGATCTAGAAAAGTCGAGCCAATCCCTAGAAAAGTCGGAATTCAGCAGCTCATCTATACTAATCCTACCTCCACCTCGTCCTCGGTCTACATTACGAGCCCGCCAACAGCGACCTCGGTCACTTGAAGATGCCGCTCTGCGAACTCGACCTCGGACACTCGAGGACGCCTGGTTTCGACCCCGTGAGGATCCACGTCGTTCAAGGCAATAGCGCCTCTCTTGAGCGCCACTCCGGTCGTCATAATTCGGTTCATTTATTCTAGATCGAAAGCTTGGCGTAAGAAGAGGCCTCTGCATCCCGTCAAGCATTTCGCCGAGCCGTGGTTGTCGAGCGATGACGCTTTGTATATGCTCCCGAGCCTTTTAATTCAGTCTTGCTCGCCCGTGAATGCCGGAGGTCCGACCATTCGCGCAGTACCTCGACAACGGGCAGCCTCGACAACCTTGGCTTCAACTTCCGGATCGCCATCCCACCATTTCGTGGATAACCTCCTCGTACTGCATGCTCCTCGCCTATCACCTTGGCCTTCTCCTCGGCAACCTCGAACGCCTCCATTCAAAAAGGCGAGCACGGGCTCGTCACGCCTCTCGAGGCTTTATGTTGACATCGACTCACCAGACGTGACCAAGTCGACCTTTATATGGAGGAGTTCGACCTCTTTCAACTCAAGAGCCCGCGATGTGTCTTTGATTCGATTCAACCAAGGAGAAGCATCAAGCATTTCAAAGACGACAACCGAATAAAAGATAAGTGTTTTCATATAAACTTGTGGTTCTATTAATATGCCCTTAGGCGTAAAAAGTGTACATTTACATTCAAAAAAAAAAAAATTAATAGGGGATCAACCGGCCCTCCGAAGCTTCCGCCATGTCCACATCCGCGCCCCAAGCCTCGGATAGCCTCACCTCTTCCGCCTAGTTTCGCCCGTTGACTTGCCTCTTGGGAACCATCTGAGTCTCGACGCCTTCAAGCATCACCGCCTCCCACCCCTTTGCATGATCGGACACAAAAGCGCCGGTCGGGATCCCGATCCACGGACAAAGGCGAATGACTCATGGACAAAAGAACCGAGGAGGAGGCAAGGTTACGCAAGACGGAAGCTCCTTCAGCAGCGGACAAGCACATCAAAATAGGCCTGCCTCGGACATCATCCTCGCCTCCTCGTACCCATACTTGGCTTTGTCCAGTGCAGGTAGTCCTCGGCGACCTCTTCGATTGCATCCGAGACGACGCTTATTAAGCACCTCGGCCGCGTCGAAACCATCCCGGGCTTCGCCGACACGAATGACCTCTCCGCAAAGCACGGCGTTTCTCCTCGCGAGCTCGCCATGCCCGCCTCCCGACGGCGAACTGCTCCACCTCCCATCAAGGCAACCTCGGCCTCGCCGCCTTGACCCTGCCGCCTCCTCCGCCACAACCGCCTCGCCGACCGCCCTTGCCTTGTGCCTCAATGGCCGTCGCATCCGCCGCCTCTGCTTGACGAGGTCCGGATCTTAGCCTCGCCTCGAAAGTTCTTGAACGAGGAGGATCTTCTCTCCTCCATCTCCCGAGCATACCGGGCCACCCCATCAAACTCTGCATGCGGCGCTTTTCAAGTAATCCGATATAAGATCGGATACTTTAGACACCTCACCGCCACGCCCTCGACCCCTATACAATATATACATCGTCAAGAACATAATTTTATACTACTACACAAAGTATAAGGACAAGTACAAAACCTCGGAAAGAGACGGCGACTTGGAACCAATGATCTCGACTCACCTCGGCGGCAACCGAGGACTCGGGATTACATGCTTCCGCCTCTTCAAGCGCTTGAGTGGCTGCGGTGAAGGGATCTCGAGGCTCCACACTCATTTCGGCACGTCCCGACATCCTTCAAGGTCGAGACGACGGCTCGGCCGCAGATCGGCTTCGCACAGAGATCGGCTCGACCGCAGAGATCGGCTCCTTCCTTTCTTCTTTTCTCTTAGAAGGTTCACTACCGTGAAATACATAGGTCAAGATCAACACGTATAATCATGAAATAAAGAGAAAAAGAAGAAGGGCCTCACCCTTCACCGACTCCACCGTGGGCGGGATCATAAGGCTAAGCCCGCCACTGCAAGGTCGGCCTCGAGAAGACCTCGTCGACAAGGCCAATTTTGTCCAGCGCCTCCTCCGTGTCACCAAGCCCTTATCGACAATCACATCGGCGGTCTTATCGATCGCCATGGAAACTCCATATGTCCACGAAACCGATGTAAGAAGAACTTCTTCGCGGTTGAGATCTTCGATTTAATCTTTGCTTTGAATTTCCTACGGGTGATAGATAATACCACCCCGAGCCGCCTTCGCTTGCAAAAACGAAGGACAAGCCCCAAGGTCAAAGGAAAATTATGCCTATAGCATAGACACCTAGGCGATCGTATGTGCGGAATGAGTTCGGCGAGAGTTGGGCAAGAGGTATGCCAAACATCTCTTGGAACTCGACGATACATAAGGGTAAGGAAGGCGAAGACCAGCCTTGAGGTCGTCCTCATACATGGTAACAAAACCATCCGGAGGCACAAGCCCTGTCCTCCTGGACGGAGGCAACGAACTCAATATCGGAAGGAATACTATATTGAAAGCAGATATCCCTAATATCGTAAATGCTTAAGATTGAAGAAAAGAAGACACTTTACCGCAATCCCCCATCGGGGAATCGCAGGCTACACTCGTAAAGAGGCATATGAATACGGGTAAAAAACAGTACGACACCAACGAATCGGGGAGATGCGGACACAATTAGGCGACAGACGACTCATCGGGAGAAGAGGAAGCCATAACTTCTCGTTGTTTATCGGTGAAGATGGCAGAACTTCAAATCGTCAATGGCGAAAAATAACCGCTTTTCACGTAACGCAAGGAGATTTGAAATTCTAGAAATGTGGAAAGGCAAAGTGATATGAGATATGGCGTATCAAGGAAGGTATACCCCATTATCGCTTTATCGAATCCAACCGCCACATTAAATGCGTATTAAATGCGTATCTCATGTATCGTATCGACAACGGCAAAAATCGCGTGTTCGGCCTCGCTTAACGCCTCGACCGGTGAAGCCTGTCAAGACCTCGGCTGAGCGCCGTCGGTGAAGCCGGTCGAAGACCTCGCCTAACGCCTCGTCGGGTTAAGCCCAAGAAGACTTCGCATAACGCCTCGTCGAGCAAAGCTAATCATAAGACCTCGGTGAGCGCCTCGACGGCAAAGCACTGTCGAAGACCTCGCTTAACGCCCGTCGGTGAAGCCGGTCGAAGACTTCGGCATAACGCCTCGTCGGCAAAGCTCGCCGAAGACCTCGGCTTAACGCCTCGTCGGTGAAGCCAGTCAGGAGACCTCGGCTTAACGCCCGCCAAGCGAAGTCGGTCAGAGATTTCGCATAACGCCTCGTCAGGTGAAGCCAGTCAGAAGACCTCGGCATAACGCCTCGTCGCGAGAAGCCAACACCTCGCCAGAGATACAAACAACAAACAAGACCTCGGCAGATGCCTCTGCGAGCACAGCATATGATATACGACGTCAGAAGCATTAACACAAACAAAGTCGACAAAGAAAAGAATGTCAAAGATCGTCTCAACCCGCTTGTCAGAACAACCCCAATCCAAAGATGACCTCGTTTGCGTCTTTTTGGGGGTTGTGATAGGATACGGCCCAACTACGTGCCCAAGCATCATGCCCAATACAAGTAACCCTGACATCAAGCTCGGCTGGACAAGTTCGGTCCATGAAGACTCCTAAGGTCGGTGGGAACGCAGAAGCTCGGCCATATCTAAAAGAATCCTAATTCAAGAGGGATAGGATCTCGAATCCTAGTTAGAGAAGACTTCGGATTCAAGACCTAGGTCAATACATTGTGTATAAATAGAGGCTAGATTAGACGAAAGATTCATTCACTCTCTTTGTAATCGCCTACACCTCAATACACATACTCTCTCTCTCTCGCCCGTGGACGAGATCTTATTCACGATCGAACCACGAAATCTTTGGTGTTCTTGCGCGTTTATTTCCTTACGAAATTAAGATCGATCAATGACTATCATCGGCTTCCTATCAATTTGTGTTAGATAACTATTTATCGACCCGATTCACTCTTCGGCTAACATTGGCGATAGTTTCACGGACCCATGCTTAATTAGTGAAATCACCATTGTCATTTTTCTCCACTTTTTGTATTATTCTACTTAGACATCACTAACAATGTAAGTGTTTCCAAAGAGTACCCCAAATGTAACGGCTTGATCTTTTGGATATGTTTGTCGTAATAATAGATCGTATATAGTATGTATATCCCTAAGTAGAAAATCATATCTTATTGTTGGTGTACCATACCACCATGGTCTAAGAACCTCCAATTCTATTGTTTACAATCACAATCACAATCGCATAATTATACATTGTAGTTATAATTAATTTTAGTCCATTTAGTTTAAGGTAATGAGAAAATTTGTCAATTAGATAGAATAAATCAATTCCTACTACTGCAACAACAGAAAAAGGTACAACAAAACATATATATATGTTCAGGAATTTTGTAGACTATGTTCCCCACTCAATATAAACATCCCTATCACCACAATAATCCTTGATCCAATGTGAATTTTCTAAGACTTTTGATTCTTATTTTTCTAAATTCTCCATTTTAAGTCTTCTTAATTCTAAATTTTATTTCCACTAATTGATTAATTTGTCAAAGTCTACAATTTATCTTAATTAGATGATTGCTTATATGAACACATAACTAATCATATAAAGTAAATTAAAAAAAGGTAATATATATACGTGGAACTATATTATAAGATATATGTGACTAATTACTATATATAAGATAAATATTCAAGTATTAATTGTCTTATCTAATTATTTGTAAATATCATCATTGTTCTTAAGAAGTTCTGGTATTCAATTGTTCGTTGCTTTCACAATTGAACTAATGAGTTTTTCTTTTCTTTGGCTAAATGAATATGAGTTTTTTATTTTTAACTATTATTCATTTCGTGCACAATAAATGTATCACTTGTGGATAACACGAGTTTTAATAAAATTATTGACATATGTTGTTTGAATGGAGAAAGGATCCCACCATGTGTTAGATTGTGAGTGATATGAATTATTTTTACAGTAAATAAAGAGTGGTTGTGAGGTTAAATAATAAAAGTAGTCCTAGAATGGAAAGTGATACACTTTTGTAGACTTGAATAAGACAATTGTGATACATTTATCGTGAGCGGATGGAGTATTATTTTACCTCATTGATGCCTATTTTATATTGTATTTGTCACGGAATATTCCTTTTCATTTTAGTTATATGTTGTGATAAATTAAAAATTATTAATATTACATGAACTTATTTTCTTCTTTTTATATACATACTTCATACTTATGATGATGAATGTATGATCTTCCTGCATCTAAACTAACATCTTCACTTCTTTGGTAAATAATAATAAAATGCATCTAAACTTTACATAGGTTAGAAAATGTATTTATTTGTATACACACTTATATTTATACTCAAAATAATAAAATTGATGTACATATATAACTGAAATAAAAAACTATGATAAGTATGTAAATACCAAATTTCTTATACACATATTAGAATTGGTAATGACTATTTTGATTCACAATCTCTAATTTATATTCATATATTTTTTTGAATAGTTAATTGAATTTGTTATACGTTCAACTTGATACATAAAAAGATACATACATCCACGTCATTGTTGGTTCGAACTTTTTATACCCATTTCGTATGTCTCTCAAATATAAACACCCTCTTACTCTCAAGTCCAAATACAGATAGAAAAATAATTTTTTTTAAAAAAATTTAGGGAAAATATATTTAAAATGATGATTATTTTTATAATTATGTTTAAATATAATGTGGTAGTGGATTTTTTTTTATCCTATATTTCAGTATAACATGTTCAAACTAGAAGCAAAGTTGTATTATCATCATCAATGATATTAAATAATGTTATTGACTACTTAGTGCAAATAAAACTAAAAACAACACATTATTAAAGTAACTATATATTTGGATGTAAATGGTTGTTATTTTCTTTCATATCATTTTCCTTTTGTATTTATAGGTTTGATTAAAATACTAATATTATATTTATTTTTTGTATATGTTTCATATTACCAAGCTTATTTGGAATGCGGACACACAAAAGATATTTCATTTTAGAAAAGATATTTTATATGAGGAGATAAATTCTTATATCGTCATACTTTAAATCTTATTACCCACACATATATAGATTCACCAAGGGTTGGATTATTGTGTGAACGTGAGAATATTGCCTTGAACATGTAAAATTATTTCACTAGATTCAATGTAACAAATTTACATGTTCATGTAATGTCATATAGTGCAATAATGTGTATTCTTAATTATATATTTATTTTTATTTATTTAATATTCTCATTATTTCCTTAATTAAATAGTGTCAATCCTTTTTAAATTTAAATTTCACAATAATTTTTCATGGGTTCATCTATTCAAGACCTAAATAAAATGGTATTACGTGTTTGGGTAATTAGCGGGTAATGAATATAAGGTTTAGGAAGGAATGGGTAGTAAAATCACTTTTGAAAATACTGACGCCGACTTTGTCGTCTTGTGAGTCGATAAATTATAAGGCAATTTATCAACAGATCTGACTTTTCTTCATCAAGTGTTATCTTCGGTTTTCAGCTGAGTCCACGTTTGTTCTCATGTTAAGTCCCTCGAATTTCTTTTGACTTTATCTTCAAGTAAGCTAAATCGCGATAATGTTGCGATTGACTCTAGATCTGGCTAAGCGAGCATCTAACTCTTCGCGTTCTCTAATCTTTTGATGTCTATTTGACTCGGTCGCCTAATGCCACAATAATGACCAGTTCCTCTAAGAATCATGCTTCTTGAATCCTTTCACTGAACTCGATTTGTCTAATAACATATCTTTCAACATTGAGCTTTTTCCTCTGATGTCTGATATAGCTTTAAGCATGTTGTCTTTTGCTTTTGACTTCGTTGGCTTGATCTTGCTTCTTCAGAGCTTGAGACTTATCCTCGAGAACTTGGTTTTTGACTGAAAACCTATTTTACACTAAATACAACTCCCTAACGAACGAACTGACTAACGGACATAATATTAGTGATTATCATCCAGAAGATATATCTTTTATGTATTTTCAATTAGGTTTTGTGATCTAATCAAAATATTATTTCGATCCAAAATTCCCAACATATTTTATTTAAATTAGTCTCCACTTTATGTATTTAGAGAAATATTTTATTATTAACTCTTTAAACATATGTTTCGCTTTAAATTTTATTGATTTTTAAAGATACAAAAAGTGTAAAAAATAACTTATTTCACCCATTTTTATTATAATTTTATTAGTCATTAATTCTCAAATTACAATAATAATTTTCCGTCGAAATTGACGGTTACACACTAGTTTATTATCATACTATTACTAAAAGCAAGAAATTTCAATATTGAGATCTTAGCAAATGCCAGCTATAACGACTGTGGAACATAGAAAATGAAATGAATTAAAGATTAAGACCACATCTGCTCAACATTGGATTCATCCGTTAAATGTATTGCAGAAAAGGTAAATTTAATAACAAAAGCTATACAAGTCTTACTTAAAGAATCGACCAAACTAGAGTCCCTCAAAGTGTATATTTCTAAGTTTAAAACATCAATTTCCCATGATAAAAACAGGGGAGATATCTTGACTATGTAGTGTGGTATTTTTGTTATTACATGCTTTTTGTTATCTTGAGAATGATAAAAACAAAATGCAGCTCAATTCAGCAGCATGGCATCATTGCAGACTGATATCAAAATGCACATCAGTTTCGTTACTTCTCTTACCCCTAAAACCGCGGAAGGATTTGGCCATACTTCCATATATAAATCTTCTAAGTCACTAATATCACTGTTATTGGAAGTGAAGAATGACAAACCTGAAATGGTTTGTTTTCATCAGTTGTTCCAATCATCTCAGTCACCAGCAAATGGCATTCGCTTGGGTCACCAAATGTCAAGCATTTCTCAACAACATTTGATGCAAACTTCTGCTGGCTCATCTGAACTATCTTTCCAGCTAATTCCTGAATTATGGTTGTTCGCTCATGTGGCTTCCCATGCTCCAGTACATGCTATAACATCAATATGAAAAATAATAAGTGAAGTTCTTTCACCAGCTCTACTGATTCGAAGATACCTTTATGCCAGAAATTAAGGGACAAGAAAAACGAGAGCAGAAGAAACTGCTTTTGGTTGCTTAAAAGACAAAGCAACTGAGTTCCACATTACTTTCTCTATACATGTCTACTTACGACCAAACTCATCGCATATTCAGGAGAGGTGGTTAAGATAGAAACCAACATCACAAATAAGATTCAACATCATCAAAAACAGAGAGATTCAACACTCACAGCCATCTCCGTCATTAACTGCAAATACAAATATGTCGATTAGGACGAACTTACCTGTAAATACTGCACACTGCAAATGCAAATGGAAAGAATGGGAAGCCTATCTTTTATCTTTCTCTTCTACAAATACAACAAGGCTTTGACATGTTTCTGTATTATGCAGCTAATTTTCCGAATCAACAACACAATCTGATTCTGAGAAAGCTTACATACCTAAATGTTCTGAAACCACAATAGGATTCAGAATCTTATAAAACAAATCAAGAAAATTATTGTATTTGTAGAAGGAACCACAATTAAACGTGATCATCCAAATATCAGTAAGCACATTGATGTTTCCAATGAATGGAAAAGTTTCAGCTTTATGCTAGTGCAAACCTAAGTACTTGAAGAAATGTTAACTGGTAACTTTTTTAGTGAAACTGACTTCTCTTAATAAAACATGGTTGTAGGAAAAGAAATCATTCTCTCCTTATAATTATCCGTATCTAACAAATCTAAATGCAAACAAGGCTGATAACTGTAAGTATTTTGCTAGTGAGAATGGTATTAATTTTACGAAAATATAGCTCTGATTTATTAAAGCACTTTGCTGGAAAATAGTAGTTACTATAAAAAAAGTATAAATCTGATCATGAAGGTTTTAAATGCAAGCAAAAGAAACTAACATAATTTTGTCCCAAAGAACAAATCAAATTGTAAGGGGTTTGGAAGGAGTGAAAGCTAACTAAACAGTGTATTCACATTGCACAAATCAGAGAACCTTATGGCACTGTCACCACCAATTCGACCTCTGACATTGTCTCGGCTCTCCATGCCTGGTAAGCAAAATTGGACGGGAGTGAGATGTGTATTCACCTGCAAATGATATGCAACACCATTAGCCACTTCTCATATTTGGTCATCATGCAACATGTGTACACTGTCAATTTTGGTCTCATGTACAAAGATGTTTTACAACATACCAGGAAGAATACTATCCGCCCTGGAAGGTAGCCACTAATGTTGTTCACCTGTTTCAATAAAACACAGATATTTATAAGACGATCTCATAATATCTCAAAGTAGAATGATGAAGAAAGGTAAGATATCATTAGCCCTTCCGTAAAATGCCATAATATTTAGATGATGATATGAAAGAGACTCATAAAACAGGAAAGGACAGAGGTCTCTTCTCCCTCTGCAATCTGGATCTTGATAAACAAACAATGGCATCTTGAATGATCATTTCTCAAACATTTTCGTGGTGTTTTGAAATCCGTCGCGCCAAAAGAGGCTCGAATGGAAGGGACGAAAGACAGGTATCGGAACTAGGTGGTTGACTTCTTACTTTGTCGGCTTTGTATAATCATGGAATAACATCGAATATAACTAATTTGTACAGTCTTACTGGAAAATGCATGTTTGGAGGCATTACTGTATGCCCATGATCATCTACAATTGAAACAGAAAGACTCGTACTATCCAAGGAAATTGCCTCTAACATTGATGTATAAAGTGGCAGTTTGTTTTGTAATTTGACTAAGTTGCATTCTATATTATTGTAAACATATCGTCCAGTTATAGAGATACTTCTTTATAAATGTATGTAAAGCTGTGCCTCTCTGTCTCTCTCTCTCTCTCTAAGTTATAAGTGAGAAATAACATGAAGTGGATACAAACAATGTAGATAGACAAACATGAATTTACCAGAAGATAATAATGTAGATAGACAAGACACAGAAAGCCCTATAAACTCAATAAAAGATAATGGATATAGCTTTCACAAATGCAGAGATTCTATAGAAAAACATGAAATTGAATGACATTATAAACTAATTTAGCTTATCAATAGAAACAAATAGTAAGAGATCAAACTAGTAAAATTCTCTGCACAGAGATAAGAACATACCTGTTAAATTATTGTAGCTAAGGTCTAAAACCTTAAGCTGTGTGATGTTCCCAATTTCTCTGGGCACATGTCCACCAAAGTTGTTGCTTGACAAGTCAATTCTCTCAAGTTGTGGGCATTGAGCCAAACTCCGTGGTATATCTCCCTCCAATTCATTCCTACCTAGGTAAAGTACTTTGAGTCTTTGAAGGCTATTGTGACTGCAAATGTCTTTTTGAAGGGCACCTGATAAGCTATTATTGTATAAATCAATAGATTCGATTACCGTCACATTGAAAATGGATGGAGGAATAGGACCATGAAGAGAGTTTCCACTCAAATCTAGAGAAACAAGAGAATAAAGATTTCCAATTTCTAGTGGGATGCTGCCTGTGAGCCCCATATTCGAGATATTCAATTGAGTCACCCTACTCCAATGTGAGTCACAAGTAACTCCTATTCATGCACAAACAGAGGTTTGAGTGGTCCAATTTTGTATTAAAATATTGTGAGGGTCTGAAATGATGAGGGCTTTGAAGGCAAGAAGTGAAGATTCATCCCTTTTTATTTGAAGTGTAGCAGCAAAGCTATAGCTCATCAGACAACAAAACAATATGAGCAGAGAAAGTAGGAAAAATGGGGAAAATCTCTCCATAGAAACTGGTAATGATTGTGTGAGCAAACAACAAGCCAAGCAAATGCCCTTTATATTCAAATGTGGAGAGGCTAGAATTATTGGAAAGTTGAAAGCGAGTGAAGAGTATTTACGATTCAAGTCAATTGCGGAATGAAGAATGAAGGAAGCTTCTCAGTTTAATTTTAATTTTATTGTTTGAATAATGTACACAAGTCACTATTTTTATTTGATTGCAGAATATATACATATACTAGATATGATAAAGCTATTTATCTGTCCATTTGAAAGGGACAACTCAGTAGTAAAGTGAGTTTTTGTAGCTGAAAGGTTATAGGTCCGAACCCCACGAACGCTTCTATGGATACGAAGTATGGGCTATCCCACATGAACGTAGGGGTTACACAGCCTCTATGAGTTTGAACTTGTAACACCTGATTTTTCAAGTATGGTTTACCCGATCTGTGTGGTTTGCAGGCTATCCCATATGAACATAGGGTTTACCCAGTGCAAACCAATGGTATAACGACTGTGGTTCCCTATGTATTCAGGAAAAAATATCATCTAAAACATGGTTGAAGTACAACGTATCTAGATTTAGGTGTATGATCGGCTAAAATGTCAAATTGAACATCTGAATGACGAATTAGTATTAATCAAGTTCAAGAAGCAATGTTAATCAAATTAAAATGGGTTCACAATTTGGGCTAAAGGTTGTACTATAAAGTATAATTAAATAATTTTCCCAATCATTGTTCCACCTCTCTTGACGCTAATTTTTTCAATTTTTGGAGCTATATCTGCAATAATTAATTAAATTAAACCCGACATATCTTTTTTCTTTTTGTCGTGATATCTCTTGAATATATTCAAGTGCTTAAAGTAAAATGAGAAAAGAAGAAGTAAATTGGTTAGGTATGAACATATTATATATTGAGGAGCCGAAACACAAATATCACATCATTATAGGAAGAATCGTGATGGAATTTGGCAAGTATTTAATGGTTCGATCGTGATAATGGGAACACAACTTTCTTTGGATTGTCTTTGATTTAAATACAAGACTGAATGTGCATCACATTTTTTTTTCTATTCCCATCCATCCATATATCCAGTGGTAAATGCAGGCCCTGGCATGACTACACCATCGTCCGGTAAGATTTTTTAATTTTTTTAATATTTTAATATTCTATTATTTTGACCTTCCACTTATTTACATTTTTGCCATATATTTATATATAGAGTCTAGTGACCATTTCTTTTACTCCCCATATCCAATACTTAAATTTACTACACTACATAACCATTTTATTATTTTAATGGTTTTGAATTTAAAAAGTTTGTCGAATTTCAATCAATCTGCAATAACCACATTTATTTTGCAGAACAGTTAGTGCCGGCAGAATAATTCTAAATGATTGTCCAATTAACTTACAATTATATTATTAATATAAGAAATTATCTATAGTTAATCATTGACTCATGTTTTAAAAACTAAAATTAACATAAATTAATCAAAAAATTAATTACTGATTAAAAATCACTGATTTCGGTCGATCAAAAATAGGCTAATTCTCGATCGGAATCAGCAAAAATAAATTAAGAATAAACTTATTAATAATTGTTATTTATTGATGTTTTCGGTCGATCGGAAACAAGAATTTATCGACCGAAAACAGGAAGATACTCGACCGGAATGAGAGAAGAAAAATTAAGAATAAATTGATGAATACTAATTATTTGTTGATGTCTCCGGTCGACAGGAAATAAGAAATTATCGATCGGAGACATCATTTTATCGACCGGAGAGAGCTTTTTCGCTTTAGAAATTATTTTAAATCAATGTATGATATTTAAATTAATATTTACAGTAAGATGAAAAACTGAAATTTTAAATTAAATCGAAAACATACACGCCATAAACATATCAAAAATTACATTATCCAAAATATATTTAATTCAATCGAAAACATACATGCTATAAACATATCCAAAATATTTAATTACTCATATTCAATCACATTATCCAATCACATTATTCATGTCACATTTAGCAATATTTATTCATATTTATCCAAAATATTCACGCCATAAACATACCAAAAAATCGCATAACTATATTTATTCAAAATAATATGCACTAAAACATATCGGTAAGTCTGACATAGTGTCACTCATTCATTCGAAAATAGTTGTAAATATGGTTTCCCCATAATTATTAGAAAATTTAATTAATAACTAATTATTAGAAAATTCAATTAATATCAAAACTATGCGTAATTTATATTGGAAAAAGAATTAGTTTCATGTTTTCGGTCGATAAAGGTTGACGACGGTCAGATAGAAGAATTCATCTCATTATAATCTATCAATACGTATTAGTATAGACAAGCAACCGAATCAAGTTACTTTTTATTTCTACTACAACTTATACCGATAACTCATTCTCAAGTTGTCTCAACTGTGATCATATTTATATATTAACTAGTTTAACTAATCATACAGACTTCTGTGATATTCTACACACTTTATGATCTAATTTTTGTATGAGATAATGCAACAATATATGCAATCAAATAAACAATTCAGATAAGAGATCGAAATAATGATAACATGAAACATAGTATATATATAAACTCAATCAATCTACTTTCAGTATACAAATCTAACCGCATATGTATATGCCAAAGAAGTTAGTCGGTGTTGACTGACATTAATAGTACTAATTCCAAAGTGATCAGCAACGGTACATTTAAATTTGTGTTTTTCATTGTTAAGGATTAGAGAATACTTACATATGTAACTCAATTTGATGTTTAGCTACAAAGATTATATGGTCAAATTATTTATTAGGATATATATTTATATATATATATATCAGTTGCTAGAGTCCGCCTAGTATATCTATCTATACCTATTAAAGAAGAATCTTATTTTACAAAATTTTGGTTTGTTATATATCTATATTATTCATTTAGTTTAATGACATTACTGTATTATGATATGGTGTATTATATATATTATCTATTAATATATTGTTATAATTAAAGTGTGTGTTCTTATAAATTTTATTATATCCATAATATCCTTACTTATTTCAATTTGAAGGATAGCTTATAAACATGATATATGATAATATCATTTCTGTCTATTTATTTCAAAATTGTGATAATTAAGATTTATCTAATTTTTATAACATATCTGTTATTTTAATCTATTACTAGTCTACCAAACGTGGTGTCTTATTTTGTCCCACTTTTATTTTATTGATTTTCTTTCAACTCTTTTTCTTCAATTTCTATTTCGCATACTTTAATTTAATTTTGCAATTATTAACTGGGGTTTATTAAACCCAATTAAGGAATACAATTATTTTTTTTATCATTAATTTCCCTTTTTTATTTCAATTTTTATGAAATAAAAGTTAAATATGATTCATAATATTATAGTAATTTTTTTATAAAAAATATTATTAAAACAATAGATATAATAGTGAACACGTCGACACAAAAAGTATTAAAGACTGGATCCCATCCTCGTATGTACAAAAATGATATGTATACTCTAGGGATATCATATAATAATGAAATAAATAATTAAAACATAAAACCACCGGCCATGATCACAAATTATACGAATTATGGCGTCATCAGCCTATGTATATATGCATGAGAAAA
The DNA here is from genome assembly GCA_036937905.1 of Salvia rosmarinus. Classification (NCBI taxonomy): domain Eukaryota; kingdom Viridiplantae; phylum Streptophyta; class Magnoliopsida; order Lamiales; family Lamiaceae; genus Salvia; species Salvia rosmarinus. Next base: position 9,204,560 of record CM072818.1, read on the forward strand.
TATTCAAGTCACACCTTGGGTATTTCATTTATTTTTTTCTTTTTTTCTAAAAAGAATGATATATTCATAATTTCGGCGATATTTCGAAGAAATTTCCAAGAATAACAGATCGAAATTCTTTGATAGTTCTCATACTAAATTGTAAATTATACGAGATGTAAATTGCAGATTGGAGTCAAGCGGCGATACTAACTAACTATTTGATAATTAAGATTTATTAAATCTTTATTATAGATTAATAAATTTTATTTGTGAATTATTATATTTTTATTTAATCTGATTAATATTTTTAGAGACCGGCCGCACTAGAGTATTTGCCGTTTCCTATTAGGCCATCATTCCTCATGAACGGGTAGATCCCATGACATAGCTTTATCTGTTAGAAAAATCAAGAGTTATTGTTAAACAAATATCCACTTTGAACTCATGTTGACATGATTTTGAATTGTTAGAGTATCGCGTGATTTGAGTTTGAATGAAATAAAGTTTAAACATAATTTCGAATTTCGATATAAAAATTAAATGAGCTTGAACATCTCTTCACTCACCTCAGCTTGACTTCAATGGCTGAGTTTATAAGCACTTCAAAATAATTTATAAATTGTTTAAGAATTTATAAATTGTTATAAAGTGTTTGGTAAAATAAATTCCTAAATAGCTTATAAATTGTAAAAATAAGCTTTTGGAACTTATAAGCGTTCCAAAAAATAAGTTCCCCACCCCAACTTATTTCTTCATAATTTATAAACAATAATAAATTTACAAAAATAACTTATAATGGTTTATTATTTTCAAAATATACCCTTTCAATTTCATATTTCTTCGATTTTCTCTCTATAACTCATGATCCTCTCTAGCCTCAATTATCCAAACACTTTGATAATTTATAAGCTCTTAAGACATTACATCTTATAAGCTCTTGAAACATTTTATAAACTATTAGAACTTATAAGCTCTCTAAAATAAGCTCAGCCAAACACTCTCTTCATTTAAAATAAGCTCTCTGAAGTTGCCATCAAACAAACAAGTAATAACTACATAGATGTATTTATTTTACGTGACATAAATCTCTAAAAGCTATACACAAGGAGAAAACAAAGGATTGATTTCTTCATATACTTTATATTACAAATATATTGCCAGAACTATTGTAGCTAACGCTAATAATTTCCAATCAATCATATCTATGAAAATAAATTACATATTTAATCTTGATTAAATCATAAATGAACAAAATAAAATAAAAATCCCCAAATTTTTTACCTTTTGGTTGCAAAGCTTTACAACCTCCACAACCAAGAGAGAAAAGTTGAGAATAATCAATCTATCAACATCATTTCACAAATACTCGACCAATTCTTGAGTTGATTCAATCTCAACCATGTTTGGTTGGTTGCAGGAATTTCTCCCACCATTTCTAAGTTTTTTCAAATGAAATTGTGCCTTATGCCTTCATTAATCAAACAGAAATCAATATTAAAAATATAAAATCAAATTGTATCACAAAAGATGAATGAAAACTGCAAACAGTAACACTCACACAAATAAGGTCCAAATTTTGGGATTTGTTGTTGTTCCAACTGCTGAAACCTTTATGATTTGGGAAATCAAGAGTGTTACCCCAAATTTTTGTTTAAATCATAAAGAATAAAATAAAATGGAGAGGTAAGTCGAAATAAAACGAAGAGACGAGGAACAGATTTTTAGAAGAAATTCCATCGAAGTAAAATGGGATGCGGGGAGCATATGTTTGGAATTGAAAGAAGACCAAATAAGAAAATACTAGAATTAGAGTTAGGGTTAACCAATATTTTAATTAATATATATACATATATATATATATATTACATTAAATAGGGTCTACGGGCCATATCTAGGTCGAAACTGGATCTCAAAAATTAAAACTCAGATCTGGATCCAAGATTTTAGAGTAGGACCATCACATCCAAATTTTTTATACTCCAGATCCTAAAAGATATATCTGAACTATCGGATCTAGATCGGGTCCAAGATCAATTATCATTCCTATCCACAAAGTTGGAGAATTCCAGCATCTTCAAACCTTGAGCAATCTAACTCCAAGATTTTGTATCACTTCAGAAATGGTGATCCATGAAATCTCAACTCCAAATACGCCCCGCAAAACGATGGCCGCTCTCATCTCTCTCTCCCAAATCCCCGAATACTCTAACAACCCCTCTCTCACTAAACCTCTACCCACCTTCTCCGACTCCATGCAAGAAACCGTCGAAAGCGCGAGGATCCTCATGGCCAAGTAGAACCCTACCAGCCCATCTCTCGAGAAATTCACCTCAATCTTCCATGAAAACCGAACCGGAGCTGAGGAATTCCTCACGTGCGTGTAGGAGCTGCGTAGGGTGATGCATTTCTTAATCGCCCAGTGCTCCTACTCTGATCAGCTCGTTGTAGCCAACAAATTGATGAATGTGGCTATGTTGCTGCTGGAGAAAGAGTTCTACTATATTTTATCAGCAAATAGGGAATGTTTGAGACCTGAATCAGTCTCCGACGTCTCCTTCCTCCTCTCGTGGCGGTCGCTGTCGTTCAGCAACTCGGAGGAGGAGAATAATGAGGATGAGGTGGATCGAGCTATGGCGGACTTAAAGATGATCGCTAAGAGCATGATCGGCTCTGGATATAGCGAGGAGTGCGGCAAGATTTACAGAGTCACGCGGAAATCGATCGTCGATGAAGAGATGTACCGGCTTGGTATCAGAAGCTACAATTCGTCTCAGATATATGAGATTGGATCACAAATCTTTGCCAAATCTTTGCATCATGTGGAGAAATGGATTCAAGGGGCGAAAATCGCGGTAAGATCGATCTTCCGTGGCGAGAAATTGCTTGGCGATTGTGTTTTTGTTAGGGCTGTCAATTCATGCGTGTCGGATCGTTATCGTGTCGACACGATAACGACAAGACACAATAAAGCCAAACACGAACACGACTCGTTAAGGATATGTCCGATATGAACAGGAACACGACATGAAACGTACTGACACGGACACAAAACGAGCACAACACGAATACGAATATGACATGATTTTTTTCGTGTAGACACGACACGAAACAATAAATTCAAATCAAAATTAGAAAATAAATTAATAAAAGAAATAAAAATATATAAAATATAATTAAATTAGTATTAAATATATATAAATATTATCGAATTATATGAAACGGTAAGATCTGTAAAAACTAAATTGGATTGTGGTGAGATAAATATAACAACTTTTGTATTCCTCTTTGTTGTTCTCTACTCAAATGAAAACAACAAGACCTTTATATAGGCACTTAACATTACTATGCCAACAATTAAACTCAATTAAAAGCCATAAAAGACCATTATCTCCTATATCACCCTTTGGCCTTTCAACTACAAAAAACTCTTGACCTTTTATTTTCCCACTAACTTCTAAATTTAAGATCCACTAAAAATTACATTTATGTTTATTCAACAAAACTCCCCCATAAACTTAAATGCTTCTACCATCTGTCATGCCAATCATCTTCTTGCATTTGTCGAGAAGAACTTCCGGTAGCGGCTTTGTGAAGATATCCGCCACTTGATCATGACTTGCCACATGCACCAATTCCACACTTCCTTCCTTCACATGATCTCGGATAAAGTGAAAACGAACGTCGATGTGTTTGCTTCTTTCATGGTTCACTGGGTTCTTTGCCAACTCAATTGCTGATTTGTTGTCAACTTGAATCACGGTTGCATCTAGTTGCTTTAGCTCCATCTTGCTCAACAGATTTCTAAGCCATATAGCATGACATACACACCAAGATGCTGCTACATATTCTGCTTCACACGTCGAGAGCACCACGATCGGTTGCTTCTTTGAAAGCCAAGTAAACTCAGTGTCTCCCATAAAGAATACATATCCTGATGTACTTTTCCGATCATCTATGTCTCCACACCAATCGCTGTCGGAGTACCCAACCAACTTATAATCTTATGCTTTCGAGTAGAACAACCCGAGTGACACCGTTCCTTGAATGTACCGTAGTATTCGTTTCAACGCCTTCCAATGTGGATAAACTGCTCCTCCATGAATCGACTCACAATGCCGACACTTAATGAAAGATCCACCTTGTGCACGTGAGATAGCGAAGGCTACCTACCAAACTCCGATATCTATTCGCATCGACAAGTTCTTCTCCATCAAACTTTGAGAGTAGCACCGGTTCCATTGGTGTTGATACGGGTTGCAATTTGTCATCTTGTACTTCTTTAAAATCTCTTTGCATATACCTCATGTGATACAAAATACCCGTCTCTACTTGTCTGATCTCTAAGCCAAGAAAAAACTTCATCAAACCCAAATCAGTCATCTCAAATTCCCGTGTCATTGTGCCCTTAAACTCTTCTATCATCTCATCATTGTTACCCATAAAAATTAGATCCTCGACATAAAGAGCAACAAATAACACATTACCTCCATTCTTCTTTACATAAAGGGCATGCTCGTAGGGACATTGCTTGAACCCGTTCTCCTTGAAATATGTATCGATACGTGTATTCCATGCCCGCGATGCTTGCTTCAACCCGTAAAGCGCCTTCTTCAATTTTAGCACCTTCTTCTCTTCTCCGACTTTCATGTACCCGGGTGCTTGTTCGATGTAGACATCTTCTTTGAGCACACCATTCAAGAATGCCGTTTTAACATCCATCTGAAATATCGGCCATTTGAATTGAGCAGCTTGTGACACGAGTAATCTGATTGTCTCCATTCTTTCAACAAGAGCAAACACCTCGTCATAGTCAATTCATTCCTTTTGCGTGTATCCCTTCGCAACAAGTCGCGCCTTGTACCGTTCTATCTCACCTTGAGCATTCATTTTTTTCTTGAACACCCACTTCACACCAATAGGCTGACTTCCTTTCGGCAATTCTGCTAGCTCCCATGTGTTGTTGCTATCAATCGCCTTAATCTCCTCGTCCATGGCAGTCTGCCACTTCTTATCTCGCACCGCCTCTTCAAAAGTGATATTTTCAGCATCAGCCAAAAAGACATACAAGGTGTACCTCATTTGTCGAATCATACAAATCTTGCAAACTTCGCATTTTGGGTTGTCGTGGTTCATCTTCATCATCAGTAGTTTCAGAGTTTGTTGATATGCTTGTTGGTGACCGATTAACCGATCGATTTAACCGGTTGGTTTATCGGTTAACCGGTTCAATTAAAAAAAACTGAGTTTGCTCCAAGTGAGAATCGAACTCACGACCTCAATGAAAATAGGCATGTACTTACCCAACTGAGCTACGATAGTTTCTTGTAATATATTCATTTTAAATATATTTATAATTAATCCGTTATCTTAAAAACAAATAGGTTGGCTTTCGTGAGATTCGAACCCGGCCAAAAGGCTTAAGCTTGCGCCCAAACCAACTAGTCTACAATGAAATTTGATAGAATAATATTTGTAATATATATGTATATATATATATATATATATATATATATATATATATATATATATCGAATTAATTCGGTATATACCATTCGGTTATCGGGTATACCGATAACGAATTTTCTAAAATTTTGATACCAAATACCGAACCGATCCAATTTTTTCGTTATTCGGTTATCCAATAACCGAATTTTCGGTTCGATTATCGGATTATCCAATTATCCAATACCGAACTTCCACCCCTACAATGGATCGATGATTCTCCAACTTCAATGATAACCTCCGTTGAATTTTTCCAGTCCCACTCGCTTGCTTCGTTTACTCGCACATCACGACTCACCATCACCTTTTTGCTTATCGGGTCTAGTAGCTTGCACTTTTGTCTTCTCATCATATCCAATAAAAATATACCTTTTGCTTTTGTCTTGAGCCGTTTTCGTTGATCCGGTACGTGTGCATAAGCCACACTACCGAACACTTTGAGATGAGAAATTGTCTGCTTTTGTCCGCTCCACGCCTCTTGTGGTGTTCGATCATCTAACTTCACATGTGGACATCGATTTTGTACATAGATGGCACATTGCACAGCTTCTGCCCAGAATTCCTTCGGCATCTTCTTGCTCTTGAGCATTGATCGAACCATGTCAAGAATAGTCCGGTTCTTTCTCTCGGCCACACCGTTTTGTTGAGGAGAGTATGGTGCGGTTAGAAATCTCCTTATGCCTTGATCCTCACAATACTTCATGAAAGTCGTCAAGTATACCGCCACCTCTATCGGATCGCACGGCTTTGATGTGTCTACCGCCTTCTCCACCATCACTTTGAACTTTTGAAAAACCTCGAATGGCTTGGATTTTTCTTTTAGAAAATAAACCCAAGTTTTTCGTGAGAAATCATCGATAAAGGAAATGAAGTACCTTTTACCGGTGAAAGATTCTGGAGTGATTGGTCCACATATGTCGGTATGGATCAACTCGAGAGGATGTTTAGCTCGATATACAGCCTTTGTTTGAAACGAGGTTCTCGTTTGCTTGTCAAGAACGCAATCTTCACAAAATTTGCCCTCGTAGTCCATGTCCGACAGCCCGTGCACCATGTTCTTCTTTGCTAACTCTTTTAAACCACCATAATGTAGATGACCAAAGCGGAGATGCCACAATGACGCTTTGTCTTCTACGTTGACTCGTAAATATTTTTCTCGTACGCTTCTCAAATTCAGTTTGTACATCCGATTTCTTGCCATCTCGACTCGAGCAACCAGACGCCCTTGCTTGTCCTTCAAGTGTAGTACCCGATCTTTTAAAAGTATCGAGTAACCTTTCTCCGTGAGTTGCCCCATACTCAAAATGTTGGTCTTGAGGTCTGGTACGTAATAAACATCTTGGATTGACCCTATCAAGCCATCCTTTTGTAAATAACAAACCGTACCTCGACCTTTGACCTCCACCTTAGATGCATCTCCAAAGGACACATGACCATCTTCAATCTTTTGCATCTCTTTGAATAGTTGCTCTTGACCGCACATATGGTTACTTGCCCCCGAGTCGAGGTACCACAGAGTGTCATTGTTGATGTTGACTTCATTTTGAGCCATCAAGAGAATGCTTTCATTTGCTTCGTCTTCCAAGGTTAGGTTGGTTGTTTCTTCCACCTTTGATTGACTCGACAATCTTTGCAAAATGCCCCAATTTACCACAATTATAACATTTTCTGAGTTGCAATCCTCATGTAGTGACTATATTTGTTACACTTGTAGCACTCGATATTGGAATAGATCGACCGGTCTCCTCTTCCTCGACCGGTCTCCTCTTCCATGCCAATTTGGTTGGATTGACTGTCTCATCTCCTTATAGTACCCTTCATGATTGCTGCCCTGACCACCGCGACCATTTCCACGACTTCCACGGCCACGTCCTCTACCTCGAAAATTTTGAGAATAGAGTGCATTTTCATCTTTGATTGACGCCTTGGTTTGAAGTGCTTGCTCGAGTATCTCCTCCTTTTTTTTCTTCTTACGTTGTTCTTGTGCCTCGAGAGAACCGGCAAGCTCGTCAACTGTGAGCATCGCAAGGTCTTTTGACTCTTCTATCGCGCACACAACATTCTCAAAATTGTCAGTTAATGATCTCAAAATCTTCTCCACAACTCGCGCATCAGTTAACGCTTCTCCATTACGATTGAGTTGGTTCACCACGACTTGTACACGCGTGATGTAGTCGGATACACTTTCCGGCTCTTTCATATTCATGCTCTCCAACTCGCCACGAAGAGTTTGGAGACGCACTTGCTTGATTCGGTCGGCTCCTTTGAACACTTTTTCTAAAGTGTCCCATGCTTCTTTTGAAGTAGTTGCGCTGGCAATCTTCTCAAAGCCCGACTCATCAATGGCTCGGAACAACATGTATAGTGCCGCCTTATCCTTCGATCGCGCCTCTTTCAACGCCTTGTTTTCAGCCGCCGTATATCCCGTGGTATCTATTGGTTCTTCCAGACCATCTTCGACTACCTCCCACGTATCTTGAGATCCGAGAAGAGCTTTCATTTGAATGCTCCAATTCTCGTAGTTCGCCTTTGTTAGTCGTGATAGCGACATTTGACCCGTCACATTCGCCATTGGCTCTGATACCAATTTGTAAAAACTAAATTGGATTGTGGAGAGAAAAATAGAACAACTTTTGTATTCCTCTTTGTTGTTCTCTACTCAAATGAAAACAACAAGACCTTTATATAGGCACTTAACATTACTATGCCAACAATTAAACTCAATTAAAAGCCATAAAAGACCACTATCTCCTATATCACCCTTTGGCCTTTCAACTACAAAAAACTCTTGACCTTTTATTTTCCCACTAACTTCTAAATTTAAGATCCACTAAAAATTACATTTATGTTTATTCAACAAGATCCGACACGAATACGAATGCAACATAAAAATTATCTTGTTACACGAACACGACATGAATCCGACACGAACACGATACGAAATTATCGTGTCCTTAACACGATAAGGCTGAACACTAACCTATTAATTTCGTGCGTGTTCCTGTCGTGTTCTCGTGTCGTGTCGAAAATTGTCACCTAGTTTTTTCCTTCACGAGACAATGAATCAAACATGTATCGCAGATACGACGATGGAAGCAATGATGAAATCGCTCAAATTTCCCGAGCTCATCGCTAAGAAACAGCGATCACGGAGAAGATTTTTATTCGATGAATCTGCTCGAGACCATCTCGACCGTGGCGGAAATCAAGTCAATTTTTCATACGAATCGCTCTCGCCTCAATCTAGAAGCTCAACGAATCTACTCAAGCGATTCTCGCCGAGTTCATCTCGTTAATTCATAAAAATCCGTCAAAAACTCCGATGGTCGGCGACGGGATCCATCCGCTGACTTACAAAGTGATGGACTACGTTGCTTTGCTAGCGGACAACACCGGAACGCTCTCCGACATTCTCGCCAACGCCACCGCCGGCGCTCGCTCGCTTTTTCCTGTGTGGTTTTAAAAAGGGAAGGTGATTTGATTGCCGGTGGAGGCAGAGGCGGACTATGTGTTTCTCTGTGTGGTTTTAAAAAGGGAAGGTGATTTGATTGTGTTTGGATTCTAAGATTTTAGGGTACATACAAAAATACTAACTGTAAAAGCATTGTGGTTGTTTTCTTGAAGATGATGTAGACATCCTAGTACTTTAGTACAATGCTACTACCACTACAACTACTTAAGACATTTGACTTTAGGGTTTTGATTAATTAATTAATTTAGCCAATTCTTACAATATTGAAATAGATACTAAATAACTATGAGTATTTGATATGCTCAAATACGCAATTAACAATTCTAAACTATTGTTCTTAATTTTTTTCATTGAATTCCCATTCATTTGCTGATTTTCATATAAAAGAAGATGGTAGTAGAAATTAATCAAAATTTGCAATTTTCTTTGTTCTATTTCTTTCACTTATTTTTTTAATTTTCTTTTAAAAATACTTTGAATTATTGATGCTATTGAACAAATATTGATGGAGAAAATTCTATTGACTTTTGGTTGATATGATGCATAAGTTTTTTAAATTTTGATTTAATTTTTTTTATCATGTTAATATTTATTAAAGTATTTATATGTTTTAATATATAGATGCCATATATGAAAAGAATTAAATATTTATAGGGTATTTAATTTTTACAAAATAGCTCAATAGCTCAACCGGTTAAATCATTGATCCATTTGAGTGCTTCGATTTGACATTCAGCCCGGAGCTATTTTATAATATCATATTTTTATCAACATAGAATATTTACAGTTGGACTGAACAGACTGTCGGCCCAGCCCATAATACACAGTTTGACGCATTTGGCCCATCACTTCACTATATAATGTACAACAGAAAACAAAGTAACCCATTCTTGAATAAGTGCCTAATATACTCCATGGGCCTAATTTTGGGCCCAAAGTCTACTTGTCTGAAAAGGGCTAGTAAATTCTATGGAATATTGTGCATCTTAAAACTTGCATGGGGCCAATACCTGATAGGATTAAAACATTTTTCATTCTAATAGTTGGATTATTGTGCACATATTTTAAACTGTACGTACTTTTGTCAGTTAATCAAGCATATAATAAACTTTAGGATATATCACTTTAAACTCTAATCATATCCATTTTATCAAAAATATTTCAAATTAAATTAAATTTTTAACTATCAATATTATATCAAAAATGTTTGCGTCCATTTTTCGACCCCCAAAATCTTGATATGGCACATCGGATGCCATATGGAATTGTATGGTATTTTTACTGTTTAATGAAGAAATAACACAGATGCATGGAATTACGTAGTACCCAAAGAACCACATCAAAATTTCTAAGGTCGAAAACTGGATGTATGATATTTTGATACAATACCGATAGTTGTTGGTTTATATAAATATTTATGATAATTTGAGACATTTTTTATGAAGTGAATATATTTTTAGGTTTAAAGTGATAATTGCCCTAAATCTTATACGCATTTCCTCAAAAACACACACACACACACACACATATATATATATATATATATTGTACATTCTATACTCAACTAGCAAAGCAAATAAAATTTGCATCTTTGTATAAGATCTATCTACTTTATAATGTAAAATGCAAGGTTTCCTTTTTCTATTCTGTTTTTAAAAAAGGAAGTTTTTTCTTTCGAAGATGATTTTGAACATAACATATAAGTATATATTTTTAATTTGTCAACAAGTATACCACGTAACATCTGCATCAATATCTTTAACCTAAATATTTATTTCTACAGAAGATCATACAGAAGTAGTTATTCTTGGATATGAGAAGCTATCAACCATGTCAAGTAATGATAATCTCATGATGTTGGCGCCTTCTAGTCACTTCTGCCGCAATTTTTGCTTTGATCTTCTTCAGGGTACCCGTAGTCATATAAACCCAACTTTCCAACTTTTATATGGGTTCTACCATGTCATATCAGTTTTTTTAAACCCATCAACTTGTATTCTGTTTTTCCCTATAACAAAAAACTCAATTTTCAACTTTCAATTGGATCTCACTAAAATACATACCACTTTATATATCTATATATGATTTTTATACTAAATAAAAAGATCTTGTTGTAATCTATAAAATAAAAAAGTGAAAAGTTGAAAGAAAAATAAAATTAGAACTTGTTTTGCAAAACAAACTGTAAAAAAATCGAAATAGAAATCTATAAAAAATAAAAATAAAAAATTAAATCCGTCAACCACACGCGCATGTCATGAATGTGCCAACCAGCTGGCGCGTGTCGTGCATGCGCCACAGCTAACGCACGCGGGCCTCGAAAAGCCAGTGGAAACTGGGTTTTGCAGTTGAAAGCTAGTTCTAGTTTTTCAATTTTTGAACAAAACATAGTGGTTGCAAAAGTTGACTTCCAACTTTTGAAAGTTAGAAAAGAATGGCCGTTGTGGGCACCCTTAGATTGGTTGCCACTTCTATCATGTTGATTCTTTCATCTGGTCGAACCTTAAGCTGGTGGTACCTAGATTTGAAGTTGATCTTCGAGAACACATTTGCCCCTTTTAGTTCGTCGAATAAATCATCTATCATTGACAGATGATATTTGTTCTTAAGGGTTAGTTTATTCAGTTTCCGATAATCTATACACATTCTCAATGTGTCATCTTTCTTTTTCACAAACAAGACAAATGCTCCCTAAGGAGACACACTAGGTCTGATAAATCTATGTCTAACAGTTCATTGGCACACTCATTTCGTCAAGCCACTCCATCACCATGATCACTGACCTGAAAATAATTTTAACAAAGGAGATAAGTACAAAAACACATTCAATGGTGGGAAGCAAAGAATATTAACATTTTGTTACAAAGATGTACACATTGTAGAAATGTGATAACCAAAACATATCCAAGCCTCCGTAGTATAACTCAATGGCTCCTTGTTATGGCTGCTGCAAATAACATCTCATCAACTGTGCATAGGACATTCACTTGCATACTTCCGCATACAAGTAATCACATGCCATATCACAATCCAAACTACGACATAATGTTAGACACAAAACATTTCATAGACCATGTTTCTTTTCTCAAACAAATCATGCTTTAATCCATGCCGCATTATATAATACAAAACATTTTTTGTAAGTTAAAGAAGGTTTCACCAATCTTAGTGTCGAGCACAACAAATCAAAATCAAATCAAATATGGAACGAATATCAAGCTACATCAACCAAATAAATATAATAATTTATAGGGAACTATACAAAACCTTAAATGCAAATTTCTTACCGACACTAAATACTTTATAAGACCTAGGGCCATTTCAAAGAAATTATGCCAATTTACTTCAAGATACACTTTTCGTAAGTCATATTGAATTACTTGATTAAATATTAATATAATAATCTAATCTTAAATAATTGACTACTCAGTACAGTAGCCAAAATTTCCAAATCCAACCTTTAATATAATAAATAAGTGATAGTTTAAACATCTCTCTCCCTCTATAATTACGTCTCTCTCTGCTTTCAACCTCACAATCCTTCAGTACTATCTCTCTCTTATCTCTCTCCTCCGACGACAGGCTTATCGACCAATACAACCGTCGCCGCGGCTTCTGTCAGCTAACAGCCACTAATTTCAACAACAGGATGCACATGATCCCACGACTGACTCTCTCTCTTATCCCCGGCGAGAACTCGCCTTTTACCCTAATCAAACTCAGCCAACCCAGCCACAATAACGCAACCTCCCAAGACTCGAATAAGAAACAAATTGAAATCCACGCAATATCATAAGTTTTTTTTTTTACAAAACTCAAAACATCTATTGTATCTTTGTAAAGTGAACTACAAATGAATTATTAAGGCCCTATAAAGATAAATTATGTCTTACTATTTCTAGAACTAAAACACTACAGGAAGGAAGAAGCAGAGTTGTCCCAGAAATCAAATCTACTTAAAATCAAGTTACTAACCTTGCTAGGAATCATTCTCGGCGGGTATTAGCAAGCCATGAACTGTGGACTTTCACTTTGCAAGCACTTAGGGTTTGTCCGATTTCCTCTGCCCAACTCACAGTTAAAGTGTTGCAATCGACTATTTGCAACTTTGTAAGGTAAGTAACAGACGCAGCACAGGGGAGCTCTTGTAGCTTGTAGCAATGTTTAAGGCATAGACGACGTAGGGGCATGGTAACTTGCGGGTGGAAGGTCCAGTGCATCAAATTGGTATCTTCTACTAAAAGAAATTTAAGTTTCTCAAATCGACCAGTGAGATCCACTTTCCACTTTGCTCCTTGAAAGGCATAGCGTTTCAGTTTGAGCACTTCGAGATTCTCCAATTTACTTATTATACTCATGTGCTCCCATGGATATCCCAGCCCACTTAAGCTCAACTCTTTAAGGCTTTGTGGGAACATCGTGGGAGCAGGCGGAGGAACAACCTCCCATCTAATATGAGGATTCACTACCACACATTTGAGTGAGTCTAGGCTACCAAGAAGAGAAATATTATTCAAGAAATGGAAGGAATTACCTTCATCATCAGGAGCCAATCCAATTCGAATGCCTAACCTTGTTAGATTAGGAATCCATTTAAGAACCTCCTCTCTACAACTTTCAACACTCACATCCAAAAGAGCTAAGAGCTTTTGTAAGCCAGAGCCACATTTATGGTCTGGTAAGTATCCTCCCATGACCTGAAGATGTTTCAATTCCTTCATATCCCAAATTTCCACCGGCAACGGCCAAGAATTCCGAGGTGATTTGATGTGCACGTATCGTTTCACAATCAAGTATTGAAGCTTCCAAAGATTGGATATTGAAGTAGGGAGGTTTCCGTTACAAGTGAGCCCAAGATATCTCAGAAGAACTCGTCTCACAACTTCAATTGGAAACTCGTAGAGACGAATCGTAAGAGCATTCATCACACTCAGCAACCTCCAATCAAAATTGAAGGGGACTGGATATTGCTGAAGTGGACTAACACACAGCAAAGAACGTGCACTTGTAATGGATGCCATTAAGTTTTGCACATCTTTCATGCCCAATAAGATGCTGTTTCGAATGCATAATCTGCGCTGGCTCTGTACAAGTTCTATTGAACAATCTTCATAACAATTTATGGCATGGAAGAATTTATTCTTCACGGCCTGACTGTTAGCTAGATGCCAAAAGACAGAATGGAGGCGGCATGTCTTGAATTCAAAATTGGAGAGCTTGCCCTGGATCATAACAGGACTTCTATTAGCAAGCTCAGCCAGACATTCTTGTACCATATGGGGCGAATTTGGATCGAGAAATCTCTCCGCAATCCACAGATTAGTCAGCTCAGATGTGAGGATCTCATATTTCAGGCAAAAAACTCCCAAGTAGAGAAAGCATGGCTTCAGATGTTGTGGTAAGCTCAGATAGCTCGGAAGTAATGCCTTAGATATTTGATGATGTGCATTCATGAAAACAGATTTTTCTTTACCTGAGGCTACATTGTTCCAGAACTCTTGGGACACCTCGGCTTTGAGTAGCTGGTCTGCGACTGTGCGGATTAGGAGAGGAAGACCATCACAGTTTTCAGCAATCTTGCGCCCGGCTTTCTCTAATTCAGGGGAGCATGAACCTCCACCAAACACCTTTTCACGAAGAAGACACCAGCTTTGTTCTTTATCTAGTAAATACATTTTGAAACAAATACTACCTTCTGCAAACATTGCTACGTTTACTAGCCTAGTCGTCACCAAGATTACACCCTTGATTTCTGGGAATAATTTTCTCAAGTGATAGTAGGGCTCTATGCTACATAAATCATCCCACACGATGAGACATCTCTTACAGGATAGTTGTACGCACAACTCCCCAACTAATTTCTCATCTCCTTTCATGTGCAATCTATCAATGTTGGGATATATTTGAGCTAGAATATCTATCAAAATTTCTTCCTTTTGATATCTTGGGCCTAAAGTGACCCACACATGGTGGTCAAAATGGCACAAAATTGACTTGTCATTCCAAATTTTTTTGGCAAAGGTAGTTTTACCAATGCCCGCCATACCGACTACAGATATATTTTGCATTTTAGAAAAGAACCTTTCTGGGTGCATCAACCTTTTGATATTTTCAACTTCACCAGTAAACTCAACAAATGTTGAGAGCAATCGTGTAAAGAAGTTTGTTGTGTCGTCTTCCATGTCGTAGAACTGCATGTCTTTTTTGATTTTATTTACCTGCAAAATGAAGACTGCAGGAATGAGCCAATTACTTTTGTAAGACATGAGGCTCTTTTCTCGCTCAACATCCTATGAAACAAGCAACACAGTGAAAATATTTATTGAACTCGTGCACACAAGGATTTCTATGAAACAAGCAACACAGTGAAAATATTTATTTTTTTAGGCAAATGGAATGCATATAACAAGAATAAACATCAAAGGGTAAGTCTAGCTATATGTTGATAACCTTAAAGACATTTTTTTTTTGGATTAAGTCCTTTGTTTTATGATCTTATCTGTTGTCAGAAATTCTTGTTGACTACTAAACTAGAAAGTGGAAAGGGAGTTTAAGTTGATGTTGTATTTGTTTTGCTTCTGAGTTGAAGTACACACGTACTTACCTCTGAAATTTCATCTGCAACCCTGAAAATGGGATGTTCTTTGTCGGCTGCTATCTTGCTCCACTGCTCCAGCGGAATGCCGGTTGTAAATAGGAAGACCAAAGTTTTGGCAAATGAAATATATCTACATCGACAATTCTCAATAATCTTCCTTCCAGCATCCTCGATTTCAGGACAATACGGCTCGAATAAGCTTAGCAGCGCCATGTACATGGCTCCTTCATCGTAGCTGACATTGATCGTTTCAAAACTCTTAAAAATATCAGCCAATAGTGCAACTTCCTTGAAGCTGGTGGTGAGCAAGACTAGGCTTCCATTACTTTGATCTGGAAATGACCTTCTCAAGCAGTCAAAGAGCTGCACGTCGCGTAAATCATCCAACACGATCATGTATGTCCGATGCTCCAATATTTTGTACAAGTGGTTGCACACTATCTCATCTTCTCTCAAACAAAGCAATTCATATTCCCATGCAGCTAGATTGTCCACTTGCTCAACAATTCGCATCAAAACTTCCTTCAATTCTTGTTTCTCGCCTACCGTCACCCACGCGCAGCACTCGAAATGTTGCTTTCCCCCCTTGCATAGATCATCATAAATGGTCTTCGCCACCACGGTTCTACCACTGCCGCATTCCCCACAAAATGAGAAAATACACATATCATCTGGCCTCATTCTACAAAGCATCTTATTTCGGATTTCGGTAAATTCATCGGAATTCCCAACCATCTCCATACCAAAATCAACAATTGCTGCATCATCATCATCATCATCATCATCATCATCGTCGTCTTCTTCTGTCGCTGGGCTGGATAGTTCTTCAGTGTAGTCTTTCTCCATCTTCTTCACTGTTTCGGCAAAGGAAGTAATCTCTTGCATTACTTCCACATCTTCGTATTTCTCCTGTTTTGAATTGAATTCATAGGATTGAAGAACATCTTCTAGTTTATGAGCACAATCTCTTATTTGCCCGTCCAAAGCATCCAGCCTCTCGCTGCTCCTCCCGCTGCAGTCGTTGTATATTTCGAGAACTTGTTGCAAGGATGTGGTCTCATTGTAAGCAAATTCTAAGATTTTCTGAGTGGAGGAGACATGAGAAGAATTTACAAGGTCATTTATGGTGTGCTTTAGAGAAATCACAGCAGCATACGCCATCCGTGATTTCACTCAAGCAGATGCGCTTCTATTGAGGTAGTGTTTGGATTCTAAGATTTTAGGGTACATGCAAAAGTAGTAACTGTAAAATCATTGTGATTGTTTTGTTGAAGATGATTTGGTTGGACTGAGGCCTCTTTAATTTGGAAAAAGATCACAAAAATACAATTCTTGGAGTGTATACCGGGAGTGGTTTGTTGATAGTGTTTAGTAGCCTCATAATTACTAGGTATTTCAGTCTAACCCGAAATCTATGTGTTGGTTCAAATAGATCGATAATCCGATAGGATTAGACCCGATTGACAGATGGGTTAGTCTGAAATCAAAAAATTTAGGGTTAGAGTTTGAATCTAGCCCGAAAAAAATATCAACCAAAATAGCTCGAATCGAATAGGCCGATAATCCGAGTGGGTTGGTCCGAACTCGAGCGATTGGCCCAATTGACATCTCTAATAAATATTACTCTCTTCGTCTACAATGAGTATGCCATAATTATCTTATTTGGTGTCTGCAAAGATTATGTGTTATTTATTTATTTTTTGTAATAATAATTCAACCTTATAATCACTTATTATTTACCAAAAATCACTTTCCGAATCACACATAATTTTTGTAATTTAACCTTAATCACTCACTATCTTATATAATTGAATATTTTCTCCACTCAAAATATATCTTAAATATTTATTAAAATCTGTATCGTTTAAAAAATGACACCCTCGTTTTGTAAAGTTTGTATTTGATTTGATTGGGATTATTAAAATCTGTATCCTTTAAAAAATGACACCCTCATTTTGTAAAGTTTGTATTTGATTTGATTGGGATTATTTTAGTAGGCAGAGGGAAACAAAAGCAGCCGGCCATCTTGGGAAACAGACCTCGCTCGTGACTTGCCACACTTCCTTTCACAATAATTTGAATTCTCGATGTGAGTAAGTACCGAAGTATTTAATAAATCTTGAAGTAATAAATAAGTTATTAAGTGAATAGTTTAGGATAAATATCAATTTAAACCCTAAACTATACATGTTTTATCAAAAATACAAATATAATAGTTTGGGGTTTAAATTGATATTTACCCAATAGTTTATAAATCTTGAAGTAATAAATGAGTTATTAAGTGAATAGTTTATAAATCTTGAAGTAATAAATGAGTTATTAAGTGAATAGTTCGTGTCTTTCGAGCGTGCTCCTGTTTCAATGTTACCACTTGGTAATACCACACAAGTAAGTTATGTAAATTGAAATTTTTTCAAGTGGCAGTGTGGGTGATTGATTGTATAGCTCTTTCAATAGGAGATACAGACCATCTCCAAGGTTAATCTACAAGAATATTGCCAATGATTCACTCTATTATAGAGTAAACTTTTTATTACTTTAGAATAAATATAAAGTAAAAATATATTTTTCTTGAACAATTAACTATATAATTAATTTTATAATGAAATATTTTATTTTTATACTTTCTATTATATTATTAGAGATTGAAAACACTCTACAATTGAATCTCGCTCTATTGTAGAAGACATGTTATAGATACTTTATACCGCCCAACGTTAGGGGTGAACATTCGAACAGTTCGGTCCAAAATCGAATCGAACCGAAAAAATCAAAACTGAATTATTTTTAAAATGTAAATCAAACCACACCGTATTGTATGTCCAAACAGAACCGAAATATTCGGTTCGATTCGATTTAGTTTGGATATAATTGATTTTAAATTATTAAGAATATAAATATATTATATATATATATATAATATAAAAATATTTCGGATGGTTAAATTTGAAAATTGATTTTTTCTCAACCCGAAACCAAATCAAATAAATTTTGGTTTCAAAATTTAAAACCAAACTGCACAATTTACTATGCAAACCGAACCAAATCATAAATTTCAATTCGATTCGGTTCGATTTTTTGAATTTTGTTTGATTTTGTTCATCCCGATCCAGCGCTTAATTGGAGTCAAAATCATCTCCAAAGCTGCGCCATTTTACCGCAGTAATTTACATATATGGAAAAATGCATTATTTTTTTTAAAATTCTTTTTAAAGTTTGTCAGTGATTGATTGGCATTAATTTAAGAGGCACTGGACGCCCGTGAGCTATTTCTTCGTGCAGTTTCATGAGAACGGTCAATTTTTCTTATAAAAGTATTACTTTTATTTATAATTATTAAATTTAATTTATAATAATTGTTATTTTTATTTTAAATAATTATTATTTTTATTCATAAAAACGATCACTTTTATCTTAAGACTTCCTTTCCTTGAATTCTTCTTCTTGTTCTTTTTTTCATTTTTCTTTTCTTTTAGGGGTAATAACTTGAATTCTTGATAATTCAGAATAGTTTAATAATTAACTGAATTGTTTAAAGTGGGGGAAAATAAATCAAATTACACGTGTTCGGAATGGAGCAAATTACAACTGCACCTAATTGGCCTAATCACTACTAAGTGAATGAGCATATTTCCGATGATCCATACATGTCTTCAATCATTTAGACTGAACGAATTGATCCAAGATAGCCCAAATCTGGTACGTCAGCGAGGTCGAGCGAACAATCAACTATGGAAACCATCATAGAATTTCCATTCAATTGGTGATTATGATATAAAAGATAGTACACATTAATCAATGTTTGTAATTTTTCTTTGTTCTATTTCTTTCACTTTTTTCTCATGTAAATATACTTCTAATTATTTATGATATTGAACAAATATTGATGAAAAAATCTATTTACTTTTAGTTGCTATGATGCCTAGGTTTTTTTAATTTTTTTATCATCGCATAAACAGAGAAGAATTGCAAGTGAACTCCATTCCTAACTATTCCTATCCTGTTTCTGCCATCTAACATCTCTTCAAAAACCTCTTCTACTTTGCCTAAGTATCTCTCTGAAGCTTCGGCGGAGTAGAAAAAGCCAGACAAAGCTTCCCAAGCCCACAACATATCCAACTGCAGCACATACATATCCCCACTCAATCTCCCTCTGCTCTTTCACATTTTCATGTTTCGCTGGTGATAAATCACTGTCACATGTTGAGATTGAAACCACACTGATAAGAACGAAAATAATCAAACGGAAAATCCCCCGCTTGCCAGCCACCAGGCTCCTTTATTCAATTTTAACGTTAATGACATCCCCTCAAAATCCTAATCACTCCTTAAATACTAACCTTAACCCTACTAAAAACATAACTAAGCAAAAAGCCCAGCCCACAACAGTGGGCTTAGCAGGAACATAAATAAAACATAATAAGAGGATAATAAATAGGCCCAGCCCACGAACAGTGGACCTAAGCTCGTCCCCGTCGTCGGTAAACCAGCAGGGGCCGCGGTCCTTCTGTCTCACCCAGCCCCTGCTCCTGCTCTCTATCACACACATCCCTGCATTTCCTTTGAAGGTGTTAATATGTGACTTGACTTCACGACCTATGCTCGCGAGGCACACTCGCGAGGCGTGAAGTTGGCTTTGGCAGTTCGCGATTTCGTGTTCTTCTCCAACAGTGCAGTGTAGTCTTCTTCATGGTTTTCACTGTTCTTCACGAATTCACTCCCAAAATCTGTAATCTGTACTTCTCATCTCTGAATTAATATAATCTGTTCTCCGGTTTTGCCCGTGGATGTAGCCAACACAACGTTGGTGAACCACGTATATCTTCGTGTTGATCTTACGTTTTACAATTCTAATATCTGTTTATCTTTTGATCTATAATCCTATTCCGACTCTACAAGTGGTATCAGAGCCAGGTTGCTTTCCGCGCTGTTAGGATTTCTGCTCCGTTCAAAAGATGTATGCGTTTAACGTAAAAGTCGACAAGTCCACCAGAAGAAATAGTTTTGGTCTATGGCAGATCAAAATACGTTCGTTGCTCAAACAACAAAGTTTGTGGGCTCCGTTATCTGATAAACCGAGAGAAGAAGTTGATGATGTCGAGTGAGATGCTGCAGAGGAAAAGGCTCACTCGACTATCATGCTGTGTCTATCCGATGACGTGTTCATCGAAGTTGCCGATCAGGAAACAGTTATCAGTCTCTGGAAGAAGTTGGAGAGCTTGTACATGACAAAGTCTTTAACCAACAAGTTGCTTCTGAAGCAACGTCTGTTCCGTCTGCGTATGCAGGAAGGTACATCTCTACGGGATCATCTTGATACATTGAATAAGATTTTACTAGACTTGCGAAATATTGATGTTAAAGTTGATGATGAAGATGCTGCTTTAATTTTGTTGGTATCATTGCCTGCTTCATATGAGAATTTTGTTGAGTCCTTTATTACGGGGAAAGATAATTTGTCTCTAGAAGAGGTTCGGTCTGCTCTTCATAGTAGAGAAGACCGTCAACAGGCATCTGGTTCGAGTTCTATTACAGAAAATCAGGCATCCGGGTTGAATGTTAAGGGTAAAGGGTATAAGAAGTTTGGCAAGAAAAAGAAGTCGAACTATAAAATTTTCAGAGGTCCTGAATCCAACGATATTTGCAACTACTGTAAAGAACTAGGACATTGAAAAAATGATTGTCCTAAGAAGAAGAAACATCAACAGGGTAAAGGTACAGGTACCGGTAGTGCATGGTCGTGGTGAGAATGATGGAGTCCTGAAGAAGATCTTGCTCTGGTTGCTGATGAACTATCACACCACAATGGTTTGTGGGTTCTAGATTCCGGGGCATCCTTCCATATTTGTCCTAGCAGGGAGTGTTTCTCGACTTATGAGCAGATAGATGGTGGCAATGTTACTATAGCCAACAGTGCTGTCTGCAAAGTTGTTGGGATTGGCTCAATCAGTATCAGGACACATGATGGGGTTTTATGCACCTTAAACGACGTCCGATATGTTCCACAGATGACGAAGAATCTGATATCTCTTAGTCTATTTGATAGCAAGGGTTTCAGTTTCAAGGGCGAAGGTGGAGTCATGAATATTTATCAGGGTTCAAAGGTGGTTCTCACGGGCTTGAAGCGTGGAACCTTATATTTCTTGAGAGGTTCTGTCGTGACAGGTTCTGTTTCTGTTGCATCATCTGAGGTTCAGGCTAAGGATATGACCCGACTGTGGCATATGAGGCTTGGACATATAGGAGAGAAAGGGATGAAAATTTTGTCGAAGTGGGATTTTCTATCTGGGCATCAAGTGCAGAATCTTGAATTCTGCGAACATTACGTCTTTGGGAAGCTCCATCATACCAAATTTCCAAAGAAGGGTGTTCATCAGACCAAGGGGATTCTTGATTACATCCATATGGATTGTTGGGGTCCGTCTCGAGTTGAATCTATTGGAGGCAGCAGATATTTTGTATCTATGATTGATGATTACTCAAGAATGACTTGGGTGATTATGATGAAACATAAGAGTGAAGCTTTCAAGCGGTTCAAGCAGTGGAAGGCCTTGGTAGAGAATCAGACCGGAAAGAAAATCAAGAGACTCCGAACTGATAATGGTTTGGAATTCTGTTCAGCTGAGTTCAACGAGTTCTGCAGGGATGAGGGCATTGCTCGTCATCACACCATCAGAGATACACCGCAACAGAATGGTGTGGCAGAACGTATGAATCAAACACTGTTGGAGAGAGCGAGATGCTTGCTCTCTAATGCTGGTTTAGCAAGAAGGTTTTGGGCAGAGGCTGTAAGCACGGCGTGCTATCTGATCAACCGTGGTCCTCACACTGGCATTGACTGCAAGACACCCTATGAGGTATGGACTGGTAAATCTGCAGATTATACTGTATTAAAAGCTTTTGGTTCTACTGTGTATTATCATGTAAATGAGGGGAAATTAGAACCACGTGCTAAGAAGGGTATATTTGTGGAATGCGAGGATGGAGTTAAGGGTTATAGAATTTGGTCATCTTCGAGTCGAGTCATCTTGAGTCAAAATGTTGTATTTGATGAAAATTCTATGCTTAACCCCACCGCAAGCTTCTTTGTAGAAAATTGTAGTAGTGTTGATAAGCGGTGGAGCTACAAGTTACTCCCGATGTGAGTAAATTACAACTCAAGGTGGAGATGATCATCAACTAGGGGTGAGCAAAACCGAATCGACCGAAAATCGAACCGAACCGAAATTAGCGGTTTGGTTCGGTTTGTCTGATAATCGATTGATTCGGTTTCAAAATTTGAAAACCGAAATTAATTCGGTTCGGTTTGATTTGGGAAAAAAATTGGTTTTCAAACCGAACCGTCCAATTTTTTTATATATATATATGTTATTTATATTATTAATACTTAAATTAGTTAATATTATATATATATATATAATATATATATATAATATATATTATATTATAAATATTATAATATTTATATTAATTATAATTTAAATTCGGTTAAAACCGAACCGAACCGAACCGAACCAAACCGAATATTTCGGTTCGATTTCGATTCGGTTTGGATATAGAAAACGGTTCGGTTCGGTTTGAGTTTTTAAAAAATTTTGGTTTTTCGGTTTTTCGGGTTCGGTTCGGTTTTGAACCGAACCGCCCGAATGCTCACCCCTATCATCAACATACTACCACTACAGAGAGCAGTAGTTCAGATGCTCATTCAGATGCTGAAACTAGCTCAGACATCCATCCGGATGCTCGGCAAACGAGCATAGCATTCACGGGGCGGGAGAATGGCGTGAAACCTCCTTTGAGGTATCGGTTTGAGGATATGGTGACTTATGCCTTACAAGTCACGATGAGGTGGAAGAGGACGAACCATCTCCAAACGAGCCATCCACATATAAAGAAACTGTTTGGGTAGTGAGTCCACTCAATGGCTCATTGCAATGGGAGAAGAAATGGAATCATTGGCCAAGAATATGACTTGGGAGCTGGTCAAACGGCCTAAGGGGAGAAGAAAGTTTCACTTGCAAATGGATTTTCAAGAAGAAAGAGGGTACCACACCTGCTGAGGGTATCCGGTACAAGGCTCGGCTAGTTTTAAGAGGGTTCACACAGAAGGAGGGGGTTGACTATAGTGAGATATTTTCACCAGTAGTCAGACATACTTCCATCAGGGTGTTACTAGCAATGGTGGCACATCAGAATCTGGAACTTGAGCAACTGGACGTGAAGACAGCCTTTTACATGGAATTCTGGAAGATGATATTTATATGACTCAGCCAGAGGGATTTCGTATTCCGGGAAAGGAAGACTATGTTTGCAAGTTAAAGAAGTCCTTATATGGACTAAAGCAGTCTCCAAGGCAGTGGTACAAGAGGTTTGGCAGCTATATGCTCCAGTTGGGTTACAAAAGGAGTCTGAATGATTGCTGCGTTTATCATAGCAAAGCTGATGACGGTTCCATGATCTATCTGGTTCTATACGTGGATGATATGCTCGTAGCTACTAAGTCCAAATCTGATATACAAAGTCGAAGGACTTACTCGGTCTTTGAATTGACATGAAGGATGCGGTGCGCTAAGAAAATTCTAGGTATGGAGATCTATAGGGAAAGGGGCGGATGGAGCTTTTCTTGTCACAGAAGAGCTACATTCAGAAGATATTGTCAAGATTTAACATGTCTACCGCCAAGCCTATTGATACTCCTAGTGCAGCAAATATTCATTTATCCTCTGAATATGCCCCAAAATCTAAAGCTGAAAATGAGTACATGTCTCGAGTCCCGTACTCTAATGCAGTAGGGAGTTTGATGTACGCCATGGTCTGTACTAGACCGGATCTTGCACATGCTGTTAGTGTTGTCAGTAGGTTCATGAATCAACCTGGAAAGGAACATTGGCAGGCTGTGAAGAGGATTTTCCGGTACCTGAGAGATACATCTGATGTCGGTCTCATCTATGGAGGTAATGCTCATTGTCTTGGATCGGCTATTCGATTCGATTATCTTGGTAATGTGGACGCGGAGGTCTATGATCGGTTATGTTTTCACTTTTGGGGTTCATTATTAGTTGGAAAGCAACTGCAGGCTGCGATTACTTTGTCAACTCACCGAAGCGAGTATATGGCATTGAAGTCGCTAAGGAGGAATCGCTAAAAGGTTTAGTCGGTGATCCGGGTCTATATCATGACCAGGCTATTGTTTTCTATGATAGCTTGAGTGCTATATGTTTAGCGAGGATCAGGTCCATCACGAGAGGACCAAGCATATTGACGTGAGGTATCATTTTACGAGAGAAGAAAAAGAATCCGGTGATGAAGGTGGAGTACTTGCTAATAATCATGCTTGATATGTTCACCAAGTCGAGTTCCTCATAGCAAGTTTCGACACTGTTTGGACTTGCTAAATGTCACAATCTGTTAGTTGCCCAATGAGGCAAATCTGAGGCAGATGGAGAAGTCGACTATCTGGCATTGTAATGATGCGTCTGAAAAAGAGATTTGAAAAGTCGGTCATCGGCATTGTAATAATGCGTCGAAGGAGAATTCAAGTCAAGGTGGAGATTGTTAATATGTGACTTGACTTCGTGACCTATGCTCACGAGGCACACTCGCGAGGCGTGAAGTTGGCTTTGGCAGTTCGTGATTTCGTGTTCTTCTCCAACAGTGTAGTGTAGTCTTCTTCATGGTTTTCACTGTTCTTCACGAATTCACTCCCAAAATCTGTAATCTGTACTTCTCATCTCCGAATTAATATAATCTGTTTTCCGGTTCTGCCCATGGATGTAGCCAACACAACGTTGGTGAACCACGTATATCTTCGTGTTGATCTTACGTTTTACAATTCTAATATATGTTTATCTTTTGATCTATAATCCTATTCCGACTCTACAGAAGGAATCAGTTAAAGATGTTTGAAATTGATGCCCATTAGTGATCTTTCCGACCAGCTTATTGCGGGACAGATTCAAGACTGACAGGAATGTGAGCTCTGCAAGCTCCATGGGAATCGCCTCTGTTAGTTGGTTCTCATAGAGGTCGAGTGATTCGAGCTTCCTCAACTGAGTAAATGACTTTGGGACGCTTCGATTAAAGGGCATTGTGGGATGAGTTAAGAAGATACAGGAAGTTAAAGATCTCCAAATGCATTTGGTATCTCTCCTTGAAAATTATTACTAGAGAGATCAACGGCAGTCAAGTCTGGCCAAAGTCTCAAAATCTCTACCTCTAGCCCCTCATGGTTAATCCAACCCCATTAATCACATATTTCCAACTTAGAATGTTTTGCGAAATCAGTAAAATCATGCAGGTTACATGACCATATGTACTTGAATTTTTGTTGCTGACATCTATTGACAAATTGTTGTGAGATAGATCAAGGTGCTTAAGATTGGCAAGGCTCTGAATTTTGCCTGGTTGAAAAGTGACACTGAACAAGTTTTCAAAAGGAGCAGAGACTCGAGGCTGTGAAGTTGGAAGAAATAGTCGAGGCTGTGAGATAGATCAAGGTGCTTAAGAGATCCACTTTGAGAGAAGGGTGGTATGCTTCCACTGAGTTCTCTATTGTAAGACAAATCAAGATTCTGCAAAGTATTATCTGAAAGATCATACTAGGAAAAGAACTGTTCAACCGGCAGTTAAAAAAACTCAAGGTGCTTAAACTTGAAAAATTGTCGAAAAAGTATGGGACTACTGTTGATAGATCGTTATGATCCAGTCGAAGAATAGAAAGGGAATCGAGTTGCCAGAAGGGCCTAGCTAAAGGGACGGATAAAGAACAATAGGCCAAACTCAAAGTGGTGAGGTTGGGTAAATATAATGATATAATGTGGCTCCATTTTCTCCTTTCATGAGATGAGAGGAAGTAATGTTGACATTATCAAGATAGAGCTCTCTAATTCCTGTTAGATATCACATTCCACACGTGCCATTTGCAGCACTCATCCCTTTCATTCCATTGTATCAGTTTGGTTGAAATGGAAGAATTGAAGATCAACTCCTTCAGTTGAAGCAACAACCTTTTCTGATGGTCAACACATTGGCTATATGAAGAATGAGTACTAAAAATGGAGGAGGAAAGTATAGAAATGATGAACAACAACTTGGCAATCATTGTGAAGAGGAGATTGATGATTTTATCGTGTCGTGTACAAACTTGCAACCAGGGCCGGATCAAGAGGATTGGGACTGAGGTAAACAAATAAGAAAATATTTTAAATATTATATATAAAATAAACATATCTATTTTTCTTTTTTTCTTTAATTTTTCATAACAACTTTCATATTTTCTATTAGACATAATTAAATGAAAATAATTCAACAAAATACATAAATCACAATAACAAGCCACAATACCAACATAAACTAAAAATTCAAATTACTACGATTAATTAAATATAATCAAATAACATCAACATACATATTACTTCAAACTTCAAGTTTGAACGATAAAACCTGGTCGAAAGACGAAAGTGAAGAGAAATCATTCATAAAGAAAGAAAGGTTTGGCTTTTAGATTTAAGTATGGAATCTACATACTTCAATATTATTATTATTATTTTTCGAATGGTGAAGCAATTAATTAGAATTATTTTCCTTGATATTCTTAAAGAACTATTATAATAAAAAAAAGCAAAAAGTAAGGTTCAAACCTTGAATGTGAATGAAACATGAACTTAAGACTACTTTGATGACAATTGCACTTAACTAGTTAAGTTAAAATACTAAAAAAATTAATAATATATATATACCTCTTAAATAAGAACTAAGAACCAATAACCACCGTTAGATTGAATAAGATCGGATGATTCATAATTATTTAATGATAAAAATAGTCAAATTTTTAAATTTTCGTTATTGGATATTTCATATTTTATTCTTCGTTGTTCGTATAATTCATGTTGTTGTTCATGTAATCGTACTTCTTGTGCATCCTATCACATTCCAATTCATTGTTATGTTCATATAATTCATGTTGTTGTGCATGTAATCGTTGTGATTATGCGTATGAGAACGATTCTTCGTGAATGAATATACAAAATCAATTTATTATAGGTTAAACGACTTCCATTAAAATTTGAGGATAATAAATGAATTTATAATTAATCTTGATTGTTAAATTGTAAAAATGGATGGATCACATTAGTTCTTAGTTATAAAAAAATTAGAGTTCACATTTGATCCAATATATATATATATATATATATATATATATATATATATATATATATATAGGGAGGGTTAACGTGAGAACTATATTTATCGTGAGAACGTGAGAACCAAAAAATGATGAATTCACAGTGAAAGTTGATGAATCCGCTGGGAAAGTTACTGAATCCAAAAAAATAGAATTTTCGTCCCTCATGGGATTCGAACTCGGGTGAAAAAAATTGAATTTTTAAATTCATTAACTTTCTCAACGGATTCATCAACTTTCATAATGAATTCATTTGGTTCTTAGTTTTTAGGATAAGAATGGTTCTTATCTGAACCAAACTATATATATATAAGGGTGAGCTATATATGGTAAGAAAGCTCATTAATGTAAGAAATAGGAATAGTAACACATCTTTCATATTTGTGTAGCACAATCAGAATTATTATATTGCACATGTTAGTTTAGCACATATTTCATCAATTCGTAGTACATATGTTAATTATATTAGTTTAGCACATCTTTCATTACAACATAGCATAAGAAGATTTCTAGTCTTTGCGTAATAATCCAGCAGTAGACACACAACACAAAATTGTAGACAACTGAAATTAAATTTCAACCATTGATCCAGGAAATTAAAGGTCCAAATTCATTCTAATTTCTTACATCTTACCATTATTTTTTACCTGAATCATCTCCTATATATATATATATATATATATATATATATATATATATATATATATATATAATTGCCTCAAGGCCAACCGGCCCTGCTTGCAGCTAAGATCCGGTGCTTTAATATACACTAGAAATATAATTGCAGTAGACTTGGAAGTCTTATTATGTCGGCCACTTGAAAGACTAAAGCGACAGTTCTTTGAATCGTCTTCTAATTTTTAAATTTAACTCGTATATATCTCTATCAAATAGCTATTCGTGGAAAAGAAAGAAAATTAATCTATCTATTATCTAAAACTATTATAAGAGATGCTATTCTTACAAAATTGACTTTACCTAATATATCCCTATAAAATATATATTTTAAGGGTAATAGCGTAACTTAATAAATTTATAAGATTACTAATTATTTTTTCAAGCTTAAAAATTAAAATTATGTTAGTAGTGTTGTCCTATTAGAACTCTTGATAGTTTAAGTGTCAAAAATTTCTTTCGTATCCAACTTCAATTGCTCATTTTTTTTCTTGGAAGCATCGTTTCAAATTACTATTTTAATCACTTCACCTAATGTTAAACTATGCAGTCAAGCGTGCCTATAAAATTTATAGATTCTGAAATCGTCCAAAAAAAAAAGTAATTGCTTTAATATTTTTAGACCTCAAAATCTTCTGAAATTATTATTAAGGATATAATACTCTATCATTCCCCAAAAATTGTTCCTTTTTTTGGTAGGTTTCCAAATTTGTTCCCTTCATATTTATGGAAACTATCTCATAAAATATTATTTACTTATTACATTTAACAACACCCTTTATTTACATCTTTTATCAATCATGACCCTTGACTATCTCTATTTATTATCCTCAACAACAACAATTATTTATCCATTTTATCACCCATGATGAATTACTAATTAATTTAACACTACACTAATGCGGAACCTTTATCCAACTCACAATACACTCAACAACTTCTATTAAAAATCGGCATCGAAAATTCTCATGATTATATGTTGGTGACGGAGAGAGTACATGAATGCATTTGAAAAAATAATCTAAAACGCTAATAAGAGCCTTGCTTGAATTGTAATACCTTTACAATTATGTACATACGTAGTACTTTATTTCTATTAAAGAAAATATTTAGTAAATTAGCTATTTTGAATATGCTATTCCTACAATGGCATCCATCAAATGATTGTAAATTCATATTCGGTTTCAAAAAAAAATATGTATTATTATTTCTTACTATATACAAGTTATTTTTTTCAAAAAATTGAGAACTGATTAATAAAGTTGGATCAATACATCATTTACTCTACAATTTTGGATTATGCTCACTTATCCTTCTAATAACTTAACCTGTTAATTTTAGCATATACATGATAATATGTGGGGGGTTCTATTACATATATTCAAGTAATTTGCAAAAGCAGGTAGGAAAGAATGGTCAAGATTCAAAATGAATACTAAATTCAATAAAAACTAATATTTTCTTTGATTTTTTCAATATTTCCCTAATCATTTTTCAGTTAATGTTTTGAAGGATAGAAAAACCATTGGTGTGAAAAGCTAAAGGTGTAAAATATAGTGTAAAGATGTAGGTTTACACTTGATATGTATCATGAGCGAGACAAGGAATAGATGTTTTACTCCCTCAGTCATATGAAATTCCATAGAATAGATTACAAGTCATAATAAGTCATAACAGCTATAAGAAATAGGACAGTTTTTTAATAACTATTGCAATCAATCTCCAAATTCACATACAATAAATAACCGCCAAATAATTAGTTCATCAAACCCAAACATAAAGTGTGTGTATTACAATAATTAATATTCAAGGCCAAAGGTCTCAGATTCGAGTCCATCATGATATAATTTTTAAATTTCTATATTTAATTGACAAAACAGTAGCATAATAAATCAACTCCAAAACAACAACCAAAGTTTCCAACCACGCAAGACCTAGGGGAAACAATATAAGTTGGACATCGAGAACTCATCGTTCAACAATGAATATAAAATTTAACCAAAAAAGTATAAGTCCTGGCAATAAACATAAGGCAACATATAAACCACTCGATCGACACACTCATTTTGTTATGCCGCTCCACAGTCATTGACCTGAAAATAATATTAATAAAAGGGATGAGCACAAAAACACACTTAGTGGTGGAAAACAAAGAATATTAACATATTGTCACAAACGTGTATATATTGTAGTAATGTGATAACCAAAACACATCCAACCTCGCGGGCTTAGAATGTAGTCACATGTCTATATCCCAATGATTCTCCGCCAAGGTTGCTATAGACAACATGTCGTCAACTATGCAAACGACGTTCACTTGCATACTCCACGCATACAAAGTAATCGCATACCATATCACAATCCAAATCACGACATATATGGTAGACATAAAAGTATTTCACAAATCATATTTCTTTTCTCAAACAAACCATGCTTTAATTCGTGTGGCATTCAACACAAAACATACTTTGTAAGTTAAGGAATGTTTCACCTACTTTCATGATTCCACAATCGACTCTCTCTCTTATATCCCCTGTGATATCATAGGTTTTATTTTTTGAAAACTCAAAACTTACCAGGAGACTTTAAATTAATGGCTTCAGTCCGCCAACACGCTCTAGAAATAAAAACTTTTGAGTATAGAAATTTTGACGGCAAGAAAGTATTTTGAAAAACTTGACAACATGAAGGTATTTCACTCACATTACAAACCCCAAACTTGAGGAAAATAAATAATCCTAATAAGTTATTTTATTATTTGGCCTATATCAAGATAAATTTTATTTTACCTTTGTAAAGTAAATTACAAATGAATTATTATGGCACTAAAAAGATAAATTTCGTAGCTTGTTTCTAGCTAGGGGTGCAACTATAGATTCTCTCATATTCAACATTAGTTCGAGCATCACAATATTCACATTTCCAAACACAAATAATTTCAATTTAAAGCAATTTAACACAAGCGAAAAATGGGGCGTTATAAAACCGATCTTTGTGAGATGGATATGGAGTATATAAATTAGTGGAAAGTTGGACCTATTGGTACTATTTGATGATAATAGTCCCAATAGAAGTAATGAGTTATTATAATTTGATATTTTTATGTTGGTGGCTATAATTTGACATTTCTTAACTTGGATGGTTATATAACCGCCGCGCTCATTAAATTATGTCTTACTATTTCTAGAACTGAAACATGCACTACAGAGAAGCAGAGTTGTCCCAGAAATAAAAAATCTGCTTAAAATTAAATTACTAACCTCACTAGGAATCATTGTCGGCTGGTTTTAGCAAGCCATGAACTATGGACTGTCACTTCGCAAGCACTTAGCGTCTGTGGAATTTCCTTTGCCCAACTCACAGTTAAAGGGTTGCAATCGAATATCTTTAACTCTCTAACCGAATAAATATAGCCAACACAGGGGAGCTCTTGTAGCTTGTAGCAGTTTTTAATGCATAGACGAGCTAGGACCAAGTTAGCTAGCGGCACGAAGGTCCAGTACATCAAATTGGTATCTTCTACTAAAAGAAATTTAAGTTTCTCAAATCGATCAGTGAAATCCACTTGCCACTTTGGTCCTTGAAAGGCATAGTGTTTTAATTTAAGCACTTCAAGATTCTCCAATTTACTAATTATACTCATGTGTTCCCATGGATATCCCAGCCCACTTAAACTCACCTTTTTAAGGCTTTGTGGGAACATCGTGGGAGCAGGCGGAGGAACAACTTCCCATCTAATATGAGGATTCACCACCACGCATTTGAGTGATTCTAGTCTACCAAGAAGAGAAATATTATTCAAGAAATGGAAAGAATTACCTTCATCATCAGGAGCCAATTCAATTCGAATGCCTAACCTTGTTAGATTAGGAATCCATTTAAGAACCTCCTCTCTACAACTTTCAACACTCACATCCAATAGAGCTAAGAGCTTTTGTAAGCCAGAGCCACATTTATGGTCTGGTAAGTATCCTCCCATGACCTGAAGATGTTTCAATTCCTTCATATCCCAAATTTCCACCGGCAACGGCCAAGAATTCCGAGGTAATTTGATGTGCACGTATCGTTTCACAATCAAGTATTGAAGCTTCCAAAGATTGGATATTGAAGTAGGGAGGTTTCCGTTACAAGTGAGCCCAAGATATCTTAGATGAACTAATCTCACAACTTCAATAGGAAACTCGTAGAGACGAATTGTAAGAGCATCCATCACACTCAGCAACCTCCAGTCGAAATTTATGGGTACTGGGTATTGCTGAGGTGGACTAACACATAGCAAAGAACGTACACTTGCAACGGATGCCAACAAGTTCTGAACATCTTTCATGCCCAATAAGATGCTGTTCCGAATGCATAATCTGCGCTGGCTCTCTACGTGTTCTATTGAACAATCTTCATAACAATCCATGGCATGGAAGAATTTATTCTTCACGGCCTGACTGTTAGATAGATGCCAAAAGACAGAATGGAGGCGGCATGTCTTGAGTTGGAAATTGGAGATCTTATGGCAGGCCATAACAAGACTTGCATCAACAAGCTCTGACAAACACTTTTCCACCATTTGGGGTGAATTTGGATCGAGAAATCTCTCCGCATTCCATAGATCAGTCAGCTCAGAAGTGAGGATCTCATATTTTAGGCAAAAAACTCCCAAGTAGAGAAAGCATGGTTTCAGATGTTGTGGTAGGCTCAGGTAGCTCGGAAGTAGTGTCTTAGATATTTGACGATGTGCATTCAAGAAGACTGATTTTTCTTTACCCGAGGCTACAGCGTTCCAGAACTCTTTGGACACCTCGGCTTTGAGTAGTTGGTCTGCGACTGTGAGGATTAGGAGAGGAAGACCATCACAGTTTTCAGCAATCTTCCGCCCGGCTTTCTCTAATTCAGGGGAGCATAAACCTCCACCAAACACCTTTTCACGAAGAAGACACCAGCTTTGTTCTTTATTTAGTAAATCCATTTGCACCCAAATACTACCTTCTGCAAACTTTCCTACTTTTGCTAGCCTAGTTGTCACCATGATTATACCCTTGATTTCTGGGAATAATTTTCTCAAGTGATATAAGGGCTCTCTGTCACATAAATCATCCCACACGATGAGACATCTCTTACAGGATAGTTGCACGCACAACTCCCCCACTAAGTTCTCATCTCCTTTCATGTGCAATCTATCAATGTTGGGATATATTTGAGCTAGAATATCAATCAAAATTTCTTCCTTTCGATATTTTGGGCCTAAAGTGACCCATACATGGTGGTCAAAATGGCAAAAAATTGACTTATCATTCCAAATATTTTTGGCAAAGGTAGTTTTACCAATGCCCGCCATCCCGAATACAGATATAATTTGCATTCTTGAAAAGAACCTTCCTGGGTGCATCTTTATCTTGATTCTTTCAATTTCATTAGTAAACTCCACATACAATGGGAGAAAATGTTTAATGAGGTTTGTTGTTTCGTCGTCAATGTCGTAGAACTGCATGTCTGTTTTGATTTTATTTACCTGCAAAGAATGAGCCAAATACTTTTGTAAAACATGAGGCTATGGATCTATGAAATACTAGTGTTACTTATTAAACTCGTGCACACAAGGTTTTCTAGGAAACAAGAAACACAGTGAGAATATTTATTTTGTCAGGCAAATGGAATGCAGATATCAAGAATAAACATCAAAGGGTAGCCAGCGATATGTTGATGACACATTTTTTTAATAAGTCTTTCGTTTTATGATCTTATCTGTTTTCAGAAATTTTTGTTGATTAATAAACTAGCAAGAGAAAAGGGAGTTGTGAGTAAATGTCATCGTCATGTTGTATTTCTTTGTTCTGAGTTGAAGTATACACGTACGTACCTCTGAAATTTCATCTGCAACTATGAAAATGGGATGTTCTTTGTCCGCTGCTATCTTGCTCCACTGCTCTACCGGAATGTCGCTTGTAAATAGGGAGACCAAAGTTTTGGCAAATGAAATAGAACAACATCGACAGTTCGCAATAATCTTATTTCCAGCATCCTCTGGTTCAAGGTAGCGTCGATAATACGACTGAAAAATAATTAGCAGCACCGTGTACATGGTTTCTTCAAAGCAGCGGACATCGTTTATTTCAAAACTCTCAAAAATATCGGCCAATAGAGCAACTTCCTTGAAGCTGGTAGTGACCAAGACTAGGCTTCCATTACTTTTATCTGGAAATGACCTTCCCAAGTAGACGAAGAGCTGCACGTCGCATACATCATCCAACACGATCATGTATCTCCTATTCTCCAATATTTTGTACAAGTAATTGCACACTATCCCGTCTTCTCTCAAACAAAGCAATTCATATTCCCATGCAGCTAGATTGTCCACTTGCTCAACAATACGCATCAAAACTTCCTTCAATTCTTGTTTCTTGCCTACCGTCACCCACGCGCAGCACTCGAAATGTTGTTTTCCCCCCTTGCAGAGATCATCATAAATGGTCTTCGCCACCACGGTTCTACCACTGCCGCATTCCCCATAAAATGAGACAATACACGTATCATCTGGCCTCATTCTACAAAGCATCTTATTTCGGATTTCGGTAAATTCATCGGAATTCCCAACCATCTCCATACCAAAATCAACAATTGCTGCATCATCATCATCATCATCGTCTTCTTCTGTCGCTGGGCTGGATAGTTCTTCAGTGTAGTCTTTCTCCATCTTCCTCACTGTTTCGGCAAAGGAAGTCATCTCTTGCATTACTTCCACATCTTCGTATTTCTCCTGTTTTGAATTGAATTCATAGGATTGGAGAACATCTTCTAGTTTATGAGCATAATCTCTTATTTGCCCGTCCAAAGCATCCAGCCTCTTGCTGCTCCTCCCGATGCCATCGTTGTATATTTCGAGAACTTGTTTCAAGGATTTGGTCTCATTGTAAGCAAATTCTAAGATTTTCCGAGTGGAGGAGACATGAGAAGAATTTACAAGGTCATTTATGGTGTGCTTTAGAGAAATCACAGCAGCATACGCCATCCGTGATTTCACTCAAGCAGATGCGCTGCTATTGAGGTTGTGTTTGGATTCTAAGATTTTAGGGTACATGCAAAAGTACTAACTGTAAAATCATTGTTGTTGTTTGGCTGAAGATGATTTGGTTGGACCGAAGGCCACTTTAATTTGAAAAAGATCACAATAATACACTTTTTGGAGTGTATATCGGAACTCGGAAGTCGTTTGTTGATGGTGTGTAGTGGAGTTGGTGCCTTTTGTTAGTGGTAGTAATAGTTTATTGTCATGATTATTATTAATTTTTGAATTTTGTGTTCAATTGGGATTATTTTAGTGGCCAGAGGGAGCAAAAGCAGCCGGCCACCTTGGGAAACAGACCTCGCTCGTGACTTGCCACACTTCCTTTGATAATAAGTTGAATTCCTGATATGAGTAACAAAGTAATTAAAAATAGTGATTAGAGTCGTTAAAATTGGTCCGACTCGATGGGCCGGCCCGAGATACACGGAATTAGGGTAGGGTTGGACTTGTAAAATAGAGGCCAGAAAAAAAAGCTGACATAAAAAGTCCGCCCACGTAACCCCACGTGCTATGTGGCTTTGGGGCTAAAAAGTCCGTCAGATGACTATTCATATAATACCTAATATGACATTTAAAGAAGAGTCTGGTTAGGTATATAAATGCCTTATTAGGTAAATATGAATCTTATATATATATATATATATAGAGTTTGGTTCAAATGAGAACCATTTTTATCCTAAAAACTAAGAACCAAATGAATTCGTTATGAAAGTTGATGAATCCGTTGAGATATTTAATGAATTCAACAATTCAGAATTTTTCACCCGGGTTCGAATCCTATGAGGGACAAAAATTTTATTTTTTTGGATTCAATAACTTTCCCAATGGATTCATCAACTTTCACCGTGAATTCATCATTTTTGGTTCTCACGTTCTCACAATAAAAATGGTTCTCACGTTAACCTCCCTATATATATATATAGGGTTGGATCGATGAGAACTCATATTTTTGAGAACTTGAGAACTATGCACAGACGTATAAAATTGATGAACAAAACCTATAAAGTTGTGCACAACAAAACATTCTAAAACTGCATTACACAAAAAACAATTTTAGAAAGTTTTGGTTATGCACAACTTTATATGTTTTGCATCATCTTCCGATCTTATGCATAGTTCGCGGTCGCATAAAAGATATGATTCTCGTTTGATCCACTCCTATATATATATATAGAGTTTGGTTCAAATAAGAACCAATTTTAACGTGAGAACTAAGAACTACGAAAACAAAATGAATATCTATGAAAGTTAATGAATACTACTGTGAAAGTTAATGAATCCAAAATTGAATTTTCACGGGGTTGAATCCCATGAGGCGAAAATTCTATTTTTTATTCATTAACTTTCGCAGTGTATTCATTTACTTTCATAGCATATTCAGTTCTCACGTTCGCACAATAAAAATGGTTTTTACGTTAACCCTCCCCTATATATATATATATATATATATAGAGGATAGATCATATAGTACTCAAGCCCCAGATAGTATGTAGTACTCAATCTCATCCACTCATCTCATAAATCCTATGGTTCAGAATTTTTCGGACTTTTTAAGCTTAATTTCGCTGATTTTTGCGTCATTAAGGGTAGATTAGTAATTTGATTTGTTATGTGATTGCGAAAAACAAAAATGCATTTAGTTGAACTGGATAATGCATTTAAATGAATAAAAAATGCATGCAATTGAAGAGAATAATGCATCTATGTTTTGAAAAATTATCTTCCTGTTATTTTTCCTTCTTCTTTTTGTTCACCCCCATTTCGATTCTTCAAATATTTATGACATTTTTTGGCTAGTTTAAATGATAAATAATGAACTTGGTATCATATTATATTTGTCATCTTTTATATTTTAAAGAATATGGTTTATATTTCTTTTTGCAATATCCTTGCATCAACGTTGTTTTATATGATACATGTTCAAATTCAACGTGCTTTCTTATCAGTGTTTTACCAAGAATGCTATGATAAGTTAGAATACGTTTTCAAATTTATTGATATTTATTTGTTTTAAGCATTGTCGTTGACTAATGGAAGTATTTTAATATATTAATATAAGCATCGTAATTATCACGTCTTTGATTATACATTGACATGTTTTGATCAATGTATGGAAGTGCTTTGTTCAATGCATGGACATGCTTTGTTCAATGCATGTTTGTGTTTTGTGGCAAATGCAGTTTAATGCATTGTCATGTTTTGTTCAATGCAGTTTCATGTTTTGTTCAATGCATTTTTATGGTTTCGACAGAAAATCTCTCATTCATCCT
Source organism: Salvia rosmarinus (assembly GCA_036937905.1). NCBI lineage: Eukaryota > Viridiplantae > Streptophyta > Magnoliopsida > Lamiales > Lamiaceae > Salvia > Salvia rosmarinus. The sequence goes on from CM072818.1 coordinate 9,242,300, forward strand.
TCTATGTCGATTCCGTAGTCTCTTTCGTTGATTACCGGTAATTACGCCGTGAAACACCGCCATAGCCATCATATTTCTCGATTCTTCAATCATCTATCAAATTTATCTTCTATTTTTATCAAAATCCATCAATTTTGTTCTCAAATTTTTTCTTCTTTTCTTTCTTTCAAAATCTATTGTTTGTTGTTGTTTGTTTATATTCTTTGATGTTCGCGGTCTTTGCCGTTGCCGTCGCCGCCTCTCCGTGGCCGTCCGTTGCCACCAATGAGGAGAAGAAGAAGGTTGATTTGATTTGTTCCCATTTTGCCCCTTGCGAAAATTAAAAAAAAATAAAAGAAAAGGAGCTGCCACGTGTCAGCTTGTGGTGCGGCCACGTGTTCAAAATTTGTGGTCTAGATTGAGTCTACATACTATCGGGGAATAGATACTACGGAAACCCAACTCTCTCTCTCTCTCTCTCTATATATATATATATATATATATATATATATAAGGTAATATATGTTATATTACAGTACCTAATAGGATACATTCAAGTGTAGTAAAAAATCATTAAAGTATCATACTATTGTATTAATATGACGCATATAAATATCCTATTATCTATTGGCGGACTTAGTCCGGTGACTCAGATGGAGCTAGGCTGGGCTCTTAAATTTATGGCCCGGTAGCATTGTGCGGGCGGCCTAGCCAAATCCGCATAATCTTATGGACAGACTTAAAGCCCATCGGGTCGGGCTACTTTTGCCACATCTAATAGTGATATAAAGTGGTTAAAGAAATAAAAAAGTATGTATGGTCCACATATTTTGAAGAGATAATTATTTATTAAAAAAAAAATGAGTCAAGCTGTATGTGATATGAGAAATAAAGGCCAAGTTTAGTTGGATGGAGTTAGTATTCAATAAATCTTGAAGTAATATATGAGTTATTAAGTGAATAGTTTGTGTCCCTCCAGCATGCACCTGTTTCAATGTGTGCACTTGGTCTAAAAACATTAAGTTTGAGTGGGGTAGGATGTAACGCCCTACTTTTTGTTTGAATAAATTTGCTTTAAATTTTAAAATTTTTGTGTTGGATTTGTGAATATTTGGCATGCTTGATTTTAACTTGGACTTGAGGGAATCCGTAATTACGCCCCTAGCTAGAACACGAACTTTGAAATTTATTTTTAGGGCCTTAATAATTTACTTTAGAAAGATATTTAAAAAAACATGGGCTAAGTAATAAAATAAAAATAAATTTTGGGCTTATGAAATTATCAAATTATATTATTAAGTTTTTGGCTTATATAATTTTCAAAATATATTATTTATCCTTAAATTGGGCTTTGTAGAATATTAATTTGTTGAGCCCAAGTTCTATTTTATATTTATCTAGGATTAAGATTTTATTAACAAAAATTCAAGTATGATTAAGACTTTATTAGAATTTTATTTATATATATATATACATACATATGCTTGCACACATTCACACAAACACGCACACACATAAACACACATTCACAATAATTTTCTGTTGTCAAAATTTTATTATCATTCAAAAAACCTCTTTACTGGAATATTTGCGCGACAGGAACAATAATCAGAGTTATCCATCCATGATTGCCGGTATGTTGTGTATAGTTCAATTACAAGTAGTTAATTTATATTATTTGGATAAGATTACTAGGTTAATTATTAAAAATTGATTAACATTCTAGTCTTTTGGTGCAATGTATGGTTTAACCAATGGTAAGATTGATTTTGTGTTTTAATTAAATTGGATTAATCATATTCTTACTTAGTATCGGTTTGGATTTTTGTAATGGAATTAGTTTTATCATACTTTCTTTAACTAGTCAAGCAAATCAGTGATGGGTTACGGGAAAACATAATTTTTTTTAAAAAATATTTTGAAGTTAATTGGTATAATTCTTAAAATAGTCCTAAGTGTTATAAAAATATTCAGTTTAGTTCAGAATTTTTTTGTTTTGCATAGGCCCTTATAATTTTATATTATTTAACTAGGTGTGACGTAATTAGGACCATCGTCTCCGAATTGAGTTGATTTTGATTTTTGTGTTCGACAAAATAAGGTGGGTAAAATCTTCTTTAACTTACAAATATATGATTTGGAATAAACATATTTATTGCTAAAATGAAATTGGTTTGAGAAATATTCTTTTATATCCAACGTGTATATCATGGTTTGGATTGTGATACGATATTTATTGCATGCGGTGAATATGCAAGTGGAAAGCCGTGACGGAGAGTCATTGGCTATGTGTATATCCTATACCAGTGAGGCTGAGCCATGACGGTGAGTCATTGTCTACGTATATATCCCATTCCGATGAGGCAGGATTTTAAGCCGATGAGGCTGAGCATGACGGTGAGTCATTGGCTACGTGTATATTATATGCCGGTGCGGCTGAGCCTTGACGGTGAGTCAGTGGGCGCTCTAACCTCCGACATTCTATCACAAGTTAATGTTTGTAGATTCCAAAATAACCAAATTGAACTAGGGGTGTGTTCCTCTTGATTGGGACCATAACTCGAGGCAGTGAGTTAACTAAGAATTACTGCGACTTCCAAGCTTAAGGTTATGGTTACAAGTTCAATATCCTCGACAACTCTTTGAACTTGAGCACAAGCAGACCCATGGACCTCAAACTTCCGCGCGAAAGAACGAGCCAATGACATGGATGACAAGGCATTTACACTACAAAAATCTGTAGTTACGAGCACGACGGAAAATTCCGTCGCAAACCTGTCGATCCGTCGCTAAAATGGATTAGCGACGGATTAGCGACGAAATATGGGGTCGCTGAAACACTGTTGCTAAAGCGTTTAGCGGCGGAATTATGTCCGTCGCTAACAAATAGCGACGAACAAATGACGGAAAAGTCGATCGCTAATCTGCGACCTAAGAACGGTCGTCTGATATAAATACCGTCGTTAATGCGATGCTAATCCGTCGTAGTTAGCGACGGATTAACGACACAACTATTCCGTAGCTAAAACTTCCGTCGCTAATCCGTCTCTAATTAGCGGCGATGCAAAGTCCGTCGCTAAATTTATAGTTTTTTTTCTATTGCGTAAAAATATTCCGTCAGAAATCCGTCGTAGAGGCGTCTCTATTCCGTCGCAAGTCCGTCGCAATTTACTGTTGGTTCAGTTATTTTACGTTGTTAATCCGTCTCTAAACCGTCGCTAATCCGTCTTTAATCCGTCGCTAATCCGTCGCTATATTTACAGATTCTGCACAGCTTCAATTTCAATTTTTGACAGCCAAACCTGTTTTCAAACAACCAACCCAAACAAATATACAAACAACCAATTTCATCCAATTCAATCTATTCAATCCAACCAAACAAACCAATTCCAACCTCCAACCAATTCCATCCATACAATACAAACTATGAAAACAAACCAATTCAATCCATATAATACAAACTATCGAAATAAACCAATTCAATCAAGCGGTAGCATTTCAATCCAAACAAAACATTTCAATCCAAAATACGAATATCCAAACAATCCCATAAAAACAATTCTAAATCATGCGATAAGTTAACAAATTCATAATACAACCCGAATATGACGAGGTGAGGAAAGCGGAGCTCATATCACGAGGGCGGGGAAGCGGAGCTGGCCATGAAGCGCTCTAGGGCCTCTGCTGGCGCGACCGAGCTGAATCTGTTCTTGCACGCTATCTCGCTCTCGGCTCGGCTTGCATTCGGCCTCGTATGCGGTACTGCTGCTGCCGCCAATCGGACCTCCGGATCCGATATCATTGTTGATAAGCGGTGGGATCAGCAGTGGGCACTCTCCACCGAATGAGGCGACGCCGCTCTGCATGTATGCCCGTGATAGAGAACCAGCTCCAAACATCCTATTCTTTTTCTTTGAGGAGCTCCAAGGACATTTTGAGAATTTGAGTCCTATCTCGCTGCCTCATCACTCCCCGATTGGCTCAAGCTGGGTCACTGTTCCTCAACTCGCCTCGTAATATAATTTCATACAATTATTATTTAATTAAATGCTCGTTGTTGCGCTAACGAATATACTTACCGCGATACTCCGAGCTTTCCGTCTCATATAGCTCCGTCGTCGGTGGCATGATATACGGAATACATCCCATGGACATCTTCTCACGGCCACTCCACGCTCTCTTGCCTATAAATAAGTCAAACAAATTAAATAATTAATAAGTATCACGATTCTTAAATAAATTTACTATATCTAAAACTTCAAAGTACTTACAATCTCTCTCGATACTCGAGTGCAGAGTGAGCCACCCGATGCTTGACTATCCCATTACCCTCGCCATCCGGCTCGGACATCCTGTTCTTTGCGGGCCTTGCCGCCTTCTCTTGGGCGTCTGTCCGAGCCAATATGCCTTCCAATTATCCCAATCTCGCTCGGGGATAAATGGAGGTGGGTTAAGCGAGTCCTTCCGCTTGATCTTGTGAACAAGATCTTTATAGCGTCGCGACCTTTATGCCACCAAGTAGGAATAGACCGGGCATCATCCATCGTATCATCCCAATAAAAATGTTTCTGCAAAAAATATATGATTACAATATGCAAATTAAGGTCAAATCATAAATTACTTCGTATAAACAACACGAACCTTGAATTGATCGAAATAAATCTGCTTGAACTCTTGGGGTACCAATTTCCAATTGAAGCCGTTGTGATTCATGAATCTACGGAATGACTCGTAATCACGCTGGCTATATCATTGCTCGGACACAAAATGCTTCAATTTATAGGAAATAAAGACATCGAATGCTACAATTTATTTAAACTTAGACATCTGAGAGATAACGTCATACCCATTCACAATGGCTATCTTCTTCATCCTCTCTAGATGGCACTCCACTTCTTGCTCGAGGGGCGGGATCGGTGAGAGTGCCTCCATGCCTTCTTCTAGGTCTGGCGGGTGAAAGCGGCGGCGTGTATGACCCTGAGTGCCTCCTACGTGATGACATCTGCAAACAAATGTAAAAAATACTGTATTAAAAATTCACAAATAATACATATCATAACGTTTTGTGTGCATACTAGAAAATAAAACGTTTCTTGTGCATACTAGTGACAATTATCGTCGTCTTCATCATAACGTTTTGTGTGCATACTAAAAAATGCTATAAATTCACAAATAATGCATATCATAATATTTTGTGTGCATACAAAAAAATGCTATAAATTGAACCCTATTCATCGTCGTCGCATCATCATCATCATCCAATGTATGATTATCTTCTGACTCTGACAATTCAACTTCATCATCCTCATTATCAGATGTCTCTTCAATGTCTATGAGTGTACCATCAGGATGAACTAGTGTCGTGTCCTCATCCACAACGACATTAGTAATCGAACCTAATGCATCCTCTTGAAAAGGGGAAGGTACTATCGATCGTAACTCTCATCCGAAACTTCCACATTAGATCGAGCTTTAATTTTGCATACTTCCCACCACTTTCTTAGATTGTTTTAAACTTGGATATGCACAATAGTATACTTGAATGGCTTGATTGGCGAGGATAAGCAGTTCGAACTTGTTATATCTTCTCGGTATGATTTACGAAACCAACTTGTACTCGGAATGAATTGATAACCCCAATCGTGAAGGATCAAACCACTCGCATCTAAACAATGTTGTGGTCTTCGTTGGTAGCCGGATATTCCAACTCACAAACCTCTAATAATCGCCCATAAAATCGAGTTCTTCGTTGGTACCATAAGTTTCACCTTTAATGCACACTCCACTATTCATAGTTGATCTTTGTGACCCATGTTCTAATGTGTGAAATTTGTAACCATTTATATAATACCACAGTGCGTCTTAATTAGAGTGAAGGCCCTTTGGCAAGAGACAATATGAACGGATTCACAATGTTGTTAGTATGATCTTTGACCTATTATTAGTAAAAACGATTAGAATGACTAAACGCATATATTAAATATTTTCTACTAATAATCATCGAACACTCACATATGCCTCAAACCAAAACGGAAGTCTCTTTCAATCGACCTTTGAATATCGAGCTAGAGATCGGTGGATTTGATCTTTTCACATCTTCGGTGAATAAACTACATCAACATATATTCTGAGCCTAGTTAATAATAACAATAATAATAATAATGTGGAATGAATTCTAAGAAAAACTCGACACTTACGCCGTGTAAATGTACGCAACTTCAACACGCTTGAGCAACACGTATAAACGAGCGGATCATATTCTCTACTATCCAAATATCTCGTTGACATATTTCCAAAAGGTCCGCCATCTTGCTTGAAGATTTGAAGCATATCTGGATAGTCTTAGTGCTAATCTCCGCTTGACCATGATGCAAATCTCGAACTTCGTTCTTACGTGATCATCAAAATAATACGAGCAAAATGTCGATGCTTCTTCTACTAAGTAAGCATTGCGGATAGAACCCTCAACCACAGCTTTATTTAAATGCGTTGTTCTTCAACTTACGTAAGTATCTACAAAATTTAGAACGTTGTTCTTCAATTTATATATATATATATATATATATATGTGATAATGTCTGACGGTACCTTTCAAATGGATACATCCATCGGTATTGAACAGGCCCTCAATACGGGCTTCACGACTAGATGAACCGGAAGATGTTCCATGGAGTCGAAGAAACTAGGGGGAAAAATGCGCTCAAGCTTGCATAAAATCACTGGAATATTTTCTTGGAGCCTGCACAGATCATCGAGCCCTATGTTTCGAGAAGTTAAATCTTTGAAGAATAAAGATAATTCTGTTACAGCTTTCCAAACATTGGGTGGGAGAAGTTCGCGAAATGCAATCGGTAGAATTCGCTGCATGAAAATGTGACAGTCATGACTCTTCATCCCAAACATCTTCAGTTTTGTCATGTCTACACATCTACCCATGTTCGAAACGTACCCATCTGGAAATCTTAAACCTCTTACCCACTCACATAAGACTTTTTTCTCACGATTGTCAAGTGTATAAGAAGCCTTTGGATATTTTCCTGTTGATTCATTCATCGTCAACTCTGGTCTGTAGCAGTATAAATTAAGTTCTTCTCTAGATTTGCTCGTATCTTTTGTCTTCCCTTGGACATTCATGACTGTGTTGAAGACATTATCGAACACATTCTTCTCTATGTGCATGACATCCAAATTATGCCGAATCAAAGAGAACTCGAAGGTAGATCCCGAAAATACTTCTTTTCTTCCATCCGCTTCTGCCGCTTGGATATTCTCGCTATTTATTTCATCACCGCCAATCTACATTACGGAGACTAGTCCCATACCCATAATTAGTGACGAGCTCATCTCGATCGCGCTCACGGTGGATCGTTAGTAATCAACGTGTTCTTTACGAAACCTCTTGATCCCTTGAAATGGGTGATTAGGAGCTAGAAATTTACGATGGTTATCAAACCATGATCGCTACCACTTTTAGCTAAAGTAAAAGCATCGGTATACTCCATGCGGTGCGACAAGCTAATCTTCCAATTGTACTCCATCCGCACAACATAGAGTATGCGAGGAAGTCACTAATTGTCAAAGTAATGCAGCGTGCATTTGAAAATTTCGCTTCAACGATACATCATAAGTAAAACGCCGTCATCCCACAAATCTATTAACTCGCTATCAATGGTTGCAAGAACACATCAATCTTCTCCTTCGGATTACGCGGTCCCGCACTAAGATCGTAAGAAACATGTATTGCTCCTTCATACACAGCCACGGGAAGATTATAAGGGTCAATATAACGGGCCATGATGAATATTGCTTTCTGATTGACGAATGGCTGAAAACCGTCGGTTGAGAGTCTCAATCGCACGTTACAATTTACGATGCAAATAAGGAAACTTCGTGTTCAAATGTTTCCATGCAATTGAGTCCGGATGACGCATGACCCCATCATCGACCGACGATGCATGCCAACGCATATTTTCATTGTAGCATTGGATGCATATAATCTACGTAGTCGAGGAGTTAGAGGAAAATAATACATCTTTTATATGCTACTTGTGCTTTCCGTCGACTTCCACCAGCTCGAGTATTGCTCTTGAAACGAGGATGGTTACTGAATTTGCAGCTCGTCGATTGTAATCTTCGCGCCAATAAATCATGCAATTAAATGGACAACAATCAATTTTGTGTACAGCAACCCCATGCCACGCAACAATCTCTTCGTCTTTGTAGAAGTCATCGCACGCAATTTCCATCTGGATGCGACTCTTTCATCGCCTCGATATTTGATCAAAACCGCTTCTCGAATGTTGTTCTCTCGCTTTCCAACTCGGAAGTCGAGCCACAAATGATAATTGTGTATGATCCGAGCAACCCGCCACAAAGGTTTATCGGCAAGATTCAACATATCGTAAAATTTTTGCATCGAATTTGGCTCCTCTTGATCTCGTCAAATTGGAACTGTGGACCAGCAAGATCCACTACCATCGTATGATACGTATTTGGTTGACGGTTAACATCCGAATCCACAACATTGTGCCTACTTGTGGTTGTCTCCTCGAAATATCCATGTGTGATAATTTGGAATAAATCAAATTTTGATAAGTGAAATCGCACAGATATCTTTCTTACGATAAGGTATATTCTTACACTTCTTACACGGACACTTGATTTTCTCTCCATCCGCGAATAAAAAGCGAGCACTAGCGAATTGATAAAACTTTCAAGTCCATCTCGAAATTGATATTTAATCCACCAACCGAACTAAACCTCTTATACATCCACTCACGATTGTCATTCATTCTTCAAGCTCCTAATTATAAATAATTAATTAAACATGTTCAACATAAGTTTTACAATATAAACTAATTATACACTCATAACTTAGGAATATGTTAATTCATCTATAAAGTAGTTTCTTGTAATGACATCTCATACAAGGACATATATGGACCACACTCGTTTAGAAAATATGATCACACTTAATTATTAAATAATTATGAAATATGAAATTTATTATGATGGATTGCGACGTTTAAGGGAAGAATAAGGAGATGGGTTTGTTTTATTTAAAAAATGGAGATGAGTTTGGGTTATTAATTCATAAAATTTCAAGACCCAAAATCCTTTCATCGTACATGAGTAAGAAAATTTATTTATTTCATGTTTATAATTATAAGGAAAATTGCGTTTAATATCCCAAATTATTGACCTTTTAATAAAAATATATCGAATTATTCACAATTACAATTAAATTTTTAAACTATCACAAAATGATAAAATGTCCCTAAATTCAAGTTTTATTATTGAAAATATTAAAAATGAGCTAGTATTAAATGAGCGTCGTTTGGTCGCCTATAATATAAATTTATTTAATCCTAAAATATTGACTACTAGCTAGGTGACAACTATCTGACAAATTGGTCAATATTTTTATATAACGAATAAACACTTATAAAACATTTTATTCATATAACAATTCTAACAAAATTTCGGCAGAGTAAGTTTTATAAAATTAATCGCCATTTGATTCCCAATTCAACCAAACTCATCCAAATTTCACCAATTCATCACCATATGCATAATTATACACTTAACAACTCAAAACATCTCACGAAATGATGAATTTATCATCCCAAGCTTATCAATTTCACAAGCCCAAATCACAAGACTAACATTCAATGCATCATATATAATATTTTCACTATCAATTCAATATCATATATAATATTTTCACTATCGATTCAATACATCATATAATAATTTTAACTATCAATTCAATATATATAACAAATATATAACAAAATAAAAAAATAAAAAAAAACAAACAAACCAACCTGGACGGACGACGGAGAGGCAGGCGGCGGCGGCTGGCGGCCAGGCAGCGGCAGCGGCAGTGTGGCAAGACGGTGTGCAGTGAGGTAAATGGGGCAGGGGTGAGGGTGGGGCGTGGTGTGGGGGTGGGGTGTGGTGTGGGGTGGGGTGTGGTGTGGGGATGGGGTGTGGTGTGGCGGTGGGGCGGCGGTGGAGTGGGGCAGGGCGGCGAGTGGCGGCAGGGGGTGGAGGTGGGTGTGGGCGGCAGGTGGTGAGGTGGGGGCTGGCAGGGTGGAGGAGTGGCGACGGCGGCGGCGACGGCGGGGAGCGGCGGCGGTGGTCGAACACAGCGGCGGGGTGAGTCATGTGGGATTTGGGGTTGGGAGGATGCAATTTCGATATGAAATTGGAAGAAAGCCCGTCTGTAATTAAACTTTTAGCGGCGGATTAGCGGCGGAAATATCCGTCGTTATATTTAAAACCACAGAACGACGGATTAACGGCGGAATAATGCATTTAACGACGGAATAAGTTTAACGACGGATAAATATCCGTCGTTAATTTACGTCTGAGAATATAAAAATCAAAATATTTTAATTTAACGACGGACTACAATCCGTCGTTAAATTAGCGACTACATTACGACGGATATTCCGTCGCTAAAATTTTTGGGAATAAAAAAATTCAAAATTAAAATTAACGACGGATTTTGTCCGTCGTTAAAATAAATTAAAAAAAAACTAAAAAAAATCCGCTTATTTTACGACGGATTAGCGACGGATTTTTATCAATTTAAAAAATAACAAAAAATTAAATTTAACGACGGATGGTGTCCGTCGTTAAATTCTAACGACTAATAGCGACGGAAATGCCGTTGTTAATATTTCGCGAAAATCCCGCCATGTTACGTCATTGATCCGTCACGATCCGTCGTAAAAAATTCCTTTTAATCCGCTCTAATCCGTCACGATACACGACCGCATTTGCCGTCGCTAATCCGTCATTGATCGGTTTGTATTCTTGTAGTGTTATGGCGTCTTTTACGATATGGTACTACATATTAGTATATTACAATGCGGCGTTGCCCATCTCCTATCTTTTCAAGACTAGTTGGGCTTGAGACCACACCATAAAATCTTTCTTTTCGAGCTTCCTCTAGCACAAGTTGCATCGATGGTCGACTCTCCAGTGAATCGCTTGGTCTTTACCGAGATGGGGATTATAGCCTTCCGAAATTTTTTCGAAGTAACCTTTTCGATGAGGAGAAGAAGTTGTTGTTTGTGGAGAGAAATGGGAGGCGAGGATGATTTTGAAGGTTTTCTATGATAATGCTATGCATAATGAAACCACAAATGCATAAGCCGCCATCATGAATTTGAACTTATCTTTTTAGAAGCGAAATTGCAACGAATACATAAAATGGGAGCGGTGTTTGAGTTCTCAAAGTAAGATTTCAATGTGTGGTTGTTTGAATAATAATAATAATAATAATAATAATAATAATAATAATAATAATAATAATAATAATAATAATAATAATAATAATAATAATAATAATAATAAGATAGAAAAGGGCCTTGGTGACAAAATGTAGATTGCCTATTATATCCTTAATATATATCTAATCTAAGGACAAAGTGTAATATATTATATTATATGTATAAGATAAACAATTTATTAGATATAAAATAAATATTTAATTATTATGATAATAACTAATCATAGATATTTAACCTCGTCATGGATTCCTATTTGTCACGGATTCCTATTGCTGTACTTGTGTTATATATATCACTACAAAAATACTGACGAACAAATGACGGAAAATTCGTCAAGAAAACCTGTCGATCCGTCGCTAAAATGGATTAGCGGCGGATTAGCGACGGAATATGGGGGTCGCTGGAAACCTGGTTGCTAAAACGTTTAGCGACGGAATTATGTCCGTCGCTAACAAATAGCGACGGAACAGCGACGGAAAAGTCAGTCGCTAATCTGCGACCTAAGAACGGTCGTCTGATATAAATACCGTCGTTAATGCGATGCTAATCCGTCGTAGTTAGCGACGGATTAACGACACAACTATTCCGTAGCTAAAACTTCCGTCGCTAATCCGTCTCTAATTAGCGACGGTACAAAGTCCGTCGCTAAATTTATAGTTTTTTTTTCTATTGCGTAAAAATATTCCGTCGTAAATCCGTCGTAGAGGCGTCTCTATTCCGTCGCAAGTCCGTCGCAATTTCTTCGTTGGTTCGATTATTTTACGTTGTTAATCCGTCTCTAAACCGTCGCTAATCCGTCTTTAATCCGTCGCTAATCCGTCGCTATATTTACAGATTCTGCACAGCTTCAATTTCAATTTTTGACAGCCAAACCTGTTTTCAAACAACCAACCCAAACAAATATACAAACAACCAATTTCATCCAATTCAATCTATTCAATCCAACCAAACAAACCAATTCCAACCTCCAACCAATTCCATCCATACAATACAAACTATGAAAACAAACCAATTCAATCCATATAATACAAACTATCGAAATAAACCAATTCATCAAGCGGTGGCATTTCAATCCAAACAAAACATTTCAATCCAAAATACAGTAATATCCAAACAATCCCATAAAAAAACAATTCTAAATCATGCGATAAGTTAACAAATTCATAATACAACCCGAATATGACGAGGTGAGGGAAAACGGGAGCTCATATCACGAGGGTGGGGGGAAACGGGAGCTGGCCATGAAGCGCTCTAGGGCCTCCCGCCGGCGCTTTGAGAGCTGAATCTGTTCTTACACGCTATCTCGCTCTCGGCTCAACTGCATTACGGCCTCGTATGCGGTAGCGCTTTTCTTTCACCGCCAATCGGGCCTCCAGATCCGATATCTGTTGTTGATAAGCGGTGGGATCAGCAGGCTGGGCACTCTCCACCGAATGAGACGACGCTTCGCTCTGCATGTATGCCCGTGATAGAGAACCAGCTCCAAACATCCTATTCTTTTTCTTTGAGGAGCTCCCAAGGACATTTTTGAGAATTTGAGTCCTATCTGGCGATCCTCATCACTCCCCCGTTGGCTCAACTGGGTCACCTGCTCTCAACTGCCTCGTAATATAATTTCATACAATTATTATTTAATTAAATGCTCGTTGTTGCGCTAACGAATATACTTACCGCGATACTCAGGGCTTTCCGTCAGATAGCTCCCGTCGTCGGTGGCATGATACTTACGAATACATCCCATTGGACATCTTCTACGACCACTCCACGCCTCTTGCCTATAAATAAGTCAAACAAATTAAATAATTAATAAGTATCACGATTCTTAAATAAATTTACTATATCTAAAACTTCAAAGTACTTACAATCTCTCGCGATACTCGAGTGCAGTGTGAGCCACCCGATGCTTGACTATCCCAAAGACCCTCGCCATCCGGCTCGGACATCCTGTTCTCGGGCCTGCCGCCTTCTCTTGGGCGTGCCGTCCGAGCCCAATATGCCTTCCAATTATCCCAATCTCGCTCGGGATAAATGGAGGTGGGTTAAGCGAGTCCTTCTATAGCTTGATCTTGTGAACAAGATCTTTATAGCGTTCGCGGCCTTTGCGCACCAAGAGGAATAGACCAGGGCATCATCCATCGTATCATCCCAATAAAAATGTTTACGCAAAAATATATGATTACAATATGCAAATTAAGGTCAAATCATAAATTACTTAGATAAACAACACGAACCTCAATTGATCGAAATAAATCATTGAACTCTTGGGGTACCAATTTCCAATTAAGCCGTTGTGATTCATGAATCTACGGAATGACTCAGTAATCACGCTGGCTATATCATTGCTCGGACACAAAATGCTTCAATTTATAGGAAATAAAGACATCGAGAATGCTACAATTTATTTAAACTTAGACATCAAGAGATAACGTCATACCCATTCACAATGGCTATCTTCTTCATCCCTCTCTAGATGGCACCCACCACCGCTCGAGGGGCTGGATCAGAGAGAGCCTCCATGCCTTCTTCTAGGTGGCGGGTGAAGGCGGCGGCGTATGACCACAGTGCCTCCTACGTGATGACATCTCGCAAACAAATGTAAAAATATCGTATTAAAATTCACAAATAATACATATCATAACGTTTTGTGTGCATACTAGAAAATAAAACGTTTCTTGTGCATACTAGTGACAATTATCGTCGTCTTCATCATAACGCTTTTGTGTGCATACTAAAAATGCTATAAATTCACAAATAATGCATATCATAATATTTTGTGTGCATACAAAAAATGCTATAAATTCAAACCCTATTCATCGTAAATCGTCATCATCATCATCCAATGTATGATTATCTTCCGACTCGACAATTCAACTTCATCATCCTCATTATCGATGTCTCTTCAATGTCTATGAGTGTACCATCGGGATGAACTAGTGTCGTGTCCTCATCCACAACGACATTAGTAATCGAACCTAATGCATCCTCTCGAAAAGGGAAGGTACTATCGATGCGAGAACTCTCATCCGAAACTTCCACATTAGATCGAGCTTTAATTTTGCATACTTCCCACCACTCTTTCTTAGATTGTTTTAAACTTGGATATGCACAATAGTATACTTGAATGGCTTGATTGGCGAGGATAAACGGTTCGAACTTGTTATATCTTCCGGTATGATTTACGAAACCAACTTGTACTCGGAATGAATTGATAACCCCAATCGTGAAGGATCAAACCACTCGCATCTAAACAATGTTGTGGTCTTCGTTGGTAGCCCAGATATTCCAACTCACAAACCTCTAATAATCGCCCATAAAATCGAGTTCTTCGTTGGTACCATAAGTTTCACCTTTAATGCACACTCCACTATTCATAGTTGATCTTTGTGACCCATGTTCTAATGTGTGAAATTTGTAACCATTTATATAATACCACAGGTGCGTCTTAATTAGAGTGAAGGCCCTTTGGCAAGAGACAATATGAACGGATTCACAATGTTGTTAGTATGATCTTTGACCTATTATTAGTAAAAAACGATTAGAATGACTAAACGCATATATTAAATATTTTCTACTAATAATCATCGAACACTCACATATGCCTCAAACCAAAACGGAAGTCTCTTTCAATCGACCTTTGAATATCGAGCTAGAGATCGGTGGATTTGATCTTTCACATCTTCGTGAATAAACTACATCAACATATATTTACGAGCCTAGTTAATAATAACAATAATAATAATAATGTGGAATGAATTTAAGAAAACCTCGACACTTACGCCGTGTAAATGTCTCCGCAACTTCAACACAGCTTGAGCAACACGATAAACGAGCGAAGATCATATTCTCTACTATCCAAATATCTCGTTGACATATTTCCAAAAGGTCCGCCATCTGCTTGAAGATTTGAAGCATATCCGGATAGTCTTCGCCTAATCTCCGCTTGACCATGATGCAAATCTCGAACTTCGTTCTTACGTGATCATCAAAATAATACGAGCAAAATGTCGATGCTTCTTCTACTAAGTAAGCATTGCGATAGAACCTCAACCACGGCTTTATTTCGACGTTGTTCTTCAACTTACGAAGTATTCACAAAATTTAGAACGTTGTTCTTCAATTTATATATATATATATATATATATATATATATGTGATAATGTACGAGCAAGACCTTTCAAATGGATACATCCATCGGTATTGAACAGTTCCGCAATACGGGCTTCATCGCCTAGATGAACCGGAAGATGTTCCATGGAGTCAAGAAACTAGGGAAAAATGCGCTCAAGCTTGCATAAAATCATCGGAATATTTTCTTGGAGCCCCATGCATCATCGAGCCCTATGTTTCGAGAAGTTAAATCTTTGAAGAATAAAGATAATTACATACTGCCTTTCCAAACATTGGGTGGGAGAAGTTCGCGAAATGCAATCGGTAGAATTATTTGATGAAAATGTGACGATCATGACTCTTCATCCCAAACATCTTCGTTTTGTCATGTCTACACATCTACCCATGTTCAAACGCACCCATCCGAAATCTTAAACCTCTTACCCACTCACATAAGACTTTTTCTCACGATTGTCAAGTGTATAAGAAGCCTTTGATATTTTCCTGTTGATTCATTCATCGTCAACTCGTCTCATAGCGATATAAATTAAGTTCTTCTCTAGATTTGCTCGTATCTTTGTCTTCCTCGACATTCATGACCGTGTTGAAGACATTATCGAACACATTCTTCTCTATGTGCATGACATCCAAATTATGCCGAATCAAAAGAGAACTCGAAAGAAGGTAGATCCCGTAAAATACTTCTTTTCTTCCATCCAGCTGTAAACCGCTGATATTCTCGCTATTTATTTCATCATCGCCAATCTACATTACGGAGACTAGTCCCATACCCATAATTAGTGATGACTCATCTCCGATCGCGCTCGTGGATCGTTAGTAATCACCGTGTTCTTTCTCAAACCTCTTCGATCCCTTCGAAATGGGTGATTAGAGCTAGAAATTTACGATGGTTATCAAACCATGATCGCTACCACTTTTAGCTAAAGTAAAAGCATCAGATACTCCATGCAAGGCGGACAAGCTAATCTTCCAAATTGCATCCATCCGCACAACATAGAGTATGCAGGAAGTCACTAATTGTCCAAAGTAATGCAGCGTGCATTTGAAAATTTCGCTCAACGATACATCATAAGTAAGAACGCCGTCATCCCACAAATCTATTAACTCGCTATCAATGGTTGCAAGAACACATCAATCTTCTCCTTCGGATTACGCGGTCCGGCACTAAGATCGTAAGAAACATGTATTGCTCCTTCATACACAGCCACGGGAAGATTATAAGGGTCGAGATAACGGGCCATGATGAATATTGCTTTCCGATTGACCGAATGGCTGAAAACCGTCGGTTGAGAGTCTCAATCGCACGTTCATTAATTTCGATGCAAATAAGGAAACTTCGTGTTCAAATGTTTCCATGCAATTGAGTCTCGCGGACGACGATGACCCCATCATCGACCGACGATGCATGCCAACGATATTTTCCGCTGTAGCATTGGATGCATATAATCTCTGTAGTCGAGGAGTTAGAGGAAAATAATACATCTTTTTATATGCTACTTGTGCTTTCCGTCGACTTCCACCAGCTCGAGTATTGCTCTTGAAACGAGGATGGTTACAGAATTTGCAGCTCGTCAATTCAGAATCTTCGCGCCAATAAATCATGCAATTAAATGGACAACAATCAATTTTGTGTACAGGCAACCCCATGCCACGCAACAATCTCTTCGTCTTTGTAGAAGTCATCAGCACGCATTTCCATCCGGATGCGACTCTTTCATCGCTTCGATATTTGATCAAAACCCTTCTCGAATGTTGTTCTCTCGCTTTCAACTCGTGTCGAGCCACAAATGATAATTGTGTATGATCCGAGCAACCCGGCCACAAAGGTTTATCGGCAGCATTCAACATATCGTAAAATTTTTTTGCATCAGAATTTGGCTCCTCTTCGATCTCGTCAAATTGGAACTGTGGACCAGCAGCATCCACTACCATCGTATGATACGTATTTGGTTGACGGTTAACATCTGAATCCACAACATTGTGCCTACTTGTGGTTGTCTCTCCTTGAAATATCCATGTGTGATAATTTGGAATAAATCCAAATTTTGATAAGTGAAATCGCACAGTATCTTTCTTCTGATAAGGTATATTCTTACACTTCTTACACGGACACTTGATTTTCTCTCCATCCGCGAATAAAAACTGAGCACTAGCGAATTCAATAAAACTTTCAAGTCCATCTCGAAATTCAATATTTAATCCACCAACCGAACTAAACCTCTTATACATCCACTCACGATTGTCATTCATTCTTCAAGCTCCTAATTATAAATAATTAATTAAACATGTTCAACATAAGTTTTACAATATAAACTAATTATACACTCATAACTTAGGAATATGTTAATTCATCTATAAAGTAGTTTCTTGTAATGACATCTCATACAAGGACATATATGGACCACACTCATTTAGAAAATATGATCACACTTAATTATTAAATAATTATGAAATATGAAATTTATTATGATGGATTGCACGCTTAAGGAAGAATAAGGAGATGGGTTTGTTTTATTTAAAAATGGAGATGAGTTTGGGTTATTAATTCATAAAATTTCAAGACCCAAAATCCTTTCATCGCATATGAGTAAGAAAATTTATTTATTTCATGTTTATAATTATAAGGAAAATTGCGCTTAATATCCCAAATTATCGACCTTTTAATAAAAATATATCGAATTATTCACAATTACAATTAAATTTTTAAACTATCACAAAATGATAAAAATGTCCCTAAATTCAAGTTTTTATTATTGAAAAATATTAAAAAATGAGCTAGTATTAAATGAACGTCGTTTGGTCATTATAATATAAATTTATTTAATCCTAAAAATATTGACTACTAGCTAGGTGGCAACTATACAGCAAATTGGTCAATATTTTTATATGACAGATAAACACTTATAAAACATTTTATTCATATAACAATTCTAACAAAATTTCGGCAGAGTAAGTTTTATAAAATTAATCGCCATTTGATTCCCAATTCAACCAAACTCATCCAAATTTCACCAATTCATCACCATATGCATAATTATACACTTAACAACTCAAAACATCTCACGAAATGATGAATTTATCATCCCAAGCTTATCAATTTCACAAGCCCAAATCACAAGACTAACATTCAATGCATCATATATAATATTTTCACTATCAATTCAATATCATATATAATATTTTCACTATCGATTCAATACATCATATAATAATTTTAACTATCAATTCAATATATATAACAAATATATAACAAAATAAAAAAATATAAAAAAACAAACAAACCAACCTGGACGGACGACGGCGGGGAGACGGGCAACAAGTGCGGCAAGGGCGGCATGACGGGCGGCAAGACGCAGCGGCAGCAAGGGTTAAAGCGAGGGGGGTGGGGCATGGTGTGGGGGTGGGGGCGTGGTGGTGGGGTGGGGGCTGGGTGTGGGGATGGGGGTGGTGGGCGGCATGGGGCGGGCGGGCTGGGTGGGGCAGGCAGGGAGGGCGGCAGCGGGGGGTGGAGGTGGGTGTGGGCGGCGGCGGGCGGGGGTGGTGGGGGTGTGGGCGACGGCGAGGAGTGGGCGACGGCGGGCGAGAATGGCGGCGGTGGTCGTGCACCACGGCGGCAAGGGTGAAGCTGGTGGGATTTGGGGTTGGGAGGATCGCGTAATTTCGTATATGAAATGGGGAAGAAAGTCCGTCTGTAATTAAACTTTTAGCGGCGGATTAGCGATTTAAATATCCGTCGTTATATTTAAAACCCTATAACGACGGATTAACGACGGAATAATGCATTTAACGACGGAATAAGTTTAACGACGGATAAATATCCGTCGTTAATTTACGTCTAATATAAAAAATCAAAATATTTTAATTTAACGACGACTACAATCCGTCGTTAAATTAGCGATTACATTACTTACGGATATTCCGTCGCTAAAATTTTTGGGAATAAAAAAATTCAAAATTAAAATTAACGACGGATTTTGTCCGTCGTTAAAATAAATTAAAAAAAAACTAAAAAAAATCCGCTTATTTTACGACGGATTAGCGACGGATTTTTTATCCAATTTAAAAAAATAACAAAAAAAATTAAATTTAACGACGGATGGTGTCCGTCGTTAAATTTAACGACGGAATAGCGACGGAAATGCCGTTGTTAATATTTCGCGCGAGAAATCCCCGCCATGTTACGTCGCTGATCCGTCGCTGATCCGTCGTAAAAAAAATTCCTTTTTAATCCGGCTCTAATCCGTCGCTGATACACGACCCGCATTTCGGCCGTCGCTAATCCGTCGCTGATCGGCTGTATTCTTGTAGTGTTATGGCGTCTTTTTCTGATATGGTACTACATATTAGTATATTACAATGCGGCGTTGCCCATCTCCTATCTTTTCAAGACTAGTTGGGCTTGAGACCACACCATAAAATCTTTCTTTTCGAGCTTCCTCTAGCACAAGTCGCATCGAGAATCGACTCTCGGTGAATCGCTTGGTCAGAACCGAGATGGGGATTATAGCCTTCCGTAAATTTTTCGGGAAGTAACCTTTTCAGTGAGGAGAAGAAGTTGTTGTTTGTGGAGAGAAATGGGAGGGCGAGGATGATTTTGAAGGTTTTCTATGATAATGCTATGCATAACAGAAACCACAGCTGCATAAGCCGCCATCATGAATTTGAACTTATCTTTTTAGAAGCGTAAATTGCAACGAATACATAAAATGGGAGCAAGTTTTGAGTTCTCAAAGTAAGATTTCAATGTGTGGTTGTTTGAATAATAATAATAATAATAATAATAATAATAATAATAATAATAATAATAATAATAATAATAATAATAATAATAATAATAATAATAATAATAAGATAGAAAAAGGGCCTTGGTGACAAAATGTAGATTGCCTATTATATCCTTAATATATATCTAATCTAAGGACAAAGTGTAATATATTATATTATATGTATAAGATAAACAATTTATTAGATATAAAATAAATATTTAATTATTATGATAATAACTAATCATAGATATTTAACCTCGTCATGGATTCCTATTTGTCACGGATTCCTATTCTTTGTACTTGTGTTATATATATCACTACAAAATATAAAACAACAATGACGGAAAATTCCGTCAAGAAACCTCGTCGATCCGTCGCTAAAATGGATTAGCGACGGATTAGCGACGAATACGGGGTCGCCGGAAACCTGGTTGCTAAAACGCTTAGCGACGGAATTATGTCCGTCGCTAACAAATAGCGACGAACAAATGACGGAAAAGTCGGCCGCTAATCATGACCCAAGAACGGTCGTTCGATATAAATACCGTCAGCACGCGATGTTAATCCGTCAGAAGTTAGCGACGGATTAACGACACAACTATTCCGTAGCTAAAACTTCCGTCGCTAACTGTTTCTAATTAGCGACGGTACAAAGTCCGTCGCTAAATTTATAGTTTTTTTTCTATTGCGTAAAATATTCCGTCAGAACTGTCCGTAGAGGCGCCTCTATTCCGCCGCAAGTCCGCCGCAATTTATCGCTGGTTCGCTTATTTTACGTTGTTAATCCGCCTCTAAACCGCCGCTAATCCGCCTTTAATCCGCCGCTAATCCGTCGCTATATTTACGATTCTCGCATGACTTCAATTTCAATTTTTGACAGCCAAACCTGTTTTCAAACAACCAACCCAAACAAATATACAAACAACCAATTTCATCCAATTCAATCTATTCAATCCAACCAAACAAACCAATTCCAACCTCCAACCAATTCCATCCATACAATACAAACTATGAAAACAAACCAATTCAATCCATATAATACAAACTATCGAAATAAACCAATTCAATCCAAACGGCGGCGCATTTCAATCCAAACAAAACATTTCAATCCAAAATACAGTAATATCCAAACAATCCCATAAAAAAACAATTCTAAATCATGCGATAAGTTAACAAATTCATAATACAACCCGAATATGACGAGGTGAGGGAAAACGGGAGCTCATATCACGAGGGTGGGGGGAAACGGGAGCTGGCCATGAAGCGCCTAGGCCTCCTCGCTAAGCGCACCGAGCTCGAACCGTTTCGCACGCTATCTCGCGCTCGCCACCAGCATTCGCCTCAGATGCTGCCGCCGCCACCGCCAATCGGCCTCCAGATCCGATATCCGTTGTTGATAAGCGCGGGATCAGCAGTCGGGCACTCTCCACCGAACGAGACGACGCTCGCCTCGCATGTATGCCCGTGATAGAGAACCAGCTCCAAACATCCTATTCTTTTCTTTGAGGAGCTCCCAAGGACATTTTTGAGAATTTGAGTCCTATCTCAAGGCTGCCTCATCACTCCCCCGATTGGCTCAACTGGTCACCTGCTCTCAACCCGCCTCGTAATATAATTTCATACAATTATTATTTAATTAAATGCTCGTTGTTGCGCTTAACGAATATACTTACCGCGATACTCCGAGCTTTCCGCTCAGATAGCTCCCGCCGTCGGTGGCATGATACTCGAATACATCCCATCGACATCTTCTACGGCCACTCCACGCCTCTTGCCTATAAATAAGTCAAACAAATTAAATAATTAATAAGTATCACGATTCTTAAATAAATTTACTATATCTAAAACTTCAGTATTTTACAATCTCTCTCGATACTCGAGTGCAGAGCGTGAGCCACCCCGATGCTTGACTATCCCAAGACCGCCATCCGGCTCGGACATCCTGCTGTCGCGGGCCTTGCCGCCTCGACGCCCGTCCGAGCTCAATATGCCTTCCAATTATCCCAATCTCGCCTGTGGATAAATGGAGGTGGGTCACGAGTCCTTCGCCGCTTGATCTTGTGAACAAGATCTTTATAGCGCTCGCGGCCTTTGCGCACTCAAGAGGGAATAGACCGTGCATCATCCATCGTATCATCCCAATAAAATGTTTCGCAAAAATATATGATTACAATATGCAAATTAAGGTCAAATCATAAATTACTTCAGATAAACAACACGAACCTCGAATTGATCGAAATAAATCGCTTGAACTCTTGGGGTACCAATTTCCAATTGAAGCCGCAGATTCATGAATCTACGGAATGACTCAGTAATCACGCTGGCTATATCATTGCTCGGACACAAAATGCTTCAATTTATAGGAAATAAAGACATCGTAATGCTACAATTTATTTAAACTTAGACATACAAGAGATAACGCCATACCCATTCACAATGGCTATCTTCTTCATCCTCTCTAGATGGCACTCCACCACCGCCGAGGGGCGGGATCAGGAGAGTGCTCCATGCCTTCTTCTAGGTCAAGGGTGAAGGCGACGGCGCAGTATGACCCCGAGTGCCTCCTACGTGATGACATCCGCAAACAAATGTAAAAATATCAGATTAAAATTCACAAATAATACATATCATAACGCTTTGTGTGCATACTAGAAAATAAAACGCTTTTGTGCATACTAGTGACAATTATCGCCGCCTTCATCATAACGCTTTGTGTGCATACTAAAAATGCTATAAATTCACAAATAATGCATATCATAATATTTTGTGTGCATACAAAAATGCTATAAATTCAAACCCTATTCATCGTCGTCGCCATCATCATCATCCAATGTATGATTATCTTCCGACTCGACAATTCAACTTCATCATCCTCATTATCGATGTCTCTTCAATGTCTATGAGTGTACCATCGATGAACTAGTGTCGTGTCCTCATCCACAACGACATTAGTAATCGAACCTAATGCATCCTCTCGAAAAGGGAAGGTACTATCGATGCGTAACTCTCATCCGAAACTTCCACATTAGATCGAGCTTAATTTTGCATACTTCCCACCACTCTTTCTTAGATTGTTTTAAACTCGATATGCACAATAGTATACTTGAATGGCTTGATCGAGGATAAACGGTTCAACTTGTTATATCTTCTCGTATGATTTATCAAACCAACTTGTACTCGGAATGAATTGATAACCCCAATCGTGAAGGATCAAACCACTCGCATCTAAACAATGTTGTGGTCTTCGCTGGTAGCCCAGATATTCCAACTCACAAACCTCTAATAATCGCCCATAAAATCGAGTTCTTCGTTGGTACCATAAGTTTCACCTTTAATGCACACTCCACTATTCATAGTTGATCTTTGTGACCCATGTTCTAATGTGTGAAATTTGTAACCATTTATATAATACCGGTACGCCTTAATTAGAGTCAAGGCCCTTTGGCAAGAGACAATATGAACGGATTCACAATGTTGTTAGTATGATCTTTGACCTATTATTAGTAAAAACGATTAGAATGACTAAACGCATATATTAAATATTTTCTACTAATAATCATCGAACACTCACATATGCCTCAAACCAAAACGGAAGTCTCTTTCAATCGACCTTTGAATATCGTAGCTAGAGATCGCTGGATTTGATCTTTCACATCTTCGTGAATAAACCACATCAACATATATTTACGAGCCTAGTTAATAATAACAATAATAATAATAATGTGGAATGAATTCTAAGAAAACTCGACACTTACGCCTGTAAATGTCTCGCAACTTCAACACGCTTGAGCAACACGATAAACGAGCAAAGATCATATTCTCTACTATCCAAATATCTCGCTGACATATTTCCAAAAGGTCCGCCATCTTGCTTGAAGATTTGAAGCATATCCGATAGTCTTCGTGCCTAATCTCCGCCGACCATGATGCAAATCTCAACTTCGCTCTACGTGATCATCAAAATAATACGAGCAAAATGTCGATGCTTCTTCTACTAAGTAAGCATTGCGATAGAACCTCAACCCCGGCTTTATTTCAGACGTTGTTCTTCAACTTACGTAAGTATCTACAAAATTTAGAACGTTGTTCTTCAATTTATATATATATATATATATATATATATATATGTGATAATGTACGAGCAAGACTTTCAAATGGATACATCCATCGGTATTGAACAGTTCCCTCGCAATACGGGCTTCATCGCCTAGATGAACCGGAAGATGTTCCATGGAGTCAAGAAACTAGGGAAAAATGCGCTCAAGCTTGCATAAAATCATCACGGAATATTTTCTTGAGCCCGCATGCATCATCGAGCCCTATGTTTCGAGAAGTTAAATCTTTGAAGAATAAAGATAATTTCATATGCCTTTCCAAACATCAGGTGGGAGAAGTTCGCGAAATGCAATCGGTAGAATTTATGATGAAAATGTGACAACATGACTCTTCATCCCAAACATCTTCGCCATTCATGTCTACACATCTACCCATGTTCAAACGCATCTATCCGAAATCTTAAACCTCTTACCCACTCACATAAGACTTTTTCTCACGATTGTCAAGTGTATAAGAAGCCTTCGATATTTTCCTGCTGATTCATTCATCGTCAACTCGTCTCAGAGCAAAGATAAATTAAGTTCTTCTCTAGATTTGCTCGTATCTTTGTCTTCCTCGACATTCATGATCGTGTTGAAGACATTATCGAACACATTCTTCTCTATGTGCATGACATCCAAATTATGCCGAATCAAAAGAGAACTCCAGAAGGTAGATCCCGTAAAATACTTTTCTTCCATCCAGCTTGTAAACCGCTGATATTCTCGCTATTTATTTCATCATCGCCAATCTCATTACGGAGACTAGTCCCATACCCATAATTAGTGATGTAAGCTCATCTCCCGATCGCGCTCGTGGATCGTTAGTAATCACCGTGTTCTTCTCAAACCTCTTCGATCCCTTCGAAATGGGTGATTAGGAGCTAGAAATTTACGATGGTTATCAAACCATGATCGCTACCACTTTTAGCTAAAGTAAAAGCATCGGATACTCCATGCAAGGCGGACAAGCTAATCTTCCAAATTGCATCCATCCGCATAACATAGAGTATGCAGGAAGTCACTAATTGTCCAAAGTAATGCAGCGGCATTTGAAAATTTCGCTCAACGATACATCATAAGTAAGAACGCCGTCATCCCACAAATCTATTAACTCGCTATCAATGGTCAGCAAGAACACATCAATCTTCTCCTTCGGATTACGCGTCCCGCACTAAGATCGAAGAAACATGTATTGCTCCTTCATACACAGCCACGGGGAAGATTATAAGGGTCGATAACGGGCCATGATGAATATTGCTTTCCGATCGACCAATGGCTGAAAACCGCCGCTGAGAGTCTCAATCGCACGTTACTTAATTTCGATGCAAATAAGGAAACTTCGTGTTCAAATGTTTCCATGCAATCGAGTCCGCGGATGACGATGACCCCATCATCGACCGACGATGCATGCCAACGATATTTTCCACAGTAGCATCGATGCATATAATCTCGTAGTCGAGGAGTTAGAGGAAAATAATACATCTTTTATATGCTACTTGTGCTTTCCGTCGACTTCCACCACCGAGTATTGCTCTTGAAACGAGGATGGTTACTGAATTTGCAGCTCGTCAATTCGTAATCTTCGCGCCAATAAATCATGCAATTAAATGGACAACAATCAATTTTGTGTACAGCAACCCCATGCCACGCAACAATCTCTTCGTCTTCAGAAGTCATCAGCACGCAATTTCCATCCGATGCGACTCTTTCATCGCCTCGATATTTGATCAAAACCCTTCTCAAGAATGTTGTTCTCTGCTTCCAACTCGTAAGTCGAGCCACAAATGATAATTGTGTATGATCCGAGCAACCCGCCACAAAGGTTTATCGGCAAGATTCAACATATCGTAAAATTTTTTGCATCGAATTTGGCCCTCTTCGATCTCGCCAAATTGAACTGTGGACCAAGAAGATCCACTACCATCGTATGATACGATTTGGTCGACGGTTGTTATCCGAATCCACAACATTGTGCCTACTTGTGGTTGTCTCTCCTCGAAATATCCATGTGTGATAATTTGGAATAAATCCAAATTTTGATAAGTGAAATCGCACAAGATCTTTCTTCCGATAAGGTATATTCTTACACTTCTTACACTGACACTGATTTTCTCTCCATCCGCGAATAAAAACCGAGCACTAGCGAATTCAATAAAACTTTCAAGTCCATCTCGAATTCAATATTTAATCCACCAACCGAACTAAACCTCTTATACATCCACTCACGATTGTCATTCATTCTTCAAGCTCCTAATTATAAATAATTAATTAAACATGTTCAACATAAGTTTTACAATATAAACTAATTATACACTCATAACTTAGGAATATGTTAATTCATCTATAAAGTAGTTTCTTGTAATGACATCTCATACAAGGACATATATGGACCACACTCATTTAGAAAATATGATCACACTTAATTATTAAATAATTATGAAATATGAAATTTATTATGATGGATTGCACGCTTAAGGAAGAATAAGGAGATGGGTTTGTTTTATTTAAAAATGGAGATGAGTTTGGGTTATTAATTCATAAAATTTCAAGACCCAAAATCCTTTCATCGTATATGAGTAAGAAAATTTATTTATTTCATGTTTATAATTATAAGGGAAAATTGCGCTTAATATCCCAAATTATCGACCTTTTAATAAAAATATATCGAATTATTCACAATTACAATTAAATTTTTAAACTATCACAAAATGATAAAATGTCCCTAAATTCAAGTTTTTATTATTGAAAATATTAAAACGAGCTAGTATTAAATGAACGCCGTTTGGTCGCTTATAATATAAATTTATTTAATCCTAAAAATATCGACTACTAGCTAGGTGACAACTATACAAAGAAATTGGTCAATATTTTTATATGATGATAAACACTTATAAAACATTTTATTCATATAACAATTCTAACAAAATTTCTAAGAGTAAGTTTTATAAAATTAATCGCCATTTGATTCCCAATTCAACCAAACTCATCCAAATTTCACCAATTCATCACCATATGCATAATTATACACTTAACAACTCAAAACATCTCACTAAATGATGAATTTATCATCCCAAGCTTATCAATTTCACAAGCCCAAATCACAAGACTAACATTCAATGCATCATATATAATATTTTCACTATCAATTCAATATCATATATAATATTTTCACCATCGATTCAATACATCATATAATAATTTTAACTATCAATTCAATATATATAACAAATATATAACAAAATAAAAATAAAAACAAACAAACCAACCCGACTGACGACTCATGGAGAGGGCGGCAACAAGGGCGGGCAATGGCACACATGGCGGATGGCATGCGATGGCACAAGACAGCGGGTTAAGGGGCAAGTGTGGGGTGGGGGGTGGTGCGGGGTGGGTAGGTGTGGGGTGGGGGTGGGGTGTGGGGATGGGCGGGTGTGGCGGTGGGGCGGCGGGCTGGGTGGGGCAGCGGCGGGGGTGGCGGCGACGGGGGTGGAGGTGGGTGTGGCGGGCGGTGGTGGGGCGGGGCAGGGCAGCGGTGGGCTGGGTCGGGGAGTGGGATTACGACGGCGACGGCGAGGAGCGCGGCAGTGGTCGTGCACGGGCGGCGGCGCAAGGGTCATGGGCTCGATTTGGGGTTGGGAGGATGCGCATTTCGATATGAAATTGGGAAGAAAGCCCGTCTGTAATTAAACTTTTAGCGGCGGATTAGCGACGGAAATATCCGTCGTTATATTTAAAACCCTCAGAACGACGGATTAACGACGGAATAATGCATTTAACGACGGAATAAGTTTAACGACGGATAAATATCCGCCGTTAATTTACGCATGTAATATAAAAAATCAAAATATTTTAATTTAACGACGGACTACAATCCGTCGTTAAATTAGCGATTACATTACGACGGATATTCCGTCGCTAAAATTTTGGGAATAAAAATTGAAATTAAAATTAACGACGGATTTTGTCCGTCGTTAAAATAAATTAAAAAACTAAAAAATCCGCTTATTTTACTTACGGATTAGCGACGGATTTTTTATCCAATTTAAAAAAATAACAAAAAAAATTAAATTTAACGACGGATGGTGTCCGTCGTTAAATTTAACGACGGAATAGCGACGGAAATGCCGTTGTTAATATTTCGCGCGAGAAATCCCCGCCATGTTACGTCGCTGATCCGTCGCTGATCCGTCGTAAAAAAAATTCCTTTTTAATCCGGCTCTAATCCGTCGCTGATACACGACCCGCATTTCGGCCGTCGCTAATCCGTCACGATCGGTCAGATTCTTGTAGTGTTATGGCGCCTTTTTCCGATATGGTACTACATATTAGTATATTACAATGCGGCGTTGCCCATCTCCTATCTTTTCAAGACTAGTTGGGCTTGAGACCACACCATAAAATCTTTCTTTCGAGCTTCCCTAGCACTCGCATCGATGGTCGACTCTCCAAGAATCGCTTCAAGGTCAGAACCGAGATGGGGATTATAGCCTTCGTAAATTTTTCGTGAAGTAACCTTTTCGATGAGGAAGAAGTTGTTGTTTGTGGAGAAATGGGAGGCGAGGATGATTTTGAAGGTTTTCTATGATAATGCTATGCATAATGAAACCACAAATGCATAAGCCGCCATCATGAATTTGAACTTATCTTTTTAGAGGCGTAAATTGCAACGAATACATAAAATGGGAGCGATGTTTGAGTTCTCAGTAAGATTTCAATGTGTGGTTGTTTGAATAATAATAATAATAATAATAATAATAATAATAATAATAATAATAATAATAATAATAATAATAATAATAATAATAATAATAATAATAATAATAATAATAATAATATAGAAAAAGGGCCTTGGTGACAAAATGTAGATTGCCTATTATATCCTTAATATATATCTAATCTAAGGACAAAGTGTAATATATTATATTATATGTATAAGATAAACAATTTATTAGATATAAAATAAATATTTAATTATTATGATAATAACTAATCATAGATATTTAACCTCGTCATGGATTCCTATTTGTCACGGATTCCTATTCATTGTACTTGTGTTATATATATCACTACAAAATATAATTAACAATGACGGAAAATTCCGTCAAGAAACCTGTCTCGATCCGTCGCTAAAATGGATTAGCGACGGATTAGCGACTAATACGGGGTCATTGAAACCCGGTTGCTAAAACGTTTAGCGACGGAATTATGTCCGTCGCTAACAAATAGCGACGAACAATGACGGAAAAGTCGGCCGCTAATCTGCGACCTAAGAACGGTCGTCTCGATATAAATACCGTCGTTAATGCGATGCTAATCCGTCGAAGTTAGCGACGGATTAACGACACAACTATTCCGTAGCTAAAACTTCCGTCGCTAATCTGTTTCTAATTAGCGGCGGTGCAAAGTCCGTCGCTAAATTTATAGTTTTTTTCTATTGCGTAAAAATATTCCGTCAGAACTGCCGTCAGAGGCTGCTCTATTCCGCCGCAAGTCCGTCGCAATTTCTCGTTGGTTCGCTTATTTTACGTTGTTAATCCGTCTCTAAACCGTCGCTAATCCGCCTTTAATCCGTCGCTAATCCGTCGCTATATTTACGTATTCTCGCGACTTCAATTTCAATTTTGATACCAAACCTGCTTTTCAAACAACCAACCCAAACAAATATACAAACAACCAATTTCATCCAATTCAATCTATTCAATCCAACCAAACAAACCAATTCCAACCTCCAACCAATTCCATCCATACAATACAAACTATGAAAACAAACCAATTCAATCCATATAATACAAACTATCGAAATAAACCAATTCAATCCAAACGGCGGCGATTTCAATCCAAACAAAATATTTCAATCCAAAATACAAGAATATCCAAACAATCCCATAAAAACAATTCTAAATCATGCGATAAGTTAACAAATTCATAATACAACCCGAATATGACGAAGTGAGGGAAAACGGAGCTCATATCACGAGGGGGGAACGGAGCTGGCCATGAAGCGCCTAGGCCTCCTCGCCGAGCGCTTTGAGCTCGAACTCTTTCTTGCGCTATCTCGCTCTCGCCTCACTTGCATTCTCGCCTCAGATGCCGGTATGCCGCCACCGCCAATCGGGCCTCCGGATCCGATATCCGTTGTTGATAAGCGGTGGATCGTGGTGGCACTCTCCACCGAACGAGACGACGCTTCGCTCGCATGTATGCCCGTGATAGAGAACCAGCTCCAAACATCCTATTCTTTTCTTTGAGGAGCTCCCAAGGACATTTTTGAGAATTTGAGTCCTATCTCGGCTGCCTCATCACTCCCCTGATTGGCTCAACTGGTCACCTGCTCTCAACCCGCCTCGTAATATAATTTCATACAATTATTATTTAATTAAATGCTCGTTGTTGCGCTTAACGAATATACTTACCGCGATACTCCGAGCTTTCCTGTCAGATAGCTCCCGTCGCTTGGTGGCATGATACTTCGAATACATCCCATCGACATCTTCTACGGCCACTCCACGCCTCTTGCCTATAAATAAGTCAAACAAATTAAATAATTAATAAGTATCACGATTCTTAAATAAATTTACTATATCTAAAACTTCAAAGTATTTACAATCTCTCTCGTGATACTCGAGTGCAGTAGCGTGAGCCACCCCGATGCTTGACTATCTCAAGCATTCTCGCCATCCGGCTCGGACATCCTGCTGTCGCGGGCCTTGCCGTCTTCTCTTCGACGTCCGTCCGAGCCCAATATGCCTTCCAATTATCCCAATCTCGCTGTGGATAAATGGAGGTGGGTCATGAGTCCTTCCGCTTGATCTTGTGAACAAGATCTTTATAGCTCGCGGCCTTTGCGCACCAAGAGGAATAGACTGGGCATCATCCATCGTATCATCCCAATAAAATGTTTCGCAAAAATATATGATTACAATATGCAAATTAAGGTCAAATCATAAATTACTTGATTATAAACAACACGAACCTTGAATTGATCGAAATAAATCGCTTGAACTTTGGGGTACCAATTTCCAATTGAAGCCGCTAGATTCATGAATCTACGGAATGACTCGTAATCACGCTGGCTATATCATTGCTCGGACACAAAATGCTTCAATTTATTGGAAATAAAGACATCGAATGCTACAATTTATTTAAACCGAGACATACAAGAGATAACGCCATACCCATTCACAATGGCTATCTTCTTCATCCCTCTCTAGATGGCACTCACCACCGCCGAGGGGGGATCAGGAGAGAGTGCTCCATGCCTTCTTCTAGGCTGGCGGGTGAAGGCGAGCGTGTATGACCCCGAGTGCCTCCTACGTGATGACATCTCGCAAACAAATGTAAAAATATCGTATTAAAATTCACAAATAATACATATCATAACGCTTTGTGTGCATACTAGAAAATAAAACGCTTCTTGTGCATACTAGTGACAATTATCGTCGTCTTCATCATAACGCTTTGTGTGCATACTAAAAATGCTATAAATTCACAAATAATGCATATCATAATATTTTGTGTGCATACAAAAATGCTATAAATTCAAACCCTATTCATCGTCGTCGCCATCATCATCATCCAATGTATGATTATCTTCCGACTCGACAATTCAACTTCATCATCCTCATTATCGATGTCTCTTCAATGTCTATGAGTGTACCATCGATGAACTAGTGTCGTGTCCTCATCCACAACGACATTAGTAATCGAACCTAACGCATCCTCTTGAAAATGGGAAGGTACTATCGATGCGTAACTCTCATCCGAAACTTCCACATTAGATCGAGCTTAATTTTGCATACTTCCCACCACTCTTCTTAGATTGTTTTAAACTCGATATGCACAATAGTATACTTGAATGGCTTGATTGGCGAGGATAAACGGTTCGAACTTGTTATATCTTCTAGTATGATTTATCAAACCAACTTGTACTCGGAATGAATTGATAACCCCAATCGTGAAGGATCAAACCACTCGCGATCTAAACAATGTTGTGGTCTTCGTTGGTAGCCCGTGATATTCCAACTCACAAACCTCTAATAATCGCCCATAAAAATCGAGTTCTTCGTTGGTACCATAAGTTTCACCTTTAATGCACACTCCACTATTCATAGTTGATCTTTGTGACCCATGTTCTAATGTGTGAAATTTGTAACCATTTATATAATACCCTGGGTACGTCTTAATTAGAGCTGAAGGCCCTTTGGCAAGAGACAATATGAACGGATTCACAATGTTGTTAGTATGATCTTTGACCTATTATTAGTAAAAAAACGATTAGAATGACTAAACGTACATATTAAATATTTTCTACTAATAATCATCAGAACACTCACATATGCCTCAAACCAAAACGGGAAGTCTCTTTCAATCGACCTTTGAATATCAGAGCTAGAGATCAGTGGATTTGATCTTTTCACATCTTCGGTGAATAAACTACATCAACATATATTTACGAGCCTAGTTAATAATAACAATAATAATAATAATGTGGAATGAATTCTAAGAAAAACTCGACACTTACGCCGTAAATGTCTCGCAACTTCAACACGCTTGAGCAACACGTATAAACGAAGCAAGATCATATTCTCTACTATCCAAATATCTCGTTGACATATTTCCAAAAGGTCTCGCCATCTGCTTGAAGATTTGAAGCATATCTGGATAGTCTTCGTGCCTAATCTCCGCTGACCATGATGCAAATCTCAACTTCGCTCTTACGTGATCATCAAAATAATACGAGCAAAATGTCGATGCTTCTTCTACTAAGTAAGCATTGCGATAGAACCTCAACCCCGGCTTTATTTCAGACGTTGTTCTTCAACTTACGTAAGTATCTACAAAATTAGAACGTTGTTCTTCAATTTATATATATATATATATATATATATATATGTGATAATATACTGAGCAAGACTTTTCAAATGGATACATCCATCGATTGAACAGTGCCTCGCAATACGGGCTTCATCGCTAGATGAACCGGAAGATGTTCCATGGAGTCAAGAAACTAGGGGAAAATGCGCCAAGCTTGCATAAAATCACGGAATATTTTCTTGAGCCCGCATGCATCATCGAGCCCTATGTTTCGAGAAGTTAAATCTTTGAAGAATAAAGATAATTCATATGTTTTCCAAACATTGGGTGGGAGAAGTTCGCGAAATGCAATCGGTAGAATTGGTCACGATGAAAATGTGACGACCATGACTCTTCATCCCAAACATCTTCGCTTTGTCATGTCTACACATCTACCCATGTTCAAACGTACCCATCTGAAATCTTAAACCTCTTACCCACTCACATAAGACTTTTTCTCACGATTGTCAAGTGTATAAGAAGCCTTGGATATTTTCCTGCTGATTCATTCATCGTCAACTCGTCTCAGAGCAAAGATAAATTAAGTTCTTCTCTAGATTTGCTCGTATCTTTTGTCTTCCTCGACATTCATGATCGTGTTGAAGACATTATCGAACACATTCTTCTCTATGTGCATGACATCCAAATTATGCCGAATCAAAAGAGAACTCAAGAAGGTAGATCCCGTAAAATACTTCTTTTCTTCCATCCGCTTGTAAACCGCTGATATTCTCGCTATTTATTTCATCATCGCCAATCTACATTACGAGACTAGTCCCATACCCATAATTAGTGATGTAAGCTCATCTCCGATCGATCGCTCGTGGATCGTTAGTAATCACCGTGTTCTTTTCGAAACCTCTTCGATCCCTTCGAAATGGGTGATTAGAGCTAGAAATTTACGATGGTTATCAAACCATGACCGCTACCACTTTTAGCTAAAGTAAAAGCATCAGATACTCCATGCAGTCGGACAAGCTAATCTTCCAATTGCATCCATCCGCATAACATAGAGTATGCGAAGTCACTAATTGTCCAAAGTAATGCAACGTGCATTTGAAAATTTCGCTCAACGATACATCATAAGTAAGAACGCCGTCATCCCACAAATCTATTAACTCGCTATCAATGGTCGCAAGAACACATCAATCTTCTCCTTCGGATTACGCGGTCCCGCACTAAGATCGTAAGAAACATGTATTGCTCCTTCATACACAGCCACGGGGAAGATTATAAGGGTCAAGATAACGGGCCATGATGAATATTGCTTTCCGATCGACCGAATGGCTGAAAACCGCTACTTGAGAGTCTCAATCGCACGCTACTAATTTACGATGCAAATAAGGAAACTTCGTGTTCAAATGTTTCCATGCAATTGAGTCCGCGGATGACGATGACCCCATCATCGACCGACGATGCATGCCAACGATATTTTCCGGCTGTAGCATTGGATGCATATAATCTCGTAGTCGAGGAGTTAGAGGAAAATAATACATCTTTTATATGCTACTTGTGCTTTCCGTCGACTTCCACCACCGAGTATTGCTCTTGAAACGAGGATGGTTACTGAATTTCAGCTCGTCAATTCGTAATCTTCGCGCCAATAAATCATGCAATTAAATGGACAACAATCAATTTTGTGTGCAGCAACCCCATGCCACGCAACAATCTCTTCGTGTCAGAAGTCATCAGCACGCAATTTCCATCCGGATGCGACTCTTCATCGCCTCGATATTTGATCAAAACCCTTCTCGAATGTTGTTCTCTGCTTCCAACTCGTAAGTCGAGCCACAAATGATAATTGTGTATGATCCGAGCAACCCGCCACAAAGGTTTATCGGCAGATTCAACATATCGTAAAATTTTTTGCATCGAATTTGCTCCTCTTCGATCTCGTCAAATTGAACTGTGGACCAGCAAAGATCCACTACCATCGTATGATACGTATTTGGTTGACTAACATCCGAATCCACAACATTGTGCCTACTTGTGGTTGTCTCTCCTGAAATATCCATGTGTGATAATTTGGAATAAATCCAAATTTTGATAAGTGAAATCGCACAAGATCTTTCTTCTGATAAGGTATATTCTTACACTTCTTACACGGACACTTGATTTTCTCTCCATCCGCGAATAAAAACTGAGCACTAGCGAATTCAATAAAACTTTCAAGTCCATCTCGAAATTCAATATTTAATCCACCAACCGAACTAAACCTCTTATACATCCACTCACGATTGTCATTCATTCTTCAAGCTCCTAATTATAAATAATTAATTAAACATGTTCAACATAAGTTTTACAATATAAACTAATTATACACTCATAACTTAGGAATATGTTAATTCATCTATAAAGTAGTTTCTTGTAATGACATCTCATACAAGGACATATATGGACCACACTCATTTAGAAAATATGATCACACTTAATTATTAAATAATTATGAAATATGAAATTTATTATGATGGATTGCGACGCTTAAGGAAGAATAAGGAGATGGGTTTGTTTTATTTAAAAAATGGAGATGAGTTTGGGTTATTAATTCATAAAATTTCAAGACCCAAAATCCTTTCATCGCATATGAGTAAGAAAATTTATTTATTTCATGTTTATAATTATAAGGAAAATTGCGCTTTAATATCCCAAATTATCGACCTTTTAATAAAAATATATCGAATTATTCACAATTACAATTAAATTTTAAACTATCACAAAATGATAAAAATGTCCCTAAATTCAAGTTTTTATTATTGAAAAATATTAAAAAATGAGCTAGTATTAAATGAACGTCGTTTGGCTGCCTATAATATAAATTTATTTAATCCTAAAAATATTGACTACTAGCTAGGTGACAACTATACAGCAAATTGGTCAATATTTTTATATGACAGATAAACACTTATAAAACATTTTATTCATATAACAATTCTAACAAAATTTCTAGAGTAAGTTTTATAAAATTAATCGCCATTTGATTCCCAATTCAACCAAACTCATCCAAATTTCACCAATTCATCACCATATGCATAATTATACACTTAACAACTCAAAACATCTCACGAAATGATGAATTTATCATCCCAAGCTTATCAATTTCACAAGCCCAAATCACAAGACTAACATTCAATGCATCATATATAATATTTTCACTATCAATTCAATATCATATATAATATTTTCACTATCGATTCAATACATCATATAATAATTTTAACTATCAATTCATATATATAACAAATATATAACAAAATAAAAAATAAAACAAACAAACCAACCGACTGGACGACGGACGGGAGACGGAGGCAAGGCGGGCCGGGTGGCGGAACGGCATGGATGGCTGTGGCATGTGACAGCCATGTGTGAGGGTTAGGGGGGGTGTGGGGGTGGGGCAGCAAGGTGTGGGGTGGGGCTGTGGTGTGGGGTGGGGCTGTGGTGTGGGGATGGGGCATGGGTGTGGCGGTGGGCGGGCGGCAAAGGGTGGGACAGCGGGCGAGGGGCATGGCGGCAGGCGTGGAGGTGGGTGTGGGCGGCAGCAAGGGGCCGGGGGTGGGGCGGGAGGCGGGTCGGGGAGTGGGCGACATGACGGCGGGGAGCCAGGCGGTGGTCGTCGCACCATGGGCGTGAGGTGGGGCAAGGTGGGATTTGGGGTTGGGAGGATGCGAATTTCGAGATATGAAATGGGAAGAAAGTCCGTCTGTAATTAAACTTTTAGCGGCGGATTAGCGGCGGAAATATCTGTCGTTATATTTAAAACCTCAGAACGATGGATTAACGACGGAATAATGCATTTAACGACGGAATAAGTTTAACGACGGATAAATATCCGTCGTTAATTTACGTCATGTAATATAAAAATCAAAACATTTTAATTTAACGACGACTACAATCCGTCGTTAAATTAGCGACTACATTACGACGGATATTCCGTCGCTAAAATTTTGGGAATAAAAAATTCAAAATTAAAATTAACGACGGATTTTGTCCGTCGTTAAAATAAATTAAAAACTAAAAAATCCGCTTATTTTACTTACGGATTAGCGACGGATTTTTATCCAATTTAAAAATAACAAAAAAATTAAATTTAACGACGGATGGTGTCCGTCGTTAAATTTAACGACGAATAGCGACGAAATGCCGTTGTTAATATTTCGCGAAAATCCCGCCATATTACGTCATCGATCCGTCACGATCCGTCAGAAAAAAAATTCCTTTAATCCGCTTTAATCCGTCACGATACACGACCCGCATTTCGCCGTCGCTAATCCGTCATTGATCAATTTGATTCTTGTAGTGTATTTAATAGTACTTATCAAATTTAGTTTAATTCATCATATTTTATTTTATTATCATATTTATAATATTTAGTTTTATATGTTAATGTAAAACTTAAAAATATCTCTTAAAGAAAAAGAAAAAAACTACATTATATCTCAATAAAAATGTTGTGCACTTGAATTTAATTTAAATAAGGCTTTATATATGAAATATTGCACATGAATGCACATATTATACTGTGGTATAAAAATTCAAAAAAGAGAGTATAAGGTAGTAAAAAGCTAGCGGTGTTTCATTACATATAATAGGAGTATATGCGATTTCGATCTTCATCCACTTTCTTAATGTTGAATTATTATGCATATGAAAATTATTTAATTTAGATATTCTTTTAGTTTAAAATAAATATTGTATTCACTTACTTGTAAAGGAATATGGTCAAGTAATATATAACTTTTCAGATATACCAAACTACAAATCTATCATAAGGTACCATAATCTACAATATGATGGTAGTAACTAAATTAGAAATTTGTCTAAAATTTATATATAAAATTATTTTTAATCGCTAATGAGTCATTTATATATATGTATACTTATTGCAACTATGACGTGATTAGAATCAAATTAAGAATAATTACCTATTTTACAATAATTTATGAAAATAGTATCACTTCAAATGAAATTTAAATAGTGAACAAAATGTCAAATAATATAATTGAAAGAAATAGCCAGAAGAAATTTGTAGGAGCATCAAAAGGAAGAAAAAACCTTGAAACATATTTCAAGATGAGCTTCAGATAAAGTATATGTTTAATAATAATTTTCCTCAAATGCCTCTTAGTTAGACCGAATAGTGTAGGAATTATGGGAATATAGTCATAGAGTAAATTTTGTAGAATTTAATTAAATGGTTAATTTGAGTGTATTAAAAAATGAGTTCAACTTAATTCGACCCTATTACAATCTTTATTTTTTATACAATCTATTAAAGAATTACTATATGCATATGTAACTAGGGGTGAGCATTCGATCGGTTCGGTTGAAAATCGAACCGAAAATCCAAAATCGAATTAACCAAAATGTTCAAAATTTCAACCGAACCGACCAAGCTTTTTTTCCAAACCGAATCGTAGTTAAACTTCGATTTCGGTTCGCTTTAGTAACCAAATTCTAATTATTATTTCAATAAACCGATCGCTAAAATTAATCCGA
Source organism: Salvia rosmarinus (assembly GCA_036937905.1). Classification (NCBI taxonomy): domain Eukaryota; kingdom Viridiplantae; phylum Streptophyta; class Magnoliopsida; order Lamiales; family Lamiaceae; genus Salvia; species Salvia rosmarinus. The sequence continues at coordinate 9,280,919 of CM072818.1, forward strand.
AAATGATAAAACCATAAATTTAACAATTCAACAATCTAACCTTAAATTCACAACATTCATAGTATAAATCAACTATCAAATACTAAGAACAATAAATTAATATTGAGATAAATTAATCGTTCTGCAACATTTAGATATAGCACTTTATAAAATAATATATTTTAAAAATATTTATAATTAAATATGATTAAGCCCACTAACTTTTAAATTTAATATTGTTACCATTTAGTTTAATCCATATGTGCCCATAATTTTTAATAATTTAATTTAATATAGTTTTATATATATATATTTAATATATATTAATAAAAACTTCGATTCGGTTCGGTTTAGACCGAAATTTTGGAATGCTAAACCGAACCGATCTGAAAAAAATTCGATTTTCAAAATTTGCATCTAAACCGAAATCGAAGCTGTTAAAAACCGATCCAATCGACCAAATTATCACGGTTCGATTCGATTATCCGGTTGGATTCAGTTTTGCTCACCCCTAGGATATGTAAGCTTATAGGAGTAGTTTTACAAATTTCCTAATATTAATTAATATTATTTTAAAATTTCTTACAATATTCAACTCTAATAGTTAATTATTGTGAATCTCATGAATTGTATGCAATATGTGCGCATCATATTTTGATAACAACAACAAAGCCTTCATCCATTATGTTTATCGTATTATCCATTGTGAACACGATGAACCTTTGACATAATACCATCAATATTATAATTAAAAAAAAGAAAAGAACAATATTCTTAAGACACAAGCAAGAATATGATTTCTTGGTTTATCCACCTCAAATCGAAGAAGCTATTTGGTCATGGGTACAAATCTTCGTGACAAAATATAGATTGTCTATTACATCCCTATTACATATTTAATTTAAGATCAATTATGTAAATTAAATATTATATGTCTATTATATCCTAGACCTTCAAGCGTTTGATTTCTACATTTTGATCTAGCCACGAGGTTTCTTCTCATTCTACTTTACTATTTTTGGATGCACTGAAACTTTGTAGTAGCTTGATGATAAACAAGCCTTAGAAAATAATATTTTTAACTAAATCAATATTACCTTGATTTCACCGGTCAGACTATCTTTGTAGTGTGTCACTCTTGTTCTGCTGTCTTTCTTATTAGGAGTGGAAGCTGTAAACAAATCTCAAGCCAGTGAAAATAAAACTTTTGAAGTATTGTCATAAGAAATCGTATGATATATCTTACGTAAAATGGAATTAGTCGTATAACTTTCTGGAATCAAATAAATTAATCCTATTAAATGACATGTTCGCGTTGCTCGTACCATCTGCTTGTAATATTAAAAGATTGAGTTGTGATGCGTATATAATCTTATCGCACCAGATTAAGTGCAATCACTATGATAAATTGACACTCAGTTTTTTATCTGTTTACTGAGAGAACAATCTCCTTTTTCTCTGGAGAATCTTACCACCACTCTTTTGTCATGCTGCTATTCATATCGCCGGCGTTTCTCTTTGGCAACGCCACATTTCAATGTAATTTTTCTTGGCAAACATTCAACGTCAAAAACACAAATACAATAATTCATGATAATCAAACTGATAAGATTAGTTTGTACATAATATTGAACATGGAACGAAAACTGATAAGACTAGCTCAACACATTATTTGCTTAACCAGAGATCTCAATCATACTTCACTTCTGGCTTCTTCTTGGCTTCCTCCATGACCGCCTTCAACTGATCCAAATTGAGCATTCTCCGGCAGCCTCAAGCGGCGGAGGAACTTGCCGCTGCTCGTCAGCATCAAGACAAACACACATACAGAGTAACTCTAATTTCATACAACATGACAAATAAAACACACTGAATCCACAATTCTTCATAATTCTGCTTAACCAGAGACATCAATAACCTTCACTTGGGACTTCTTGTCAACTTCCTCCTTGGGCACCGTCACCGTCAGCACCCCATTCTCCACTGCCGCCTTCACCTCATCCAACTTGGCATTCTCCGGCAGCCTGATGCGGCGGAGGAACTTGCCACTTCTCTCCTCGCAGTGCCACTTGGCGATCCCCTCCCCCTCCTCCTGCTCATTGCTCCTCTCTCCACTGATCTGGAGAATTCTACCACCTTCAACCTCAACCTTAACTTGCTCTTTCTTGAAACCGGGGACATCCACCTTCAACACATGCGCCTTCACCGTCTCCTTCCAGTCAACGTTGGCGCTGCCCGCCTCGCCACGGGAGGAGAGCTTCTCTTCAACCATCGGTCCTTTGCCTGCCGCACTCTCATCCCAAGAGACCGTTTTCGACACCACGCGATTGCTTTGAGCAATATTAGTAATGTACACGGTGGTTTCCCCTCTCTTATCAACAGGAAAACGACTCGAAAAATCCACTTGAAATGGACTTTTCACCAAACAGTAGTGGAACCTATACATCAGAGTTACGTTTGTATCCCCACGCATCACACCAGATCCTCCGATGTTAACATCAATGACAAACGAATCACACGAGTCAGACAAAGGAACACAATGCCCAGGGAAGTAAGAGAAATAAATCGGACCATCACATAAAGTTGTTCGAACCTTCCCTAACATAGAGTCCTCATATTTTACAAATCTCATGTCACGAAGACATAATATTGCAGAGATGTTGGAACATAGTTTTGTTGGTTTCAAACCCACCCGAATCATTCCAACACCAACGTAGCCATAACGAATTTGATGTACTCTTCTACGATAGCTAGAGAAGAGTGGAAACGTTGCGGATCCTTCCTGTAAAGGAATTTCTTTCTCCACAGTTTTAACTCTATGGTCAGGAAAACAACCGAAACAATCCCTTGGCTTAAAAAAATCTGAGGCTGAAGAAGGAGGCAGTTTCCAATCTCCAAGAGATTTTTCCAAATTTTCCGAGATCATCGTTTTTTTGTTTTTGTTAGAATTCTTCATATTATTGCTGCTATATATATATATTCTTCTAAGGGATAAATCTCTATGTAATATATTTATACAAATTATAGCCCAAGATTTATGAATAAGAAGAATTATAGGTACAGCAGACTTACCTGAACATCAATCTAGCACCATTTTAGACATTTATTAGTTGCAGCTAGAGAGAAATGGAAAATCAAAGGAGTAATCGCCGTTAGCTGATATCAAGCAGATATAAAAGGTTCTTAAATGAAAGGAGGATTCGCCGTTAGCCTTAGTATATATTAGCACCAATAATTGTGTTGAATCCGTACATCCACTTGTTGATTTTTGATATCAAGCAGATATAAAAGGTTCGAAGGAGGATTCGCCGTTAGCCTTAGTATATTAGCACAAAATAATTGTGACCAATAATTGTGTTGAATCCATCCGTACATCCACTTGTTGATTTTGATAGATTCTAGAAAATGCTGCTGCTTTCTACACTCCTTTGTCTTCTTCCTCTAATAATGGTTGGAATAGTAATTTCTACATCTTTTCCATTTGAGGATTCTATCATGATATTTGATTCTTTATCTATTATTATCATTATTTTATCAATTTTATCATTAAGAGACATAATTTGTTCTCCTCAAATATTTATAAACAAATTTATATAATTATTTTGTTCTATTAACATATTTACTTGTTTACATGTTAATGATAACGTATTATTTTCTAAAACTTAGTAAAAGTTAAAAAATTATGAATTTTTTTCATTTTTCTCTATTTGAAAAGATTGTTGTGGAGGATACACTTGATCTAAAATTTTTCGATTATTAAGTTTATAATTTCTTTATAAAATAGAAATATATTATTCCATATAAGTTGAGATAAACCAAGGAACAAATGATATCAACTTATTATGTTTTGTACATAATTTATAAAATTCTTCTTAAAATGATATTTTTCTTTAGAGTTAAAAATTTTTAAAAATCATTTTTAAACGTTTCCATTTGAATATATTAAATTATATTTGTATAATTTTTCTTACATGTGAACCAGGACTAAAATCTCAAACTATTTCTAAAATCATTAAATAATAAATTTCATTTATTATTCGATTATATCCGCTTCTTTAACATTATTATTGTTAATATTGATTCCTTTAACAATATTATTTTTCTTTATATATAATTTATCAATTTTATCTTTTTCTGAAAATTCCGATTCAGATGTATCCCTTACTTGATATGTGGATGCTCTAGATGGTGTTAAAGGTTGTTCTCCCTTATAATCTAAAGGTGAAATATGAGAATACATATTTTGGGACCTATCCATTCTTGATGATATTGATGGTCTATTATCCTCAAATTGTAATATTATAGTTCCTTTTGGTGTTTGTATTACATCTATAAGATTATTTTGTACTAATGATTGAGGTGTTATTGTTCGTTCTGTAGTCCAATTTTTTAGAAAAGTTATTTCTTCATATTTTATTTCCCCTTTTAACATTTATATACATTTGAGCTTTGGAATATATTAATGGCCCATGCTCCACTGGCCCAAATTGTAACTAGAGGCTAATGTATATTTTCATACGTTCTCCATTAAGTGTATATTTCAAAATAATTTTATTTCCAAAATGATCTATTTCAGAAACTTAAGTGCATATTTTTCACAGTAGCAGGATCACTATAACTGACTCCATTGAGTTCGAATATATTACAAATTTTTTCATTTTATTCTTATAATCATTATTAATTTTTCTTTTTAATTTTCTTGTAATAGTTAGGGATAACAAGAGTAATTTTATCCACTACGTTGATATGTGTATTTTGAGGTCATAGATACTTGGCTCATTTGGTGAGAAAGATACTGATTACATTATGCAGATTGGTTTTGTAATCACGGTTGACCTCTGTTGTATCCAATCAAGACAGAATGAGGCTATCGACCGCTATGTAACGTGGCGGTCGATAGCCTCATTTATCGTGCGCAGATTGGATACAAATCGAGTCAACCGTGAGTTACAAAACCAATCTGCAGCCGATTTTCTGCTAATCTCGCCTACCAAACGAGGCCTTATTAGGATATGATGGAGTATTATACAGAAACAACCGACTCCGGTATGTCTAAATGCATGCAGTGCATCAGTCATAATTATATCTTAATCATCATTAATAAATTCTAATTAATATTTTATGAATCTTAACTGAATTTAATTAAAATGAATGATAGTATTTAAATGCACACAAGTTTTGCCTATTATATAATAGGTCTAGTATACCTAAAAATAAGATATCTTGTAGTACCTGCTTTTCCAAGATCAATTAAAATATAGTGACAATTTGGCAATTTAAAATGCAAAGCATAAAACTGTAGTATGTCATGTTTCTTAGATTTCAGACCATGTTATCTTATCACCTACGATTTAACTAATAACCTACTAGGGTATTACATGTTCCTTTAGATTCTCGACAAACATGAACGGCTTAAAAATGTTAGAATAAATTGAATCTTAGGTTTTAGTTTTGCTTATATAATAGAACTTGCCAAATATAGGGATTAATAATAATAAATTTTATTTTTTGTCAAATTATATGATAAAAAAATAAAAATAAAACTAATACCTTTACTTAAAATGCAATTGTCAAGATTCGAAAGATAAAAAAAGAAATTATGATCAAAAACCTAATTTGATTGCTTAAAACTCAAAAATACTCCATCCGTTCTTTTCAAGTGTCCCATTAGAATTTTTTTCTTGATTTTTAATAAGTGTCATAATTCGCAATTTGAAAGTAAAATTATGATATATTTTTTATATATCCTTATCTGATACTTTTGAAATTTGATAATTAATTGTATGAATTTGTTTATCATGATAATTAATAAAGTTATACAGTATTTTTTTTTTAATAATATAATTTGATGGCTGTGACCGCTTATAAAAAAAATCGAGTATATTGATTGGTCATGGACCCCTTTTTCTCGTATTCGGAAAACACTCATAATTCCGAATGAATGGTAGGTGGTATGCTAAGGGGAAATTATTACATTCCTTTTTGGCTCTTTAATCCCACTTACAAAATTAATGTCACAAATTCTCACATTTTATTTTTTAAATCTCAAAATATTTGCAGATAAAATTGACCCTTCAACATATTCATCACAGCAATCCTCAAAGGTAACAAACTCACTGATAATTAATTAATAAAAAAATCATTATAATTTCCAGAGTCCAACTCTCATCTCGACTTTATGCAAATATAGCGTTGCAGACACGAGGCGCGTGCTCATGGGAATACCTTGAATATAGGGAGTGGTTTGTTGATAGTGTTCGTGCCTTTTGCGGATGGTGGTAAATTCTTTATTATCGTGATTATTAAAGACCTAAGGCTATTTATTCCTAGGGCTAGGTATGATTTCAACATTGTTTCCCACTAGCAAAATCTAGTTGTCTAATTTTGACTTCTTGCTTTTCATACAAAATGGGGTTGGACCACATAGTCACATACCTTCCAACATATGATTGGGTCATGGGCCCTTTTCTTTTCTTTCTTTTTTCCTTTTTGACATAATAGAAACCAACCGCAAATATTATTTTCTAAACACTCGATAAATCTTATGTTTCCATACAATAACTTGTAAACCAAATAGGACGGGTAAATCATACTTGAAAAACAAGGTGTGACATACTCAAACACATATATATATATATTAGTGAAGTTCGAACTTATGACATTTTAGTCATATGAACCCATTTTATTATTGGGTCATCCCAAATGAACAAGGTGGTGATTAGATGTAAAAAAGTAGTTTTATTACAGTTGTTATCCATCCTGTCTAAGATGGACCATCAAATAATAGGATGAACATTGGTTCTTAGCATTCTCTCTTATCTTACCATATTTTTCTTGATGATTATTCTTATCTACACTTTATTTTTAAAGATAATTTTTACTTAAAATTCTCTAATTATCGCAACCTTTGTCCCTATGGTCTCTTCTAATTTGTGTTTGGCTCCTTGGGATCAAGTGTTTAGAAGATTTTCTTTAACTAAGCCCCCTATAAGGTTACCAATAAAGTGGAGTAATACCTTTCATGGTACAAAATCAGTCCGCTGGGGAAACGAGATAGAATAAATTGAGGTTGGAAAAAGGTATGTGAACTCTTGCAAGTGGTCTTAGCTAGTGACAATTTCAGCTCTCTGCATAATAACAATGTACAGTTCTAATAATGAGATATGAGACATGAATGTTGTAATAGTAGTAGAAATGATTAATGCCTAAGATCAAACGTTTTGGGTTCACGCTCAAATTGTGATAGTATTTAATCCCCAAATCACACTTCAAATTCGAAAATATCCTGTTCTCCAAGGGCTATAAAAGGGTTTTGATCATTTTAATCCATTAGGGGGGAAATCGAAATATGTCAGATTGTCAGTCCACTAATAATTGTGACGTAAATAAAAAATTATTAACCAATTTAAAATTATAAAAACTTGTATAAAACCGTCTCGACGTGAAATGAATTAAGATTTTAACTAGTAATAATTCATGTCTCTTGGGTGTACTGGAGATTATAAAAAAAAATTACATGAATTTAAATTATAAACTAAAATATCCATCAATGTTATTAAAAGCTAAATGATATAGTGAGAGAAAGTATATGATATATGCTATAATCTATAATTTTATTCTAACAAATATGCAAATTATATAATGCATGTTTTAGGTAGATTGGAGGTCAAAAGTTATAATTTAAATGTGAAAAATGTTAAGTTGAGCAGTTTGTCTATTATCTTCCCCGTCCCAACATTCATTGGTTCCTTTCTTTTCGCACGTAGATTAAGGAGAGTTGATTTTGTATGTAAAATAGTTTATGACATGAAATTAGAAACTTTTAGTGTAAATTGTTTCCTTTTTGGAAACGGACTAACTTAATGAGACGGTACAAAAAGGAAAACGAATGACAATAATGGGATGGATGAAGATTATAAAAGTACGTTTTCATATCAATTTTCATGTGCCTACAATATCTTTATTTATCTTAATTTCCAGGGATTGTTTAAAATTTATATATATATATATAAAATCTAAATTCATTATTTTTTCTGTTCTTCGCACGTATCATTTAGCATTAGGTATAAAATACCCTTAAGGTTCCCCCCAACTTAAATTAATTAAAAATAAATATATAAAAAGCCCAATGACTCAAACATTACATATACACTAATCAGAGCAGAACTTGATCTGATTTAATTTATAGCAAATACGCTAGCTAAGGACTAAGGTGAGTGATTATTGCGCTCATAGTCTGATAATTGAGAGTCTAAGTTTAGAACTGTTGGTGTACAAATACTAGTTGTTAGAAAATTAAAGTTTTGTGTTTGTCGAATAATGTAGTGATTAATGTGTGAGGTCAGAGTTCGAGTTATGCAATCTTTAAATTTCTACATTAAATTGATAAAAAAAAACTGGAACTGTATGAACAAATTAAACTATATTTTTCCGTTTTGGTAATATCTATTTACTTGATATGATATACATATGGGCTTGACCCATTTAAGCTAGCAGTAACCTAGTGAGCTCTCTTGACGTCAATGACCTGCTTTTAAGTTGATTTTGAACGGCCCAATATTGGGCTATTTTTTGACGATCTATTCGACTGCACAGATTTGAGATTATTCATTCACTTATTATAGTAATCAAATGACAAATGGGAAGTAGGAATGAAAAAGGATCGGATCTAAATCGGATTTTATTAGATTCAGATTCAAATCTAATTTTTTTTGCTTTGGTCCAAATCCATTGGATCCAAAAAAATGAGATCCAAGTCTATATCTATAAGTTCCGTATGGTCCAAGGATTAGACCCACATTCATATTTTTACCGCTTTTAAACTTCTAGCGTTCCAGTCATTTTTGGTGTGACTGTAAAATCCGACAGTGTGACGATAATGCACGGATGGAGATTTGAGATTTTAAGAGAGAGAGAATATAGTTGAGTTAGCTCGAATGTCTTTGAATTCAAATGCCGCATGTGAATCTTGGTGAATGGGGAGTTGCGGGTTTAGGGTCGTGACGAGGTTGTCGAAATTTGAAGAAGAATAGATGAGCTTGGCGATTGGGTCACCGGGATGAAACGAAAGAAATTTTGATTTCTGTGTTTTGAAACTGAAATATTCAATAGTCAATACTAGGATTATGAATCAAATTACATATAAAAATAAAAATAAAAATTGTATATTATAAATAAAATGGATCCATAGGTCGGATCTGGACCGAATATGGATCTCAAAAATTATAATCCAGATTCGGATCCAAAATTTAAAAGAGCATTCCAGATCCGTCTAGTCCTAATTTTGGAAAGTCCAGATACGAGAAATTGAATCTAAATCTACAATCTAGATCGAGTCCAAGATCCAATGTAATTCCTAGTGGTAAGAGTCAATCTCAAGTTAAAAGAGAGTTGACTCGGTATTAAATTAGACACATGAAAATTTTGAGCTAAAGTTTTCAATTACGAGCTAAATTTATTTTAGAAGAGGAAAATCAGCTTCACTCGGCTTGGCCCAACCTAGAAAAATACATTTACTTTTATTTTGGGTTGGGTTGGGCCATTATATTTTAGGTGTAATAGATTTTTGGACTTGTCCCATCCGATACTTTTGAGACACCTCTATTTTTGACTTCCAACATAATCAATTTGTGATGTGAGATTATTTTATGGTTTTTATGTTATAATAACATAATTAACCTTATTAAATGTGTCACTCTTGAAAGAAAACTTCCTCTGTGATAAGCTTTCTCCTAGCTACTTAATCGCTGAGTAATCGTAATTTTTTTTTATTCTTATAGAGTTGAAATGTGAAGGTTTCGGGGAAAGATTCCCCTTTTATGAAACAAAGATGTGATAAGCTTTAAATCAAGCTGTTGAGAAGAACTTTTAGAAGTGTTTGTCTTATGATTTATACATAGATGTATCATGTATACGAAAAAAAAATGATAAATAATATATACACGGATTGGGTAGAAGGAAGACTAAAAGAAAGTTCATGTAAGTGTATGATAAGCACGTGTTATTTTCCAAGAATTTAACCCCTTAATTTTTTTTTTTTGTAACTTAGATAAGGAAAACATAAATTTGTCGCAATCTTTGACATATTCTGCAACTAATTCATAATTTTCAATGTATAATACATTACTACTGATAATAACTACTTAACTACTAATTTAATCAACTAAAGATAAGCTGAAAATCAACTCATGCTAACTGGCGAATTGGTCAAAATATTTTTAGAGTTAGACGGAATTATATATAAACCAAATTATTCAAGCTTAATTTGTACTTATTTCAATTAAAATAATCTTTTAATTATTTTTTGAGGTCATATCAACTTAAGATTGTCTCTAAAAGAAATACTCTATTCATCGCTCAACTTCTTTACTGGTAATCTCCGTTACAAGTTTTAATAAAAGTTGTTGAATATATTATAGATAGAGTAAGAGTCCCACATTAATATAGTATTAATTAAATTAATAGTAGGTTATGAGGGGTAAAATGTAAAAATAAATGATGTTGTTGATGGTAATAAATATGAAGTATTTTCTGGGATAATTTTTATAAATGGAATATGATTAAGTTTGGGGAACATACCAATAAGGAACTAAGAAAAAAAATATAAGGGATGGATAAAGTATATAAGTCATCAAAATATTGTCTTTTTGCCATATGAAAGCAAAATTTTATTACAAACTTCAACAAAAAATTAATGATATTGTTCTTCTAGTTTTTTATGGATAACAAAAAATTCTCATTTGCCTTTTGTGTGACCTCACACAATTACCTATCTTTTTTTTTAATGGAACAAATGCAACCTCTAAGATGTTTTTGGATAAATTCAAATCAAATTTACTCATAAAATTTAATAGTCTGTGTAGTATTGATTCATCAAAGATAAAATCGAGCTTGAATATGATGTTTTTGACTTTTTCCCTTCAAAACATTTGGAACTCATCAGTCAAGTAACGATCTGATAAGTGTAACAAAATAAATATATATGTGTCTAATTAATATATTAAAGACATATAAATCTAAGACTTTATATGTCTTTCGTTACCCTTCTTTTATCAATATCAAAAGAATTGTAAGAAGAATGATATCGAATCAAAACAAAGAAAACATAGAAAATAAATATGAAATACATAAATATCAGTCATGTAAAAAAAATACTAATTAGAGTTTAATATTAATTAATTGTTGACGAGATAAATTTGTTTGAATAAATTCACATAATTAGGGCATGTCATAAACTAAAACTCATACTCCGATAAGCAAACAAAGCGGATCACTAATTTTTTTGAATGGAAAACTCATATTAACACGAACATGGAGTATGAAGAAGATCCTCCACAAAGAACGGGGGTTCTTCCCAGACATGCGGTGTATCAAAATCAAAAGCGTTTCTAGCTAACCTATGAGCTATCAAATTAGAGTTCCTTCTAATATTCCTGACAAAAGTATCCTCAAGATTGAGCAAAAGCTCACGACATATGGAAGCAAAACAACCAAGTTCGGATATATTCTCGCTACGAGAGTTAATAGCATTACATGCTATCTGACTGTCACTTTCGATGCAAAGATTTGTTGATGTTGAGACTTTTGATCCATGACAGGCTTCGGATACCTATAATCTCGCATTCTCCACTTTCACAAGCCCCTCGCCCGAATTGTCTTCGCGCGATGAAAGATCCTTTGTGATTGCGAAGACGGATGCCCATCTTGAAAGACTTTGATTCTTTAAAGAAAGGCGCATCAACATTGCACTTAGTCTCTAACCCTCGGTCAAGTCGTGCAATCTCTACATCTCACCCGGTTCGCACTCGCTTCATTACCCATCTCATTCCCATGGATCGCCCTGCATCGCCACCACTCATCACGACAAGCCACGGATAGGTGCAAGATCTCAGGAGTCGGGTAAAGCCCATTCCGCATAACATTGTTCCTCTATTTCCAAATCGCCATAAGACCATGCTAGCTTTAACATGCACATCATTAGAACTAATGTTGAGAATGAGGAATAACGCTTTAAAAGACGCCGCCCTACTCTCGTGTTTGAATAATCTCATCCAAGCCCATCTCCTTCCAAGACGCTTTGAATCGACAATAAATGAAGGAATGCCAAAAGTCTCCACCTCTTTCTGCATATCCCGCAGGCTCCCTCCACGTTAACTCCTCTACTCCAAAGCTTGGTTTTTGTAGGTAGGTTATCCTAGCTGCCCTCCACAAAAAAATCTTAACTTTCGAAGGGAGGTGCAGGTTCCATATAATATTCCATCTACCTCCATATGCCAAGTCCTCGTTGATGGTGAGAGAGCACGCAAGGTGATAAGCTGACTTCACCGAGAAGAAGCCATTTTTAGAGAAATGCCATATTAATCTGTCTTCCATAGGAGCAGAGGGGATTGGAGTATTGATAATAATATCCGCTTCCCCCTCGTCGAAAAACTATGTACCGTCTCTACATCCCACCTCAGATTTTCAGGGATCATAAGGTGCTTCACATTCATATCATGTAGTTCCTCCTGCGGAGCCGTAGTTGTGAAAAAATCCGCTTTCTCGAGCCGTGGATCGGTCGAACTCTAATCCTTTCACCATTTCCCACCCTCCATCTCGCACCCTCATCACTGTGTCTTGTGATGCCCAAATGCTCCTCCAAGTATAACTAGGGCGAGGGGCGGATCCAGAAGTTGATGATGGGGTGGGCTGAAAATAAATATTTTGAGTATTAAATATCATAAATGCTAAAATATTTCTTTGTTTTCATAAGTTGTCTTCATGATATTTCAATATACAAAATCCATCAATAATTGAGTTTATATTTATATTTTTAATAAAATTTCTTTCAATATAAACCATTCTTTAACGTAAACTTTAGGAAATTCATCAACCAAACCACTGGTAAAATTTGGCTGAGATAGAACTTGAACTTTGACAGCTTCGAATGGGCAGAGAGCAATATCAGCAAACACTTGAGCAGATGCAGCGCTGAGGAAGAATATGACACCTTTGTTTGACTAATTTTCCCGACTCGTATGAACCTTTGAGGATTCAGACAAATAGGATATTCCAAAAGCATCAATATACGTGTTCGAAATAATAGGCACACAACAATAAGGAGACACAAAATTTTAGAGTGGAAAACCTCTTAAAAGGAATGAGAGAAAAAAAATCATGGGACTATTAGAGTCGTTTAACTCCACTATAATCAATAATGGAACCGTACACAATCTTTTTTAAATTATATTAGAGGCATAAAAAATATCATACACTCGAAAATAAGCACATCAAGATGCATGGAATCAAAATCGAACAAAGATCAAGAAAACTATTACCAGAAATTCTCCTCTATTTAGATCGACAAAACCCAATCCTCGAAACTCAAAATCCGATCTCCATCGTCCAAAACGTTGGCCCAGATGTTGTGAAGCTTCTGTCCAAAAATCACAGTGATCTAACGGTTCAATCCTCAGAAAATGGAATTTTTCTGAACCTGCACACTGAAAATCCGAGAGGGAAAAAAAAGTTTACGAATTTTTCTGTTTTGGCTACTTCAATTTCTCCCTTCAAAAATAGTGGTTAACCCTTTTCATTCTTATAACCTTCTTATGGGCTTTTCTCATGGGTCAAAAATATAAAAAAAATCCAATAATAACAATTTTATTTAATTTTTAATTATTTTGGACTGAGCTAATTTTGAATTGGGCTTAATATAATACATAAACGGAAGAAAAGTTTGAGCTTGACCGGCTGGAGCCCGGTGCAACTACCCCCTAGATCCGCCTATGACTAGGGCTATGTCCAATGCTTACCGAGAGGAAATCGCCTCGTGAAATACTGCTTTCGAACCCGATAAACAAGGGCATCGAGATGCATCAAGATGCCACCCCATCTTACCTAACATGGCTAGGTCAAGAGTTGAAGACTACGGAATCCTGCACCACCCTTCTCTTTAGCCACACAAAGCCGATCCCATCTCATCCAAAGAAATACCACCCCGTGACTCGCATTTCTTGCCCCACCAAAAGTTGTTCATCACTCTTTCCAAATCGTTCAGAACACCGGAAGAAGAAAAATCGACATCCGTAAAGTTGGTATAGCTTGGGCCCACACCCTTTAGGAGAACCTCCTTTCCTGTTCTTGACAACTTCTTACCCCGCCAACCTTGAATCCGCTTCCATAATCTTTCACGTAGATGTCCAAAGATCTCCTTCTTTTTACGCCCTACAAGCCCGAGATATCTACCCGTGTTGAGGGGATGGGTGACACCCAGGATATTAGAAAAGCAAAGTTTGTCAGTCTCTTCGACGTTCCTACTGAAGAAAATACCAGATTTTTTGTAGTTAATAGCCTGGCCCGAGGCCGCTTCATAATCATCCAATAGGCACCGGAGCTTCGAGCATTCCCCAGATGTTGCTCTACAAAAAAACATGCAGTCATCAGCGAACATAAGGTGCGAGATAGACGGTCCAGAGCATCTAATTCTGATACCATGAAGGCTCCCCCTAGCCACTTCATGATTAATAGCGGCCGAAAGGCCTTCAGCGCAAAGAATGAAGAGATAAGGCGATAGAGGATCCCCTTGTCGAAGGCCCCTCCTCGGAGTGATCGGGCCTACCAAGTCTCCGTTCACCAGGACATTGTACTTAACCGACCTGACACACATGCACATCCACTTTCTCCATTTATCACAGAACCCGAGCCTCGCCAACACCGCATCCAGATAAGCCCAGTTAACTCTATCGTAGGATTTGCTAATGTCCACCTTAAGCGCTATGTCGCCGAATTTACCCCTAGTTCTGCATTTCATAGAGTGAATAGCTTCGAAAGCTATTAGGACGTTGTCTTGGATCGCTCTTCCTTTCATGAAGGCAGATTAAGCTGGGCCAATCAAGGATGGCAAGACCTTCTTTAACCTATTGCAGAGGATCTTCGAGATAATCTTGTAGAAGACGTTACAAAGAGAAATAGGCCGGAGGTCTTTCATGCTAGTAGGCCGATTGACTTTTGGTATAAGAACTATAGTAGTGTCATTAAGCCCCTCCTGAAGGCTAATCTCATCTAAACAAATGCAGCATTGCTAAAAATATCATCTTTCAAAATAACCCAAAAATGTTGATAAAACTTAGGATTGAAACCATCCGGACCTAGAGATTTGTTGGGGTGCATCTGAAAGAGGGCTTCTTTGATTTCCTCTATACGAAGAGGCCTAATGAGATCATCGTTATCAGCTTCGGTTATGGCGGGTTGCATTTTATTAAGGACCAGACCGTGGAGGTGATCAATGGTAGCCGAACTAAAAAGGTTCGAGAAGTAGTCCATCACTTCTAACTTGATCTCTCCAGTGGAGGATGTCCAAGTACCATCGGTTTTTTGAAGATTTTGGATTTTGTTGGCACGTCTATGGGCCGAAGCCATCGCATGAAAAAACTTGGTATTTTGATCACCCTCCTTCAACCAAAATTGCTTAGCTCTCTGCTTCCAATAAACCTCTTCTCTGATCAAAAGGATTTGAAACTCTTTCCTTGCCCTTACCGGGCAGCTCCCGATCTCGCATCGCCTCTACCTTGGAGGAACCTAATTTTAGATTGAAGGAATTCCTTCTTTGCACGGTCCATAGACCCTTCCTTCTTGTCCAATTAGCTAGCGAAGTAGACGTAGCAATGAGCCTCCATGATTCTAAGGCCTTCAATTCCTCCAAGAATCTCTCACCATATTCGGTAGCTCAAGGTCGGCACCATTTGTTCTCGAATCAACTTCCTATCGTAACTTCCCGCCTAACCCCTTCGCTTTTAAGAATAATAGGATAGTGATCCGAGATTGGAGCCAGGTAGTTTCAAGAATCTGCTTTGGAAATTTAGCCAACCATTCTCCGTTGGCCATACCTCCGTCCGCCTCTCTCAACCGTGAAAGCCGAGCCCGCCTCCTCGCCTAAGTGAATCGATGCTGCTTAGAGACAGATCAGATAAACTACTATCTAACACAGTCGATCTAAACCCAACAAGAAGCCAATTTGGGTGGGGAACTCTTCCTCGCTTGTCGGCTACATTCAGAAGATCGTTGAAGTCCCCATGATAAGCCACGGAAAATTATTCACATTGCCGAGATTGTGAAGGAGGTTCCAAGAGTCCGTCGTTTGCTCTTTCGTGGAAGCCATAGAACCCCGTCGCCTCCAATCCCTTTGCGGTCCAAAATTACGATATCAATGTGATTTCTCGAATAATCAAGATGTTGCACGATGATGCCTCTTCCCACAACATACATATACCCTCACTTCTCCCCACACAACAACCGCAAAGCACCCTTCAAAATTCGCCTAATCAATGTCTTCCACCTTTGCTTATCGCTAAAGTTTCGCAAAGGAAAATCACCCAGTCCGTGAACTCTTACAAACTCACACAACTTGAATTGCAAGGGACGACCCACTCTACAATTCCAAACAAGAAATTATTGGGATTGGCCGGTCCCGACCTCGAACCCGCCGCTAAAAAGAACTTCCCTCCGTCATCCTCGGAATTATCCAAAAGAAGAACATCGATCGTGATAGATTTTTTTTTTGTGTATAGTCTTTCCTCATTCGCCTCGCTCACGCTTTCTTTCATCACCAAGGCCATATTCGTAATTTTCATCTTGCATGGGGTAGACTTCCAACCTCGCCCATAATCATGCGCCGATTTTTAGACAGGCGGTTGCGGTAATCTCGTGAAGTTGGCACCAAATCTCCCGCCCGATTCCTCCCGTAAAACCGCCTCCCGAATCAACTTCTTCCGGGGTTACGCGATATCCACGGTCTTTCCATTCTATTTACGAACCGATTTGGGATTCCTTGCGATTTTGGGATGAATCCCATCACTTCCGCTCTGAAATCCAGCGTTTCCCCCTTGATTGTTGCGATCACGAACCGACGATGGAGGGTGGTAATCCTCTTCCCGGCCGTCTTTGCCACCGCTTGAGCGAAGCCATTTTGTATTTTCCATTATTCATGCCTTTCGATCAACCGCTTTAATCCAAGTCCCCCATTCCCTTTTGATCTCCGTGCTTTCCATGTCGAAGAGTTGCTCACAGAAGCTCTCTGTGTGTCCCAGACAGTCGCAGATGAAACAGAAAACATGCAGCTTTTCATATTTGAAGTTGACTGTGAAACTCACACCATCCCTACCTTTAATTTTCTTGCTTCTTTTCAAGGCTTCTGTCACCCTCACCGCTACCCTGATGCGCATGTATTGCTGCCAAACACCCACTGAGTTCGTAGCATCATACTCCAAGAAGACTCCTATGAAATTTCCTAGAGCCTTGCCTATGCTCTCAACTAAATACCCCGTCGGAAGGTCGTGGACTTGAACCCAGAACGCCAAAGTATCCAGTGGAACAAGCAGGGGGAATTCCCCATCTTCAGTCTATGGAGGATCAACGGGATGCTGCCGAACGTCCACGGTCCTCCATCCATTATCCTCTCCAAATCCACCGAATGAAAAAACTGAAATATGTATCGACCTTGCCCTATATCCTTCACAAAAAATCCTTTGCCCGGCCTCCATAGTCCCGCCATTCTGGATCTCATAAGGTTAAAGTTGATCGGTTGATCCGTAAGGAATCTGCCAACCAGGCAGAGATCCACTTCAATACTTGAAGCTTCCAGATCCGTGTCATCAAGGATGAGTTCCTCCTCTTCGCCATTGATGTTTAGGTCCGCCATATGGTTCTCCATGGAGAAAGATAAAAGCAACAACGATCACACAGCAAAAGATAAACGCAAAAAAAACGAAGGTTCTCAACGAGGAGAAGAAACGAAGGTTCTCAACCACTCATCATGGATTCCTATTCACAAGCAGATCACTAATATGAATTTGTCATAGTGAACAAACTTTGGCAAATCGCAAAAAGCTTACTGATCTTCCAAGAATGCGACTTTCTGTGTTCAACGTATTTTACCTTATGGGAAAAAAATTAAGCAGAATATCGTTTCATGGGGACCAAATCAATTAAATAACTAATCTGTTAATTAGTTCTTTAATATCTATAATTTGGCCCGTCATCAAATTATAGTATTAATGTGTGTGTTGGATGGAATATTGACAATATAGTATGTTGGAATATGGTTCATTGGAATATTGACAATATAGTATTAATATGTGTGTTGGTCTAGCGTATAGTGGTTAATAATTTTAAAAAATTATATATTTATCCAACACAAAGAATAGTATTCCCTCAGCTTACAAAAAGTGTATCACTTCGTGGAATACACTTTTGGTGGACACGTACTTTAATAAATTTGTTGGTAGATGATGTTTGAGTGGAGAAAAAATCTCACCATGTGATAAGTCATGAATAGAATGAATGATTTTTTGATAAGTAATGAATAGTTATGATGTTGAATAATAAGAAGAGGAAAGTAATACATTTTGGTGAACGCTAAAAATAGAAAAATGATTTACTTTTGATGGACATATAAAGTATTATTTAATAAATTGTTGTAGTTTTTCAAATCTAAATCGGATTCACTTTGCTAGTATAAGATAGTTGTGTTAGTAATCAAAATATATGTAGAATTAGTACTTGAATAGAGATAATAATGTGTAAATTAAAATTTTATTCTTCTTGTAATTAGATACGACGTAGTTTAGCTTAATTCCAAAAAAAAAATTTGTTATTAATGCCACCATCCCTTGGCTGAAAAGCGAGCTCAATATAGATATAAAAACAAAATCAAAATATTAAATCTTATTCTGTCAATATTGAAGCTTGAAAGTATGATCTATTTGTGAAATAAAATAATAGACAAACTTTGATCTAAAAAATTATATTAACCCTTAATAAAACAATATCGCTCTTACATTTTGTGCTTATTTGGTTTGTATATTTGAATCAATATGTCTATTATATATATATATATATATATATGATCGATCACTATTTCGTAAGGGAAATAAATGCGCAAGAACACCAAGGATTTACGTGGTTCGATCTATGAATAAGATCTACGTCCACGGAGAGAGAGAGAGTATTCGTGTATTGAATGTGTAAGAAGCGATTACAAAGAGTGTGAATGAATTATTTCGTCTAATCTAGCCTCTATTTATACACAATGTATTGACCTAGATCTTGAATCCGAAGTCTTCTCTAACTAGGATTCGAGATCCTATCCCTTCTTGAATTAGGATTCTTTTAGATACGGCCGAGCTTTACGTGTTCCCACCGACTTTAGGAGTCTTCATGGGCGAACTTGTCCAGCCGAGCTTGATGTCGTGGTTACTTGTATTGGGCCTGATGCTTGGGCCTGGTAGTTGGGCCGTATCCTATCACAACCCCCGCCAAAAAGACGCAGAAACGAGGTCATGCTGGATTGGGGGTTGTTTACGACGAAGCGGGGTTCGGACGATCTTTGACATTCTTTTCTTTGTCTGACTTTGTTTGTGTCAATGCTTCGGACGTCATATATCATATGTTGTGCTCGCAGAGGCGTCTGCCGAGGTCTTTTTTGTTGTTTGTATCTCTGGCGGGTGTCCGGCTACTCGCGACGAGGCGTTATGCCGAGGTCTTCTCGACCGGCTTCACCGACGGGCGTTATGCCGAGGTCTTCGACCGCTTCACCGACGGGCGTTAAGTCTTCGACCGACTTCACCCGACGGGCGTTGTCAAGTCTTCGACCGACTTCACTGGGCGGGCGCGTCGAGGTCTCCCGACCGCTTCACCCGGCGCGCGTTGTCGAGATCTTCCGACCGGCTTCACCGTCGAGGCGCGCTGTCGAGGTCTTCGACCGCTTCACCCAAATGGCGCGTTAAGCGAGGTCTTCCGACCGCTTCACCGTCGAGGCGCGTCGAGGTCTTCCGACCGGCTTCACCCGGCGAGGCGTTAAGCGGTATTCGACCGGCTTCACCGCCGGCGCGTCGAGGTCTTCGACCGGCTTCACCCGCGGGCGCGTCGAGGTCTCCGATCGCTTCACCGACGAGGCGTTAGTCGAGGTCTTTGGGTCGGCCGCCTTTATGGGGCACGGCCGAGATCGAACGCTGGACGCCTTATAGCATTTAATGCGCATTTAATGTAGCAGGGTCGATTCCCAATAAAGCGCATATTGGGAGAATAACTTCCGCGATACGCCTTTTCGCCTATCACTTGCACATTTCAATATTCAAAAAATTCAGAAACCTCTTGTGTTCTAGAGATTCTTCAGTCGCCATTATCGTCCTCGCGGGTTTCAGTGCTATCTTCCTCGAATTTAAAACCAGTAAGTTATGGCTTCCTCATCTTCGTCTGGTTCTCACGGCTCTGAACGCCGTATCGTGTCTATGTCACCACCGGATTCTCCGGTGGATTTTGAAGTTTATCATCTTGGTTCCCCCCAACCTACCTTGTGTAGATTAGAATATCCTCCTTATTATGATTTAGGAAAGGTTTCTTCGTTTTCTTCTGTTTTGACAATTCCTTCGATATTAGAGCTTGCCTTCAATTTTTGTTCGGAATCATTGGGTTAATCGCCTCGTCCGGGGATAGGCTAGCCTTCCTCCGTATGGTTTTGTAACAAGATACGAGACTGCCTTAAGCGGTCTTCGCCTTCCTTATCCTTCCGTGTTTGTTAAGTTACAACAGCCTTTTGCTATCCCCTTTGCCCAAATAACACCGAACTCTTTTCGCCACTGACGGCCTTGGTATATATGCACATAGCATAATCGCCGCTGAGTCTAGGGCTCATCCTTAGATTTTTTCGCTTTAAATATAGTACGGGGTGGTATTACTTATCACCCCGTCAGAATTTAAAATAAAGACGAAGTCGAAGATATCAAACCGGCGGAAAAGTACTTTTACGCGGTTTGATGGTTCTACGAATTTGCTTGGAAGCGAGAGGTTGGTGATGTGGCGCTGGGGATTGCTTCTGATGTGGAGATGTATCTGGACCGGGTTGGCACGGTTGACGAGGCCTTCTCCGAGGCCGAACTAGCGGCTGCGGTGAGCCCCTATGACCTGCTTCTTTGCATTTAGCCGGCGAGGGGCGAGGCCCTCGACTTAGCTTTAGTGTCATAATATTTTTGCGTTGCTCTGTATTAACTTGGCAATTGTTATTTACGTAGTGGAATTCGTGTCGTCGAGGAAGAGGAAGGGCGGAGCCCGAGGTCACAAGAATCCAAGAAGGCGACGAAGACTCGCCGAGGTCACCCTTAAGAGGTGAGAAGATTGTGACCTCGCCTCGGTAGGAGCTTCCGTCGCCTCGGCCGAAGACTTCGCCGTCTCCAGTAAGCATCCGTCGCCTCCGCGCACCTCCCGCCCGAAAATGAGGATCGTCGTCCTCCGCCGCCGACGGCGGCGATTGCACGATCCTTGGCACCGAGGTCGCACGTCCGCCCTTTCCCGTGTAATGCATTGTTCGTAATTTTTCCGGTTGTGTTGAGGCTCTTGCTTGATATTGTTAGCCTTATTACGAGGAACCGGGGCGAAGGTTCGATTGACGGTGGTGTCCGAGCTTGTTGTCGAGCATCCGAATGATGTTGTGGCTCATTTTGAGCATTTGGCTCGCCACGTCCGTGAGCTGGAGGAAGACCCTTCTTATGGCGGAGGCGATCGAGCGGAGGAAGGCTCGGGTTGCGTCCGGAGGAGGCGAGCTTTGGCCGTGGTGGAGAGGTCGAGTGGGGTGGAGGCTGCAGGCGGGGGCGTCGGCCGAGATAACCTTTTGAAGGCCGAATCGCTTCGCCGAGGCGAAGGTCGGTTTGGGAGCCGAGTGGGCGACCAGTGAGGGAAGCCGAGGCGGCGCGCGGGGAGCTTCTCCGCTTGCACCGGAAGCTTTTACGTCTCGAAGTTCTCGGGCCGGCGAACAAGATGGCCGAGCTGCGAATAAGAGGCGGTATCCGACACATTGGATGATGTCGCCGATGACTATCCCGACTTAGATAAAACTAAGTATGGATACGGGTGGTGGAGACCGACGCTGGTGCGGTCTTCGTTGGTCTCTTTCTTTGGCGATGCGAAGAGCTGCCGCCTGCTATTCGTAGTCGACCTCGTCCCGACTCTGGCTCGCCGAGTTCTGTCGTGCTTGCTCGGTGGACCGAGATCCTCTCCGGCTATCTGGCGGTGAGTAAGGAGCGGAGGCCGGTGTGACGGCCGATGAACCTTATAGGATGGTAGGCGTCGACGGTCGGTCGGAGAAGGAGGCCAAGAAGTGCGCGAAGGTGAGAAAGGGGCGGTGGCGGCGGCAAGGCGATGGCGGGTCGATTGATCCTTGTAACCTTTTTTTTTTTTTTTTTTTTTGAATGTAAATGTACACTTGTTTTACGCTGAAGGGCCTATTAATAGAATCACAAGTTTATATGAAAACACTTATCTTTTATTCGGTTGTCGCTTTGAAATGCTTGATGCTTCTCCTTGGTTGAATCGAATCGAAGACCCGTCATGGGCTCTTGAGTTGAAAGAGGTCGAACTCCTCCATATAAAGGCGGCTTGGTCATGTCCAAAGTGAGTCGATGTCGAGCATAGAGCCGCCAGAGGCGTGACGAGCTCGTGCTCGCCTTTTGGAATTGGAGGCGTTCGAGGTCGCCAGGAGAAGGCCAAGGTGATAGCCGAGGAGCATGCCGAGTACGAGGAGGTTATCCACGAAATGGTGGGATGACGATCCCGAAGTTGAAGCGAGGTTGTCGAGGTGCTGCCGTTGTCGCGATGTGCGGCCGAATATGGTCGGACCTCCGGGCCATTCGAGCAAAGACGCTGAATTAAAAAGGCTCGAGCATATACAAAACTATCATCGCCGACAACCACAAACGATGAAATGCTTGACGGGATGCAGAGGCCTCTTCTTCACGGAGCTTCTCGATGCAGAATAAATGAACCGAATTATGACGATCCGGGTGGCGCGCAAGAGGCGTGCTATTGCCCTTGAACGACGTGGATCCTCAAGGGGTCGAAACCAAAGCGCCTCGAGTGTCCGAGGTCGAGTTCGCAGAGCGGCATCTTCAAGTGACCGAGGTCATGTTGGCCGGGCCCGTAATGTAGACCGAGGACGAGGTAGAGGTAGGATTAGTATAGATGAGTCTCAATCCCGATTTTTCTAGGGATTGGCTCGACTTTTCCCGATCCGCTCCGTCCTCGTAAAATGTAACTGTCATCTTTTATTTAATAAGAATGATTTCTTATTGACTTTGTATTGAACAAGAGTAATATCTGAAGGTAGTTCGTCTCGTAGAGAATTCCGCTCAAATAAACGGCGGAAATCGTTCCGCACTGGCGTGGGGTTCCTGCTTTTGCCGAGGTCGTCGGGAGGGTGGTCCTTCATCTACATAGAGAACGGCTCAAATAGAGCGAAGGTAATCTGATCTCGTATGTAGGAATGGTTCTGCTTTTGCCGAGGTCGTCGGGAGGGTGGTCCTTCATCTACATAGAAGAACCGCTCAAATAAACGAAGGTAATCGATCTCGTATGTAGGAATGGTTCTGTTTTTTGCCGAGGTCGTCGGGAGGGTGGTCCCTTCATCTACATAGAAGAACCGCTCAAATAAACGAAGGTAATCTGATCTCGTATGTAGGAATGGTTCCTGTTTTTTGCCGAGGTTATCGGGAGGGGTGGTCCCCTTCATCTACATAGAGAGAACTGCTTCGAAATAAACGAAGGTAATCTGATCTCGTATGTAGGCATGCGCGCGTTTAAATTTACATTCGTATGAAATGAATGTAATCTGACCTCCGTCGAGGGAATTCGTCCTCCGTAGAGGATAATGTGAAGATTAATTATGCATTAGTGACAAGTAGAACTCGTAAAAATAATATTTTATTGATAAAAGATGACGCGACCACCAAATAAGACTCAGACTCTAAACAGGACTTTAAAGATACGACCGAACAAGACCCGACCCTTGACACTTATGCATAATATCTCTTGAGATGAATGATGTGCCATCGTTGGGTAATTGCTCACCGGACAATTGAGCGAGCTTATAGGCCCTTTGCCGAGGACTTCGTCGACCCTGAAGTCCTTCCCATGTGGCTTCCAACTTGCCGAGCCGCGCTGCTTGTCGACTTCATTATTTCGAGTACGAGGTCGCCCAGTTGGAATTGTCGGGTTTAACACGGTTGTAATACCGAGCTACTTATTGCTTGTACTGAGTTTCCTTGATGTAGGCGAGGTCTCTTTTTCTTCGAGTAGGTCTAGATCACCGTAGATTTTCCCCATTTGCTTGACGGAAAGTCAATAGTGCGGGACTCGGTACTCCGATCTGCAGGATCACCGCTCGGTTCCATACACCAAACCGTAGGGTGTTTCTCCGTTCGAGCTCGAGGTGTTGTTCGATGCGACCATAAGACTGTGGTAAATTTTCCACCCGAGGCCTTTAGCTCGGTCGAGGCGAGTTTTAGACCCTTTACGATGGTCCCGCTGGTAACCGGTCCGACCATTTGCTCGAGGATGGGCCACCGAGGTGAACTTTGTTGGATCCAAGCTCTTGACACCAATCTTTGAACGTCTTATCCGTGAATTGTGTTCCGTTATCCGAAAGGAGGATATGAGGGATGCCGGCGACACACTATGTTCTTCCGCACGAAGTTGAGGCGTTCTTGCTTTTGATTTTGCCAAGGGCTCGCCTTCCCACTTCGTGAGTAGTCGATCGCAACAATTAAAAATTGGGCTGTCACGGTGCTTTACAAAAGGGACCCACAATGTCGATCCCCATTGCATAAGCGGCCAAGGGCTCTGTATGGAGGCGAGGTCGGTGCAGTGGTAGCCTTGGTACGCGTTCCCATGGATTGACACTTGAGACACTTTTTACGATGTCCATCGAGTCTTGGAACATTGTTGTGATAGTATCCCCATCGCATGACTTTCTTTGACAAGGCTCGGGGTCCGATGTAACTTCCGCACGATCCTTCGTGTATTCTCGTAGAAACGTAATTAGCTCGGTTCGACCCAAGCACCTTAAGAGAGTGGAGATATGACTTTCAGATAGACTCACTCTTTCAATTGATATCGCAGATTTGTTCAGATCCTCCTAGCTTCCAACATCGTCGGTCACCGCCTTCTCCGGTACTCTCGAATGGGAGTCATCCAATCGGGTTCTTCATCCGAGACTACGTTGACCTCGGCCCGTTATCGGCATCGTCTATGCTTACGCTTGGGACTTCTCCACCGGCGGGCTCGTTGATGGCGAGGCCAATTTACTTAAGATGTCACCGGCTATTTTGCTCCTCGGGATGCGAACTATCCGGAAGTGTGAGAAAGTCCGTTCACGCACTTTTGCTTTTTCAAGATACTCTTCATTCTCGCTTTTGCCTCGTATTTTCCTAACATTTGGCTCACGATGACTTGAGAGTTCAGAACAGCCCGCCTTTCCAAAATACGGATTAGCAGAAACTGTTACTAATGACGGGGATTAACAACAGGAACAAAGACTAATTATGGAATGGCGAGGTATACAATAGACAATTTCTTAGAAACTTCATATCATTTGATGTGACACATATATCGTATATACTGGCTGGATCATCTAGACTCTTGACTAAAGGGTTCAACTCGAAACATAACTTATATAACTCTGCGGTGAAAGACGTGTGATTACACATATGACGATATGTAATCAAGGCTATACTTATCAACCATGTAAGACTCCAACTGCTCAACACTTCAACATCCAACATCAATCGCTCAACCCGCACGTTTAAAACAAACATGCGGTAAGTACAAGAATGCACTTAGTGGGCTCGTGCAAAAACATTTTCTTTAATTACATCGCCCATAAGTAAGACGCGGTTTTAGTTGAAAATGCCTTGTGCTTACTAAAACATAGTCTCATTTTCAAAAGTCGTCTGGCCAGACATATTTTGTCTGTATGATCCATATCAGTTCTCGTATAGTAACATCATAACATCATCACATAACGTCATCACATAACATCATCACACGTTGGTAGCGAACCAACAACTTTCAATATCATCATGCCAGCCAACTCCACACAAAATATGACATCACGTCAGGATCATCATACGTTGGTAGCGAACCAACAAATTTCAATATCATCATGCCAGCCAACTCCACACAAAATATGACATCACGTCAGGATCATCATACGTTGGTAGCGAACCAACAAATTTCAATATCATCATTCCAACCATCACCACAAATAATAATATCATCATTCCAACCATCACCACAAACAATAATATCATCATATCGGATCAATCTTAGCGGTATAATCCTTGGCTTGGGATCGATATCGATTTCTCATGGTTGGCTTGCCCGACAACGATAGGATCATACATAAAAACATAAACACTTTGGGCGGTAATCATCATTTCTCATTGAAAGCTTGTAAATAAATACTTTGCATTTGGCAAAATAAATAAAGGGTTTTCGAATAAAGTCCACAGCACGTAGCTTTTCGATAACGTTCGCTTTCTAAGTTGAAAGCTCAAGTCCACGCCCCACCTTAACGTAAGAACTATTTTAGTGCGTTGATCACGTTCGAGAGAGCGAACATAGTCTATAACGTTCTACGTGTCGAATAAGGCTAACGCCGGACTTATTTCGACGCGTTTCCTAATCGATTAATGTCGATTATGAATTTTCTCAATTTATAAGAGATATTCTACCTTTTAATATATAATGCGTTTTAATGTACTTACGTAACGTAAGTTACATTTTACTAAGCGTCTTCGTCACATAGATCACGCGTTGTCGAATTACGTGCCCTTTGACCTTGGTCACGTTTTGGTCAACAATTTTGACCAAGTCAACCTTTAGTCAACAATTTTGACTTTAGTCAACTCAAAGTCAACATTTGACTTTTTCAATTTCTTATGTAATTTTCGATTTTAATGTACGATTCTTGTTCCAAAATTCCTATAAAATCATACTATGTCTAAAACATTATTTTAGATCATATTATGTAATTACTTTAGTCAAATAAAATTATACACCTTAGTATTATAACATAGGTTTTCTTTTCATAAAAACCAAGTAAACCATTTTTAAAAATTCTAATAAATTCACGTAACACTTAATCATCCTTAACTATGCTTACTATAACATAATTGTTATTTATTGTGAACCATTGAATAAAATTTACCTAAGTCACTTTCGAAAATTTTGACTTGGTCAAAATAATTTTATAATTTCGATAAATTCCTACAATCATATATTATGAATCTACATCATCAATATGATATGATAACACTTAAATATGGATCATATCTCAATATCATATCATATATTATAATTTTCAAATTCTTGAACTTAGTACTAAAGTTCTCCAAAATTCTATATAAATTCATATAAGCTTATTTAATACCCTAGATTATTATTTCATGCTTAAATCAACAATTAAAAATCATAATCATCAACATATCACACTTACATGTTTTCGGTTAACATAGTAATTTTAATAGCATGCTTAATTTTGTGATATAATTATACTACATACTTCATAACATCATATAAACATGATTTCCAAACATTTTAGCATATGATCTATAATTTTCGAAAATGTCAAGAACAAACTAAGCTCATAATTTAAAATTTAACGGATGAAATTCGAAAATTCTAGCATGTATACGAAGCTCGTAAGATTTCTAACCTTTTAATCGGTGTCGATTTCTAACGGCAACATTTATTTGATCTAGGATTGGAGATGAACTTGAAGAACACTTCTCAATTTTTCTCTCCCTATTTTTCGGTACTATGGGTGTCAAAATGGGAGAAATGTTGATCCTACACCATATTTATAGCCAAGTCCACTTGTATACTAATTATTACTTAAAATCATGATTAATAGACTTGTTTAATTAGTCCATAAAATCGGCCACCTCCTTTTGTATAAGACAAAATCCTAACCTTATCTCATATACTTTAATACAATGTCATTATCAATTATTAATTAAAAGGTAATCCCTTCCCAATTGTCCCCCATAATTCACGCCACTTTTTAACCATTTGCACATAAATTCACATGAATTTACAACTAGCATACTTTGTACATTTTGGGGTCAAAATTCGGCCACTACTTTGTATGAAAAGATAAAATTTTATTTTATTGCCAAATGTGTTATTTTATCATGTAACTAATAAATGTCACCAAATCTAGTATAAACAAAATTTTATCACTTTATTCCTACCCTATGTAGCTCTCGGCTACCTCTTAAAACCATAAGCTAAATTTTATTATTTTATACAATCATATACTATATTAATATTATAAGATAAGATTATATTTGAAAAGTCAAAAATTGCAACTATGACTTTTAATTTGATTTCACATTTGCTCACATGAAATTTTCAAATTTTTCGGCTACTACACTCCAAAGGCCCTAGGTTACTTGATCAACTTGCTAATTATCACTTCTTTACACCTAGATACATGCTAACATCACAATATTATCCTCTCATTAATTGTAGTATGATAGTTATCAATTATATCACCCACAACCACCAAATTTTTCGCCACTTTCTACACCATTGTCATCCAACTTGTGCAACTTGTAGTACAACTCATATTATCCATAGAAATATCATATTAATATAATAATTATAATATATCATCAATTGGATAAAAATTAAATCCAATTCCTCACACTATATAGTTTTTTTCGAGAACTATATATATATATATAATGCTATTTATTTTATTTTCTTGTAATAAATGGCTAACACATAGCTATGTAACATATTATAAGTCCTAGATGATGAAATTAAATCATAGAAAAATATTTAAAACACTTTTAGACCTCAAAACCCTAATTTTAAAAATTTAGGGTTTTCGAAACCCATTGGTTTTGGTACATTTTATTTCTTAATTCTCTAGCATTATTTTGATGATAAATAATGCTCTTATATCATGAAATAATCATAGGAATTTGAATTTTATAATTTCATGATCATTTGGTCAAGTTATTGCATTATCTCAAAACGTAGACGTTTGAAACGTCTCTAAATTCTCATTTTTAAAACATCTCTAAAAAGCTCAAAATAAAGTTGTAACAACTTTATTTATTCCTATAATAATAGGGAATTTCGAATTCTAAGCTTAAATGCTTAAAAATATTGTAAGACTTAACTATCGAATTTAACCGATGCTAGAACAACCTGTTCGAAGGAATATCAGAAACTATATCCCTTAATTCACTAAGCGTCAGAGAATATCACACAGAAAATATCCAATTATGCATAGTCAAAGTCAAGAGTTGACTAATTAGGATTTTAATTATTGAATTAATAATACTAATTACGGAATTTATTATCGTAATTCAGTATTAAATTTACGGGATATTACAGTCGCTGTGAACTTGCACGGCTCGTATCTCGAGACTTTGAGCGAGGCGAAGTCCTGCGATCGATGCTTCATACTCCGCCGTTGTTCGTATTTTGAATGTGAACCGGTGAGTAGGTGATCTCTTGGTCGTCCGGACTGGGAGTAAGATTCTGCTCGCTTGCCGTTTTCCCAAGCCCGTCAGCGTAGTTGCCAGACTCCTTTGGTGTTTCATCCATTGGTTCGGCTTCGCATTGTCTCTGGACTCGGTGGGCCGGTTTCTCGGACGAAATTTGCCTCGGCAAGGAAATCCGCTAGGGCTTGACCATGATGGCTGGCGGGCGCGAAGGATATATCGTGCTCGCCCGATTCGATTGCCCATTTCACGATTCTCCACGAGGCTTGGGTTTCGTCAATACTTGCGAAGTGGGTAGTCGGTGAGGACTTGTATGCGATGTGCATGGAAGTATGGACGTAGTCTCCTCGCGGCATTTACCAACGCTAAGGAAAACTTCTCGGTGTGATACCTCATTTTCGGCCTTTTAGTGCTCGGTGATAAAATATACCGGAGTTGACGTCCTTCTTCCCGCACTCAAGACTGCACTTATAGACTCGTCCGAGGCGGCAAGGTAGAAAAAGGACCTCTCCTCTTTCGGGACGGATAGAGTGGGAGTTTGGCGAGTAGCTCTTGAGATCTTCAAAGCGGACTTATGTACATCATCCCATGAGAATTTCGGGGCTTTTCGAGTATCTTGAAGAAGGGTAGTCGCTTATCCGCGCTTTTGAAAGAAAGCGGCTCGGTCTGGCTATGCGAACTTGTTAGCTTGTGTACGTCATGGAGGTCTTTGGCATCTTCATTTCTAAAATGGTTTGGACCTTGGGCGGGTTTGCTTTTAGCCCTTCTTGTGAAACCCAACACCCTAAGAACTTTCCGGACGGATCGCAAGCGTGCATTTACGGGATTGACTTTAGGTTGATTTTCGAAGAAGGCCGAGGACGATCCGGAGGTCGGCAACACATGCGCTTCTTCCTGCTCTTGACGACGATGTCGTCTCGATATCTCTACATTCGACCTATGTAAATTTGAAATATTTTGTCCACCATCCTTTGATAGGTAGCCCCTACATTTTAAGGTCGAATGGCATCTTTTATACGCAAAGACTCCAAAGTCGGTAATGAAGGCTGTCTTGGCAGCGTCTTACGTCGTCCATCGGGACTTGGTGATATCCTTTGTATAAGTCCAAGAAATGAAGACTTCGTATCCGACCGCCGTCGACCTTCTTGTCGATGTTGGGGTGGATAGCAATCCTTTGGGCAATGTTTATTGGGTCCGTAGTCGATACATTCGCCATCCTCCTCCTTTCTTCACCATCACCGGGTTGGCTATCCGGTCGGATATTTGACCTCGAACGATGTCGTGCTTTTAACGGTGATTCACCTCGTCATGAATGACTTGGTTCCGTTTGGCTGCGAAAATTCTTTATCATCGAACCGGCTTTATGTTCGGGTCGATGTTGAGCCGGTGAGTGATGATACTCGGCGAGACTCGGTCGTGTCGGGGAGACCAAGCAAACACGTCCGAATTCCCTTAGAGTTGGATGATCGATCCTTCACTTCAGGTGCCGTGGTGAAACCAACACGGACGACCTTTAATGGCTCGTCTTTGTACAATGCGACCTCTTCCACCGACCGCGTGGGAGTGGCGATGTCTTCGACTCAACTCCTCGGGTTTCCTTAATTGCTATGCACATGGGTCTTTGGACCGAGGTCCGGCACCTCGTAAAGGCAACTTGCATACATTCCTTGGCTTGCTCGATCACCTCGGATCACGGCTGTTCCCTCGTGGTGGGTATTTTTATTGTCGGGTGTGCGTTGAGCATACCGCCCTTACAATGTTCACCAATCTCGCCCTAGTATGATGTTATCGGCGAGTGGGCCTTCACTCTGAACCGCACCACCTTGGTCGAGGTCGTTGGTGCTTTCCACCGTGACGGGTAGCTCGATTATCCTCTCCCGGCGCTCTCCCGGACGAAGCTTGGAGTGGCGGCGATGCTGTCGGCGAGGTGCGCTTCTTCTACTCCTAGCTTGTCAAAGCATTCCTTGAAAAGGATGCTCACCGACGCGCCGCTGTCAATGTAAACGCGTTTTACCAACTTATTTGCGACTACTACCTGGATCACCAACGCATCCTGGTGGGGTCTTGTCATGTCTGGCACGGGTCGCCCCGGAGAAGGTGATCGCCATCCTTTCTCGAATCTCTTGTTGGTAGGTTCGCGGTTTTGGACTTGAGCATCGGCCTTGGGAGGACTTCGTGACTCCCGGGAGCCCGTAATAGTGGAGATCACCCGTCATATTGGGGCTCGTCGTCTCCTTCCGTCGGTGTTGCGCTTACGTTTTATTGTGGGCGCAATTTCCTCTTCCTCCTTTTCTTCTTTTGACTCGGTCGGCTTGGCGACTCTGTCCTCGGTATTTCTTGAGGATCCGTCCCGAACTAGCATCTCTATTTCACCCATGAGCTCTTTGCACTCTTGATGTCGTGCCTGTAATCCTCATGGAATGAGCGATGTTATCCGTGGGTCGGCACCTCTTCCCTCCCCGCCATCGGCCGAGGCTTCCGAACAGGTTCATATGGAGTCGTGATTTCTACCCTCGGCTTCGTCAACGGGGTGTATTGAGGTCACTCAGGGTGTCACGCGGACCGAGCCTGAACCTTATCGGGCGATGTAATCTTTCAAGGCGCTTGCGCCTTGGTTCCGATCTTCCTTCCTTCGTCTCTTCTTCCTTTTCCGGGGTCCCGCCTGTGCGCCGTGCTTTCTCTTGTCGACCTCGTCCGCTTTGGCGAACCGGTTGGCTATCCACGCCTGCTACATCAGATCTGGGTTCGTGCCAGCGATCTCTCGGTATAAGGCCCCCGCAAGATGCCGTTTTGGAAGGCCGAGATGACTAATGTGTCGTTCACGTCTTCAACCTTCAAACACTCCTTGTTAAACCTTGTCATGAAGTCATGATGGACTCATTACGGCTTTACCTTATGGTGAGGAGGTGTGCGATGACGTTTTGACTCGCTTTTGGAAGAACCTTGATGGAAGGCGCCATCGGTCGCGATAGGGCCGATGCTTCCGTGGTAGACTGTCGAACCACTGCGGGCGTTGTCGACGAGTAACTCGGGAAGAGTTTACATATATGAACCGTGAGACGTTGGTTGATCATGTTGTATTGGAGCTGCGAGAGGAAGTTACATGGATCCTCGACCCGTCATAGGGGCGATGCTTGGTACCCGTATTTATCCCAAGAAAGTGTTGAGTATCCTATTTGAGAACGGGTGACTATCTTCCCATATCCATCGAAGCCCTCCTGAGATTGGGATGGAGTTCGACGATCGAACTCGTTTAGGTGACTCGACCGATTTCACGGCGGCCCCGATGCCTTTTCTGCTGCTCGTCCCACGGAGATCGGGCGGAGTTCACCGGATGGATTCATTCGGCGATCGAGGCCGGCCAGCGGCGATCACGAGTCCTCTCCCGTTGCTCGTTCCTTGCGCGGTCGGTTTGGGCCCCGACCTCTCGTTGTGATGCCTCGTATCTAGATGAGGCTTGCGTTCCGTTCTTCGGGGCGTGGCCAACCACTTCACCGAGGTACTTGGAAAGCTCTCCTTATTTTCTCGAGAAATCCTCGACGGCGTCGTCAAGGTTTACTATGAGCCGGATGTTCCCCGGATTATTGCTGCGATTTCCTTCGCTATGGTTTCCTGCCTCCTGCGGGCGGGGTCCGTGCTCGTCGAGACTTTGGATATGTCCTTCGGGTTTCTTCTCCGATTGGGCTCTTCCAGTGAGCTCGGCGTTCCCTTCGCCGTCGGCGTTGTTGTTGCCGGCGACGGTCTGGATGATGGCTTCGTGTACTGGTCATGATTATTTCCACATAACGGTGGTTGATCGAAAACACAAAATTTCGTTTCCAGACGGCGCCAGGATCGATCACTATTTCGTAAGGAAATAAACGCAAGAACACTAAGGATTTACGTGGTTCGATCTATGAATAAGATCTCGTCCACGGAGAGAGAGAGTATTCGTGTATTGAATGTGTGAAGCGATTACAAAGAGTGTGAATGAATTATTTCGTCTAATCTAGCCTCTATTTATACACAATGTATTGACTTAGATCTTGAATCCAAGTCTTCTCTAACTAGGATTCGAGATCATATCCTCTTGAATTAGGATTCTTTTAGATACGGCCGAGCTTTCTGCTCCCACCGACTTTAGGAGTCTTCATGGGTCTAACTTGTCAGGCCGAACTTGATGTCGGGGTTACTTGTATTGGGCACGATGCTTGGGCACAGTAGTTGGGCGTATCTATCAATATATATATATAGAGAGTTTGGTTCAAATAAGAACCAATTTTAACGTGAGAACTAAGAACTACCATAACAAAATGAATATGCTATGAAAGTTAATGAATACTCTGCGAAGTTAATGAATCTAAAAATTCGAATTTTCACGAGGTTCGAATCCCATGAGGCGAAAATTCTATTTTTTTATTCATTAACTTCGCGGTATTTATTTACTTTCATAGCATATTCAGTTCTCACGTTCGCACAATAAGAATGGTTTTTACGTTAACCCTCCCCTATATATATATATATGGGTGGTTAAAATGTGATGGATCCCGTTGGATACGTATTGGTGTATGAAGGGATACACAAGTTAGAAAAAATTTAAATACTTTTTCTTTTTGATAAGATTAACTGGCTACTAGGTATAACTAGTCGGAGTGGCGGTAGTCCAACATCTTGGTCACCCGAATAAGGGATGTCTTGTACTAACAGTGTAATACCCCGATTATTTAAACTCCTAATTACGAAATTAATTTCGTAAATTAGAATATTATTATAATAATTTGATTATTTATATATCGAATAATGATATCGATTATTGTTGGAATAATAAATTCCTATGTTTTATTCACAGATGAATGTGAATTGAGAAATACGAATATGTAACGTATTTCAGCCGTATTAATTCTACGTCGATTACGTATCGATATTTATATGCTCGTGATATTTTCTAAGTTTTTAAGCTTAGAATTTAATTCCATTATTATTGGAATTATTTAATAAAGTGATTATAGCTTTATTACGACCATTTTGAGATGAGTCGATATTTAAACGTTTGAGACGTTTCAAATGTTAACGTTTTGAGATGACTTGAGAATCAAGTCTAATGATCAAGGAATTATGATATTTAAATTTTTATGATTATTTTATATAATTGAATATTATTTTAGCATTGAATTAATGCTAGAAATTTTGGAATGATATTGTTGATTATTTATGATTCTCGAAAACCCTAAATCGAGAATTAGGGTTTTCTACCTATGGATTAATTTCAATAAATTTTTCTATGATATAATTTATCATCTAAAACATATATTATGATATATATGTATAATTAGCATGAAAAATCAAAAGCTAGCAATTTAGAATGAAAAAGCCGTGAACTTTCTTGTTCAATAGCTAATTTACGTAAGTTTTGTAATTGCCTTTGCTATGTTATGAATTTATACATGCAAGTATCTAATACACTAATCAAGTAATTAACCAAGTGGGATATATATATATATATATTTGTGAGAGGAGCCGATATTGTTGACTAAATTGTGTGCAAAAAGCTTGATTTTTTTTTTATGATTACATGTATATTTGGGATAGAGTGTAAGATACATATATTCATGTATAGGCAATGAAAAATCAGATTTTTCTCTTCCTCATGTGTGTGTGTCGACGCAAGTAAAGGAAAAATGAGTCAAAAGTATTTTGTTTGGTTCAAAAAACTTTATTCATGTATTAACTACATGTAAGAGATATTTTGGGCATGACATAAGCATATTTACTATCATCAAATCAACTTTTGTCTTGCTTCTTGAGTCTTAACCGAGAGAGAGAGATGTTTTGTATGATAATTCATTTCTTTTGCCTTTACTCAGTGTATATTAAGTCTTGAACCCTACTTTTAACACTTACATATCATTTCTCTCATTTCCTTTCCTCTCTACTGCCGAGAGCTCCTCATAAGCAAACCAAATATTTTCTTCTTCCATTTTCCCCAATAGTTTGAGTTTCAATCATCCTACAACAAATCAAAGCCGTTAACGAGGTTAGATATCGAACAAGCTTCGATAAAACCTATCTTTTCAATAATCCTACGGTTTAAATAATTATTTTTAGCATGTATTATTTATGCAATAAATCATGTTAGCATGTTATAAGCTTAGAAATTATGTTACATATGTTGATATGTGCATAGGTTATTTATTTACTAAGCTTAGCAATTTATTTAATCTATTCTAGTAATGCTCGATTTTTGCTAGGATGTTTTTGAAGTTGGATTGTTGATCTATAATGTTGTAGGAGTGCATGGTATCAATTTAGGAATTTTGGAAATTGTTTGGTTAATATACCAAAGCTATCGAAAATGCTAGGCCTTGGAACCTTGTTGTATAATTTTATATGCTTGATATAATAGCATATTATTGATCTAGGGTATTGATTAGGTGTTGTAGGAATTTATTAGAATTTTGGACAATTGTAGCTAAATTAATTCAAAATGGTTGAGACTTAGGTGTTAGGATTTAATGGATTATTTTGTGTTATTACATAATATTATGATGTATTAGTGCTATATGATAGCATATAAGCATAGTGTAAATTTTTAGGATTTTATAAAAATTGTTTGATATATATTGCACAAAGTAGCCGTGAGCTACCTTGGACCTTTCTATGATGTATGGTTTGATTTTTTTAAAACCATAGGTTATAATTATGTTATATATTAATATTTGAGGCTTGTGTATAATTATTAAATTTTTGGAAAATTATTGATATTATTTTGATAAAAATCGAGAGCTATAGTATATATATAGGTGTGTTCCAAATTTTCTATAGTGATATTAATACATATTAATGATCACGGTGTAAAATAATACACTATATAAATTTAGAGAAATTTTGGAACAAGATTGAAAATTTTGTGATATAGCCGTGAGCTATATGTGTTAAATAAGGAATTTTAATTCCTTTTAATTAAGAATAATAATATATTATATGTCTAAAATTATATTAGACATAATTGAATTTTAGGGAATTATTAAATATAGAATATTATGTTTATGATGGAGCGTTATATTAAATAACGTTAAAAGCATAAATAATGCTTAATGTATTAAAAGATTAATATTGAAAGAAAATATTAATCAAAATATCGATTTGCGTGAAAATCGAAAATTAAAGCTTTATGAAAAGAAATCGATTGAAAATCGATTTATATTGATTAAAATATGTTTTATTGAATATTTTAATGAAAAGTCGAAATGGTAGACTTTCGAAATTAACGTCATGAAATCGTTCGTTAAATACGTTAATCGTGAAAACGTATTACTTTTATAAGAATATCTCAATTGTGAGAAAAGATTTCATAATTGAAATCACTTTATTGAATAACGTTATTATCGTTAATTGTTTAACCTAAAGGTTAAAATGAGACCGTAGATCATATTACGTCTCTCGATATACGAGAATTATTTTATTGATATCGCGTCGTTTCAGCGTATTAAGGCGTATCAAGATTATTAAGACTTGAATTATTATTTTATTTATCAAAGTTGAATGAACTTTGAAAATCTAGAAAAGCGTGCCAACGTTCTAAACGAAAATTTTGCGTAAAGGTGGGACGTGAAACTCACGCCAGAACGAGGAAAGAACACGCGTCGAGATTCAAGTTTAAAAGTCAAGGTGGGCTTTACTATACTCAAATTGATAGGACTTATCAAATGATTTATTTATGATGCTTTATTGCAAGCAAATATTTATGAAATGATTATTTAATTACACCCAAATTGTTTATGTTTTACGTATGTATCCAATCCATGATATTTGATGCATAATGTTGGGTAGCCCCACTTTATTACATCTTGAATTCGTATTCTTGGAAGTACCCCAAGAATGATGGAGAATTCGTATCTGTCTTGAGATAGCTGGATTTTGTGCATTGATTATTTGTGATTTGTGTCTTGAAAGGGTGCTCGGCGGTCGTGGCGTGAGAGGAGGCCTCCTCCAGTAGGAATTATTGTTGGATAAATTGTTGTGGTGGATGTGGATCATACATACGTGGAAAATGCTTGGCCAAGCGATATTTATGGAAAATGTCAGAAAATATTTAGTAAGCACGAGTATTTTGAATTAAAACCTCGTGTGTTACTGTGATGGGGCAGAGTAATTTAAACTTGATAAATTATTTTGGCATGAGCCACTGAGTGCATTATTTGTACTCAGCCCTGCATATTTGTTTTTAAATGTGCGTTATTGAGTGATGATGATGGGCGGAGTGTTGAGTAGTCAGAAGTCTTTTGAATATTTATTATGTTTGAAAGAAAGAACCCTTGGGTGCATATCGTCATATATGCATTCACATGCTTTCCGCTGCATATTTTGAATATTATTGTATGTTGATGTTGACAGCCTTTTCTGTCCAAATTATCGAACCTTCATTAAAGGAACTTGTAGCCTTTACCTCAGTAAATTACTTTTGCCTTGTAATTAAGGTTGATTATCGAAGTTCGATAAGTATTATTTTGAAGTCTTTGATTATTCTTATTAAATGTCTTGTAATCAACATTCCAAGCTCCAGATTCTTCTAATCATCCTTTGGATTAGGCGGTGTGACAAACGATTAACAATCCTATTATCGCTAAGATAGCTAATTAGTTGGATCGATAAGCGATGTGTTTGCGAAATGTGGTGGTTCTTGTATTTACCTTCTTGAAAATTTAAAGCCAATCGAAATACTTAGTCGAATATTGATTAGGTAGTTTTCGGTTTATATCTCTTCGGTATCAATCAATACTGATAGAGGGTTCCAAAATAATGATCTGCTGCTATGTGCTGGTGATGACAGTTCAAAAATATGTAATTCGAAAGCAATACTGAAAGTTAATAACACGTTGATTTTTACGTGTTTCGGAGAGATCAGCTCCTACGTCCATGGACTAATTGCTCAGTCAATCCACTAACTTTGGATTGAGTCTTGTTTACGGGTGAGTAAACATAGATACTAAGTTCACCTTACAGTATCCAAACTAACTCGACGTTCCTCATACGCTTGCTGGTGCTAGGAAACCACTAACTGTTTTTGGATGTAGTCGACTTAACCTCTAGCTTATGGGTGCTAGATGACCAAACTTTCAGGAACTAACACTTCGTTGCATACTTACCAAACGTCTACTCAACTTTTGGGAGTGGGTGGGAGGTACTAGAGGGGTTTCTAACTATGGATCTGAATTGTAACATGCGTCAGACTCAGTATGTCTAGACTTAAGATATACAAGATGAATATTCTAGACTTAAGAAAATGTATACTGAAATCTCGGGCTAATAAATATATGTGAGCTATTGAGATTTACTGATAGCATTGTGAACTTTCTTCTTCAAAATCAATGTTTGATTGGCTTGAGCTTTGAGCTTGAATACTTTGATATTTCAATTGTGTAGCGTTTCGGCAACCTTCAAAGGTTGGATTCTGTGCGTATTTATAGAGATGATGTAGAATAGTGCCGTTGGATGGAGCACCAATCTAATCCTTCTATTAGTCGTTTGAATTATTCCCATTGAGAATCCTCGTACATCGATGTCAGAGGTGCACATCATAGTATATTATAGCTCTGAAAAGTCTTCTGACAAGATAGATCTTGACATATCGTTAGCACACGTGGCGAGTCGAACATTTAAGGCTTAATATCTTCCGTATTTCTTCAGTTGAGTTGACTCCGTGTTTTATCAGCATTGACTTCATGTTGGGTCAATCAAGACTGCTTTGCCTTTTGTCGACATCTTTGGACTTTCGTCATTTGTCGCCCAACACACGAGTCAAGATGATGCTTTTAATAGACGTAGCTAAATAGCCAACTTTGACATTTCATCAACTAGCTTTGACTTAATATAGCCGTTGATTACTTGTCATCGACTTTGACTATCGATAGGTAGCTTTGACTCGAGACGCCATCTTTGACTCACGATGGCCACTTTTGTCTTCCGCGGGGATAGTCGGTCATGCGATATGACACTTGGTCATATCCTAACTCATTAATATCTTTCGTTGAGTCGATCTCCGATCTTGACCTTGTTCGATGTCGGTTTCAATCTTGACTTTACTCCAATAGCTATATTCATCAAGATAACTATACTTCATTTCTTCACACATCACCGACCTTCCGTGGGTCTTGATTCTTCAATCTTGATCCTTGATTAATCTTCTATCGATGGCGATAATGATACTTCAATTAGTAAGGTGACTTGATTACTTGAACTCCTTACATCTCAGGCTGTCCAAGTTGGTAGTTCTGCTGTTGAAAACTCTAACACAAATACCTAACTCTAACAATGGTTACATCGATAAAGCAATCATCGAGGTTTTGGATCTAATCAAAACATCTGACTAGAATAAATTAACTATCAACAACTTACGAATTTTTCCAATAGGGTGATAATGAAATTATGAGTAAAAATAAGAATAAATCCTAATCATCAATTAACATCAAATTAACGTACTAGATCGTTGATTCATTTTAATCCATAATGATGACATTATCACCTTTTTAATCACCCAAGATCGGTTGTTTTCTCTTTCCAAACCTTTAAATCATTAATATGGTGTACATGCTATATTTTGTAATATATATGCAACATGTGTTATAAATTGCTCGAAATATTCAATACATATTTTGTAAATTTGTACATATTAAACAGGAATTATGTGCAATTAAAAGAATAAATTGTGCTACATGCATGCCTAGTGCAACATTAATATTGTGTATGTGCTACATTTTGTAATATATGTGTGACACGTATATAAATTGCTCTTAATATTCAACACATATTTTGCGATTTATGCATATTAAACATGAACTATGTTCAAGTAAAAGAATAAAATGTGCTAAAATTAAATGACAAAACGCCCAGAAATTTGTTATGGAAGATGAAGAAGAATCCCTATAATTAAGGGATGTGGAGATATTACATCTAAGATATGACATCCCACAAAATAAGAAAAGAATCGAACCCTGCAAAAAAAAAAAATTACTAATGTGTCCTTATAATTTATCATGTAACTTGAAAACGTAGCATATCCAATTTTTAATATAAACACAAATACTGGATCATCAATTTATTATGATGAATCACTAAGATTTATTCATATTTCTCATCAAAAATTACATTCATATCTGATCCAATATATATATATTAAAAACTAGATAAAATATATCGACATCGATGGGATAGAAGAAAGACTTCAATAAAAACATTAAATACATGATTAGCATGTATGCACGAAATAATGTCAAAGATGCTTAACGTATAGAACTATATATCTAGTGGTTTAGTGTATATATGATAATAAGACACGCAGATTTTATTGAAGAAGAAATAAATAACTGTATTTTAGTGGAAAATTATATAATATATCAGTTACATTCAGTCTATGTATATGTGTATATGTATCTGCCAAACGAAGGTAGTCGGCGTTGACTGACATTAATTTGTATGAGCGGTTGTTTTCACAATGTATTTGTTTCCAATAAGATTTGAATGATTAAAAAACGAAATAAACTACGTCAAATATAACTTTAAGTAATTGTACTAATTCCAAAATTATTGGCAACGGCATATTTTAAATTTAATTAAGTAATTAACATACTTTTTTTTGTATCATGGGGAGCCGCATATTATACGGCTTGTGCCACAAGACTAAGTAAACTCCGCGTTCCTCAGGTAAAGTAATTAACATACTTGGCTTGAAACAATTAGTGAAAAGCCAAAAAAATATGTAGAAAAATGTAGGCCATTAATTGGTTATCAAGCCAAACATATAAAGCATGATAAATAACTCATGCT
Organism: Salvia rosmarinus; assembly: GCA_036937905.1. Classification (NCBI taxonomy): domain Eukaryota; kingdom Viridiplantae; phylum Streptophyta; class Magnoliopsida; order Lamiales; family Lamiaceae; genus Salvia; species Salvia rosmarinus. Next base: position 9,322,024 of record CM072818.1, read on the forward strand.
CGACTTAATCCTTCATTTTAACTGTTAAAGATTAGAGAATACTTACATATGTGTCTTAATTTGATGTCTAGCTTCTTCATAGAGGTACAATGACAAAGATTATATGGTTAAATTATATTTTTACGATATACTCCATCCGTTCCATTCAATATGACATATATTTCTTTTTGGGTTGTCCCACCTAAAATGGTCTGTTTCCTTTTTAGAAAATAATTATTTCTTCAAAAATTGTGGGACATACCTATTTTTTATTATTTTAATCACTTTATACTCTTCTATTAAATAACCGTCATAGAAAAAATGGGTAGTATTGGGTGGGATGGAGGAGTGGGTGGGATGGAGGAAATAATATATCAGTTGCTAGAATCGCCTGGTATATCTATCTATACCTATTAAAGAATTTTATTTTGTTTTACAAAATTTAGTTTGCCTATTATAGACCTGGCAATGTATTATACATTTAGTTTAAGGACAATATTGTATTATGATTTGTACTTTATATATTATATTATTATCTATTATATGTTGTTATAATTAAAGTGTGTGTTTTTATAAATTTTAGTATATCCTAGTATTCTCACCTATTTTAATTTGAAGGATGTGTTATATACTTGATATAAGATAATATGCTTTTCTATCTATTTATTTCAAAACTGTGATAATTCAGATTTATCTAATTTTGATAATATATCTGTTATTTTTCATCTATTACTTTGTGTGTTGCACCGGCCATTTTACTAGCCACTATTCTTATGAAGCTGCCTCCAGATTAATTTTGTTAACAAATTATTGAACTTATTTGTATATATAACTTCTCCAGCCATATGTATAGGATTTCAATTTTTTCATTTTTTTCTTTTTTTTCCTACTTTGTTTATTTCTATAATTTAGTTTATTTGAGTTAGAAGAAGCTAAACTTATGCAGAGAGAGAGAAAAAAAAAAGATAGACACAAGCTATAAGACTAAGAGGGTTTTTGGGAGCTTATAAGCTCAGCCAAACACCCTCTAAGTCTAAATACATTTGGAAGATAATTGTAACCCAACCCAGCTCCTAATTAACTACACCTTTAACAGACTTGTTAACTGCTCACTTAACTATTTTACAAAGACAAAAAATTTGGGTGAGCTCACCCTTTTTTTTTTGTTAAAATAATTATATACTATTAATTATGATAATTAAGAATAATTAAATTTATTAATTTTTTATTATAATTTATTAATTCAAAATTAGAATTTATTAATTCATAATTATGGTTTATTAATTCATAATTAAGGTTTGTTAATTCATAATTAGTGTCTATTAATTTACAATTAAGGTTTATTAATTCACAATTTGAATTTATTATTTTAAAATTAGGGTTTATTACTCAAAATTAGAGTTTATTAATTCCAATTAGGATTTATTAATTATAAATTAGGGCTTATTAGTTCCAATTAGGGTTTATTAATTCAAAATTAGAATTTATTATTCAAAATTAGGGTTTATCATTACAATTAGGGTTTATTAATTCAAAATTAATATTTATTAATTCATGATTAGGATATATTATTCAAAATTAGGGCTTATTAGTTCCAATTAGGGTTTATTAATTCAAAATTAGAATTTATTATTCAAAATAAGGGTTTATAATTACAATTAGGGTTTATTAATTCAAAAATAATATTTATTAATTCACGATTATGATTTATTAATTCATAATTAGGGTTTATTAATTTAAAATAAAGATTTATTAATTCATGATTATGATTTATTAATTCAAATTAATATTTATTAATTCATAATTATGATTTATTAATTTACAATTAAGGTTTATTAAATTAATTAATTTTAATTAGAATTAATTTAATATTAATTAATTAATTAGGGGTAGGTCTCACTATACGTGCGCGCGCACAAGAGACCACCCCTTTTACAAATATAAAAAAAAACAAGAAAAGATAAACTTAACAATTTTGCATGCATGATTTAACAATTTGAATGTGTTCGGTTTAGAAAATAGTCTGAGTCAGATATATTTATCGTGTTTCATTTCATATATATGTACTAACCATATGTACCACTTGAGATCAAGTATACCAAAATTAATTGGTGTCTCATTTTGTGTCCAACTTTTAATCATTTGATTTTCTCTCATTTTTTATCATATAATTTCAATTTTATATGCTTTATTTCAATTGTATAAATATTAACTATTATTTATTCCATCCAATTAGGGTATATAGTTAATTTTATCAGTTAATTTCACTTTTATTAATTAACAATTCATTATTAGGATTGATGAATTCAAAGTTAGAGTATATGATTTTTTAACATAAAAGTTAAGAATGAATCATAATGCTACAGTAAATTTTATATTTATAAAAATATTACTCCTCCGTCCCAACCCAATTGTACACCACTTTCTGCACAAATATTAAGAAAAATGGATTAAGGGTTTAATGATGTTGGTCCCACAAGATTTAATGCTAATAAGCGGGAGAGAAAATAGAATCCTGGAGAGAGGGGTAGAATCTGGAAAGGCATGAATGGAGAGAGATGAAATAGATTAAGGGCTAATTTTGCCATTTTGGCATGTGTCGATTAAATTTAATTTGAATTTGCGAATGCCAATTAAATTTGAGACGGAGGAGTACTAAAATAATAAATATAATTAATAATGGGACAGAATGATATAAAAATAATTATGGGATACTGAATCCCATCCATGTTCATACAAATTGTTATGAAAAACACACATCACAATCACGACAGAAAATAAAGAACAACACAAGAATTGTTTACCCAGTTCATCTTACGACTACGTCTGGGGGCGATGTCAAGCAAGGAATTTTACTATATTTTTCAGATACAAATTACGGGGAGAAACAACTATTAAATAGACAATAATCAAACATCGACCCTAAGCCCATTAGGGTTCGTCACAGGCAAAAACATAAGTCTAAAAATTTGGATCACCGAGATCGGATTTGAGTGTACAGTCCATTCAGGCTTCAAACTCCAACACAAATATGATATGTTTACTCTAGGGATAGCATATAACAATGAAATAATTAATTAAAACATAAAACCACCAGCCTTCATCACAAATTACACGATTTATGAATCACCCTACGTATATATGCATGAGAAAATATTCAAGTCACACCTTGGTGGTTTTTTTTCTAAAAAGAATGATCAAGACTTCCACACTATATATTTCTCATGTAGCATCATAGTGTGGGTAGGAAGAGGTAAATCTTGGCGCATGCATTGATATTTCACCCACCTCTAATGGTTTGCTTAAAATATAATAATTTTATCTTTATTTTATAGCATAAATAATACTATTATTTCCCAACCATCTACTTTATCTTTAATATAATATTAATTTCGTATGTTTTAAACTTAGCCAATGAGCAATTTTATTCAATAAATAAAAGAAATATGCATTAACCTTCCCGATAGGATATGGCCCAACTACGTGCCCAAGCATCGGGCCCAATCTGAGTAAAGTCGGCGTCAAGCTCGGCTGGACAAGTTCGCCCAAGAAGACCCTAAAACCGGTGGGAGCAGAAGGCTCGGCCATATCTAAATGAATCCTAGTTCGAGAAGGGATAGGATTAAGATCCTATCCTAGATCTCGAATCCTATTTAGAAGACCTCGGTTTAAAGATCTAGGTCTAAATAATTGTGTATAAATAGAGGCTAGATTAGGCGAAATATTTCATTCACACTCTTTGTAATCGCTTCTTACATTCATACACGAATACTCTCTCGCCTGTGGACGTAGATCTTATTCATAGATCGAACCACGTAAATCCTTAGTGTTCTTAGCATTTATTTCCTTTACGAAATTAAGATCGATCATCGGCGCCGTGCGGGAACCGAAATTTTGTGTTTCGATCAACCACCGTTTGTGGAAATAATCATGACCAAGTACACGAAAGCCATCATCGGGACCGTCGCCCAACAACAACAACGACGGCGAAGGGAACGCCGAGTGAGCTCGGGAAGAGCCCAATCGAGAAGAAACCCCGAAGGATATGTCCAAAGTCTCGTGAGCACGGACACCCGCCTGCAGGAGGTAGGTTACCATAGCGAAGAAATCGCAGCAATAATCCGAGGGAACATCCGGCTCCACAAGTAAACCTTGACGCGCCCGTCGAGGGTTTCTCGAGAAAATAAGGAGAGCTTTCTCCGATTACCTCGGTGAAGCACGTGGTCGACCACGTCCGAAGACAGAACGCGGCCTCGTCTAGGTGCGAGGCATCACAACGAGGTCGGGGCCCAAACCAACCGCGCGAACGAGCGGCGGGAGAGGGCGTCGTGACCGCCGTGAAGCCGGCCCGATCGCGTAATGAATCCATTCAACGAACTCCGCCCGTTCTCAAGGGACGAGCAGCTCGGGAAAAGGCATCATGGCCGCGTGAGGTCGGTCCGAGTCACCTAAACGAGTTCGATCATCGAACTCCGTCCCAATCTCGAGGGGCGGCCCGATGGAGTGCGGAAAATAGTCACCCGTTCTCAAATAGGATACTCAACACTTCTCTCCGGATAAATACGGGTACCAAGCATCGCCCCTATGACGGGTGAGGGATCCACGAACTTCCTCTCATGGTTCGATACAACATGATCAACCAACGTCTCATTTCGGTTCATATGTGTAAACTCTTCCGGAGTTACTCGTCGACAACGCCCGCAGTGGTTGACGATCTACCTACGGAAGCATCGGCTCTATCGCGACTCGATGGCGGCCTTCCATCGGGTTCTTCCGAGGCGGAGTCAACGTCGTCGACACCTCCTCACCATAAGGCAAAGCCGTAACGAGTCCATCGGTGACTTCATGACGAGGTTTAACAAGGAGTGTTTGAAGGTCGAAGACGTGAGCGACTGTTAATCATCTCGGCCTTCCAAAGCGACATCTTGCCGGGGCCTTATACCGAGAGATCGTCAATCGAACCCGTCTCGCGACAGTAGTGGCGCATAGCCAACCGGTTCGCCAAAGCGGACGAGGCTGACAAGAGAAAGCGCGAAGCAGACAAGGCAGGGCCCTCGGAAAAAGGAAGAAGAGATGAAGGAAGGAAGATCGAAACAAGGCGTGACGCCTTGGAAAGATTACATCGCCCTATAAGGTCGGGCTCGGTCCGCGTGGCGCCTCGGGCGACCTCAATACACCCGTTGACGGCCGAGGCGTAAATCACGCACTCCATATGAACCTGTTCGAGAAGCCTCGACCGATGACAGGAGGAAAGAGGCGCCGAACCAGGGATAAATACTGCTCATTCCATGAAGACTATGGGCACGACATCGAAGAGTGCAAAGAACTCATGGGAGAGATAGAGATGTTGGTTCAAGATGGACCCCTGAAGAAGTACCAAACACAGGGTCGCCAAGCCGACCAGAGAGAAGAGAAGAGAAAGCAAAGGAAGAGGGGGAATTGCGCCCCCCCACAAAAAAGCGAAGCGCGACATCGATGAGGAAGGAGATGACGAGTCCCAATATGACGGGGTGATCTCCACTATTACGGGGCTCCCTCGTGGAGTCACGAAGTCTTCCCTGAAGGCCGAAGCCCGAAGTCCTAGAACCGGCGAGCCTAACAACAAGAGGTTCAGAAAGGACGAGGAGATCACCTTCCGAGGATGACCCGTACCATAATAGTACCCCACCAGGATGCACCGTGATCCATGCGATGGTCGCAATAAGTTGGTGAAACGCGTGTACATTGACAACAAGGCGTCGGTAAGCATCATTTTCAAGGAATGTTTTGACAAGCTAGGGATAGAAGAAGCGCGCCTCGCCTGCGCGCTGCCACTCCAAGCTTCGTCCCAAGAGAGACGCGGGAAGGGATAATAGAGCTACCCACACGGTGGGAAGTCACCAACAAGCTCCACCAAGGTGGTGCAATTCTTAAGTAGTGAAGGCCCACTCGCCATATAACATCATACTAGGGCGAGATTGGCTGAACACTTGTAAGGGCGGTATGCTCTACGTGCCACCCGACAATGAAGATACCCACCGCGAGGCACAGCCGTGATCCGAGGTGATCAAAAGCAAGCCAAGGAATGTATGCGGTCGTTGCCTTACGAGGTGCGGGGACCTCGGTCCGGCACCCAGGCATAGCAACTAAAGGAACCCGAGGAGTTGGGTCAAGAAGTACACTCCCGATAACCAAAGTGGAAGAGGTCGCATTGTGCGAGGATGAGCCCTTAAAGGTCGTCAAGTTGGTCTCACCGAGGCACCGAAATAAAGAACGGATCATCCAACTCCTACGGAATTCCGAGATGTGTTTGCTTGGTCTCCCCGACATGACCGAGTCTCACCAAGTATCATCACTCACCGCTCAACATCGACCGAACATGAAACCGGTTCGATGTAAGCAAATTTTTGCAATTAGCGGAACCAAGTCATTCACGGCGAGGTGAACCACCGTTAAAAGCTCGCATACTATTCGAGGTCAAATATCCGACTGGATAGCCAACCCGGTGATGGTGAAGAAAGGAGGAGGGATGGCGAATGTGTATTGACTACACCGACCTCAACAAACATTGCCCAAAGTTGCTATCCCTTCCCAACATTGACAAGAAGGTCGGCGACCGGTCGGATACGAAGTCTTGCTTGGACTTATACAAAGGGTATCACCAAGTCACGATGGACGGCGAAGACGCCAAGACGACCTTCATTACCGACTTGGTCTTTGCATATAAAAGATGCCATTCGGCCTCAAGAATCTGAAGCCACCTATCGAAGGATGGTGGACAAAATATTTAAGCCCTACATAGGTCGAATGTGGAGTATACATAGGCGACATCGTCGTCAAAAGCAAGGAGGAAGCCGCATGTGTAGCCGACCTCGGATCGTCCTCGGCTTCTCCAGAAAAATCAACTGGCCGAACCCCGTAGTGCACGTTTACGCTTCGATGCGGAAAGTTCTTAGGGTCTTTGGGTTTCACAAGGGTTAAAAGCCAACCCGTCGAAGGTCCAAACCATTTTGGAAATGAACATGCCAAAGACCATCCATGACGTACACCTGGTGACGGTGCATAGCATGATCGAGCCGCTTTCTTTCAAAAGCGCGGATAAACACTACCCTTCTTCAAGATACTCAAAAGGCCCCAAATTCTCATGGGATGATGTACACAAGTCCGCTTTGAAGATCTCAAGAGCTATCTCGCCAAACTCCCCACTCTATCCGTCCGAAGAGGAGAGGTCCTTTCTCTACCTCGCCGCCTCGACGAATCCATAAGTGCGCCTTGTACGAGAGGAAGGACGTCAACTCCGGTGTATTTCATCACCGAGCACTAAAGGCAGGAAATGAGGTATCGACCCTTGGAGAAGCTTGTCTTAGCATTGGTAAACGCATGCAGGAGACTACGTCCATACTTCCATGCACATCCCATACAAGTCCTCACCGACTACCCACTTCGCAAGTATTGACGGCCGAAGCCTCGGGAGAATCGCGAAATGGGCAATCGAACTGGCGAGCACGATATATCATACGCCCGCCAGCCATCAAAGGTCAAGCCCAGCGGATTTCTGGCCGAGGCTAACCGTCGAAAACCGAAGCCCACCGAGTCCGTGTCGAGGCGATGCCCAAGCCGAACCAATGGATGAAATACCAAAGTCTTGGGCAACTCTCGTTGACGGGGCTTGGGAAAACAGGTAGCGGGCAGAATCTTACTCCTAGGCCGGACGGCCAAGAGATCACCTACTCACTTGGTTCACATTCAAAATACGAACAACGAGTAGAGTATGAAGCCTGATCGCAGGACTTCGCCTAGCTCAAAATCTCCAAATACAAGCCGTGCAAGTTCACAAATGATTCTCGGTCGTAGTAAGCCAAATGTTGAAATCTGAAGCAAAAAGCAACATGATGAAGAAATACCTTGAAAAGCAAAAAGCCTACAATGGATTTTCTCATACTTTCAGATAGTTCGCATCCCAGGAGCAAAACAAATTGAGTGACATCTTAAGTAAATTGGCCTCGTGCCTACGAGCCCGCCAAGATGAAGAAGTCAAAGAAGCATAGACAATACCGATGGCGGAGCCGAGGTTAACGTAATCTCGGATGAAGAACCCAATTGGATGACTCCCATTCGAGAGTACGGAGAATGGCGAACTACCCCAAGACAAGTTGGAAGCTAGAAGGATCCTTAACAAATCTATCGATATACAATTGAAATGGAGTCCTATACAGAAAGTCATACCTCGACCTCTCTTAAGGTGCTTGGGTCCGAATCGAGTGATTCGTTCTACGAGAAGTGCACGAAGGATCATGCGGAAGTCACATCGGACCCCGAGCCTTGTCAAAAAGTCGTGAGATGGGGATACTATTGGCGATGATGTTCGGGACTCAATTGACCTTGTGAAAAGGTGTCCGGTGTCGACTCCACGGAGCGTGCGAGGCTACCGCAAACCGACCTCGCCTCAATACAGAGCCCTTGGCGTTTATGCAATGGGGATCGACGTCGTGGCCCCTTTGCAAATCACCGGGATGCTCCAATTCCTAATTGTTGCGATTGACTACTTCACGAAGTGGGTGGAAGCGAGCCTTTGGCAAAATCACAAGCAAGAACGCCTCAACTTCGTGCGGAAGAAGATAGTGTGTCGCCGGTATCCCTCATATCCTCCTTTCGGACAACGGAACACAATTCACGATAAGACATTCAGAGAGTGGTGTCAAGAGCTTGGATCGAACAAAATTCACCTCGGTGGCCCATCCTCAAGCAAATGGTCGGGGCCAGAAGAAGTCACCAACAGACCATCGTGAAGGGATCAAGACTCGTCTCGACCGAGCTAAGGGCCTTTGGGTGGAAAATTTACCACAGTGTCTTATGGTCATACCGAACAACACCTAGGACCTCGAGCGGAGAAACGCCCTACGGTTTGGTGTATGGAACCCGAGCGGTGATCCGGCGGTTGGAGTATCGAGTCCTCGTACCATTGACTTCTGCCGAAGCAAATGAGGAAAATCTACGAGCTGATCCGGACCTACTAGAAGAAAAAGAGACCTCGCCACATCAAGGAAGCTCGGTGCAAGCAACGGTAGCTCGGTATTACAACCAGTGTTAAAACCCGACAATTCAAGTGGGTGACCTCGTACTCGAAATAATGAAGTCGAGAAAGCCGTGCAGCTCGGCAAGCTAGAAGCCACATGGGAAGGACCTTAGGGTCGACGAAGTCCTCGGCAAGAGGGCCTATAAGCTCGCCCAATTATCCGGTGAGCAATTACCCAACGATGGCACATCATTCATCCAAGAGATATTATGCATAAGTGTCAAAGGTCGAGTCTTGTTCGGTCGTGTTTTCAGGGTCCTGTTTAATCGAGTCAGAGTCTTACTTTGTTATGTCGTCTTTTATCAATAAAATTCTTTTTTTTGTGCATGTTTTATTTGTCACTAATGCATAATTAATCTTCAATATTATTCTATACCCTCTACGGAGGACAAATTCCCTCGACGGAGGTCAGACACCTTCGTTTCATACAAGGATGAATTTAAGCGCGTAAGGGGACCACCCTCCCGATAACCTCGGCAAAAACAGAACCATTCCTACATACGAGATCGAGTTACCTTCGTTTATTTGAAGACGGTTCTCTATGTAGACAGTAAGGGACCACCCTCCCGATAACCTCGGCAAAAGGAACCATTCCTACATACGAGATCGAGTTACCTTCGTTTATTTCAAGACGGTTCTTTCTATGTAGACGAAATAAGGGACCACCCTCTCGATGACCTCGCAAAAACAGAACCATTCCTACATACGAGATCAGTTACCTTCGTTTATTTCAAGACGGTTCTCTCTATGTAGACGAAATAAGGGACCACCCTCCCGACGACCTCGGCAAAAATCATTAATTCAAGACGGAACTCTACAAGGACGAACTACCCTTCTACGAGAACGGTTCCTTGAAGACTTCATATATTACTTTAGTTCAATATAAAGTCGATACGAAGCAAGTAAATCTTTCTTATTTTAAAAAAGTTATCTGATTACATATTACGGTAGGAGGAGACCGGGAAACCGAGCCAATCCCTAGAAAATCGCGATTCAACGGCTCATCTATACTAATCCTACCTCTACCTCGTCCTCGATCTACACTATGGGCTCGCTAGATCGACCTCGGCCACTGATGGCGCTTGGCCGCCCCTTGAGGATCCACGTTGTTCGAGGGCCATAGCACGCCTCTCTTGAGCTATCCACTTGGATCGTCAAAATTCAGTTCATTTATTCTGATCGAAAGCTCCGTGAAGAAGAGGCCTCTGCGTCCGTCGAAGCATTTCATCGAGCCGTGGTTGTCGGCGATGACGGCCTTAGATATACCTCCGAGCCTTTTAATTCACCGTCTTGTTAGTGAATCGCCGGAGGTCCACCATATTCACGCCGGTACCTCGCAACGGGCAATGACCTCGACAACCTTGGCTTCAACTTCCGAGATAGTCATCCCACCATTTCGATGGATGGCCTCCTCGTACTCGGCATGCTCTCTCGCCTATTAATTTAGCCTTCTCCTGGCGACCTCGAGCGACTCCTCCATGCAATTCTCTTCAAATAATTGAATATGCTCTTCCCGCTTGGGTTAGCAGACCAAATGCAAAAGACGAGCACGGAGCTCGTCACGGCTCTCTGGCAGCTCTATGTTTGATAACAGACTACCGCACATGGCCCAATTGTCCCTTTATATGGAGGAGTTCGACCTCTTTAATTCGAGCCAGCGACAAGTCTTCAATTCGATTCAACCAGGAGAAGATCGGGCATTTCAAAGCACAACCGAATAAAAGATAAGTGTTTTCATGTAAACTTGTGATTCTATTAATATGCCCTTAGGCGTAAACCAAAGGTACATTTACATTCAAAAAAAAAGTGATCAATCGACCCTCCGGAAGCTTCAGCTGTCCACCTCGGCCGCCTCCGGAGTATGAGAAGCATCGGCCTCTTACGCCTAACTCGCCAAGATGCGGCTTGGTCTCCTCAGAACCGCTTGAGCCTCGCCGCCTTGAAACCCCAGTGCAGCATCCCCGACCCCTTTGTAAGATCGGCCATTAGGCGTCGGTCGGGGATCTCGGTCCACGGGAAGGCGCAAATGACTCGCGGTCGTGAGAATCAAGATGAAGTCGGGTCCGCAAAGACGGAAGCTCCTTCAGCCGCGGACAAGGACATCGAAATAGGCTCGCCTCGGACATCATCCTCTATCTCCTCATACCCATACTTGTATTTATCCACCAGGTAGTCCTCGGCGACTTCTTCGATTGCATCCGAGATGGCACGCTTATTGAGGACCTCGGCCGCATCACCAACCATCCCGAGAAGCCCCGGAGAGAATAGCCTCCGCAAATGCCTCAAGCATCTCCCTGCGAGCTCGCTACCTCGGCCTCCCGACGCCGAGCCTCCTCCAACTCGCCTTCATTAAGGCGACTCGGCCTCGCCGCTGCTTCACCCCCCTAGCCCTGCCGCCCATCGCCCGGCCGCTTTCGCCGCCTCGCCGCCGCCGCCATATCGCCGTATCCGTCGCCTTCGCTTGACGAGGTCCGGATCTTTGCCTCGGCCTCGCTAATCTCTTGGACGAGGAGAGTCTCTCTCCTCCATTCCACGAGCATCTTGGGCCACCCACAAACCGGCTAACGGCCCTTTCAAGAAGTCCGTTATGAAACCGGACATCTGGGCCATCCCGGCGGACATCTTGGCCACCTCCGCCGACACGATCTCGACCCCCTATACAGAATCCCAACAAGTCAGAAGAATACATTATTTATATTACTTCACAAGGAAGAAGGATAAGTGCGCTACCTCGGGAAAGGTAGGGGGAGCTCGCTGAGAGCCAACGACGACGCATTCCGGGTCGGCAGCAACCGCAGCCTCGGGGATAGCACGCTTTAACCTCTTAAAGCGCCTAAGAGGCTGCGGCTCAGGAGACTTCGAAGCCTCCTCGCTCACTTCAGGGATAGCCTCGACATCCTTCAAAATCGAGGAGGAGAGCTCGACCTCCTTCAAAAGAGAGGAGGGGAGCTCGACACCGGCGCTCGAATCCTTCCTCTTCTTCCTCTTATCCCTGATCAAGTTCACCGCAAATAAATCAAGAAGTCGGGCATGTACACACAAATAATCATGCAACAAAAGACGTAAGAGAAGGAGGGCCTCACCTTCACCGACTCCACCTCGGTGGCGGGATCATAAGTGGCTAAGCCCCATGATTGCGAGCTCGGCCTCGGTAAAGGCCTCATCCACGAGACCTACTTTGTCCAAAGGCTCCTCCAGCCACCGTCAATCTCGTCAACCACCACATCGGCGATCTTCTCCGATCGCCATATAAACCTGAGATCCATCGAACCCGACAAAAGAAAAACTTCTTCCGCCAGTTCGAGATCTTCGACTTTATCTTTGCTTTGAATTCTGACGGGGTGATAAATAATACCACGAACCACCCTTCGCTTGAAAAAACGGAGAACAAGCCCCAAAGTGAAAGGAAAATTATGCCGATAGCATAGACACCTAGGCCCACCAAATGCCGAAAAGAATTTGGCGTAAGTTGGGCGAGTGATATGCCAACATCCGTTGAAGTTCGACATATACGAGGATCTGAATCGAAGACCAGCCCGAGGTCGCCTTCGTGCAATGACAAACCCTTCCGGAGAACAACAAGCCCTATGCTCCTGACGGGGCAACATAAATTATATCGAAATACGGTATTGAGAGACAATCTCTTTATATCGGAGGTTGTTAAAATGGAAGAAAAGAAGACACTTTACCAAAATCCCGAAAGGGGAGATGCAAAATCGCGGCGAATCCGACGGCGGCACGCATACTGATCTGCTCGGAAGATTTAGAAGAAGAAGCCATAACTTACTTTTGGTTTTTCGAAGATGATGGTGATGAACTCCGAGACAACAATGGCGACGGTTATACGTTTTTCAGAAGTTTTGGAAGTCTGAAATTTTGAAATAGCAAAAGTGATATGAGAAATGACGTATCAAGGAAGATATTCCCTATTATACGCTTTATCGATTCCAACCGCGCCGCATTAAATCGTATCCTCGTGTCCCGTACTCAACGGCGGAAAAAATCCGTGTTCGGCCTCGGCTCAGCGCCGTCGGTGACACTGCATGAAAACCTCGACAACGCCCGTCGGGAGGCCACCAAAAACCTCGGCTCAACGCCTCGCCAGATGAAGACAGCCAGAAGACCTCGGCTTAGTGCCTCGACAGGTGAAGTCAGCCAGGAGATCTCGGCATAACGCCTCGACAGGTGAAGTCGCAAGAAGACCTAGGCTTAGTGCCTCGACAGGTGAAGTCGCAAGGAGACCTCGGCATAACGCCTCGACAGGTGAAGTCAGCCAGGAGATCTCGGCTTAACGCCTCGCCAGGTGAAATCAGCCAGGAGACCTCGGATTAACGCCTCGTCAGGTGAAGCCAAACAGAAAACCTCGACTTATAGCCTCGGCAAGAGATAGTACCAGCGTACATAACCTCGGCAGATGCCTCTGCAAACGCGGCATATGACTTCAGAAACATTGACACATACCAAGTCAGATCGATCACGCCCCGCCTCGGCATAAACAACCCAAAAACCAATACGGCCTCGCGTCTTTTTTTTTTTTTGGGGTTATGATAGGATATGGCCCAAGCATCGAGCCCAATCTGTAAAGTGGCGACGTCGAGCTCGGCTGGACAAGTTCGCCCAAGAAGACCCCTAAAACCGTGGGGCAGCAGAGGCTCGGCCATATCTAAATGAATCCTAGTTCGAGAAGGGATAGGATTAAGATCCTATTCTAGATCTCGAATCCTATTTAGAGAAGACCTCGGATTTAAAGATCTAGGTCTAAATAATTGTGTATAAATAGAGGCTAGATTAGACGAAATATTTCATTCACACTCTTTGTAATCGCTTCTTACACATTCAATACACGAATACTCTCTCTCGCCTGTGGGCGTAGATCTTATTCATAGATCGAACCACGTAAATCCTTAGTGTTCTTGCAAGATTTATTTCCTTACGAAATTAAGATCGATCACTTCCATATCCACAAAATAGCATAAACAAATATTCATCACTATATATAAATAATCAAATAATCAAAATATAAAAAGAAAAAGGAAAAAAAAGAAGAGGATATCGCAGCTACAATGTTGCACTATATATTGTGTAACATTGTAGCCATCTTTAAAATGGAGTAGAAAAGTGACGCAGCATTGGAGGAGTTCTTGACGGTAAAAAAGCTTTGAGCGTTATTTTACTGGCACCCTTAGAGATATCCACATGTACAAGTACAATTAATGTAGCTTCCTAGCGGTCTTATTAATATTCTCCATATATATATTAATGTCGTAGCATGTTTTCCTTTAAATTGAGAAATCAAATAGATTTGAAGATGGATTCAAGAAATTCCACCATTGCCTAGTCATGACTGACCGCTGACTCAACTTTATAGTGTATAGTTGTTCATTTTATATTTTTCATAGTCGTGAATAATTTTATAATTTTGGGGATATGTCGAAGAAACTTCCGGGAATAACAGATCGAAATTCTTTGATGGTTCTCCGAAACTGCAATAAGTTTGTCTAATTTAATGATCTGGATAAACAATCAAGTTTGTTGACATTTTTTTCTTTTTGGGAGGAGGAGGTGTTTAAAAGTAGTGTTTTAAAAATCGGATTGGATCGGCAGGATTGGCCAGTAGTGTAGAAGGTATTTTTTTATTCATTTTTAAATCTTAAAAGAATTCATTCGAACTGCTAAAGCCCTTTGATCCGTGCGATCCAATGAACTGGTTTATGTGAAAAATAAATTATTAGATGGAAAATATAAATGGATCGTCTGGTTTAACTGCGAATCGGTTGTGTAGACGGTCCGATTTTTATTTATTTTAATTTTTTTTAAAAATCCATTCGAACCTCTGAAAACCAGTGACCCGACGACCCAATAAACCAATATATGCGAATTATTAGATGGAAAAAAAATATTGAAACTAAAATTTGATTCCCATGACCCTGAAGTGTGGCAGATCATAACCATATCTACCAACTTAAGAGTTTGATTTTGATACTTTGATTAATTAATTTAACCACATCCAAATATTAAAATAAATAAAAAGCATGAATATCAAATAATTATCATTATATCACTTGCAATAAATATTTCTATATTATAATTGTCAAACTATTTTTTCATAAAATTTTCATTCATTTGGTTATTATGATATAAGAAAATGTTGGTAGGAATTAATCAAAACCTCTAATTATTCTTTGTTTTATTATTTTTGAACTTAATTTTTCTTTCATTTAAAGTGTACTTTGAATTATTCATGATATCGAACAAATTTGAAAAATAAATTAATATGCTTTTAGTTGATACGATATATGACTTTAATAAAATTTGAGTTAATTTATACATATCAATAGCTTATTCAAGTATTTATATGTAATATCTATATGTTTCTAGAGTATTTGTGTATTTAATATAACATCATATATATGGGTCATTCAGATTTTTAAAATCGATTAAACCATTTAACCAACAACCTAGTCAAGTAACCGATTTGATGTCCGGTCCGACTTTAAAAACTTTGGTTAAAAGCCGACTGCTTGGGTATATGCTAAGGGTGTGTTTACTTTTAAGGATAAGTATTGTGAATGATTGAGTATTTGGATGATTAAATGGATGATATGATAATTTTTATCTATCAATCCTTTGTTTACTACAAAGGATTTGTAGAAGATTAAAATTGGGATAAAAATAATCTAGTGTTTACTATGGTTGATTAAGTATGGATTAAATTCAATTTGACCAAATTATCCTTCTAGTTTTAAAATAAGATTAATAAACTCATTATGTATTTTTCAAATAAGATTAAATAAATAAACAATGTACACTGATATTTGGTCATTTGTTATTTTAAAATTATTTGACCATATTTAAAATTTGACATATTTTAGCTTATATCATGTTCACTTTATGTGATATTCAATACAAAATGAGTAAACAAAGAAATAACACAAACTCATATTATTTATTATTGATGCATTCTTAATAAATGAAATAACACAAACTCATACAATATGGAGTTGGGATGAATTCCGAATTAGGCTGGATTAATTTTATTTATCCAACCTAATCCTTAAAAGTAAACAGGCCCTAAGTGTAAATTATACCGGAGATGTAAATTGCAGATTGGGGTCATGCAGCAATCCTAACTATTTGATAATTAAGGTTTATTAAATCTTTATTATAGATTAATAAATTTTATTTGTTAGACTTACTAATCCGTAAACTATTTGTATTGACATACAAATCACATAAAAGAGGCAAATCGCACAACCATATTAATTTAATATTCGAACTTTAGAAATTATTTAGCCACTAATACGTCCACTACACCAGCAGGATATCCAAATGGATTACCTAATTTATCTATAAACAAAATGTCGTGCCACATAAATCCTTCCACAAAATTAGACCAATAAAACAGCAATATCTTGTTAATGGCGTCAAAAAACTGCAAACTACGACTTACATTGTTACTCCACAACGTTGGAGAATTCCAGTATCCAATTCCAGTCAGTCAAATGTCAACACCACATTTAGAAACTTCTCCCACTCCTACCCCTCCCCTTTCTTCTTCTTCTTCTCTTCACTCCTATATTAACCTCACTAACTCAATCACTCTACTAAAACATCTCAAATCTTGTTTGAGCAATCCAACACCAAGATTTTGCCATCACTTCAAAATGGCGATCCATGAAATCTTAACTCCAAATACTCCCCGCAAAACGATGGCCGCTCTCCTCTCTCTCTCCCAAATCCCCGAACACACTGACAACCTCTCTCTCACTAAACCTCTACCCACCTTCTCCGACTCCATCATGCAAGAAACCGTCGAAAGAGCGAGGACCCTCATGGCCAAGTGGGACCCCACCAGCCCATCTCTCGAGAAATTCACCTCAATCTTCCATGAAAATCGAACCGAAGCCGAGGAATTCATCACGTGCGTGGAGGAGCTGCGCAGGGTGATGCATTTCTTAATCGCCCAGCGCTCCTACTCTGATCAGCTCGCCGCAGCCAACAAATTGATGAATGTGGCTATGCTGCGGCTGGAGAAAGAGTTCTACTATATTTTATCAGCAAATAGGGAATGCTTGAGACCTGAATCAGTCTCCGGCGGCTCCTCCCGCCTCTCGCGGCGGTCGCTGTCGTTCAGCAACTCGGAGGAGGAGGAGAATGAGGATGAGGTGGAGCGAGCTATGGCGGGCTTAAAGATGATAGCTGAGAGCATGATCGGCTCTGGATATAGCAAGGAGTGCGGCAAGATTTACAGAGTCACGCGGAAATCGATCGTCGATGAAGAGGTTTACCGGCTTGGTATTAGAAGCTACAATTCGTCTCAGATTATGAGATTGGATCACAAATCTCTGCAGCATCATGTGGAGAAATGGATTCAAGCGGCGAAAATCGCGGTAAGATCGATCTTCCGTGGCGAGAAATTGCTTGGCGATTGTGTTTTTGCTGTCTCAGAGACAATGAATCATACATGTATCGCGCATACGACGATGGAAGCAGCGATGAATCTGCTCAAATTTCCCGAGCTCGTCGCTAAGAGCAAGCGATCGCCGGAGAAGATTTTTATTCTGATGAATCTGTTCGAGACCATCTCCGATCTGTGGCCGGAAATCGAGTCAATTTTTTCATACGAATCGCTCTCGCCGATCAAATTGCAGGCGCTTGCCTCAATCCAGAAGCTCAGAGAGTCGGCTCAAGCGATTCTCGCCGAGTTCGTCTCGTCGATTCAGAAAAATCCGTCGAAAACTCCGATGGCCGGCGGCGGGATCCATCCGCTGACCTACAAAGTGATGGACTACGTCTCTTTGCTAGCGGACAGCGCCGGAACGCTCTCCGACATTCTCGCCGACGACGCCACCGCCGCCGGCGCTCGCTCGCCTTTTCCTGAATCCTACTTCGACAGCGCGAGCCCTAGCCCCAATTCAGGAGTAGCGAGTCGACTCGCCTGGATTATTTTAGTCCTCCTCTGCAAACTCGATAGCAAAGCCGAGCTCTACAAAGACATAGGGTTATCCTACCTCTTCCTGGCTAATAATCTTCAATTCGTCGTCGACAGAGTCGGCGCCACCGCGCTGAGATTTCTCCTCGGCGAGGACTGGCTGGCGAAGCTCCAGAAGAAGGTGAAGCTCTACGCCGCGAACTACGAGTCGGTAGCCTGGGCGAAGGTGATAGCGGCGCTGCCGGCGGAGGCAGAGGCGGTGTCCTCCCCAGCCGCGATCAAGGAACATTTCAGGAAATTCAACGCCGCCTTCCAGGCGGCGTACAGGAAGCAGAGCGCGTGGATTGTGCCGGATCCGAAGCTCCGCGACGAGATCAAAGTGTCGATCGCCCAGAAGGTGATGCCGGCGTACCGGCGGTTCTACGAGAGCTGTTACATGGCGATTCTGAGCGAGGAGCGAAATCTGGAGGTTTTGGTGAGGTTTTCGCCGGACAATTTGGGGAATTATCTGTCGGATTTGTTCCATGCGACTGTTGAGATTTCGGAGGATTCGTCACCGCCGCCATTGTCGTCGTCGCAGTACAAGTTAGCGAGGTGTCTTTGATCCAGTTAAGCAGGTGGGAATATAATTACTTAGTGACAAATACTGACAATATACAAAATAATATGATGTATATGAGAGTATAGAAAATGTCACTCTGTAATACTGTCCTTCAAAAGAAAATATGAATAATAACGGCAAACATGACTGGAATTTGTGTATTTGGTTATCTACGTGGTAATTATGTTATCATTTAGAAAGTGTATTGAATGTTTTGATGATCATGGTAATACCAGATACTCACTCCATCTCATTTAAGACGATCCATTTTTTTCGACACAATTATTTATGAGTATGATATAAGGTGATTAAAGTGATAAAAAGTAGGTAGGTCTCACAACTTTTGAAAAGATAATTATTTTCTAAAAAGGAAACATATCATCTTGGTGTGACAATCCAAAAAAGGAATACATGTCATCTTGGGTGGGACGGATGGAGTATGAGATTTAATATGATCAAGTGTCTTAATAATTTATTGTAACAAATTATATGATTAAGTGTCTTAATAATTTAATTGTAACAGATTACATGAGCTTCTACATACCTCAACCCCATAGGCTAATTTGATATTCTAACCAAAATCATTATCTGCCTACACTGACAAATACACCATCACTTTTATTGTCCAATATTGTGCTCATAGTCGGCTTCATCCTCATCATCATCATCATCATCATCATCATCATCATCATCATCATCATCACACTTGACTAGTAAATAAGATAAATGTATGGGCAAAATTTCAAAATGAATGGCATAAATGTGATACAATCTCTACAAGATTTGGCTTTCATATAAAAGATAAAGAGATAAATATATAGCCAAATCAGTGGTATAGATGCAAAATTCTCTAAAAGATTTGGCTTAATATGATGTAAAATTGTGCGAAAAACAATTGTCTTAAAACAAAGAGTGGTGTTATTCGACCATAATGATGCTACCACTATAATCGTTTTATTGAATGAAAAAATCGTTTATTTAATATTTGATCTATTAAAAAATTGATTTTACATTAAAACCATCTTATGGAATTATAATTTTGCACCTATCAAATGAAAATTTTAAATTTAAATTTAAATTTAAATTTAATAAATTTAATACTTTTCAGAATAGGTGGGAAAATGATATTTATGTAAAAATAATTAATATATTAGTTTAATATTATTATCTTGTTAATTAATTATATTCATAATTACTAAAATATCCCGCGTATTAGGTCGTAATGCTGGTAAGATATCTTTATTTTAAAACAAATGAAAAAATAATAGAAGACAGTTTTTACAAAGACTAAAAGCAGACGCTACCCAATTGATATTTGTTCCTTTTATAAGGATAATTGATTTGGGTATGAATCTAAATTCTTTTTCATCTTCCCACTAAAAAAATATTACTGTTACTACTACTAATCTAAATTTCTATTTTCTAATAATAATTTACCTACATTTAATGTTGACATGATACAGCATAATTGGATTTAAGACCCAAGGCTATTCCTAGGACTAGAATTGAATTAGCCACTACATTTCATTATAAGTAGGTGGGGAGATACTAGGTATGATTTCAAAGTCGTTTCCCACTAGCCAAATCTAGTTGTCTAATTTCGACATGTTGTTTTCATGCAAAATGGGCTTGGATTGGATCACATACCCATCAACAAATGTTGGGACATGGGCTCCTTTTCTTGTATTTCGAATTAAAATACCTATAATTCTAAATGCGTGTTAGGAGGTGCACTACAAAAAATATTTTGTTAATAGGCAAAAATTGGATAATAATCATACAATCACTAACATAGCTAGACATGATGAAATGGTGTTATATCGTTAAGCAAACAAAGTGAAAATCATAAACCCTTGGAGCAACGCAGTTTAATGTCATGAAAAACACACACCACAATCGCGACAGAAAATAAAGAACACAAGAATTATATACCCAGTTCGTCTTGCGACTACGTCTAGAATGATGTCAAGTGAGATATTTCACTATATTTTTTTGGATATAAATTACAGGGAGAAACAACTATTAAATAGACAATAATCAAACCATAACCATAAATCCATTAGGGTTCCGCCATGGAATCAACCTATTTTTGGATCGACGCCAAATCTTCGATCACCTTCTCCACACCTTCATACAAGGCATCGCCATCAGAGATTGAAATGGGCACTAATGTGCCAGTCTTATTATTGTTATTTTTATTATTTTCGCTTAGCACTTTGACTATTATATATAATAATTTTTCACCAATTAGCCCTTAAAACTCTAAAAAATCTCATCCCAATTTCATCGCTCGATTAACGTCCGTTAAAAAATTAACCATCGTTAATTCATCAAAACAATTGTTTTTTTCAAATAATATAATACCTATGATCGATCTTAATCTCGTAAGAGAAATAAATGCGCAAGAACACCAAGGATTTACGTGGTTCGATCTATGAATAAGATCTACGTCCACGGGGAGAGAGAGTATTCGTGTATCAATGTGTAAGAAACGATTACAAGGAGTGTAGATGATTGTAGATGATCAAGTGATCGATCTGAGTGTAGATTATTGTAGATGTCCCTCTCTTCTCTAATCTAGCCTCTATTTATACATATTCATGAAGTTGAGTTCGACTCTGACTGATATCAAGTTGAGTTCGACTGACTCGATTCCAAGTCGAGTTCGACTCGACTACGATACCAAGTCGAGTTCGACTCGACTGATTCCAAGTTGAGTTCGACTCGACTCCAAGTCTTCTCTCATAGGATTCTTTAGATATGCATCCGATCTTCTACGCTCCAATTGCGATTAGAGTTGTAGTTGATCGAGGAGTCTTCGGGCGAACTCACATGGGCCGAGCTTAATGTCGGGGCCCATTTATATTGGGCTTGATGCCCGGCCTAGTAGTTGGGCAGATCTCATCATATCCCTCCCAAAAGACGTAGAAGATGAGGTCTTGATGGATGGGGATAGTGGTTCGCTTGCTTCACCGAAACTTGTGATCCGACGTGAAGTGCGTCTGCGATCTGCCGAAGTCGACGTCGCTGGCTTCACCGCCAAGCGTTATGCAAGTCATATGTCGCTGCTTCGCCTTTGCCGAGCGTTCGCCGAAATCATATGTCGCCGCTTCACCGCCGGGCCTTATGCCAAGTCTTATGTCGCTTATGTCGCTGCTTCGCTTGCCGAGGCGCTCGCCAAGTCGATGTCGCTGCTTCACCGCCGAGGCGTTATATCAAGTCGATGTCGCTGGCTTCACCGCCGGGCGCGTTATGCCGATGGAGAATATGTAACCGCGCCGAGGTCGAGGCCGAGGCGAAGCGCTCGGGATGCGGCGAAGAAGGAGGCCGCAGCTCGGCGGCGGCCGAGGCGGCAAAGGCCGAGGTCGGGCCGCTGGTGGCGGACGAGGCAGGGGCCGAGGCGAGGCGGCGGGGCGGGCGGTGGCCTGCAGGCGCCGAGGCAGAGGCGGGCGGGCGAGGCGGAGGCGGGCGGGCCGAGGTCGAGGCGGCGGCGTCGAGGTCGAGGCGCCAAGCGCAGGGTGGCGGTCGAGGTCGAGACGGCGGCGCCGAGGTGTCGACCGCGAAAGGTCGAGGTGGAGGCGAAGGCCGAGGTCGGCTCGCGGAAGGCGGAGGCGGAGGCGGCGGCGTCAAGTCGGCTCGCGAAGTCCGAGGCGGAGGCGGCGGGCCGAGGTCGGGCGGTGAAGGCCGAGGTCATGTCTTGCCGTTGTATATCTTGCCGGCGCTTCTGTCAAGTCTTGGGGTTGGCTTCACCGACGGCGCTAATCCGAGGTCTTCTTCCGGCTTCACCGACGAGGCGTTATGCCGAGGTCTTCGACCGCTTCACTGACGAGGCGTTATGCCGAGGTCTTCGATCGACTTCACCGACGAGGCGCGCGTCGAGGTCTTCGACCGGCTTCACCGACGAGGCGTTATGCCGAGGTCTTCGACCGACTTCACCTACCGGCGCTAAGTCGAGTTCTTCGATCGGCTTCACCGACGAGGCGTTAAGCCGAGGTCTTCCGACCGCTTCACCGCCGGGCGTTAAGTAGAGGTCTTCGACGGGCTTCACCGACGAGGTGTTATGCCGAGGTCTTCGATCGACTTCACCTACCGAGGCGTTAAATCGAGGTCTTCCGACCGCTTCACCGACGAGGCGTTATGCCGAGGTGAACGCTATGCCGAGGTCTTCGACCGACTTCACCGACGGCATTAAACCGAGGTCTTCCATCGCTTCACCGACGAGGCGTTATGCCGAGGTCTTCGACCGACTTCACCTACCGGGCGCTAAGTCGAGGTCTTCGACCGCTTCACCGACGGGCGTTGCCGAGGTCTTCGACCGCTTCACCGTCGAGGCGCGTAGAGGTCTTCGACGGCTTCACCGACGAGGCGTTATGCCGAGGTCTTCGGATCGACTTCACCTACCGAGGCGCTAAATCGAGGTCTTCGACCGGCTTCACCGACGAGGCGCTATGCCGAGGTCTTCGATCGACTTCACCGACGAGGCGCGTGTCGAGGTCTTCGACCGCTTCACCGACGAGGCGTTATGCCGAGGTCTTCTGACTGACTTCACCTACCGAGGCGTTAAGTCGAGGTCTTCCGATCGCTTCACCTACCGAGGCGCTAAGTCGAGTTGTACGCCGCCGCTTCACCGCCAAGTCGATTATATAATTTCGTGTCGAGGTCGGGGCCGAGGTGAAGGCTCGGGATGCGCGCAAGAAGCGAGGCCGGGGCTCGACGACGGCCAAGGCCAAGGTCGGTTAAGGCCGAGGTCGACTGCGGAAGGCCGAGGCGGAGGCGACGACGGCCGTGGTCACCGCCGGAGGACCGAGGCGAGGCGGCGGTCGGCTGCGAGGCCGAGGTGAAGGCGAAGGTCGAGGTCGGCCCGCGGAGGCCGAGGTGAAGACGGCCATGTATCGGGAGGCCGAGAAGACGGGCGGCCGAGGCGAGGTCGGCTCGCAAGGTCGAGGCGCGGCGTAGCTCGCCCTCGTGACAAACGAAGGTAATTCATCCTCGAGAGTATCCGCCTTCAACTAAATGAAGGTATCTGCGCTCGCACGGGGTAGTTCGCCCTCGCAGAGTATCCGCTTCGATATAAACGGCGGTATCCGCTCGCAAGGTAGTTCGCCCTCGTGAGAGTATCCGTCTTCGATATAAACGAAGGTATCCGCTCGCACGGCGGTAGTTCGTCCTCGTAGAGAGTATCCGCTTCGATATAAACGAAGGTATCCGCTCGCACGGAAGGTAGTTCGTCTCGCAGAGTATCCGTCAAATAAACGAAGGTATCCGCTCGCACGGGTACGGGTTTCGCTTTTGCCGAGGTCATCGGAGGGTGGTCCCCTTATTCCGCCTACATAGAGTACCGCCTTCAAATAAACGAAGGTAACTGCTCGCACGTAGGTACGGGTTCTCGCTGCCGAGGTCATCGGGAGGTGGTCCCCTTATTTCGCCTACATAGAGAGTACCGCCTTCAAATAAACGAAGGTAACTGCTCGCACGTAGGTATGGGTTCCTTTTTGCCGAGGTCATCGGGAGGGTGGTCCCTACGCTTTCAAGTTCATCTTCGTATTAAATGAAGGTAATCGACCTCCGCCGAGGGAATTCGCCTCCTTAGAGGGTATAGTTCGTCCTCCAAAGAGGTATAGTTCATCCTCCAAGAGTGTATCGCTCATCCTCCATAGAGGGTATAGTATGATGGGAAGAGGTAGTATGCATAAATGACAAATGAAATATGCAAGCACACGGAGCAAATAAATCAAAAGACGAGGTCGCTTACTGGAATTGTCGATTTGAAATGCCGGTTATAATATCGAAGCTACTTGTTGCTCGCATCGAGCTTCTAATGTAGGCGAGGTCTCTTCTTTGGTTTCTACCGGATTACCGCCTTGCCTCGATCATCGCCTTCACGCTTTTTCCCGTCCGCTTGCTCGCTTGGCGAACCGCTCCGCTGCGCCCACGCCCGACGCAAGACGGGCTCGCTGGGTTCACCATGCGGAGCCGAGGTTCTCCTTGGTCGCTGTTTGCGATCTCCTTCGCTATGGTATCCCGCCTCCCGCAGTCGGGTGCCCGTGCTCGCCGTGGCTTTGACATACCATTCGGGGTTCCTTCTCCGATCAGCTCTTCCCGAGCCGAGCTCGGCGTGCCCTATCGCCGTCAGCGTTGTCGTTGTCGGCGACGATTCTGGATGTATGACTTCTGGTGTACCTGGTCATGATTATTTCCCTGTAAACGGTGGTGATCGAAAGCACAAAATTTCGCTTCCCACGACGGTGCCAATGGATCGATCTTAATCTCGTAAGAGAAATAAATGCTTGTAAGAACACTAGGATTTACGTGGTTCGATCTATGAATAAGATCTACGCCCACGGGAGAGAGAGTTCATGTATTGATAGAGTAAGAAGCTATTACAAGGAGTGTAGATGATTGTAGATGATCAAGTGATCGATCTGAGTGTAGATTATTGTAGATGTCCCTCTCTTCTCTAATCTAGCCTCTATTTATACATATTCATGAAGTTGAGTTCGACTCGACTGATATCAAGTTGAGTTCGACTCGACTGATTCCAAGTTGAGTTCGACTCGACTGATACCAAGTTGAGTTCGACTGACTGATTCCAAGTCGAGTTCGACTGACCCAAGTCTTCTCTCATAAGGATTCTTTAGATATGCATCCCAATCTTCTACGCTCCAATTGCGATTAGAGTTGTAGTTGATCGAGGAGTCTTCGTCGAACTCACATGGGCCGAGCTTAATGTCGGGGCCCATTTATATTGGGCTTGATGCCCGGCCTAGTAGTTGGGCCGCATCCTATCAACCCATATTTTAGATCTAATGACATCAATAATATCTTTGCAAACTCATCGATAGCTTTTCTCCTCGCTGAGAACTTTCGCTTTCTCCTCGTTGAGAACTTTCGCTTTTTTGGTTTGGGCGGTACCTTCGTAGTTGTGCTTTGTCTATCATCATGGAGAACCACATGGCGGACCTAAATATCAATAGCGGCAAGAGGAAATTGTTCTCATGACACGGCCTCGAAGCTTCAAGATCGGGTGAATCTGTCTTGTTGGTAGATTCCTCACGGATCAACCGATCAATTTTAACCTAATGAGGTCTAGAATGGTCAAGCTTATGGAGGCCGTGCAAAGGGTTTTTGTGAAGGATATAGGCAAGGTCGATACATATTTCAATTTTTTCATACGGTGGATATGGAGAGATCATGGACGGAGGCCCGTGGATCGTTTGGAAGCACCCTCTTATCCTCCATAGATCAAGAGGGGAATTTCCCCTACTTGTTCCTCCGAATACATTGCTGCTGGGTTCGTGTCCACAATCTTCCGGTAGGTATCTTCCGAGAGCATAGGCAAGCTCGGGAAATTTCATAGGTATCTTCGAGTACGATGCTACGAACTCGTGGGAGTATGAAGACAATACATGCGCATCGTGGTAACGGTAAGAGGACGAAGCCTCAAGAGAAGCAAGAAAATCAAAGGAAGGGATGGTGGAAGTTTTATCACAATTTCAAATACGAGAGAAGTTCGCATGCTTTCTGCTTCATCCGCGGTCGTCTGGGACACACAGAGAGTTTCTGTGAGCAGCTTTTCGACATGGAAAGCACGGAGATCAAGAGAGAATGTGGGACTTGGATAAAAGCGGCTAATCGAAGGGCTGGCTTAACGGAAAATAATAAATGGCTCAGTTCAGGCGGTGGCAAAGGCGCGAAAGAGATCACCACCTCCACCGCTTGGTCGGGACCAGAATAATCAAGGCGGATACGATGGCTTTCAGAACGTAAATGATGGGATTCGTCCGGGAAATCAGCAAACCAGCCCAAATCAGTTTGTAACAAGAACTGCAAGACCGGGGATACCGCGTGAAATTCCGTATGTGTAGAATCTAGGAACGATTTTATGGGAGGAATCATACTAGAAGATTTGGTGCTAATATCACGAGATTACCGCAACCACTTTGTCTAAAAATCAAGTTGCTCGATTATGGGGAGGATCCAAGTCTACCCCCATGCATGATGGAAATTACGATCATGCCCTCGGGAAGAAAGAAAGCGAGATGGGTAAACGAGGAAAGTTTACACTCCAAACTTGTTTCGACACCTAACCGAGGTTTTTCTTTTAGATAATTCCGGATGATAGTAGGAAGTTCTTTTTAGCTACGGTTCCGAGGTCGGGACCGCCGATCCCAACGAATCTCTTGTCGGAATTGTAGGGGTTGGGTCATCCTCGCAATTCGACGACAGTGAACTTGTTAGATATCATAATTAGACTCAACTTGTAAAGAAAAAGGTGTTTTGAAGGGTTGTTTTCCTAAGGTTGTTTTCCTTTAGCGAAACTTTAGCTCATAAGCAAAAGTTGGAAGATATCGAAATTAGACTCAATTTTGAAGGGTGTTTTGCGGTCGATCGTGAGGAGAAATGGTGGTTTATGTATGTTGTGGAAGAGGCGTCATTGTAACATTTCCGTTATTCGAGAAATCATATTGATATCGCACTCGGACCAACAAGCGGATCAAGGCCCCGACGGGTTCTATGGATTCCTCGAAAGGAGTAGAAGACGCGACTGAACCTCATTCGTAATCTCAAGAAGGTTAATAATTTACCGTGGATAATTATGGGGGATTTCAATGACTTACTGAACGTAGCCGACAAACGTGGAAGAATTCCTCACCCCAATTGGCTTCTTGTTGGTTTTAGATCGGCTGTGTTAGATAGTGGTCTATCCGATCTGGCGCTGAGTGGGCATCGGTTCACATGGGCAAGGAGACTGGGCTCGGTTTTCACGGTTGAAGAGAGATTGGACAGAGATATGGCCAACGGGGAGTGGTTGACTAAATTCCCGAACTATATTCTTGAAACTACGCTGGCGCCGATCTCTGACCACTACCCTATAGTTCTTAGAACAGAGGGGGGAAGTCGGAGAAGATATGATAGGAAGTTCAGATTTGAGAATAAATGGTGCGCAGATTCGGAGCTGGTTAGAGATTGCTGGAGGAATTTTGAAGGCCTTAAAATTGTGGAAAGGCTTACTGCTACTTCTACTTCGATTGCTAAGTGGGCTAAAAGGAAGGGTGATATGGATCGTGCTAAGAAGTGCTTCCTTCAATCTAAAATTCGGTTTCTCCAAGGTAGAGCCAATGTGAGATCGGGAGCTGAAATGACAAGGGTTCGGAAAGAGCTACAATTGATGTTGCTCAATGAAGAGACATATCGGAAGCAGAGCTAAGCAACACCGGTCAAGGAGGGAGATCGCAATACTAAATTTTTTCATGCGATGGCATCGGCTCGTAGACGTGTTAACAAAATTCAAAATCTTCAAAAAACTGATGGCTCTTGGACCTCCACCGCTAGCGAGATCAAGAGGAAAGTGGTGGAGTACTTATCGAAACTTTTTGTTTCGGCTGACGTTGAACACCATCACGGGTTGGTTCTTAACAAAATGCAACCCGTCATTTCCGATGCTGAGAATGTCGACCTTATAAGGCCCCTTCGGATAGAGGAAGTCAAAGAGGCTCTCTTTCAGATGCACCCCGATAAATCCCCAGGTCCGGATGGCTATAATCCCAAATTTTATCAAGATTTTGGGACCTTTGAAAATGATATTTTGAGCAAAGGTTGCATTTGTTTAGATAAATAAGCCTCTCGTGAGGGCTTAATGATACTACTATTGTGCTTATCCCCAAAGTAGATCGCCTACAAACATGAAAGATCTCCGTCTTAAACAGCCTTTCATTCAGACAGACAGAGAATCGAGTTGAACATGACAAACATAAACATCAACAGCTACAATACGCATCAACCGATATCAACCAGTTTACAGCAGTAATTACAGATAGCAGTAAGTCCAAACAGCCGATACCGAGACAGATCAACCGTCAACACACAACACCATTCAGACCGGAAGCGAAAGCACGCGAACGCGATACGACCACGCATTCGCGGTTCTTTCAAACATACAAACACCAGACCGACCATCATCACCAGCCATCATCACCACTCAACCATTGCAGTGGTCACGCACAACACACACGCGCATCACGCCAACACCATCGTTTACACATCACCACAGGTTTACTGAAAACACCGCACCACTGCGTCATTTTCCATAACACGCCGCCGCACACGACGATCCATCCACCACCACACCATCCACCACGAGGCCTCCACACGCACGACGCCGAGCACCGAACAACACAACACAAAACATCCGAGCATACCTCCATCATCGGGGTACACCATACGACCACGACAGCAGCCAGCCACCACGCATCAACATCACGGATCGACACACACAAACATAAACACCCGTGCAATCATTCCACAACATGTCACAGCATCATAACAACATTTGATGTTCCATCACCTGAGCAGAACACCGACTTTCAACCGATCCGCAGCCGCCAGCGCCGCGAGCCACGCCCACGCCAGGGCCTCCACGCCAGAATGCCACGCGCTTCAGATTGTTCATTCAACCCTGACAACAAACACACGGTTCAATACCCGACACGCCCACGTCGAACGACGCATCATCAACACCGCAGAGACGCATGATTCACGTCCCATTTTAACCTTTAGGTTAACACCAACGATATCAACGCCATCATCAAAGCGACCAACCACGAGTCTTCACACGACATTCCATAACACGTCACGACAACGATTTAATCGAACGACGCCACGACGCCACTCGAAGTCATTTTGACTTTCATTAAAATATTCAATAAAACATATTTTAATCAATAACGATTAATCGATTTCATAAAGCACCGATGAACACGAACGATATTTTTGATTATTTTTCAACACACCCATTACATTATTTATGCTTTAACGTTTATCATAACGCTCCATCATAAACATAATATTTCATATTTAATAACCCAAAAATTATATTAGACATAATTGAATTTTTGGGAATTATTAAACATAGAATATTATGTTTATGATGGAACGTTATATTAATAACGTTAAAAGCATAAATAATGCTTAATGTATTAAAAGATTAATATTGAAAGAAAATATTAATCAAAAATATCGATTTGCGACAAATCAAGATTAAAGCTTTATGAAAAGAAATCGATTGAAAATCGATTTATATTGATTAAAATATGTTTTATTGAATATTTTTAATGAAAAGTCAAAATGGTAGACTTTCAAATTAACGCATTTAAATACGCTCGTTAAATACGCTAATACGTGAAAACGACACTTTTATAAGAATATCTCAATTGTGAGAAAAGATTTCATAATTGAAATCACTTTATCAATAACGTTATTATATCGCTAATTGTTTAACCTAAAAGGTTAAAATGAGACCAGATCATATTACGCCTCTCTCGATATACGAGAATTATTTTATTGATATACGCATCGCTTCAACGACAAGACGATCAAGATTATTAAGACTTCAATTATTATTTTATTTATCAAAGTTGAACGAACTTTGAAAATCTAGAAAAGCGTACAACGCTCTAAACGAAATTTTGCGTAGCTGGACGTGAAACTCACGCCAACTATGGCGGTAAGAACACACTGCATCGAGATTCAAGTTTAAAAGTCAAGGTGGCTTTACTATACTCAAATTGATAGAACTTATCAAATGATTTATTTATGATGCTTTATTGCAAGCAAATATTTATGAAATGATTATTTAATTACCCCGCCCAAATTATTTATGTTTTATGATGTATCCAATCCATGATATTTGATGCATAATGTCGGTAGCTCCCACTTTATGACATGCTTGAATTGTGATACTTGGAAGACTCCCCAAGGACGATGGAGAATTCAGATCCTCGTGGCGAGATGGCCTCGATTTTGTGCATCGATTATTTGTGATCGCAGGCCGAAGGTGTGCTCGTTATTATGCCCTCTGGAGAGTGAGGCCTCTCCAACAAGGAATTATTGTCGATGAATTATTGTGGTGGATGGATCATACATACGCGGAAAATGCTCGCAAGCGATATTTATGGAAAATGACAGAAAATATTTAGTAAACACGAGTATTTTCAAATTAAAACCTCGTGTGTTACCGTGATGGGCGTAGTAATTTAAACTTGATAAATTATTTCGCATGAGCCATCGAGTGCATTATTTGTACTCACCGCATATTTGTTTTTAAATGCGATTGAAATCATGATGATGATGGAGCGTAGTCATGAGTAGTCAAGTCTTTCAATATTTATTATGTTTGAAAGAAGAACCTCGAATGCATATCGTCATATATGCATTCACGTGCTTTCCACGCATATTTTGAATAGTATTGTATGTTAATGTCGACAATGAGTCTGTCTCAATTATCGAAACCTCTGCTTAAGGACTTATACCTTATATCTCAGAAATTACTTTTGCTTGTAAATAGGTTGATTATCAAGTTCGATACGTATTAGTTCAAGTCTTTAATTATTCTTATTCAATGTTTGTAATCACTGCTCCAAGCTCCAGCCTTCTAATCTGCCCTTCGATTAGAGGGCGTGACATATATCTCTTTGTAATGTTTTCTACAAGATCATCTCAAGATTTTGTGCAATGATTAAGGCAGGTGCTTCCATCCTTGATCGCCCCACCAATCGCCTTCGTGGAAGGACGAGCGATTCAAGATAATGTCCCGATAGCTTTTGAAGCTATCCACGCATGAATCGAGAACGAGGGAAAATTTGGAGACATAGAACTTAAGGTGGATATTAGTGGCTTACGATAGGTTAATCGGGAGTATCTCGGATGCGGTTTTGGCGAGGCTTCGCTTCGCGACAAATGGAGACAAAGGATGTGATGTGTGTTAGACATTTAAATACAATGTCCTCGTGAACGGAGACTGGTCGATCCGATCAAGCCGAGGAGGGCCTTCGACAAGGAGATCCTCCAGAGCCCTACCTCTTCATTCTTAGTGCTGAGGGCCTCTCGGCCGTCCTTAATATGAAGTTGCTAGGGGAGGTCTTCACGGCATCGTATCTGGTCGATCCGGGCCGCCTATCTCTTACCTCATGTTAGCTGATGACTGCATGTTTTATGTAGCAACTTCGAATGCTCGAAGCTTCGTCGCCTGTTAGATGAGTACGAAGCGGCTTCGGCATAGGCCATTAATTACAATAAATCTGGTATTTTCTTCAAGAAGAACGCCGAGGAAGCTAACAGTAATGTGCTATTCTAATATCCTGGGTGTCACCAATCCCCTTAATACGGGGAGATATCTCAGACTTCCTTCCCTTGTGGGGCGCAAGAAGAGAGAGATCTTCGGGCACCTCCGAGATAGATTATGGAAGAGGATCCAAGGTTGGCAAGGGAAGAATCCGTCAATAGCGGAAAAGAGGTCCTCCTTATGCGGTGGCCCAAGCTATTCCATCGCATCGATGTTGAGCTTTCCTTCCGGCTGTGAGTTACGCATTTACTTGGAAAGAATGATGAACAATTTTGGTGGGGTAAAAATGCGAGTCAAGGGGGTATTTATTGGACGAGATGGGAGCGGCTTTATGCTGCTAAGGAGAAGGAGGTCCGGCTTCCGTAGTCTTCACTTTTCAACTGCCATGCCGGGTAAAATGGGGTGGCGGCTTCGATCGATCATGATGCCCTAGTTCGCTGGGTTTTGAAAGCTAAGTATTTCCCGAAGGTGATTTTCTCTGGCAAGTATTGGGCATAGTCCAAGCTATACTTGAGGAGCATCCATGCTGCAAGACCAAGAAGAAGGGATGTGAGATGGAGGATAGAAATGGAAGAAGATTAGAGCTCGCCGATCCTCGGCTTCAGAGACGAGAATTTTTCGACCACGGTCCCACGTGTGAGCTCCTGATATGAAGGTTGAGGACCCGATGATCCCGGATATCGTAGGTGGGACGTGGAGCTTATTAAGGTATTTTCAAGAGGAGGAAGCAGATATTATCACCAATACTCCTATTCCGACGACCGCCATGGATGACGGACTTATTTGGCACTTTTCTAAGAATGGATTCTTCTCGTGAAGATACTACCACCACGGCTCTCTTACCATCAACGGGAGTTAGATGGAACATTATTTGAACTTACATCTTCCGAGAAAGTCAAGATTTTTTTGGAGGGCAACAGGATAACCTCCCACGAAAGCTAAGCTCCGAGTAAAGGAGGAACGTGGAGGAGGTCAGGAGTTTGTAGAAGAGGAATCGAGACCTGTGGCATTCTTCATCTCCCCGCCTGCTCGCGATTGCTTCCTCGGAAGGAGTTGGGTTTGGAGGAGTTTATTTGTAACTTAGAGGAAGGACGACGCCTTTTAAAGAAGCTCTTTTCTTCATCCTCGGCAATTGTACAAATGATGAGAATGCTAAAGCTAGCATGATCTTATGGCAGATATGGAAAGAGAGAAACAATGCTGTCTGGAAAGGGATCTACCCGACTCCTCAGAGAACTTGCGCCCAGCCTTGCTAGCCGTGAAGAGTGGATGGTGACGCAGTAGTTCATGGATCGGACGGGTAATGGAGGGTGTGAATAGGGTGGCTTGTAGAGGTTGGCATGACTTGACCAAGGACGGACTAGGTGCAATGTTGATGTCGCTTTTTTAAGGAACCCAAGTCTTTCAAGATTGGCATTTGCCTCCGTGATCACAAAGGATCCTTCATAGCGGCAAAGACGATACTAAGGTGGCCTTGTGAAAGTGGAGGAAGGTGAGATAATAGGCATTCACGAAGCTCGCTATGGATCATAAGCCTCAACATCAACAAATGTTACATCGAAAGTGACAATGATATAGCATGCAATGCTATTAATTCACGATGCGAGAATATCTCCGAACTTGGTTGTTTTGCTTCTATATGTCGAGATCTTTGCGCAATATTGAAGATACTTTTGTCGAATATTAGAAGAAATTCTAACTTTATAGCTCATAGGTTAGCTAGAAAGGCTATCGATTTTGATACATCGATGTCTGGAAGAACCCGTCCTTATGGAGGGTCTTCCCGTACCCCATGTTCGTGTTAATTTGACGCTTTCTTACGTGTTCAAAAAAAATACCTATATTTTAATGTACACATGAGACAAACATAATTGGATTAAGACCTAAGGCAATTTATTCGTAGGACTAGGAATGATTGCAACATTGTTTCCCACTAGCAAATTTTATACATTAATTTTCATAAATTTATGAGAATTCCAAATACATTTCATTACACATACATTTGTGCACGTAAACACACACACACGTATATTTATATGAATTTTTGGATTTACAATTAATGCACTTCTTTCCTTATTTCCACAATAGAAGAATATGAAAAAATAAGAACGATATATAAAGATGGACATTCAAATAAAAGTTTTAATAAGTTTAATAAATCTATTCTTTATTTAGTTACAACCCCTTCTTAAAATATTGACAAACAAGGCACAAACCATATACATATCTAAAAGACTTAGTGCACAATTTTGAAATATTAATAAACATATAAAGATATAAACTAGAAACCATCAATAATTTTGAACAAATCCAATCATGTATGATTCTCATTATCTCCTGTAACTTTTGATTCAGTTACAAAATATCTATTATTGAAAGTTGAATTGAATTTTACTTCATTTGAAGATCCAGCAAGTATTAGAAATTAAAATATATATTTTTAAATATATATAATAACGAATTTTTAGAATTTTGTTATGCAAATAACTTATACATAACATTCTTTGAACAAAAGAAGAAGAAGAAGAAGAAGAAGAAGAAGAAGAAGAAGAAGAAGAAGAAGAAGAAGAAGAACTTACGCATAACCTTCTCTACTTTTCGTTTTCGATTTCACTAACTTTCAGCATTTTTTACAAGCTAACTACTAATTAATTACTCATTTGTCTCCCATTAAAGTGTTTCATTTCTTTTGGGTACAGATATTTGAAAGAAAGATATATAAATAGTTAAAATAATAAAAAGTATGTATGATCCACATATTTTGAAAGGATAATTATTTTCTAAAATATAATGAGATATTTATAATGTAACAACTCAAAAAGAAAATGAGATATTTTAAATGAATCTAATAAAATAATTATTATCTAATGATTTGAAGTCGAACTTTCCATTTGGACTCTCGGATATCGTATCATCCGTAACTAACTCTATCGCTTATCCTTACAAAAAAAAAATATCTTCTTCTTCTTTGATTTTTCCCTATCAGTAACCCCATGTTTAGTTAAATTCTTCTTCCACTTTTCCCTATCTGTAAAGCCATGTTTAGTTAAAATAAAAAGGATCAGTTGTTAATTAATGCATAAATTTTTATCTATTTTTTTATTTTAACATGATATTGTGAAATGTTGCAATATTGTCATTATTTTTAATTTGTTACAAAATTAATGCTATTGATTTTTTAGCCATCGAAAAGTTAAAATATTGAGTGTAATATTGACGAATTGAGAATATCGAAGCCATGCAATCGCAATGCGGCAACGCCGACTCTAGTGAAGCATGTCATGTCAACTTTTCGATGGAGGTGTTAATTTTGTAATAATTAAAAAGATGATGACATTATTGTAATGTTACAAAAGTTGGATTAAATTTTCAAAATTGTAAAAATTTATGCATTAATTAGAAATTATTTCAAATGCAAATATTAATCAACTAAACTCATCTCTTGCTGACGGTTGTTACTTGTTACTTAAGAAGGTGACTAGTACGTGAATAAGTATGGTCATTTTCATATGGCATCGACAAGCTACATCACCATTCTGAAATGGGAAAATGACTTTGGAACATGTCAATTTCACAAGACGATCATTTTTATAATTTTATTTAATATTATCGATAATTTGAGACATTCTAAAATAATTTGAAATTTAAGATATGATGATCCGCAAACTACTATTAAACGTTGCGAAAATGTGCAAAACTCAACCACGATCAGCAAAAAGCTTGAATTCCACCTTTATGTTGCTTTCAACTTGTAATAAAACAACCTTATGAACTTGTATGACTTTAATATATTCTTGATCCTTCTCTACATATTAAATTAAGTAATCATATATGTTATATCTGATGTAACGTGTTTCTTCACATTATTTGATTAAACAAGTTACAAGTTTAGGTCTACCAAACTCTCCTTGTTAGATTCGAGTTGAATATTTAGCAAGAAAGTATAAGGAACGCTTGTATTGGCGAAGACGAGTTTGCAGTGAGAATGGTGTCTTCGAGTGCCCAACTTGACTAGCGCATCTAACTTAGCTCAAGTGAAGATCGAAAGAATGCAAAAGCAGCCTGAGAGATCCTCTAAGGATGACTCCGATGCTCAAGTACTCGCCGATCAAAAGATGCAATATACGTGAGTGAAGTATCGTGAGAATGTACTTTGTATGAATGAGAGAATGGGAAGTATTTGTAGGTAAACGCATGGAGGGTATATTCAATCTTCTTACCCCTACTCGAGGGTGTTTTAGTCATTTATAAGGGACATGTTTTCATGCCTCAAGGTTGAGGCGTCGAAAAATGTATAACATCCCTACAAGTTTGTTAGAATATTGAATAAGAGCCAATTAATGAGGAGATGACATACGAAATGATCTCCAACTAGACTTTTTCGTATAAGACAATGGCATATTGTAGATTTATGTAAGCTCTGCCTAAAAAGCACTTTTGACAATGACAAATATTAGAACTCGGGCCCAAATATATTTCACATTAGTCTCAATTTTAACCAATTTTCATATCAATATTTATTTTTGGATAATAGATATGAGTATACACGGAATAACGGAAAGGCAACGGTAAACTAAAACGGGTCAACCCATAATCCATTGACCACCGCAGGTCCCCTCCCCCAACCTGTAAATTTTTTTTAGAAGCCGTTCTGTACATATAATAAACAAAAATTAATACTTTACAAAAATGACTAAAATACTAATAATGAGTAATATTTTTCTCGATATCGAATAAGCAAAATGTGCGCCCAATTGAAAAGATTAATGATATTCATCAAATCAAACTCAAACAACTATCATTAATAAAAATATCAATATTCATTCCTTTAAGGATATAGTATCAAGAGAGTGAATATTCTTATTAAAAAAAATTAAATTTGAATCTCATCAATATTTATCTATTCTAACAAGTCGATAAGCGACATCATTGATACCATGGCTCACATATTCTATTCTAAATAAGCTATTAGTTTAAAAAAGGACCTGCCATTTAAAATAAGAGACCAAAATTATGTAGAGGTGGGTTGAGAAGAACTGACAATATCTACAACTTCACAATCCATCTCAAATTCAACTCTTAAGAAACCACATTGTTTACCCATGAGAGAATCTGATGAAACCTCATATTTTAGAGATCGAATTTGTCATAGTATACCAATAATTGTGGATTACGATGCCATAAATAAATAAAAATAAAACGGATCAAATTTGTCATAATATACCAACAACTGTGAATTACGCCGTGATAAATAGAATAAAAGGCTTATTGGTAATACACGAACTTTTGTCTATATTGTGATAGACTACGAGGATTTCCCCATAGTCTATAGCCGGCCATAATAGACTATATCTTGATAAACAACGGGGTTTTCTGTAATAGACAATGGAGATTCCCCGTGGTCTATAACCGAAATTCTTGTAGTGACACGATATATTGATTTGTTTGGAATTTATCAAAAAAATCCCCTAAATTAAAACTGATATGACCAATTGGTTTTGATTACTAATTTTTTTTAAAGAAAATCTCTCCCTCTTCCACCTTCATCTCTCTCACGCACACACATTTGTAGAGACATTTCCTTTGTTCTAAAGATTTGTAATCTCTGAATTCAATTTCTGCAAATCACATTGTTGGTTTCCATCTCCTCCCTGTTTCCTATTCTCGAAATCAAGAATAAAGAAGTATAGCCTATCAAAAACCTCATTTTCCACTTAAATCAATTTCCAGAGAGAAGTGCAATATAATTTTAACTTAGGTTTTGAAACTTTATAAATCTCCGACACGCTGCGTGCGTATGAGAGAGAGGGAGAGATCATTTCTATATTTTATAAGGATAAAGAGTTTTTTACATATTATGTAATTACATAATACCCTTGAATTTTAAATAAATAAATTTTATAAAATAATTGTATTAAACAATGACTAATATACCCTTTTCGTAGTTAGAGAAATATGTTATAAACTTGAATTTTCGTATATCTCTAATCATGTTGAGGAAAATATGTATCATTCTTGAGGAATTCTGACAACTGTTCTCTAATCATGTTCTATAATAATTCTGGAACAATTATCTATCATTCTTGAGGATAATATGTATCATGTTGAGAAATATTTTCCTCAACATAATTAGAGAAAACGTTCTGGATGTTGTAAATATAGATTTTATATTTATCCCATATATTTAGGATGACCAAAACCCTAACCCTAATTTGTATCTCCCTATAAATAGAGGCTTTAACCTCATAGTAATCTACACTCATTTTATCTCTCAACTTTGTTCTCTATTCTCTTCACTTTATAACACGTTATCAGCACGATTGTTCTTTTTTCATTATCGTATCTTTTTCCACAAGAGCAGAAATAAACTTACAAGACAACGACGATTTGAAACCCTTCATTTTTATAGGAAAGAATCGAATATCTTCAAGCAAGAAATTCAAATGGATTCTTCGGATATCTGTTTAGTTGATAGTGCCACCACACACCCATTCTCCAAAACAAAAATATTTTCTTAATCGACATTGGTCAAGACAGTGTTAATACTATATCGTGCATCGAACATTATCAAGGCTCGGAAGAGCTTGTATCATTTTACCAAATGATACTAAATTAAATATTAAAGATGCCCTTTATTCTAGTAAGTCTAGAAGAAACTTACTAAGTTTTAAGGATATCCGTCAGAATGGATACCACATTGAGACAATATCGTAAGGTGATAATGAATATCTTTACATAAATTCTTTTGTATTTGGCCAGAAGCAAACAAAAGAAAAATTATCAACACTACCATCTGGAATGTATTACACATTCATAAAAGCAATTGAGATAAATCATGTCATGAACCCGAAGTTCAATGACACAAAGAGCTTTATACTTTGGCATGATAGATTTGGACATCCAGGAGCAACTATGATGAGCCGAATAATTAATAACTCATATATGGGCACAATATAAAGAACCATAAGATTCTTATAACTAATGAATTCTCATGTGATTCTTGTGCGCAAGGCAAGTTAGTCATTAGACCTTCCTACACAAAGGTCAATTTTGAATCTCCATCTTTCTTGGAAATTCAAGGAGATATTTGTGGACCCATACATCCACCATGTGGACCATTTCGATATTTTATGTTATTGATTGATGCTTCTTCTAGATGGTCTCATGTATGCTTGCTTTCTACTAGAAATGCAAATTTGCTAGACTACTTGCTCAAATAATAAAATTAAGAGCTCAATTCCACGACAATCCAATCAAGAGGATTCGCTTTGATAATGCTAGTGAATTTACGCCTAAAGCATTTAATAATTATTGTATGGTTATCGATTGAGATTGAACACCCAGCCCTCATGTCCATACTCAAAATGGTTTAGCAGTAGTCGCTTATTAAACGCCTTCAACTTATTGCTAGACCACTACTTATGAAGTCAAGACTTCGACTTTGCTTGGGGTCATGCCATATTACATGCCGCAACATTAGTTCGATTCGGCCGATACCCAACCACCAATACTCTCCTATGCAAATAGCTCTTGGTCAAGAACCTAATGTTTCTCATCTATTTAATATTTGGTCAGGCTGCTCAAGTACCAATTGCACCCCACAACGCACAAAAATAGGTCCCCAACGAAGACTTGGGATATATGTCGATTTGATTCACCTTCAATTATAAGATATCTTCAACCTTTAACGGGCGATTTATTTATCAAGACGCTTTGCATTGTCATTTTGATGAAATGACATTCCCAACACTAGCGAGACAAACCTACATCTTGAAAAGCATAAGGAAATTTCTTGAATGAAAGAACTTTATCACATTTTGATTCCCAAGTAATCAATGTGAACAAGAAGTCGAAAAGATAATTCATTTGCA
This sequence comes from Salvia rosmarinus, assembly GCA_036937905.1. Classification (NCBI taxonomy): domain Eukaryota; kingdom Viridiplantae; phylum Streptophyta; class Magnoliopsida; order Lamiales; family Lamiaceae; genus Salvia; species Salvia rosmarinus. The sequence continues at coordinate 9,361,582 of CM072818.1, forward strand.
AAAGTTGCAAACCAACTTCCCGATGTTTTTGTAGATACAAGAAAAGTGACATTATCTCACATCCTCGCCGCAAATATTCCACCTGTAATTAATGTCCTCAAGGACAAATAACAATGACAAAGAAATGAATCAAAAGTTCAGAAAAACGTGGTCGACCACTGGTTCCAAAGATTCTATGCCTAGAAAAGAAAGATGCAAGATAGGGACCAAACAATGACGGAAATGATTAATCAATCAATGAAAGTAATGTAGTTCCCAAGAACTACAAGTGTCTCGAAAATCATGAGATCTCAATTAATTATTTATCTTCTAATAGAATATCGGAGAGAATAATATCGTCATGGATGATATATTTGCATTTAATATGGCTCTTGAAATTGTAAATGAGGATCCCGAACCACACTCGGTTAAAGATCACAAAATAGAGATGATTGGCCAAAGTGGAAAGATGCCATACAAACGTAATTAAATGCATTAGAATTAAAACTTTGGACCTGTAGTCCTAACACCGAAAAGTGTTATCCTCAGGATATGTATGGGTCTTTGTTCGAAAGAGAAATGAGAAAATGAAATCACTAGATATAGAGCAAGACTCGTAGAAAAGGTCGCTCTCAAAGACCCGTAATTGATTATGAAGAAACATACTCCAAAGAATGGACGAATTACTTTTAGATATTTGATTAGTCCGACCGTGTCGCAAATGCTCGATATGCGCCTTATGGATGTAGTAAGTGCATATCTATATGGTTCACTAGATAGTGACATATATATGAAAATCCTCGAAGGATTTAAAATGCTCAAGCATGTAAATCAAAGCCCAAAAGCATGTTTTCAATCAAATTACAAAAATCATCAGATGGGTCAAACACCCGACGTATGTGGTATAATAGACTCAAGTGAGTATCTCATAAAGAAGGATACAAAATGATGATGATGCCTCGTGTTTTCATAAAGAAAACTCGAAATGGATTTGCAATCATAGCAGCTTATGTTGATGACTTGAATTTGATTGAACTCCAAAAGCTCAATAAAACCGCTAAATACTGAAAATGAATTTGAGATGAAAGATTTAGGAAAGACAAAATTTTGTCTAGGTTTGCAAATTGAACATGCCCGAAGGTCTATTTGTTCACCAATCTACATACACGTAAAAAGTGTTAAAACGCTTTTACATGGATAAAGCGATCCATTACCATCACCAATGGTCGTTAGAACACTTAATGTAAATAAAGATCCATTTCGACCTATTCAAGATGGGAAAAGATTCTTGGTCCCAAGTACCATACCATAGTGCAATCGAGTATCGACTTATCTAGCTAATCGCACTAGACTAGATATAGTTTTTTCAGAAATCTTCTAGCAAGATATAGCTCGCACCTACTTTAAGACATCGAATGGTGTTAAACACATCCTACGTTACCTAAAGGGTACCATTAACCTCGATTACATTATTCAAAAGTTCGAGTATTCTCTAGTAGGTATGCAGATCGCAGTTATTTATCCGATCCACATAAAGCTAAATCACAAACCGCTATGTTTTTCACATATGGAGGAATCGCTATATCTTGGAAGTCCGTAGCAAACTTTGATCGCAACATCCTCAAATCATTCTCAAATCATTGCAATCCATGAAGCAAGTCGAGAATGTGTATGGTTGAGAAATATGATAAGTTATGTCCAAGGATCGTGCGGATTGGCTTCACCAAAGGACAATCCAACTGTGTTATATGAAGACAATGCTGCTTGCATCACGCAACTAAAAGGAGGATATATCAAAGGTGATAGGACAAAGCATATATCTCCAAAGTTTTTCTACACACATGATCTTCAAAAGAGTGGCGACATCAACATTCAATGATTCGCCAAGTGACAATCATGGACTTATTCACAAAGGCGCTACAACATCAACATTCGTAAAGTTGGTACACAAGATAGGCATGTGAGACTCAAAGATCTCGCAATGATAAAATGCAGTGAAGCGGTCACTTTTTTTCCTTCGACCAAATTTTTTCCTATCGGGTTTTTATTTGGCAAGTTTTAATGAGGCAACATTTTTCTTTCTTTTATGTTTGGTCATTCGGGGAAGTGTTGTAAATATAGATTTTATATTTATTCCATATATTTAGGATGACCAAAATCATAACCCTAATTTGTATCTCCCTATAAATAGAGGCTTTAACCTCATAGTAATCTACACTCATTTTATCTCTCAACTTTGTTCTCTCTATTCTCTTCACTTTATAACACTGGAAACAAAATCGTGATATCATGTTTCGAAAATTGTGTGATTTGAGTATATCTATTCTAAATTATTGTAGAGGTTAAAAAGGTAAAATACAAATGGTTGCTTCCCCATTTGATTCCTCTTGCTCCTCTAATATTCTTTTAGTGGATTCGACAGCAGAAGCGCTGCAAAGTTCCACCTGAATTACTCTGAGAGTGGGTATTTCTGCAAAATCTAAAGGGATCTCAAGGAGATCATTCATTCCATAGAGAGAAAGGTGCTCAAGGCATGGAAAGTGGGAGCTTTCTGTTGTCCAAACCTGTAGATCCTCACAGTAGATAAGAGCCAAGAATTTGAGGCTGCGGAATTGGCCTTCAGTTGTTGCCCACTGATCTTCCCTGAATCTCCCCCATTTGAGTGTGAGCTTCTGAAGAAGGGGCAACTCACCTATCTTATCCAATATGTCTTTCCAATATCCAGAACCCTCTATCGATAGAATCAACGTCTTGAGCGAATGTGGAAAATTAACTAGACTGTGCAGAGAACCATGTCCGCTTTGAAAATTCTCAAAGGTGCAGCTCAAGGACTCAAGTTTATCTAGACAATGAAAATTAATGTCGGCTTCTTCAAGCTGGCAATCATATTTATACAATATTTTCAATTTTTTGATATTAGGAATTCTCTTAATCACTTGTTCACTACACTTGAAATTCATTATCAGACCAAGCTTTTGCAGATTTCCCAACACAATGCCATCTTGGTCGTTGGGAGGATTTGGGAGCCAGAGCCGTCGGAACTGAACATGCCTAATGTGAGGCATGTACCAAATATCAGTGGGCGCACTAACGTACCATCTTTGACAAATTAATGTTTGTAGATTCCAGAATAGCCAAATTGAACGAGGGAGTGTGGACTCGGTTGATAGGCACCATAAATCAAGGAACCGTGAGTTAACTAAGAATTTTGCGACTTCCATGGTTATTATGGGTTCACATGAGTGGAATATCCTCAGCAACCTGCTGACCTTGAGCTTGATAGAGCCATGGGTCCTCAGAATTCCACGCCAAAGAACGAGCCACTGACATGGATGATGACAAGGCCTTTATGGCGTCATTGTCTGATATAACAAACCGGCGTTGCCCATCTCCTATCCTTTGAAGAGAAGTTGCGCTTGAGACGACAACATAAAATCTTTCTTTTGAGCTTCCTCACACAAGTCTCTCAACAAGTCATGAATTGACAGTACTTCATGTTTCCGGTTTTACCCACTGCATGAATCAACACCAGATTTCTATCCACAAGATCCTTTAAATTCTCTTTGCTATCTCTTCCAAGCTTTTCCCACTAATTGGTTTAAGAAATCCTTCGGCAACCCACAATTTAACAAGCCTTGAGACACCAATCACCTCATCTTCACGGAAAACTCCCATATACAGAAAACATGGTTTCAAATGGATCGGCAATTGTTTATAGCTCATGTGTAATGTTTTCAAGCAACGCTCATCATCCTCTGAATTCACCATTGAATTTATGTTTTCTTCTATGTATGCCCAAAACTCTCTCGTTTGTTTGGACTTGGCCAAAATTCCTCCGACCACAACAATTGAAATTGGAAGTCCTTTGCAGCTTTTTGCTATTTTTTTCCCAATTTCCTCTAATTCAACTGGGCAACATCCTTTAACTCCAAACACAGTTTTGGAGAGCAGCTCCCAACTATCTGCCTCATCCAAAAGGTTCATCTCAACAAGGCTAGTAGAGTAGGATAATTGAGAAGCAACATTTGATATCCTAGTTGTTACCACTATCCTGCTACCATTTTTGTTATCCGGCAAAAACCTCCTAAGTCTATCCCATGCCTCAGTGCTCCACATATCATCCATTATAATCAAGTATCTTCAACCGAACAAACGTTGGTACAACATCTCTCCTGATTCATGCTCACTCAAATTTTCATTAACGTTTTGACTTAATTGACGAAGAATATCTATGAGCATTTCTCGAGTGGTATACTCTTGAGAGATGGTGACCCAAGCACGAATATCAAAATGCTCCTTAGCAAAACGATGTTCGTAAATGTGTCTAGCAAGAGTTGTCTTACCTGCGCCGCCCATTCCTGTGATGGGAATGATTTGTAGATGAGGGCGATGAGAAGTGAGCTTATCCATCAGTTGACTCTTGGCATCATCAGCACCAACCATGCTAATACCCTTGTGCGCAATGGAAGAAGAATAAGAGGTCATGGAATCAAGAGGTGTTGACTTTGTGTGCAGCTGGTGCAGTTGAACAACTTTGATCTCCATGGAATCAACCTCTTTTTGGATCGACGCCAATTCTTCGATCACCTTCTCTACACCTTCATACAAGGCATCGCCATCAGAGCTCATCTTTTCCCTATCACTTGTGATCTGATCCAAGATCTCAGATTCGATGACGTCCTCAGCCGCATAAGCTGCATCAGTTATGCGACTCTCCAATGGGTCTGCTTCAGTGCTGTAGCCGAGATGGGGATTATAGCCTTCCAGAAATTTTTGCAGGGAAGTAACATTTTCAGTGAGGAGAAGAAGTTGTTGTTTGTGGAGAGAAATAGGAGGGCAAGGATGATTTTGAAGGTTTTCGATGATATGCATAACAGAAACCAGAGCTGCATAAGCCGCCATCATTAATTTGAACTTGTGTTATCTTTTTCAGAGAAGCACAAAATGCAGCCAATACAGAAAATGGGAGCACTGCTTCAGATGAATTCTCAAAAGTTGATCGTATACGGAGGATTTATATCAAGAGGTTGGAAAAATCTATATCTAGTGGTAGGAAAATTTATATTTTGTGGTAGGGAATTTTTTATTGTATAAAGAATTATAATTAAACCTTGACTTGCTAAATATAGGGATGAAGACCCTTATCATTGTAGTTCAATAGTATTTCTGTAATCTGTACGAATAACAATTCTCTTGTCCTCCTACCAAAATTTATATATATATACTGAGATTTTGATCACGAGAACGCAAATATCACGGTAAATAAGAACGTAAGATTTAATTTATAAAATTGTTGATTAAATATATAAATTGTTGCACTAAATTTAACATATAAAGTTGTTGCATAAATTTGGTGCAACAAATTAACCAATCTTAGTTGTTTGAAAGCAAAGTAGTAATTGATAGACAACAATCATATCTAGTTGATAAAATTGAGCAAATAAAAAGTTACATTATTTTTTTATTTTAACTTTTTTTGCGGTGGCTTGATGGCGACAGCTAATAATGTCTCAAAACGGGCCAGTGTATTAGGCTTTTAATACCAAAGGCAAAATTATCAAGCGAAAATATTTTCATAGCCATTTTTCCCTACTGTAATCCCAGTTTTAGTTAAAATTTTAAAAAGTTAATTGTCAGTTAATGTATAAAACTTTTATTTATTTTGTAATTTTAACATGATATATAAAATATTTCAATAATATCAACAATTTTCAATTTCCTACAAAATTAACACTATCAAATTTTTTAGCCACTCAAAAGTTGAAATATCGAGCTTAATACTTACGAATTGAGAATATCGAAGTCGTGCAACCGTAATGTGACAATGCCAATTTTAGTGAAGCATGTCACGTCAACTTTCCGATGGAGGTGTTAATTTTACAATAAATTAAAAGATGTTCAAAAGTCAAGCGAAAATTGCAAAATTGTGAAAATTTATGCATCAATTAGAAATTAATTCAAATATAAATATTAAAAAAAATAGACTCATGTGACCTCGCAATCTCTAACTATTACTTAAGAAGGTGAAGAAAAGTATCATATATTTTTAACCTATAATTAATAAATATCATTTACATCAATAAGCAGATTTGCATTGAAAAAAGTATTAATGTCCATATAAACGAACATCCACATAGAAGATCACCTCTAAGTAGAATGATCATTCTTATGTTCATTTTATTCTTATGATTGATGATCGATCTTAATTTCGTAGTGAATAAATGCGTAAGAACACGAGGGAATAACGTGGTTAGATCTATTGAAATAGATCTACGTCCACCAGGAGCAAGAGAGAGATATACGTATTAAGTGTGCAAGAAGCGATTACAAATAGTGTAGATGATCCATTTCTTCCAATCTAGCCTCTATTTATATACCATCATATCGAGTTTGACTCTAATACAAAGTCTTCTCATAGCGATTCTTTTAGATATACATCCAATCTTCTACGCTCCACTCATGATTTGAGTTGTAGTTGGTTGAGGAGTCTTCGTCCGAACTCACATAGCCGAGCCTAATATCTACCATTTATATCGGGCCGACGCTACCGTATCCTATCAATTCAGTCTTTAAATCGAGAGTTATCGCATCACCATGTCTAGTAGTTCTGGCAAGCTCCTGATTTCAAAGGGACAAGAGAGAGAGGCTTATTTAGTGTTAGAATTTTTTGATAACGTGGAATTTATCGTTTCTTAATTAATGCGGCAAAACTAATTCAAGTAATTTTATGTGGCATTCGACAAGCTATGTCAACATTCCAAGTCATGAAACGACTTCCGAGACATGTTAATTTGATTAGACATCGATAATTTATAATTTTATTGAATACTATCGATAATTCGAGAAATTTTGAAAGAATTTGAAATTTAAAATCATATTTGTTGTTTTAAAACGTACTATAAAACGTTGTGAAAATGTGCAAAACTCAACCCACGATCAGCAGAGGCGTTAATTCCAGTTCTATATTGCTTATAACTTGTAATAAAACTACTTCATGAACTTGTATGACTTTCATATTCTTTTTTTTTTTTTTTTGGTCAATTAATACATAAATTTTAAAGGTTGCGTCACGGTGGACTCGAACCCGAGACCTTTGGCTTCGGGCATTAACCACTCTACCACTAGGCCAACACACACACAAACTTTCATAATCTTGATCATTCTTTACATATTCAATTAAATAAACATACACGTAATATCTGATGTAACGTGTTTCTTCACATTATTTTATGAAACGAGTTACATGTTTCCGTTTACCCAAAATCTCCTTATTAGATTCGGGTTAACAATCTAACAAAAAAAGTATTTCTTGTATCAGGTAGGACGAAGGTGATTCAATAAAAAACGGTGTTTTCGAGCGCTCAACTTGAGTAGTGAACGAACTCAGCTCACATGAAGACCAAAAAGACTAGGGGTGAGGTAAAAAAGATTGAAAAAATCGAATCGGCCGACAAATTGTATCGAGACCATACTGAAAATTCGGTTAACCGAACCGATTGATTAGGTTTTTTCCAAATTTTAAAAAATTGGGATACCGGTTCGATTTTAATTTTTAATTATGAATATCTGCGGTTAACCGAACTGCACCGGTACTCATAAATAATTATAAAAATATAATTATATAAATCAAATAAAAGTGATGGACTAAGGTAAATTTGTTTCCGAGCATTGTTTAATAATTACATATATCTTTTGCTGTATTTGCTACATACATTTGTTCATTTTGTAGAAGAAAATCACTCACCTTTTAGCATTGATGTTTCGCCATAGATCCATAACTAATTGGAGAAGGCTCAATTGTTAGTTTAAGAGGATTAGAAGATTACCGTTTGAGATTATTGTTTGGAATTATAATTATTTATCATTTTTATGTCCGAATTGCTATTTAAGTAATCGAACAGTGCTCACCCCTAAAGAAAGACTACAAAATAGAGTCGGATGGACCCTCCGAGGATGACTCCGACACTCAAGACAATTTTGATCAAAGAATGCAATACATGTAGTCAAGTATCCAGAGAACGACATTTGCTTGAGCAAGGAAGGGGAAGTATTTATGTGTACACATGCATAGAGAAAATATTCGACATTTTTACATATTAGACAACAACAGCTTGTAGATATATGTAAGCCCTCGTTTGGAGCTCTACCTAAAAAGCACTGAGCGCATGCATTACCGTGTAGTCGAGGAAGCATGGTAAGGACGCCTTTAAGCTCTGGCTCTAGAAGACTTGAAAGGACAAATCTAGTTGTTAGACATGTTTTGCCTAAATATCTTGAGCATGACAATAGCACCTTTGAGTCCTGACTCTAGAAGTTTGGAAGACGGATCTGATTCATAAATCTATGTTGGTTAAATTGTGTACGAACAGTACAGAACTTGCCGGGCGTGTTACAACTCGAAACAGAAATGTAGAAGAAGATCAAACTAACAATGAACTTAAAACAAGAAAATGTAAGTAAATACAGATAACAGATTCTAATGCCGAGTCGAGAGTCCTCTTCCGAAGACGAGATACGCCCGATAGCGCCTCTCGGTTCGGCGATCGTCCCCAAAGATAAACGGCAATGTCTCGCGGTGGCAACACCGCAGTATCAACGAGCCCAACGAACCGACGGAGGCGAGGACAAAGCTCGACACGAGCTAAGTATGCAAAGAGATGGAATGCCGGAATGCAGTCGACAAGAGGTGGCTTATGCCGGGAAGACATGTCCTATTTATAGGCGCCGCCCCTCACGGGAAGATGCCGAGTCAACACCGCATTGATGTCGTGTGTTACGGGTTATGTCCCGCGGTGGTTTCGGAGACAACGTGCCCACGCTTCCGCAGAGCCATCATGTCGGAACGTTACCGATCGTTACGACGAACTGACAACGCGCGCGTCGTGTTCATTGGACGATCCGGACGCCTCTTCAGCGCACAGCAGCCCAACGGATTGGGCCACACGAGTCGGGCCTCGCATCAACTCCATCTTTAGCTCGATCAAACATTGATCCAAAATATACGGCAACGGGCCACGAACCAGCCCACGAACAAGCCCAAAATCCACGATCCACGGAACCGGGCCGGTGAATGAACCCGAGCCCGAACTCAACTCAACTCAACCCGACCTGCACTCGGCCGAGCTGGCTCGACTCGGCCCGGCCCGGGCTGCGTGTGGGCTTTACACCCATCACTTGTGCACAATTATACTAAGTGTTCAATGAACCACTTATATCAGAATATCCCGCAGCTTTAATACTTAATATAAACCGTAATTAAGGTTTTAAGCTCGATAATTAAAAATCTTAGTTAGTCAACGCTCAACTTTGACTACGCATAACTGGATAATTTCTGATGCTTAGTGAATTAAGGAATATAATTTACGATATTCCTTCAACGTAACGCTCTAACGCTCGGCTAAATTCAACAGCTAAGCCTTATATTATTTTTAAGCATTTAAGCTTAAAATTTCAAAATTTCCTATTATTATAGGAATAAATAAAGTTGTTACAACTTTATTTCGAACAATTTAGAAATAATTCAATTATGTGAAATTTAAGACGTTTCAAACGTCTACGTTTAGAGATAATTTCATAACTTAACCAAATGATCTCGGAATTATAAAATTCAAATTCCTATGATTATCTTATGATATAAGAGCATTATTTATCATCAAAATAATGCTAGAAAATTTAGGAATAACATATGCCATATATGATGGGTTTCGAAAACCCTAAATTGTAAATTTAGGGTTTTGTGATCTAAATTTTGTTCTAAATATTTTTCTATGATTAAATTCATCATATATGATTATAATATGTCTCATAACAATGTGTTAGCTATTTATTACATGAAAATAAAATATTTAGCATGTGTAACCCTAATTTTCGAAAAAGTGAGTTTATATGTGTTAATTAATTTTAATTGCTACCCAATTGTGATCCTATGATATTTATTATATTAAAATAATATTATTAAGAATAATATAAGATATTGTATCAAGTTGCACAAGTGGAAGCCCACTTGTACATAAGGGACGAAATTTTCAACCTTTTTATAAAGATTTGATAAGATTTTATGTGATAAGGTTATCCTATAATTAATGAAGGATTATGAGTTGTACCTTATCATGTATTAGGTGTAAGATAGAGTTAAAATCCAATTTGAACAAGTAACCTATGGAGACTTCTAGCTAGTGGCCGAAAATATCACTATTATGTGTGATTAAAAATTATTTTACACCATGTGTTGAATTGTGTAGAGATAAGATAAGATCTTATCATGTTATTAGGTGTAAAGTAGAGTTAGAATTCAATTAAAACAAGTAACCTATTGTGTTGTCTCCTAATGGCCGAAAATTGCCACAAAATATTATAAAATTTGTAATTTAATTATTTTAGGACAAAGTGTGATGCAAGTTGTATAAATGATTCAATGTACCTATTAAGAGATAAGATATGATAAGGTTTTAGATAAGATATGATAAGGATTTAGATAAGATTTGGTGCAAGTTGTACATTAGATATTTTCATATAATAATTAGGGTACCACTTGCATATGCCTATAAATATATGATATGAGCTCTTCATTTATTCATCACAAACCAAGAAAATTGAAAATAATAGAAAGAAAAGAGAGAGTGTTCATCTTGTGCAAGAATCCAAACTTAGACGATACCGATCAAATCCATACCGATTAAAAGGTTAGATTTCTTACGAGCTTCATATATACGTTAGAATTCATGTTATAAGCTTAGTATGTTCATGTGATTTTCGAAAATTATATAACTCATGCTAATATGTTTAGATATTACATTTATATGATGTTATTAAGCATGTATTATAATTATATCACAAAATTAAGCATGGTATTAAATTATTTATGTGGACCAAATCATAAGAGTACCATATGTTGATGATTTTGATTTTAATTGTTAATTTAAGCATGAAATAATAATCTAGGTATTAAATAAGCAGATATGAATTTATATAGAATTTTGGAGAACTTTAGTACCTAAGTCCAAGAATTTCAAAATTATAACCTATGATAGTAGGTTGTGATATAAATCATATTTAAGTGTTATCATATAATTTTGATGATGTAGATTCATAATATATGGTTGTGTGAATTTATCGAATCTATAAAATTATTCGACCTAAGTCGAAATTTTGAATATGACTTAGAACATTAAATTCAATAATTCATAATAAATAACAATTATGTTATAATAAGGATAATTAAGGGTGATTAGGTATTATGTGAATTTATCGGAATTTTGAAAATGTTTAGTGGATTAATCAAGGTGATCAAAATTATACCATAAGTATATTAATGTTATAAATTTATTTTATCAAATATAATTACATAATATGATCTAAAATAATGTTTTAGACATAGTATGATTTTATGGGAATTTTGGAACAAGAATTGCACATAAAATGATATAATTTCATAAATAATCGAAAAATCAAAATGTTGACTTTTTGTCGACCAAAGTCAAAATTGTTGACTTTTGTCGACTTGGTCAAAATAGTTGACCAAAACGTCGACCAAGGTCAAATGGCACGTAATTCGATAACACGTGATCTATGTGACGAAGACGCTTAGCAACAATATAACTTACTTTACGTAAGTACATTAAAACGCACATTATTTACTAAAAGGTAAAATATCTCTTATAAATCAAAAAATTCATAATCGACATTAATCGATTAGGAACGCCAAAATAAGTCCCAAGCGTTAGCCTTTATTCGACGCAGTAGAACGTTATAGACTATGCTCGCCTCTATCGAACGATTCAACAAAGGAATGAATGGAAGGATAGTACGACGCTGGTTCGGATCAAGAATCTTACGCAGCATGATGATATGCTAAAATTTCGCTTCTTACATTGATAAGGTTCGACTCGGAGGAAAGGAGAAAACCAAGTAAAACCCTAAGTGACCCAAGAACTTTAAGTTCTCGAGGTGGGCTTTCTTACCAAAACCTTTACGAGCTTTTGAAAAATGTTTATCGTTATTACCGCATCGCTTTAATCAATAATTTTGAGATACGATATTGTCGCCGTAAAATGTTTTATGTTTCAGATATGTCCATTCGGGTTGCCCGGGCAACAGGAAGTTACGAATTCGGATCCCAGCCTGGAGGTGTAAGTAGAAATTCCCCTAGGGTTGTGTACACATTACCGATCGCGGCTTGCGATCAATCAATCACGGCTATGATCGCTCAATCGCGGTTGCGATCGATTGCATGTCCGGGTGAAGGAGGCCTCCTCCGCGCTTATCCATAGCCGACTGGAATATACGCTGTGGTTGTTGTGATATGAAAATGACCGCCACCGACTTTTGAGAAAATATTGAATGTATTTTGTAAGAACAAGGCCTTTTCAAACAAAACCCTCGTGCTTATCGTGATGAGGCGCATAATATTTCGTAAAGTAAAATGTTTTCGCAATGTGTCCACCGAGTGCAATTTTGTACTCACCGCATGTTTGTTTTTAAACGTGCAGTCGAAATGATGATGGAACAGAGCGGAGTTGAGCGTAAACTTTTGTCAAGACGTATGAAGTATTTTCGTTCACCTGAGAACGATTCACATGCATGTCTCACACGTATTTCATTGTCAAACTCTCGAGACTCATATCTTTGTTAACTATGTTAAAGCTTTGTAAAGTTGTTGCTTTGTGATACCTTGGTACTACCTTATATATATATATAAACTATTTTGATCCATCGTGATTCTCGCCTCTGTTTGAAACATCTATATTTCTTCATAGATGAAATGAGTTGAAAACCTTATTCTGTTCATATTCACTTAACCCGAACCCGAGTCGCGGTCCGGTAAGGTTTAGCCAAACCGGGCTGTGACATATATAGACAATTAATGTATGTACATTAATCAATGTGGATAAGGATTAATTATTTCATGCTTATCCCTTAAGCACATAACTTCATGTTTAAGTGACCAACTTTGATCCATTATTTCTCACCACCGAAATCGGATTTGAGAATGTGAATACACCACGATCATCTACTCAAAACGTAGATCGATCCTATGCCATTTAATTTCATAAAATTAAACGTTACGCCACTCAAAATCTTGGTCAAAGTAGCTTCCCGAAACTTGACCACATATATATATATATATATATATATATATATATATATATATATATATATATATATATATATATATATATATATAAATATATCACGATTTCCAACAATCCCCACAAGAGTGGAAATAGCCATATGCATGTATGCGACACACCATCCTCAAGAGATGTTAAAATATTTGGATAGGTGGTTTATGGCCTCAACCTTCCATAGTTAGTACCATCGAGTACACAAAGCGGATTAGTGGACACGATGCCTTGAACTATTCCTCCACAACGCAATCGAGACAATAGTATTAACACTTTAACACCTCAACCTCATCCGCTCTCACGCTTGATTCCATTTTGGCCATGGACATCCACTTTGATTCATAAGTGTTTTGTTTGAAGCCGCCCCACTTCGCACTTATATAGGTGATTCTTTACCTAGTATCTTGCCATACTCAACCTCCTCGAGGTATCTTAGGAATCATTAAGAGTCAACGACTCAACCTCACCACTAGGCAAGTTTTTCAACACTCGCTTGATTTCTAGGAACAGACTAACTCGAGTGTTTACACACGAACTCTTATAGCTTAGTTCTCCCATCAACCAAGTTCTTGGGATCTTTAGTCATCATGGTCAAGTTACCACTATGATTGTTCTTAAGATGTGGATTTTAATCCCATTCCTCTAGAACTTGATCATTTGATCCCTGCTCAACCTTTGGTTAACGGATCCGCCAGATTATATATCGACTGACATAGTCAATTGATATAACCCCACTGAGATCAAATGCCTCACCAGATTATGTTGCCGACGATATGTCGAGACTTACCATTATACAAACCACTTTTCGCCTTCCAATAGCCGCTTGGCTATCACAAAGAATCATCACCGTGGCACGTGTTTAGACCAACATGGAATATCTTCCAAAAATTACTGAGCCACTCGGCTTCCTCACCGCTTTATCCAAAGCTATGAATTCGATTTCATGGTGGATCGGGCTATACACGCCTGCTTCGTGGATCTCCAAGAAACAAGACCTCCCACAATCGTGAACACGCACTCCACTTGTAGAAAGTGAATCTTCGTGTCGATATCCAATCGGCATCACAAGATCTTCAAGTACCGAGGATATCTCGTGAAATGCAGCCCATGATTTTGAGTATACTTCAGTACCTCAAAACTCTCACTAGAGCCTTCCAATGCCCCTTGCTTGGATTGCTCGTGTAACGACTCAATTTATTCACTACAAGCTATGTCGGTCGAGTGCAATTTGTAAGATACATCAAACACCGATAATCTTAGCATAGTCTTCGCCCAATGTGTTCACCCATGTTCTTACTCAAGTGAACATTGAGCTCCAATGGGTCTTAGCAGCAAACTATCAAACGCGTTGAATTTCTTAAGCACTTTCTACGAGTGAGATTGTGTCAAGCAATTCCTTCCGATCTTCTTAGAATCTTGATTCCAAGAATCACATCGCCTAAACTCATGTCCTTCATGTCAAAATTTCTATTTAACATGCGCTTTGTGTCATTAATGACTTGAGTATTACTACCCATGATCAACATGTCATCTACATACGCACACACTATAACATAACCATTATCGTTGTTCTTAACGTAGACACATTTGTCACACTCGCTGATCTTGAAATCATTTGCCAACATTACATTGTCAAATTTCCAAGTGCCATTGCAACGGCGCTTGTTTCAAACCATATAGAGACTTCACGAGTTTGCATACCTCGCCTCTCGACTGTGTACAACAAACCCTTCGGGTTGCTCTATATATACCTTATCCTCGAGGTCACCATTCAAAAACGCAGTCTTAACGTCCATTTGATGAATCTCAAGATTGTGCAAAGCAGAATTGCGAAGCACCCTAATAGACGTAATCCTCGCCACGGTGAATAGGTATCAAGAAATCGTACTCTCTTTGTTTAAACCATTCGACAACCAAACGGCCTTATACTTTTCGATTGATCCATCCGCCTTGTACTTTCTTTTAAGAATTCATTTGCATCCTAAGGGCTTACAACCTTCGCAAATCAACCAGCACCCAAGTGTGGTTTTGCGTATAGAATCAATCTCACTGAATGTCCTCTCGCCAGAGCATCCCGTCCGCCGAGCATAGTTACTTTGATCTACGCTGGTTCTTCGTCCAACATGAACGCAATATAGTCGTGACCAAAATCCTTTGGCGCTCGACTTCACTCGCCTCGCCTCGGTTCCGACCCCTCCGATCGCACTCGATCGCTATGCGATATCTCGCTCTTCCTCCAAAGGTTTAGAACTCAAGCTTCACCATCGCCTATATTGCTAGAGTCGGCTTCACTTTTATCCTTGTCTTTACAGGATAAACACTTTCAATGAATATAGCATTCCTTGATTCAATCGTCGTCCCCACAACATATCCGACCTCGACCGTGGATCGAAAAACGATAGGCGCCATTGCTCAATGCATACCCAATAAAGATACAATCGATTGTTTTAGGTCCAATTGTAACTTGTTTAGAAGAGGCACCTCAACCTTCGCCAAACACCCCACACTTTGAGATATTTGTACGATGGTTTTCTTCCTTTCCACAACTCGTAGCGAGTGACATCCTTACTTTTAGTGGAATCTTGTTCAAGATGTAGTTGGTCGTCAAAACAGCTTCCCCACAAGTTCTCGGGCAACCTCGAACTAATCAACAAAGCATTCATCATCTCCTTAAGTGTTCGATTTTACGCTCAAGAACGCCATTAGATTGAGGTGAATAGAGTCGTCGTTTGATGTATTATACCACTTTCGCAGATAATGCCTCAAACGGAGCTACATATTCTCCCCTCTATCACTTCAATGCAGTTTAATTCGACAGCTTAGTTGATTCTCGGCTCGCTCAAGTTTTTAAAAGCTTCAATAGCCTCGCCTTTACTTCTTAGAAGGTAAAGATAACAATATCTTGTACACCATCAATAAACGTGATGAAGTACTTTTACCACCTCTAGTTTGTACAAACTTTAAATCACACACATCGGTGTGAATAAGTTCTAGAGGTTTAGTGTCTGCTCTACCGAATGAAACGGTAAGTTAGCCATTTGGCTTCCACACAAACCTCACATTTCGCTTTGTGTATTAACTTCATTTAACTTTAGTAAATCTAAATTTACTAATCTTTTATTGCATTTAGATTAACATGTCTTAATCTACAATGTCATAAATCGTAGCACTCATCAAGTAAGAGAAGTAGATACATTTTCATTCATAACAAACTTGGGTACACTACAGACAAACCATTACATTTAGTTTAAAAGACCCCTGTGAGATAAACCCTACCAAGGAACTTTCCAAACTTAGTCAAGACAAACTTGTCCGACTCAAAAACTAGTCTAAAACCCTTATTAACTAGAATAGAGCCTGACACTAAGTTCTTGCGAATGTCTGGGACATGCAGCACATCCTTTAACGTGATCTCAACACCGGACGACATCTTGAGCACCACATCACCAACTCCGGCAACCTCGGACGAAGCTTGGTTCCCCATGTTGAGCTTCCTCCCCTTAACAAGCTTATAGGTGGAGAAACGATCTTTTCGGCGCAGACGCAGCGGTTGCGCTAGTGTCGATGAACCATCCACCTTGATTCTCGACGTGGTCGACTTCTTCGTCACCACAGCAGCTAAGTCATCCTTGTCCCATTTGTCAAGTCCTTCTCGACAACATTGGCAACTTGCTTAGCCTTCTTCTTCTTAGTCGACGGCAGCCCTTACTGTATGGCCATGCTTGCCACAATTGTAATCCCGTCAAACTTACGGGCAACCACCTTCCTTTGCCTTTGTCATCGACATCGACGAACACGCTTGTTGGAGGGACCGCCTCTCCAACAGTTAGCCTTCGTGATCGAGCAAGCCTTCGCTTAGATCTTGCTTCTTCACGCCGACTCAATGCGCAGCTGACGATCAAGTCTTCAAGCGTCATATCCTTTCGCCAGGCTTAAGGTAGACCTCAAGTCTCTCCACCTGGGGTAGCTTCTCAATCACCGTAGCGACGACAAAACCGTCTCAAACAAGGTGTTCTTCGCTTGAACCTCGTGTACAATGAGTTGAAACTCTTGCACTTGTCCATGATCGGTCGAGAATCGACCATCTTGTAGTCCAAATATTCGCTACAATGAACTTTCAGACCGCATCATCACTACGGCATTTCTTTTCTAACGCATCCCACATACATTCGGATGTCGTTACAACATCATAAACACTATACAAGCTATCTTCTAAACTACCAAGTATAAATTTTCTACAAAGATAGTCGCCGCGCGCCAATTGTCATATGTTGCCCGGACATGAAAGTCCGTCACCGCCCCTAACGGCGGGCTCATCTTCCATCAAGAAGTTGGCGGCCCAACGCCGTGAGGTAGAACAACATCTTTGTTGCCATCTCAAGTCGGATCCTCCAAACTTGACGGCTTCTCGCGGGCGGCATCATCCTCGCGGTATGAACAGCGCCGAGATCGATCCAAAATCGATCCACCAAAGACCACTGAAGTGTGTCAAACATGGAACTCGAATGAGAACCACCGTTAGATCCCGTGGATCCAACAATGACCCAATCGAAAAGTGCAATGCCGAGCCAAAGGAACCACTAAAAGTGGAACCAATTGTTGAACCACTAAAAGTGGAACCAACAATGACCCAAAGGGTCCAATGGTCAACCAAGGCATCAAACCAAACACGGCCGTAGCCATTGTGCTGAAATGGCAGCAAAGCAGCAGAGGCAACGGCGACGAGACGGCGGCAAGCAGCAGTGCATGGCGGCGGCAGTCGGTGGCGGTGCAATGATATCTCCAAGCAAAGGTATTAAGTTTCGATAGTTTTTAAGTTAATTAAAAGTCTGAACTCCTTCGTGGCAAGTATATCTCTTCTTGCGTTTGTTGGATAAATTGTGTACGAACAGTACAGAACTTGACGGGCGTGTTACAACTCGAAACAGAAATGTAGAAGAAGATCAAACTAACAATGAACTTAAAATAAGAAAAATCAAAAGTAAATACAGATAACCGTATTCTAATGCCGAGTCGAGGAGTCCTCTTTCCGTAAGATGAGATACGCCCCGGTAGTGCTCTCGGTTCTGGCGTATCGTCCCCAAAGATAAAACGGCAGCGTCTCGTCGGTGGCAACACCGCAGACCAACGAGCTCCGCGAATGGACGGAGGCGAGGACAAAGCTCGACACGAGCTAAGTATGCAAAGAGATGGAATCGCTGGAATGCAGTCGACAGAGGTGGCTTATGCCGTAGACATGTCCTATTTATAGCATCGCCCTCTCTGGGGAAAGATGCCGAGTCAACACCGCATTGATGTCGGGTGTTACGGGTTATGTCCCGCGGCGGTTTCGGAGACAACGTGCCCACGCTTTCCGTAGAGCCATCATGCGTCGAACGTTACCGGCGCTATGACGAATCGACAACGCGCGCCCAAGTTCATCGACGATCCGGATGTCTCTTCAGTGCACAAGCAGCCCAACGGATTGGGCCACACGAGTCGGGCCTCGGACCAACTCCATCTTTGGCTCGATCAAACATTGATCCAAAATATACGCAATGGGCCACGGAACCAGCCCACGAAATAAGCCCACGAACAAGCCCAAAATCCACGATCCACGGAATCGGCCGGGCGGGCGGGCCGAACCCAACCCGAACCCGAGCCCGAACTCGAACTCAGGCCGGCCGGGCTCGACCTAGCCCAGTTCCGCGGCGCTGCTGTGGGCTTTTACACCCATCACTTGTGCACACAATTATACTAAGTGTTCAATGAACCACTTATATGACAATTAATGTATGTATATTTTTCAATGTGGGATAAGGATTAATTAATCCATGCTTATCCCCTTAAGCACATAACTTCATGTTTAAGTGACCAACTTTGATCCATTATTTCACACTCACCGAAATCGGATTTGAGAATGTGAATACACCACGATCATCTACTCAAACGTAGATCGATCATATGCCATTTAATTTCACAAAATTAAACGTTACGTCACTCAAAATCTTGGTCAAAGTAGCTTCCTGGAAACTTGACCACATATAATATATATATATATATATATATATATATATATATATAATATATCACGATTTCCAACAATCTACTATGTCAATTGTGTACGCAGAGTGTCACCTCGATATATAAACTCTTCGTATGTTTCATTAAACTCGATCCAAACATTACTACGAGGGTGTTTAATGAGCTTATAAGTTGTTTAGAGTTTATAAGATATTGCAAAGTGTTTGGTAAAATAAGCTCATAAACATCTTATAAGTCGTGAAAATAAGCTCCAACAACTTATAAGCCCCTAAAAATAAGTTGGTCAAACCTAACTTATTTTTTCATAAACTTATAAGCAACCATGGATTTACCAAAATAACCTTATTATAGATTGTTATTTCCTACACATACACTATCAACTTTATATCTCGTCAATTTTATCTCTAGCTACGATTTTCTCTCTAACTCACGATTCTTTCTCTAGCTTATAAGATCAATTATCCAAATATTTTAACAACTTATAAGACTTGAGACATTATCTCTTATAAGCTATCAAACATCTTATAAGTTCTTGAGCTTATAAGCTCTCTAAAATAAGCTTAGCAAACACCCGCCCATTCGGGTAAATGAAATATTAGACTCGCACCCAAATATATTGAGTATATTATTTCATATCACTCCCCCTTTTAACCAATTTTCATATCAATATTTAATTTTGGATAATAGATATGAGTATATATGAAAAGGCAACGAGTAGACGAAAACGGGTCAACCCATTGACCACCCCTTCCCCAAATTGTATATATAATAAATATTATTCCTCCGTCTACTTAATTTTCTTTACATTTTATTATTTTGGTCCGTCCACAACTTTTTTTACATTTCAATTTTGCTTATTTTAGAAAGGAAAGTGGGACCCAAATTCCACTTTCTCTACATTAAATCAATAACAAACAAAATAAAAGTGGGACCCAAATTCCACTAACTACATATCTCTACTCAAAGTCAATACAAATTATTAAAACCCGTACCAAGTCAAACTGTAAAGAAAGATAGTGGACGGAGGGAGTAATACTTTACAAAGATGACTAAAATACTTCTAACATTGAGTAATATTTTTCTCCATATCGAATAAGCAAAATTTGCGTCACATTGAAAAGACTAATTATTTTCGTCAAATCAAACTCAAACAACTATTTTTAATAAAAAATCAATCTTCATTCCTTTAAAGATATCCTATCAATTAGGATTGGGTATTCGGTTTGATTCGGTTAATTTTCTACACCAAACCGAATATACACTATGGATACATACCGATAATCAAGTGATCGGTTATTGTTAACCAAATAACCGATCGGTTTAACCAATCGGTTATTTGGTTAATCAAAGAACCGTTTTTTAAAATATAAATTTCTAATTTTTTTAAATATTAATTATAAAATGAAATCGGTTATTCGGTTAACCGATATTCATTGTGAAGACGGGAGGAACCGAGAGGAAGGAAGAAGCTTAAGTGCGTAATTACTATTTTTTAAATATTAATTATAAAATGAAATAAAAATATATATTTATATAATTATTTTCGTTATCGGATACCCATTCTTATCGGGTATACCGATAACCAATTTTCAAAAATCCATACCGAATACCGAACCGTATCGAAATGAAATCCATTATTCGGTTAACCGATATTCATTGGTTCGATTCGGTTCGGTTATATAAATACTCAAATATCTAATACCAAATACTCACCCCTACTATCAATAGAGTGAATATTCTTATTACAAAAATAAAAAATGAAAAAAATTCGAATGAAATCAATACTTATCCATTCTAGCAAGTCGATAAGTGACATTATTGACAATACGACTCACATCTTTTATTCAAAATAAGCTATTAAATTCAGAAAAGGATCTACGAGTTTGAAATATGAGACCCAAATTATATGGAGTTGGGCGAGAAAAATTGACAACATCCATCACAACTCACAATCCATCTCAAATTAAACTCTCGCGAAACCACGTTGTTTTACCCACGAGAGAATCTCATGAAGTCTCATATTTTATAGATTGAATTTGTCGTAATATACCACCTATTTGGATTACTTCGGCATAAAAAAATAAAATTAAATAAAATAATAAAAATTGAATATATCGTATTAGAGGTGGTCTCATGTACGAACATGATACTTTTTTTAATACAAATGATGCTTTTATTGTTACTCCACCTGTCTAAGATTTCATTCTTTAATTTTACAAGACGAGTTTTGAATAAATTTTAGCAAGTTTAAAGTAAGTGCAAATAATAAATGAATAGATTACTTGATAGTGGAATTAAAACGTGGATCATGGAAATAATAAATGGATATATTAATTGGATAGTGAGTGTAAAAAAAATAGATCTTGAGTGAGTTTTTTGTAAACTAGTAGATAGATTTGAGGTAAAAATTATGGAGTTGATGTTTTTAAAAAGAAAATGAATGTTGTTTGTGGACGTACCAATTTGAATTAAATGAACGATTTGGTGGATTTGAGTTAATTACGAGTAAAAAATAAATTATAATTCTTTCCAATATAAATGATATTTATTTTAAGAACAAATGATATTTTTATCCATCGTACCATACGGATGGATGAATAAGAGTTTTTGTGATTGAGTTATACCAACAACTAGAGCCGACAAAATGAGGGCCCGAAAAGCCCGTCCGGGGAACCCTGGGTTTGGGTCGGTTTGGGCTTCAAAATTAAAGGCTCGGAAAAAATCGGGCCTAAAAAGCTCGTTCGAAAAAAACTCTGGGCCTATCGGGCTTTGGGCCAAAAAAGCCCGCCCAATTTCTATTAAATATATATATTTATAATATTATTTAATATATATATATATAGCTAATTTTTTAATAATATTAATTATATTTTATATAATTGTTTATTTTTTATAGTAACAATTTTCTTACTAATTCACATACTGGTCAGGAAAATAAATTCTGAAAAAAATAATAACCTCATAAATCATTCAAAAATATTTCCTAAGAGAAATGATTTCCAAAAATATATAAATTGATGATTAATGACCTTATAGTTCGTAAAATCTATTTTGAATCATTGATCTTAAATATATACTGTATAATTAATTTATTTTCTTCTATTATTTCATGCTTATAAGTGAGATTGACGTTTAATAATATCATTTATATTTGATTTGTAATTACTAATTTTTGCTCCTTAAATTAAAGAATTAAAATTATACTGCATTACAACATCATCGCATGAATACATAAATAGGTCAAGATATACAAGAAGCATTATCATAAGAATAAGTAAGCTCAAAATATTCTAATCACTCATTTTTTATTTAAGTTAAGGAATTATGAGATCTTAATTAAGTAATTTTTTTTAAAATTTAAAATATTAATTTTATATATTAAAAAAATAAAAATTTATCTTAAAAATCCGTCTCACTGGGTTGGTTTGAGCTTCATATTTTTAGACCCGAAAAATATAAAAGCCCGATGAGCTCGGGATCGGACCGGTCCGGCCCGCTACTTTGCCAGTTCTACCAACAACTGAGGGTTAAGTTGTCGGAAATAAAATAAGAAGAAATGTTAATTTGCCCATACGGGCGTAGCTCAATTGGTTAAGAGCTAGTAGATTTAGAACAATGATCAAGGATCGAATCCTAACAGCCTCAGTGTGTGAGTTTCACCCTCTTTAAGGTGGCTCCTTGTGAGTAGGGTCGCCCCTGAGGGTAGGCCACCCTGGGCGGTCGCCCAGGGCCCACCTTCTCAGGGGGCCCAAATTATTTCAAAAATTAATTTTACTTATAGATATATAGATTTATTTGGATCCAAAATATTATATCACTTTAATATTTTATTTTATTTTAAAGTCCAAAGTATTAAATCTTTATATATATTACTTATAGATATATGTTTTCATTTGGTCCCAAAATATATTAGAAAATATTGATGTTGATGTGATTATTAATGATTTTATATCTGTAAATACTTGAATAAATTATTTTTTTATGATATCGTATCGTAGATAAGAATTGAGATATAGAAATATAAGGATGACAAGTAAGTTGTATATGTTTTTGATAATTTTTTATTATCTATTTCTATTTGTAGATCACTTGAATTTTACGTAAATTTACAAATTTGATTTATTTTATAATTATAATATAAGATACCATTTTGGACGGCCTAATGGTTAAGTGAGTTCATGTGGTCAAAGGTCACGAGTTCAAACCTCATTATCGCCTATATAGGTTCAAGTCAGTTACACCCGATTTTTCAAGTGTAGTTTAATCATCATGTGTCGTTTGCAAGCTATTTTAAAGAAACATAAGTTTTACCTAGTACGCACAAAAGATAATAACTGATGGTTTGTATGAATTTTAAAAAATGAGGGCCTATATTCCTTATTTCGCTTGCGCTTATAAAATGTCGTGAATCGGTCATTGCATAGAAGACTAGGTAAAAATCCTCATAACTTCTTAACTGTTGAATTACCGTGATTTATTCTCTCATATTCTTATGAGACTGGGGTATGTAGACTCTCGGGAGAGAACAAAAAATGGAACAAGAAATGTTAATTTGATTTTGATCCCAAACTCCATAACCGTATAGTGAAAATGAAACACAAATGGCTATACAATATTAAGAAAAAAAACACACACCCACTCTCTCTCTCTTCCTCACTCTCTCTCATTGGGGCGGCTTCGCACCACTTTCCTGTCTACTGTCGCGTAGCTCCTACCTTTTCTTTTGTTCCTCATCACCCACTTTCCTCTTCCAATTTGCAACATTCACTAAATTTCCTCACAAATTTCTCAGGCTTTCGGTCATCTCTGGCTTGACTTAGATCATGTCTTCGCACGTCAAAGACGGTATGCTGCTGCTGTTTTTGCTTTTGCTTTTACCAATCTTGAATGGTTATTTCTCTTTATCTTCTTCAAAACTGTTTTTCCGTTTGCAAGTTGCCTCGAGATTTATAATTCAATCTTGTGGGTTGGTGAGATGAAGTTGTTTGGAAACTTAACTTGATGAAACAATGATAACTAATCACTGATTATATCGGTAATTTATTCCACTTCAAGCTTCAGCCTTTGCCGGGAAAAATCAAGGGTTTTCACTTCTTAGATGAACAGATAGGTTTCTGCTACTCAACTGCAGGTGAGTGGAAAGGCATAATTGTTTGAGTTTTGCAGTGTATCACTGTATGTATTTAAGGTTTTAAAGAATTTATGTGTGTGTGATGGGGGTTTCATTTTTCTGAATTTGATATAGAGAGGTAATTAGGGAAAATTCGGAAAAGATGTAATTGGTTATATTTGATGGCTAATCTTGTTCGAAGAAGTTCTGATATGGAAAAAAATTCAATTTTCCAATATATTGTCGTGCTGAAATTCTGTGAATTTTCTGTGGTTGTAATATTGGGGAATATATAATTGACCGTGGTCTAATGAATAAACTGGATCTTGCAGCTGCTGATGGAAATTTAGAGAAAGTGTTGTTTAGCCCTAAGCAAAGTCACAATCCGTTGGCGGAGCAATCAAACGTGCACTCGCCATCCTCGTCTACTGCCCCAGCTCTTGTTCTATCGAATTCAGGGAAGCGGATCGACCAAGCTGGTAGGAAGAAATACGTTAAGCAGGTGACTGGCCGCCACAATGATACAGAGCTGCATTTGGCGGCTCAGAGGGGCGATCTCGCAGCTGTGAAGCAGATACTTGAAGATATCAATTCTCAAATGGTGGGGAGTTTGAGTGGTTCAGAATTCGACCAGGAGGTCGCGGAGATCAGGGCGTCGCTTGTAAGTGAGGGTAATGAGTTGGGAGAGACAGCGTTGTTTACTGCAGCGGAGAAAGGGCATCTTGATGTTGTTAAAGAGCTGATCAAATATGCGAACAAGGAGACACTCGCTAAGAAGAATAGGTCGTTGTTCGATCCTCTGCATATAGCTGCAAGTCAAGGACACCATGGTGATTATCTAATCTCGGATCAATTCGTATATCTCTGCTTTGATCTGTTGCCTTTGTTAATCTTAATGAAATATACCTCATGAAGAACCACATTTTATACTTATAGTTAATGTTAAATTATATTACTCGCATTTGATTACCTCTAATTATGTTTCTATAATTTTTTCACAATTTAATACATATATAAACATATATATGTTTATGTGCCTGACATTAGTATTGGTTTTAATTTGCAGCAATTGTCCAAGTGCTGTTGGATCATGACCCGGGGTTGAGTAAAACAATCGGTCCGTCAAATGCAACTCCTCTTATAACTGCAGCTACTAGAGGTCACAGTGCTGTAGTTGATGAACTCCTGTCGAAGGACTGCAGCTTGCTAGAAATTGCTAGATCAAATGGAAAAAATGCGTTGCACTTGGCTGCTAGACAAGGGCATGCGGACATTGTCAAGGCGTTGCTCGACAAAGATCCACAGTTAGCTAGGAGGACAGACAAAAAGGGGCAGACGGCACTGCATATGGCCGTTAAAGGGGTTAACTCGGAGGTCATTAAACATCTCTTAGATGCTGATGCAGCTATAGTGATGCTTCCGGACAAGTTTGGTAACACTGCTTTACACATAGCTACGAGGAAAAAGCGATCACAGGTATTATTTTTTGGCTTGTATTACCTCTTCACTATCTACTATGCTGACATCAATTTAATTACAATAGATTGGTCTATAGTAATAAACCCTAATAGGGGATTGATGAACCCTAATTGGTGTGGATGCACCATACATCCAGATGTATTCAAGTTTTTTCCTTACTGTTTTGCTATACCACTCAACTGAGAATTTGTGCAAAAAAAATTCAAAGTTTAATGAAGTCTTTTTCGCTGGCACTTCATTATTACCTACCTTCTTACCATTGTTTTTCGCTGTCATTTTGTTACTACCTACCTTCTTACCATTGCATATACAACTTCATAAAGACTTAAGATTTGGTGATATTTTGTTCCCTGCAGATTGTTAATTTGTTATTACGCCTGCCCGATACCAATGTGAACGCACTGAACCGAGATGGCAAGACATCTCTTGACATTGCGGAAGAACTTCCGCTATCCGAAGATTCATCGGAGATCAAGGAGTGTCTTTGTCACTACGGTGCAGTTAGGGCTAACGAATTGAATCAGCCACGAGACGAGCTGCGGAAAACCGTGACCCAAATCAAAAACGATGTTCACATTCAGCTCGAACAAACAAAGCGAACAAACAAAAATGTCCACGGCATCGCTAAGGAGCTCCGAAAACTCCACCGAGAAGGCATTAACAACGCCACCAACTCGGTGACCATTGTCGCCGTCCTCTTCGCAACCGTCGCTTTCGCGGCCATCTTCACTGTCCCCGGCGGAGACAACGATCATGGAATGGCCGTGGTGGTCAGCAGTGTCTCCTTCAAGATATTCTTCATCTTCAACGCGATTGCCCTCTTCACGTCCTTAGCCGTTGTCGTGGTCCAGATCACGTTGGTTAGAGGCGAGACGAAGGCTGAGAGACGCGTAGTGGTGGTTATTAACAAGCTGATGTGGCTGGCCTCCGTCTGCACTTCCGTGGCGTTCATGGCGTCATCTTACATTGTGGTAGGGCGTAAGCATCAGTGGGCTGCGATACTGGTCACGGTTGTCGGAGGAGTCATAATGGCCGGAGTTCTCGGAACCATGACTTACTATGTGGTGAGATCGAAGAGGACGAGGGCGATGAGGAAGAGAGACAAACAAGCTAGGAGTGGCTCAAATTCGTGGCATCACTCCGAGTTTTCTAATTCTGACATTGACAGGATTTATGCACTCTAAGGTATCCAATTCACCGGAATCACTTGAAACGATGAAACTAGGGATGTTATAAGTGGAGCATCCGCGTCCTGTTCTTGACCGTCGTGTGGCTTTCCACTACATATGCATTCAACCCTGAACTTCTGAACATAAGGTATGCTAACTTTTCTTGCTTGCTGATGATGCTATGCATTTAGTTCGTCTGTCGTCTGAGGGCTTTGCAGAAGCACAGAAGTTTCGTGGGAGCGCGTTTTCTTTGTCTATAGCATGACTAGTGTAGACGACACCTGCAATTCATAAGACAGCTAAATTGCTATATCTCACTCTGTCTGAAACTGATTAGATATGTAATTCTGTTGCTGCTTTTGGAAGACAGATGAATTCAGTCTAATGTATCAAATTGCCTTTTAAACAAGCTCAGATTGTAATTCCTGTGCCTTTCTTTTCATTTTCCTTTTTTTTTGTTGGCTTTTGATTGCCTTCTTTGTAAGAAGATGTTGGGTATGAGAAGTTAGAATAAAACTAATCAAATAAAATTTTGATTTATGTTCAGATACTAACAAATCTATTAACAATCAGGGGAAATGGAGATGCAGTTTTTTTTTTAATCAGGTTGAATGCAAATATGAATCTCTAAACAAAAACGTCACTTGGCACAATCACTTTATATTTTTCAAAGAATTGGTAATGAATTAATTCCAAAAATGAACATAAAAGACAAAAAGAGCACTAATTAAATTTTCTGCAATGTTTACACGCAATTTATATAACACGTCAAATCCAAAATCAAGGCCTCTTATGATAAATTTAGGAGCTGCAATGCTTAAAGAAAAATACGATTTACATACCTGGTAGTAGCTAGATTCTATGTATAGTTTATTTACAGATAACTAATATACTGTTCCACGTTTTAATGTTTAATTTTATAAATTGTCAAAGGATCCTTATTCTATGCAAGGTAGAATGTAATTTATTGAGAAATTCCAACTTTCATAAAAATAATTAAGTACAGATAGTCTTAATTTTGCTTATGTTTCAACCGGCATTTTCACAGTCATATATGCTACCGAAAATACAGGACTCCAATTTATTTCTCATTTTTATGGATCCAGAAATTGATGATAGGGTGGGCTGAAAAATAAGTACTTCGGCGTATTAAATATCATAAATGTTAAAATATTTCTAGGTTTTTATAAGTCGTCTTACGAGATATCAATACACAAAATCCATCAATAATTAAGTTTATATCTATATTTTAATTAAAATTTCTTTCAATATAAACTATTCTTTAGCGAAACTTTAGGAATCCATCACCAAACCACTCGGCAAAACTTGGCTACGATTGAACTTGAACTTTGACAACTTCGAATGGGCAGAGAGCAACATCAAGAAACACTTGAATGATGCAATACGAGGAAGAATATGACACATTTGTTTGGCTCATGTTCACGACTTTTATGAACCTTTGAGGATGTAGATAAATATGGTATTCTAAAAGCATCAATATACGCCTCTCAAAACAGTAGACACGTAATAATAAGGAGATACAAAATTTTAACATGAAAAATCTCTCAAAACAAAAGAGAGGAAAAAACCACGAGACTACTAAAGCTGTTTAAATCAATTATAATCAATAATTGAGCAGTAAACAATCTTCTCTAGATTATATTAGAGGCATACAAAGCATCATACACTCGAAAATAAGCACATCAAGATATATGGAATCAAAATCGAGAAAGATCGAAAAATATCATCGAAATTATTCTCTATTCAGATCGATAACCCGACCTATGAATCTCAAAATCCGATCTCCACCGTCCACAACGTTCGCCCAGATGCTGTGAAGCTTCTATCCAAAAATCAAGCTAATCTAACGGTTCAATCTCTAGGAAACAGAATTTTTCTGAAGCTGTGCGCTGAAAATCCGAGAGGGGAAAAAAAAGCTACGAATTTTTCTATTTTTACTGCTCCAATTTCTCCCTTCAAAAATGGTGGCTGGTCTTTTTCGTTCTTATAACCTTCTCATGAGCTCATGGGTTTTTTTCATGGATCAAAAATATAAAAAAACCCAACCATAACAACTTTGTTTTAATTTTTAAATTATTTTTGGACTGAGTTAATTTTAAATTGGGTTTAATATAATACATAGACGTAAGAAAAAATTTGGGGGTTGCACTAGGCTGGAGCCCGGTGTAGCTAGTACCTAGATCCGCCCATGTATATACATATAATTAATTCAGTTGTAGACTTAAAAATAATCATTAAATTTTTAAATTTAATAGACATAAATTATTCTCATTTATATATAATAAGAATGATATGTATATGAATCAATTCATATATATATATATATATATTTGAATGTAGTTATGATTTAGTGAGCTTTTTAGCAAAACCTACATTACCCATAGTTACACATGCAACCAGCGCTTCTTAAAGTTTTGACTGCAGTCCACGATTCCGAACCGTTGGGTACCTCTCATTACAATCTGAAATTCAGCACATTTAAATCATACATAAAAAAGTTCCATTTTAAATTTACGATTAAAAAAATTATCCATGACTAATAATCTTATTAAGGTAACAAGAGAATATTTGGTCCTTCTCATTATAAGGTTTTAAATATGGGCGAATATGCAACGCACATGTGAAAAAAAAATAAAATATATATATATATATATATATATATATATGGAAGATGGTTCAGGTAGGAAGGATAATTTGGTAGAAAATGAGAATGAATTTGGACATTTGATTTGCTGGATCAATAGTTGAGATTTAATTTCGGTTGTGCTACAGTTTTATGTTTTGTATACTACGCGGATTACTGTGCAGCACTAGAACCTTTCTTGTGCTACGCTATAATGAAAGATGTGCTAAACTAATATATTTAGCATATATGCTACGAATGGATGAAATATATGTTAAACTAACATGTGTAACATAGTAATTCTGATTGTGGTACATAAATATGAAAGATGTGTTAGACTTACATATCTATTCCTATTTCATTCACTAAGGAGCTTTCTCACCATAACCCACCCATATATATATATATATATATATATATATATATATATATATAGGAGTGGATCAAATGAGAACCACATCGTTTTTGCTAACTCTACGACCATACATAAGACGTTGAAGATGATGCACAAAACGCTATAAAGTTATGCATAACGAAAACTTTCTAAAATTATTTTGTTGTGCAACAATTTTAGAAAGTTTTCGTTATGCACAACTTTATACTGTTTTGTGCATTATCTTCAACGTCTTATCCATGGTTCTCAAGTTCTCAAAAAAGATGAGTTCTCATGATCCAACATATATCCAACCTATATATATATATATATATATATAGAGAGAGAGAGAGAGAGATAGGTTCAAATGAGAACTATTTTTATCTTAAACTAAGAACCAAATGAATTTAAAAAGTTCGTTCGAATCCCATGAAGGTTGATGAATCCATTAAAAATTCATCATTTTTGTTATCAATTCAAAATTTAAAATTTATCACTATATATATATATGTAGAGTTTGTTCAAATAAGAATCCCATGAAAGGCGAAAATTTCATTTTTAGATTCATTAACTTTCACCGGTTCGAATCCCATGGATTCATCAACTTTCTCATCAGATTCATCAACTTTCAACCTCCCCTAATGAATTCATCATTTTTTTGTTTCTGAGATTTAATTTAAACTCTTTTGTGTTTTGTGTGCTACACGGATTATTGTGCACGTTAACCTATTCCTATATATATATATATATATATATATATATATATATATATATATATATATATATGGATTATGGTGATAAAGCTTCTTAATATAAGAAATATAAATAGTAGCAAATCTTTCATATTTGTATAAGACAATCGTAATTACTATATTGCACATGTTAGTTTAGCACATATTTCATCTATTCAGAACACATATGCTAAATATATTAGTTTAGCACATCTTTCATCATAGCAGAAGCATAAGAAGGGTTCTAATGTTGTACAAGAATCCGCATAACACACACAAAACTCGTAATACGTACCCAAAATTAAATCTCAACTATTGATACAACAAATCAAAGGCCCAAATTCATCCTCATTTCCTACCAAATTATGCTTTCCTACCGAACCATCTTTTATATATATATATATATATATATATATATATATATATATATATATATATATACTCACGTAGAGTTTGATTCAAATAAAACACATTCAAAAATAAGAAATTAGAACGGATTTAAATTATTGATTTTTATAGATGAGTAGTTGTGATTAAATCAAATTAGGGTATAATGATAATTATATAATATTATAAAATAAATATATATATATATATATATATATATATATATATATATAGGAATAGATCAAATAAAACCTATTTTTCGTAAAACCTAAAACCAATAAACTTCATGTATAAAGTTAATACACTTTATGTATAAAATTACTGCACTACTAAATATTGATGAATAATATTATCTTTTACCGTAACTCAATGATGCATTATCTTTATAATGTAAAGTGCATTAACTTTGTATATAAAAGCATTGACTTTTACATTTTTACGAAAAATATATTTTTATTATAACTCAATCTTATATATATATATATATATATATATATATATATATAGAGATGGATCGATAGGAAATGATAATTTGGTAGGAAATAGGAATAAATCTGGACCTTTGATTTGCTATATCAATGGTTGAGATTTAATTTTAGGTGTACTACTGCTTTATGTTTTATGTGCTACATGAATTATTGTGCAAAGACTAGAACTCTTCTTGTCTTCTGTTACTGAATGAAATATGTCTAAACTAATATATTTAACATATGTCTACTGAATGGATGAAATATGTGCTAAACTAATATATGCAATATAGTAATTACGATTGTCTACACAAATATAAAAGATATGTTATTATTCCTATTTTCGTACATTAAAAAGTTTTCTCACCATAACCAACCTATATATATATATATACTGTACGTGTAAAAATTTGAAAATATAACATTACCACCACACTTTGTACACCACATTTCAGACATTTTTAGGTAGATGTCAGCTATAAAAAGTATATGTCGGCCATTTGATTTATCTTAATTTATATTATCTCCATCCCACTTAAGTAATTTATATTATCTCCATCCCACTTAAGATAACATATATTTCTTTTGCGTTATCTCATCCAAAATAACTTATTTCCCTTTTAAAAAATAATTATCTCTTCAAAAATTATAAAATCTATCTATTTTTTTTTATCACTTTCACTATTTTACACCATTCATCTAAATAATCATTTCGAAAAAAATGAACATCTTAGATAAAACTGATGGGATATAACTTATAAGATTAAGAACAGACAGAAAATACTATTTACAATATTTATCTTTATTAACAGAAATACTCAATACTGCAATCAAAATATTATCTTGAATCCTACAATACCACAAAGCAAGTGTTTATGATTCTATAAACAACTTAAATCGCACATAATATATCAAAATGAAAATCATGTTCGATACACGTTGTTCGCACCAAAAATTATCAATTCAATTAGGTAACTACACTGTTTTCATAACCTATATTACCAATAATCAATACTGTATTATTCTCCATTTCTAATAATTGTTAATTAAGATGAAATATGCTCAACCAAATACATTCATTTCATACGTCAGAACAAAAACAATTCCACTTGCGCATCCGTGAACTTAATTTAAACTTAAGAACAAAACGGCCTCAATGTTAACAATGTTTATAATTAAACAGAACCAACTAAAAAGAAACTACAGGATAAAATGTACTTTCCAAGTATTCAATGATCTTTTACCAATGCACAAGTAACCTTAAGATCCGAATTTCATCAAATCTAAATCTTAGTTACAAGTCCATTTCAAATTGACATGCATCTTAAATACCAAAACCTCAATTTAAAAAATAAAATAATTTTAGCAAATTAACAGAATATAAATTGCCAAATCTATCAGAGCCATATTGACAATAAGGAGCGATTCCATGTATAAAGGCAAAGTAAATCATAAATCTATTTCTACACCAGTCCCCAACCCAAATTAGCACTTTCTCAAATTTGAACTCCCCAAAATAATATCAACTCACTTACCATCTCCACTTCAAAAAGAATGCAATCATTTCCCAAGCAAATTTTTCCATGAGGATTCTCAGGCGACCAAAACTGAAGTCCAAACACAGATAGCAATGCTATTGGAAAGCCTAAGTGCCATGCAGAGATGTCCAGTACACAACAAAGAAAATGTAAAATGTTGAATGATGCGATTCACACATTATGCAGCAAGAAAACACGGGGTGCAAAGAAGAGTAGTAGCCGTCGATAATTACAGTGTCTTACGACCAGCTAAATACTGGACAACCACCAGCAGTCAAAAACATTTTTCATATAAATTTCATCAAGTCCATGTGCAACTGTGAATGGTTCTACTTGGACAAACTTGAATCGAATAGGCCAAAACACAAAAAGCCATTAAGAGATGATAGGGTATGGTTGTTATAAAATCGAATTGTTTGCACAAGTCGGTGAAAGAAAGGAAGCCCCATTCTTCAGTTGACACCAGGTTTTTTCTCCAACTTTTTTTTTCAGGAAGTAGGCATGAAGCAACATTTGGGATTTTCGATTAAAGCATTTCTTGGGATCGTCTTACGCAACGACTAACTTTCTTCTTGAATTCGTCTCTTCGTTCTCTCCATTCTTTCTGCAGTATCAGCCCAAAGACAGATATTGGTACAAAATATCAACTAATAGATGCCTTCAAACAGGCAAACAGACTTCTAAAAGTGACAGAAAAGATCTTGTACAGTTGGACTGGTTTTCTATCAACATAAACTCACTTCCAACCAAAAGAGCAATTAACAAAGTCAAAATTTGCAAGTCAAATGGCATGCTGCTAAAATTATAAAAATGCAAAAAAGAACCAAGGAAAAGATTTTTTTTTTCTAACTAATATGTAGAGGTGGCAAAAGATCTGCCGGCCCAGGCCAGGCCAAGCGCACCAGGTTTTGACTCCTTCGGACGGGCCCGGACGGGACCGAAATTCAATCGGACCTAAAAAGCCCAAATCCACCCAAACCGGCGGGCCGGGCTCGTTTTGATGGCAATTGGAAGAGAAAAACAAGTCAGGTTGGATGAGACAAACCACCTACAACATGTTATACTAAGAAAAGAAGTTATCTGCATGCACACACACATGTGCATGTGTGTGTGTGCATGAGAGAGCGAGAGAGATCAGTTTGCTCAGGAAAATTAAATAACTAAGAAACTGAGCAAAATCCAGTTCATCTTCACTTACAGCAGCTTCAACATTAGCAGGAGACTCATCATTAGGGCTTGAAAGCATTGATATGATGCTAAGAACTATACTCTCCACCTGAAAAATAAGACCTTTGGATAAATTTATGTTTTACTTATGAACTGCATGAAAAGCAGTGCTAAAAGTAGTGACACATGGTAATGCAATAATTTATAGGAATTGTGACTTGTGACACTCCAGAATGTGTACGAGAAATCATTATTCATTAGAAACTTGCAGATGCAGATATACACACATGAAAACAACTCGAAATCCTCCATCAGATTCCAAGAAAACATGCTGTTCTTTTTTAAAGGAGCAAAATCTACATTGACTTCTAACCAAATGACAAACCAGCATTTACAAATGGCATGCTTCAGAACTTTTGAAGGACAACTCTGAGAGGATGCTATCTGTAAATTCACAAGACATGCTTCAAAAGGTCTGGTTAGCGAGCTAAAGGATTAACAAATGAATTAGTCGGAAATGGCCTGCTGAAACCCATTGGTGTGAGTCCATTGGTTTCATTAGCAACTTGCACAATAATGACAACAGCTGAGCACTAAGTATCATTGGACTTTAAAGTATTCATAAACAAGCACACAATTTATCTTGGTCAAAATCAAATTATTGCATTCAAAATTATGACTTAATGCTGAATTGGTAGAAATTAGGGTTTTCAAATATGCAATATAACAGAAATACTTTCAATTGTTCAATTGTTCCCTTCTTCAAACTAATTACCACCAATTTTCAAATATTCTTTATGACTAAGTTCATTTATCCATTGGAATTGCAGTCTTAAGCAGAGAAAAAAGCATGACCAAATTAATAATCCATGCAGATACTAGATAGAACTAAATAATTGATAGATATTTGCCAAAACAATCCCATTCATTTACCACTTCAAATTTCTCCATAATCGAACCCCCAATGTTTCAGTACTGAAGACCAACAATGAAAGAAATGGCTTCTGAGTCTTCTGACTACTTCCGTTCATTCTTTTCATGCTGATGAAAATTACTTTAAAAATCAATTACCCTCCCTTACTAAGGCTGGCCTTTCTCCAGATTTACACTGCAGCCAGATCCTTAATGTTCTAAACATAAGGACTTACCTAAGAAAATGAACCCAAAAGGAATGATACCAGAATAGCAAGGTATAGAAGATCAGTTTCTGAAACTTAGAAACTGTTATAGAAGCTCAGTTTCTGAACCTTAGAAACCGTTATTGCTCAAAGATATCAAAGAAAGGTTCAACGGTTGTTCACAACATAAGACACAAAAAAAAACTCTGAACAGGTAAATGTAGGAAAAATCTCACTAGATACTCTAAATTTCTCGAGTATTGTATTTGGTTATGGCTAAAGTAGAAAAAATGAGATCTACAGGTTTAAGACATTAATAGAGTACCAACCGTAAACACATGTTTTTCAGGCAATCAGCTTAAACCAGAATCACTACTTATTATTATAACATAAAAAATATGACAAAGCAAGCTTATCGGTGACCATACCGTGTGGACAGGTGACCATCGCTCACTAGCAAGCTCGTAGCCGTTTGGATCATCTCCAGGGGGATGAAGAATCGAAATGCAAACCTTTCCATCAGGGTAAACTGCAGCTCATATTCCAAAATCAAGCCAATGAAAAGGTTACAACTGAACCTAACAAGCTAGCGGAGCATCATATATGAGAAAGAGAACAAACCATTGGGATGCCAGACTTCTGATGTAAATCTTACAGTTGGAGGACTGTTCGGGTAATCTGATGGGAAACTCATTATAGCATTGAAGAAGCCTCCTTCACTGCACCAAGATTTAGAACCATGAGAATCAAACTCAAACGAACATGAAAAGTTTCCAAGCGTCAGGCATTGTGAAAATGCAAGGCAGCAGAAATTAAATGAGAAACTACAGAAGGAACTGCTCTATATACTAATATATATCCCCTCCTAAAAAAAGATTAATATCTTAAACCAAAATAGACCATTTTTACAGATACCAGCAATATAAAGAATTAATCTCATGGACTCATCATTTGAACATTTGGCCATTATATATTTCCAAAGTCTATCAAAAAACCAATGCATACCAATCATAAAATTCTTTCAAACAGTTTATGCAAAACTATTTCAGCATTTTTCATATAAGAATAATCATTTTCACAAGATATGACATTGAAGAATCATTTAAGAGGAGGTATCTCCATTTGACATAATTCTTCAGAAAAGACTAAGTAAAAGTTTTTTCCTTTGCAATGCAGCTTCTAAAATGAGATCTGTTATAGTAGTATAATAATCCTAACTGTCCAGTTTCTACACATGTGAAGACATATAAAAACTACAGAACAATTATTTATGATAGTATATAATTTCATTAAAACTTGGTGATCAACTTTTTAGACAGATTATTTGTCTTACAATAATATATATCAATTAAAGCAGCTGCAAGAATCATATTGCCAACCTGTCTAAGCAATTAATATATATTTATGAGAACCAGATCTATTTCTAAGCAACAAGGAACTCACATTGAAGTAGTCTGTAACATATGCCAACCGAAAGCCATTAGTATATAATTAGGATACTGTTCAGAAGTTAAAAATCATTTTATAGTAAACTGAGGATTTAGTCTTGACAAATTATGGTACCCCAGCACCAATCTGCCAGAACCAAATAATTAGCATTTACAAGTTTTATACTTCATTTCTATATATTCATCTAGTTCATACCATTCCATATATTAATTTACCCAAAGGCCACATTTTTCATACACCTAAGTCATGAATTAGATTCCACAAATGCAAGATAAAGATAAAAATAATTTAGATAACAATACAGGATGGTTTCACTGAACTCCACTGAGCCATCTCCCACTGCCAGAAATCCAATAAATCGTGTTAAGTGCAGAACATAAATAATGTAACCCACAAACAGAATTTATGAATGCCACTCAAGCCAGTTTAGATTGTCTTATTTAGTACTGAAACATCATAGAAGATCATTCAAGTTCATCTCCGATAAGGAACAGAGGAAGGAACCCAAAAATCACAACAAAATAACAAAAAGTAATCAAGCCAGACCAAACAACACAAGAACAGATTAGAATAAAAAAGCTGCCTCCCAACTAACCCGTATCCCGATTACGGAGACATAATTTAACAAGACTAGCAACAAATAACAAGGCGAGATACTCACTACAGAGTATCGGGAGGCCCAATAATTGTAACACTCCATTCAAACAGATTGGTCTCATCCAACAATCCGGCCGAAAATCCGTCCACGGGGTTTTTGCATAGATCTGCACGTGTAAACCATAGATCATTAAAACCCATAAGATTTAACCCAAACCCTAGAAAAGATAAAACCCATTCACCGACAGAAATCGCGAAAAACAGTAAAATTATCATCGGGAAGATTACCTTTAAGCTGTTTCTGAAGGAGGAGACTACCCTGAGATGGTGAGGCCATCGACAAATAGAAAATTAAAAATAGAAACTGAAAATTGTAAGGGAGAAGAAGGGAAATTGGGGGAGAAGGGCTGCAGAAAAATTATAAATACGTATATTTTTGTATAACAATTAACATATATATACATGAGGCAGTGGGGAAGAGCAGCCTGTTTAAAGTGCTATTATTAGTCGGTGCTTTTTCCTCCTCTTTTTCCTTTTTTTTCGCAAAATTAAATATGTTAAAATCGGATCGGTCAATCGGGTAAGATTTTTTTCTTTTTCATTCTATTGTTGTGAAAATGCGTTAGATTTTGTTGAGTTATGCTATTCGGCCATAATGTTACCGACCATAATCAATTTTATTAAATAAAAAACTATTTATTTTATTTTTGATCTATTAATAAATTAGTTTTACATTAAAACCATCTTATAGAATTATAATTTTGCACCAATGGAATAAAAAATTTTAAATTTAATAATTTAATATTTTTCAGAATAGATGAAAAATGGTGTGTGATCAACCATAATGTGGCCGTATAGCTTTATTGTATTTTTTTCCCTTTGTTTATTATGAAAAATAAAACTTGCAGTTGCTATCCGAAATTCGAAAGTATCACTTTGATAAACGTGACAAATATTTTCTTATCCAATCAAATGATGAATTTTGGTGGACATATTAATATTAGTTGATAAATACTTTTTGATAATTTTATCAGTTTGAAGTTTTCATTCTGATATAAGAAAAATGACACATTTCAATATATATTTCAAAAATTTGGATATGCTCATTCTTGCTCCTACAATTTAAATGTATATTTCAAAAATTGGGAATAATTTGCTTCTAGATTTATCCACCTAAAATTGGGAATAATTTGCTTGTAGATTTATCCACCAAATAGATTATCTCTAGTCTTTCTAATAAATATATGCTTCTATAGTTATTGTCCTATGCATGAAAAAAATTTATCATTACACTGAATAAAAGTATATGAATATTTGCATGAGACCATCTCTATATCAATAAAATTGATTTCGTACGTTTAAACGATTTTTGGATGATTGTGAAAATGTCATTTCCATTTCTTTGCCATCAATTGATATAAGGGTCGTCGGTTCCGAAATAACTCTTTTTTTTATAAATATTTATTTTGAAAAAAAATCACTTGAAAATTAATATTGTAATATATTGAACTGTGATAGAAGGAATGATCATAGAGTAGTTTATAAAGCTAAATTCTATGCATCATAATCCGCAAGTGAGAAATTATAGTAAGGTAAATAAATATGAAACTTCAACAAGCATTCTAAGAATGTAGAAACGGGATCATACGTGATTACACATAGTATTCTCCCTCTTGTGTGATGGTATTCAAATTGAAGAAACCGGGTGTTTGGATAATATCCTCTACTATCAATGAAATTCTCGATATCACGTCTACCTTGTCCACCAAAACACGACTATCGGTTGCCGACCACAATGTTACTAAGAATGTGTCTCGTGATTACAATAGTATGTATGGTATTCAACTTAAGAGGGTGTTTGTTTTTTAAGCGAACATAATTTGTTCCTTATAAGTTGTTTTTGGCAAAATAAGTTCTTAAACAAAATAAAGTTGTGAAAATAAGCTCCAACAAATTATAAAACTTCCCTAAAATAAGTTGATCAACCCTAACTTATTTTTTCATAAACTTAAAAGCAATAATGAATTTATCAAAATAATCTTATTATAGTTCGTTATTTCCTACACATACACTATCAACTTCACGTCTCGTTAATTTTATCTCTCTAACTATGATTTTCTCTTTCTAACTCACGATTCTTTCTCTAGCTTATAAGATCAATTATCCAAACACTTTAACAACTTATAAGCACTTGAGACATTACTTCTTATAAGCTCTTGGAGCTTATAAGCTCTCTAAAATAAGCTTAGCCAAACAGCCCCTAAATTTAACTATTATTTTGTGTATCGCTTTCAGTATTCAATTTTATGCCCCGAAAAAAAATAGTACCCATGTTTATGCAATTAATATTAGAATAACTGGTTTAGCATGATTTGGGATGGTTTTATTTCAATAAATTATTAATATATTATTTAAGTCAAATTAATTTAATTTGTAACGATTTTATTTTAGAAGTGATTTCTGATATCAAAAATACAATTAACAATTATGAATGACAATGACCGCCAACGTGGATGAAATAACATCATTTTATGTTTGAGGTGAATACCGAGTTAACACAATAATATTGTGACAGTTGTTGCTCGATGAATTATCCATATATTAATTATGAAAATTTCTTTGATTGAATAAAATTGTTACAAAATTATATTATTAAGCTAAACTCATATATTTGTCTCATATGCAAACCACAAGGTTTCATTCATGTTGGCAGTAGCATGTCATTATATCACTTCACTAAAATAATGATATAGCCCAACTTATTGATATTGAATAATGTATTAATCATTTATTAAGTTAAAATTATACTTCATTCGTCTCATTGAATTTGGCTTGTATTTTTTTTGGTTGTTCCATCTTTTTTTTAAAGAAATAATTATCTTTTTAAAAATATGAATCTTATTTTTTTTATCTTTTAATCATTTTATAATATGCTTCAAATAATCGTATTGAAAATAAATGAACGGATTTGACTTAATAGTATTCCATATTTGATTTGATATTAATCTTACCACAATTATTATTCAAAAAAATACGGCACCCATAGGCCATAACAAAGAAAAATAAAATAAAATAAAATAACTAACAAGTTGTCAAGTCGTTGAGGAAAAAAAAGTAAACTGACATCAGCATTTCTTCAAAATTTAGTTTCTCAGTTTCAACGAAGGCAATCCAAATTATGTATTAAAACTACACAATTTAAATTCCAAAATGGGAGTATATCTTTCAAACCCTAGGCGTGAGCCTTGAGCTCTACAACTTGGCTAAACTGCCAGATCGATTTATTACTGTAGTCGAGTTGAATTCATGATTTATTGGAAAAAATTGTAGTGTTTTGAAGAATCAATTGGTAATTAGGATTTCTTTTGAATATCATTGCGGAAGAGAAATGGGATTCATCTGGGCGTTGTTTGAATCACTATCGATCGTGGCCGCAGTTTTTTCGTTTGGATTGTTGGTGGCCATCGTTTTCGCCTCATTCAGAAGAACGTACAGTCACAAGTACGATTCGGAATCTCAATCGGTCTGCAATTTACTCAAAATTCCTTCTTCTTGCGATTTTAATTTTTTCTTTCTTTTCTTTTCCTTTAGGTGTCACGTTGAGGCGCCGCCAGTTTTCGAGGATCCGAATTCATTGAAATCGGTATGCGTTCAATATTCAGTTTTATTGCAGATAGTGCGTTATGATATTATTCACTTTGATGTGCTCTCACATGCTGCACATTCAGGGTTTTCTGTGTTTAGTTTTATGTTTAAATGCACAATCTTTATTCAAGTTTGACAATTGCTTAAAGGGATGCGAATTGTAATTCTGGAGGTAGTTTGGTATTTGATACTACATGGCCACTTCTCCTTTTTAACTTCGAAAAATCTAATTCAAATGTTTCGTAGCTTGTTGAAAAATGTGAAGTATTTCGTAAGTCTTCGTCTGCTTGCAGTTTACCAGCGTGCAATTTTTTGATTGAATTTCTGTTCTGAATTAGGTTCCTTGTCCTCATGTCCTCGATCCTGCTGAAAAGTACATATCTTTGATAATTCCAGCATACAACGAAGAGCACAGACTTCCAGTGGCTCTCGACGAAACCTTGAAGTAATCACTTCCAACCATTTGCTTTTATGAATTTGTATGTATTTATATGATTTGGATCTTTATCTATTTGAATCAAATTTTAATTGGACATAGCCAACAATTTTGGTGGCGGTTCTTGTAATATTTTAGTCATTTTATTATTATATTACTATTTTTTCCCCATTCTGTGAATTGAGTCAATTTGACTACATATTGTACTACTTTTAATTCTTAACTTTTTTTTTTATGTAACACTTTGGTCATTTGAAAGTGCTTCTGCATTATAGTAGCTCTCATGATCTAGCTCTTTACCTCATATGCTATTATGTTGGGAGTAATAGCCCATTAGGACATATATCTGAGAGGAAAATTATTACAATCTATTCAGATGAAAAAGTATGCTCCTTTGGTTTGATCTGGACACAGAGAAACACCCAGAATTGGTATTTGGAATCGCATTATGATTTTTTCTTAGAAATCTATGTAAGTAATATGTTTATGATGTTTTGCTATTTTACTGAAAACTTTCAGTATATCTTCAAGACATTTCCTAATAATCGAATCGATAATTGTAGTTATCTTGAAGAACGCACAGCAAAGGACATATCATTTTCATATGAGGTACTTAATAGACATTGTTTATAGGCATGTGTCTGTTTGTAGTTGCTAAATGATATTTATTTATTATATGAAAGGGCTAAGCAATGTGATGTTCCTATCTAATTTGTTTCAGATATGTAAATAAATGTTAATCTGGGAAGTAATACATATTAGATTACATAAAGAAAGATATTTCTGGTTGAATGTTTTTATATCTCCTAATCACCGTTGTTGAAGAAATTATCCAATCTACCAAGTGATTTTATGTCGAGTGTTTAATAAGTTAGATACTGAAGCCTCTTGTTTGGTACTTGACTTTTTTTCAAATTTAATGTTAGTTGTTGATCATTACAATGACTAATGTTTTTGCTTTGGAGGATATATTAATGCAATGCTGTTTAGGTCTCCTTTGCATTTAGCTTTTCAATTTTATCATTATGCCTGCATGCAAAAGGATGTTACATTACACTGCTGATTAGCAAAATGCACATTTACTACGAACCAATATTGGAATAGGTGATTATTGTTGATGACGGAAGTGCTGATGGTACAAAAAGAGTAGCATTTGACTTTGTGAAGAGATACACTGTAGAAAAAGTCAGGGTAGTTCTTCTTGGGAAGAACCATGGAAAGGGAGAAGCAATAAGAAAAGTGAGTCATTCTGAATAATTAGTTTAGCAAAACGTTGATGTTATGCATCCAAAGTCTTCTACTACAAACAAAACAATGAATCTTTGCTTTGGGAAGCATGGCTAAACAGGGTATGCTCCACTCACGTGGTGAACTACTTTTAATGCTTGATGCTGATGGTGCCACCAAAGTGACTGACCTTGAGAAACTTGAAAACCAGGTTAGTTGTTTTGTTGACTATCCAGAGTTGCTTTATTGTCATTCATATAACCATCACTTTTACAGAAACACTTGATCTTTTGCCAGCATTAAAGACCACATTGATGACCCTATCTGGAATGACACATTATATCAAATTTTACCTGATCAAACATACTACTATCATGCAAAGCCAACTTTGGCGTAATTAATCAAGACATTTTTCTTTCCAAAGGAATACCGACAGCCTTGTGTTCTCCTTATGCAACTCTTTTTAGCAATATCCTGAGAATGAAAATAAACAAAATCTTACATAGTTTGTGTAACTTACCTGACAACTTGCTAGTCAGATTCATGCAGTTGCTGCTAAGGAACACAAATATGGAGACTCTACATCTAGTGATGCAACTTTAAGGATCTCCGATGTCCCTATTGCTGCTTTTGGGTCACGTGCTCATCTTGAGGAGAAGGCTCTAGCATCAGTTGAGTAACATTGCATGGTCACTTGTATGAGCTACTTTGAGTTTGTCTTGTTTTGTATATATGTTATATCTAATCTGCGTTCATGTTTATCTATTTCTCAGAGGAAATGGTACCGGAATTTCTTGATGAAGGGATTCCATTTGGTAGTTCTGTTGGCTGCTGGTCCTGGAATTAGAGACACACAGGTAATGCAGACTTGACTACTGTGTTATCTCATTATCTGATGTCACTATGCTTCATGTCATTCTCCTTAGAGGCTTGCTTGTGGTTATGATTTTTTTCTTATGTGTATGGTACTTTTTGGTGCCTGACTGCCTGGTAGGGGAGACTGGTGCAATAGTATGCCTTTGAGAGATAAAAGTTATACCTCATCCAATCACCTAACTGCAGAACATGAAATCTTCTTGTCAGATCTTCTTTACTCATTGTTTTGATGTTAATGTTATCATTATGAATCTTTCAAATCATAATAGTTGTGCTCTATTTCTGTGAAATTTTATTAGTTTATGCTTAAATTTACTTAGTTGTTCTGTGTAATTATAAACTATGGTATGTACATTGCAGCCTGAAGCATACTTGAGTTTCTGTTTTACTTTTCTTAGTTTTCTTATCCTTGCTCCTCTTTATGTTTCAGTGTGGTTTTAAAATGTTCACAAGGGCTGCTGCCAGGAAACTATTCACGAATATCCGCTTAAAAAGGTAAGTGACTCAATAAAA
This sequence comes from Salvia rosmarinus, assembly GCA_036937905.1. Lineage (NCBI taxonomy): Eukaryota > Viridiplantae > Streptophyta > Magnoliopsida > Lamiales > Lamiaceae > Salvia > Salvia rosmarinus. The sequence continues at coordinate 9,405,635 of CM072818.1, forward strand.
CAGTTTTTGACTAATTTTGCTTTGGAAGGATGAAAATGCTAATGTGTTGGTGCTTCTGCTGTATCCTTATCATGTATGTTTAGGGTCGCAAGACAGCACTTTCTTGCTCAAATCCTACAAAGTTGTTCTCTTCTTTTTCATTCAAGATAAATCCATTATAACTTAAGTAGCATGCTAAGGAACTTTACAATTCAGCATGCTAGTATAGCTCATTGCAGTTCTTAAGATTCAACCGGCCAATACTGTTCTCTATATCCACTGGTTTTTTTCGTGTCTTCTCTCAAAAGTTTGTTTCTTGTTGTACTGTTGCTCTGTTTCGGGTGTAGGACATTGGGTTCGCTTGTTGAATGAATCTTCAATCTCGGCATCTTGCAGGTGGTGCTTCGATGTTGAATTAGTATACTTGTGCAAATTGTTCCGCATCCCTATGATTGAAATCTCCGTAAGCTGGTGCGAAATTCCTGGATCAAAAGTCAACTTGTTTAGCATTCCCAATATGTTGTGGGAGCTAGGACTCATGTCTGTTGGTTATAGAACTGGCATGTGGAAAATTCATTCATGAATATTCACTATGTATGAGTATGAGCTAGGTTAGGTCGCGGCATAATCTATACCTCGATGCTTTGTTCCGAGATGGAGAATTGGATTTGATACGACATGTTAAGCAAAACACATACTAATTGATGCTGCTGAGTTTCTGGCAAACAATGTGGCAAAGCTTGTGACAGAGCTGTTATATTTTGTAATAGATCTGCTGTGGCTCAGCATCCACTGCTCATCTGACTGATCATTCAACTGAAAGATTTTTCTAAGGATTTGCATACATCTGTATCAGCTTCATTTGTGGATTCGATTCCTCAACTTAATAAATAGAGATTATAGTTTATCAGAATGCAGAAAAGTGATCAGAATCTTATCTATATATTATAGTTTATGATTCAAGAAATCATACCTAATTTGAAAAAACTTTAAATACGTTACTTATTTCAAGAAAAAGAATGAACTAATTAAAAATAAGGTTATTGGTGCATGATTACACAAACTTTTGATCCATTTCGGTCTTTCATAAAAATTTTAAAAATTGTCACAAAATATATAAATTTAATCACTTTAGTGGTTTTACCGTGATTTTAAATTCAGGTTAAATAAAATTTGATTTGACATCTCCAAAATTTATTGTAGACAAAACAATAGTGATATAAATGAAATCGTAAAAGATGACATTGACTGTTTTGATCCCAACATAAGCCAGACGATGAAACAAATGAAAATACATGATTTTTTTTAATGAATGTTGATGCGATGAACTATAGAAATCAAGAATTCTGATTTATTTTGATGGATCAGCGATGTTTTATATCATCTCTCTACAATATTGTTTATATCATCGACCTTTTTGTCCACGTTAAAATTTTTGAGATGTCAAGTCAGATTTAATTTGGCATCAATTTGAATTAATGGTAAAATCACTAAAGTGATTAAGTTTGTGTATTTTGCGATAATTTTAAAGTTCGTGGGAAAAATTAAAATGAACCCAAAATTGGTATATTTATGCGCCAATAACCTTAAAAATATAAATTATTTACTATGTTAAAACTCTTGAGTGATCATAAACTACTCATTCTAAATCTATATTTTGCATATCAGATATCAATTTAGAGATATTTTCATGAACTTTTATTTAGTAAGCATATTACATATCTTTGTCAAAAAGAAATTACATGAAAAGGAGAAAATGTGATTTGTGTACAAAATGAGAAAAAAAAAATGAAGAAATTAAAAAGTTAGATAATGTTCCACAAAAATAGTGCTAACAATTAGTGTAGGCAGCTTTAAATTAGATTAGTTGTTGGTGGCTTAGCATCAGATTTTCATTTTGATTGCCAATGACATAACTTTTTTTTGTTAATGTACTATTAAAATGAGAATTTTAACCATCTTGTTATATTTATTTTCCAACTATTCTACTTCTTTTATATATAAAAGATGTTTACAGTATGGGTGAAAAAATGTTGCCACCGAATAGTTTAATTTGGGATTCATGTGAGGAGGTTCAAATGTTACAATAGACAATAACCTATATGTGCAAACACCTACACTTTTAAGATGAATATATAATGATATTTATACCTTTCATTAAATATTAAATATAAATAAGCTTAGATAATTTGTAAAGGGTAAACGTTAGTTTATGCCCTAATGTTTCACAACTTTTTATTTAATGTTCCAACGTAAGCATATTGGACGTCACCTCAATTAATAAAAAAATCAAAATTGATTTACTAAGTGCTTAATTTCTCGATTAACAGGGAAAGGAAGAAGTAGTTGATCGGCCGACGATGGATGAACTGTTTTGGAGCATTAAAAGCAGTAGGGCAGCGGGAGCGTCATCCCATGTTAAGGGTTGCAGTAATTTTCTGGCGATGATGGTCCGAAAAGAGGATGAGGATCCAGGAGCGTGATCTCTTTCACTTCGTACCCAGAGATAAAGAATCAATAGAGGAGATCTTTCGCAATAATTTTAGCTCGAAATCTAGTTCTAGTAGGTCGACATCATGCATAACTATCAATCAACCGAGTTTTAAGGTAAATTCGCAGCAAAACGGTCGGAAGCAGTGGCGGTGTTGGTCACGATAGGAAGAGCGGCGTTGCTGGTCGTCGGAGCTTCTTTGCCATTTTGTTAGCGACTTGCAGCAACTTGGTGGCAATCAAGGTCCGAATTCCAAAAATTATGATATTTTCTAGATTTGATTTTAATTGATTATAACAGTGTTATGCAACCTAGTTCTACCTTGAATTTGGTCTATGAATTGCGCAGCTGCAACTCCTAAACGAATTAGAGAACTTATGCAAAACGACGAAGTGAAGAGCCATGTGTTATGTGTAGGTGTAATTTCTCATTAGTTTCATTCATCTAACCATAATTCAAACTCAATATGAATTAATTAGTTAATTATTTTAAAATTTCGTAAGGCATTTCCAATTCAGAAAATACCGACTTCACCCGTGGAGGGTTCCTTTGACAACGACAAACACGGCCGCGGCGTTTTGGGAGGTTTGTGGGTGTCACAAGAGCAATTTATCGAGTTGTAGCCTTCTTCACCTAGTCGATCATCGAGTGGTGGGGTGAGCCGAGAAATTCACACTCGAGCTTGCCGCAATGCCTTATTCACCTAGTCAGATCATTGAGTGGCACCTCATCAGTCACCGACGGCGACAAAGACGGCGACATCATTTATGTGGATGTGGAACTTTACACGTTTTTCTACATGTTTATTCATTCATATGTGTTATTTATATTATTAATATTTAAATTGGTTAATATTATATATATTTATATATATATAATTATATTTATATATTATATTATATATATATTATAATATTTATATTAATTTTAATTTTAATTCGGTTAAACCGAACCGAACCGAACCGAACCAAACCGAATATTTCGATTTTGTCTGATAATTCGGTTCGGTTCGGTTTGGATTTTTAAAAATTCGATTTTACATTTTTGGTTGGTTCGGTTTTGAACCAACCGCCAATCTCACCCCTATCGAGTGGCCAATTGAAGACAAAGACGGCGACAATAAAGGCTCTTTACACTTTTTCTACATGACAACCACATAAATGTTTGCTAATCGAAAATCAATTGACATGACATTAATAAAAAAAGATTTAAAAACGTTAAGGATCAAAATAATAATATACTTTTGTTGAGATACTAACTAAACAGTCACAAAATATTTGAACATAAATTTACATTTACTCTTTTGTAAATGACCCCATTCAAGTACGTGCATCCACACATAATTTGCTTTTTAATCAATTTTTTGGAATTATTCAAAAATTGTGTGTAGATATATAGTTAGTAATCTATTTATAGAGGCTAAAATTTTAGAATATAGTTTTACTCAAACCAATGGTAGATTTTTCCAACACATATCCAATAACAACTATTAGCTAATTACAAAATTCTATAAATGTTTTTATACATGTTGTTAGAATGTTCTGGACAAATTGTTAACTCAATTATCAGTTTTAAATTTGAAAATTTAGATAAGTATCTTAATTTCTGATTTGGTTGTTATTGTCGTCCTTATTGTTTTCATCGACTGTCATGAAAGTTTAACCTTTAAATTAAATGCAGGGTTAATTATGAAATCTACTCCAATTCTTATTTATTTCATCAATTATCAATTCTGTCTCAATCTCAAAATCTGTCGAATTTATTTCAATCTTTTCAATTTATATCATTTTTTAGAACTCATCTTCATGGATTGAATCGTAACGTGATGTGCCGAAGATGATGTGTTATTGCCCCCCAAAAGTAAAGTGTACACGTCTCAAAATAACACATTAATGTGATTCAATCGCAAATAAAAGCTCTGATGATAAAATTGATACGAATTAAAAATATTGGGATAGATTTGATAAGTTTTAAAAGATTGGGATAGAAATGATAAAATGGATGAAGGTTGTGATAGATTTCACAATTCACCCTTAATAGACAAATCAAATTTTACAAATTAAAACTCTTTTGATTGTATTTAGATCTGAAAATAAAGACATGTCTTACAGACCGGAACTCGTGAAAATTGAGACGGTCACAGCTTCCATCCAAAGGATGGCTCATGAGGTCTATATAGAGAGTGTTTGGATGAAGCTTATAAGTTTTTTAAAAGCATATAAACTTTTAGCTTATAAGTTCGTTGCAAGTGTTTGACAAAATAAGCTCCTAAATAATTAATCTTATGAAAAAAGCTCAACAATCGTGATTAGCCCCCTAAAATAAGTTGGTCGAAATGTAACTTATTTTTTTATAAACTTATAACTACCATAAGTTTATCAAAATAACCTTATTATAGTTCGTTATTTCCTATATATACACTATCACTTTCACCTCTCCAACTTTTATTTCTAATTATGATTTTCTCTCTAACTCACGATTATTTCTCTAGCTTATAAGATCTATTATCCAAACACTTTAACAACTTATAAGCACTTGAGACATTACTCTTATAAGTTCTTGAAACATCTTATAAGCTCTTGGAGCTTATAAGCTCTCTAAAATAAGCTTAGCCAAACACCCTCATAGTCATGTCCAATATTTTATACTTATACTATAATTTTATGTTTAAAAAAAATTGATTGAAAAAATAAGAGAGAATAAGCTAAAAATGACCTTTCAGTTATGCTCTTTTTTTTAAGAACACCTTTCAGTTGCGTTCTATTTGCAGAAACGTTCCATTGAAATTTGTTAACAAAACAAAAAAAAAAACTCAACTGATAATTGTTTGCACTTGGCAGTTTGTATATATTGATATTGGCAAAAATAAATGCAATCTTATGGAGTACGGTAAAATAAATAAATTTTTAAAAAGTTACTCATCTACTTTTAGTAAATACTATATTTATTTTCGTCTAGTAACTATATCAAAGATTTTCAAATTAATTAAGAGGCAAAACCTCACGAATTAATAATTTCTTAATTTACCCACTTGACAACCAATATTGCTAGTACTAATTAAGATGCCAACTATTAATTAGGACAAAAACACGAAGAGTCAAAACTTAGGTCCAAACTTCAATTCAATATTAATTATAGAAAATGGTCAAACATTGCACCACACTTGAATTTTCTATTCTCATTAGGGCTTAAACCAGACATCAACAGTAAAACAAAAACTCGAAGACAAATAAGCATTGACAAGCTAATGGAATTTGCCAGTTTTCTGTTAATTCCATAGTCAAATCATGATTAAATAAAACATTTGCAAATCCACTTTATTGAGTGGTTGAATTCTCCTAATGCTAATGGAGTAGTTATATTGCCTACCTCATCTAGACTAATTTCCTGACATTTCTATAGCTTTTGTTTGTGCTAAATTTATATATAAATTGGCCCATTAATCCATAATATTGAAAACCACAACATTTGACATAGAACTAAAGTGGGTCAGAAAATGGGGTCTTTGATGCAAGATTTGAAGAGACAAGCTTCGTTTTTCTTGAGAGAGAAGATCAAGACAGCAAGATTAGTTCTGACTGATGTTACACCTGCACAACTGTAAGCTCCATTAGTCATCCACGTTTCAACATATATATGATTTTGTTGGTACGATGATGATGATGATGATGTTTGATTAATGTTTGTGTATTTAATTTGTGGAATATGTATATGAAGATTGACAGAAGATGTAACAAATGGAGATATATTGGCAGCAGATGCTCATGCCATGAGACTCATATCTCGTGCTGCCTTCGAAGTCGATGATTATGAACGAATTGTTCATATCCTGCATCACAGGTGACGTCTCCTCTCTCTTTCTCTATATAGGACGGGTACATCACACTTGAAAAACCAGATATGACAGACTCAAACTCATAGAGATGTTAGTGGGATTCGATCATGTTATCTTTCGGCCGCAGGAACCCACTGGACTGTCTTGTCTCTCTCTTGATTTCATTTCAAGAAAATATATATCTATCGATAGCATATTTTCGGATTTGTGCATGTGTAAAGTCGGAAATCATGATATTATATCAAGTTTCTGATCGTTCTACTTCTATATTCTTTGTATGAATTTACAATTATTGTATAGTATTAGAGACTATTAGTTTCATCAACTTGGGTTCCAAGGATATGTAATTACTTACTATCAATTGAAGGCTTGAATGATTGAAATAACAAATCTAGCTAAAAACAAAATCACGTCTTTTTTCTTCATTTTTAAATTAATTTTTAATAAAGTTAATATATTAAAGATCTATTTAGATCTAATAAAAATTTAAAACTACTTAAGAAGTACAAAAGAATTGAAATAATTGAACTAGATTGGCAGTTTCAGTCATTGTTCTAAACTGACAATTCTTTTTCTGTGTTTCCGGTCTTGAATTTATAAATGGTAAATTATATATTAGTGCTAATAGTAATTTGAAGATCAAATTCTCTGAAAATAATTTTAGATTAGTGAATTATGTTTAGGACGGAGATGAGAACCTTAATTACTATGATTATTACTGTAAATCCTATGTGCTGATGTGAGTTGATTCAGGTTCTCGAAGTTCGAAACATGGAACTGGAGGGCTTCCTACAATGCTCTGATTCTTCTAGAACACCTTCTCACACATGGCCCACAACGAATAGCAGAGGAATTTGAAAGTGATGAAGACACCATAAGAGATATGGCAACTTTTCAATATGTAGATGACAAAGGGTTGCTAAATTTTACCTTTTTCTTCACTTCTCTTAAAATCAAGAATCAGTGACATTATATAAAGCAATTGATGTTTAATATGCAGGTTCAACTGGGGATTGAGTGTGAAGAACAAAGCAGAAAGAGTACAGACTCTTCTTGAAGACAGGTCATATCTGAAAGAAGAAAGAGCAAGAGCAAGGAAACTAACGGTTGGAATCAAAGGCTTCGGGAGTTTCAAGCAGTCTGCCGCCGCCGCCGCCGACGTCGATCGCCATCCGGTTCTCAGAACAAAATCCCTCTTCTTTGGTGACCATCATCACCATCATGATGCTGGAGTGAAGGCTAACTTACTGGGATCAGATGAATACACCAAGTTATTAGCAATAGCTGAATATGATAATGTAAAAGGCTGCTCACATGCCATGGAAGAGGATCATCCATTTTGGGACAAGGAACATCTAACCAGAGCCTCACTACTATCTTCTGTATAAAACATATACATACACACAAACAGAGAGAGAGAGAGAGAGAGAGAGTTCCTAGGAGTTATGTTGCTCTGTAAGAATCATGCCTCCACTATATATGAATGTTGTTATTTTTTCTTTAAAGTGATGGAAGAGTTTAAACTTAATAAAAAGGCAAATAATCTAATATAACATATTATAACGACTATATTAGTAACTTTTATTTTGGTAATTTTTATATGGTTATTGACATATAAATACACAAACTTTAATGTGATTTTGGTTTTGCATATGAATTTTAAAAGGAATATATAAATACACAAACTTTGATTGATTGTGGTTTTGTATACGAACTTTAAAAGGAATATATAAATACACAAATTTATTGATTGTAGTAATTTTATCACAATTTATTTTTTCGATCAAATTGAAACTGACATGACATTAGATATGATGAGTCGGTAACAATGTGAAAATCTAAGTTCGTGTGTGAAGAAGAAGAAGATATTTGTAGTAGCCTACTTGTTCATCATTTACTCCATTTACAAATGGTGGGTTTAAGGTTTCAAGCGCTCACTTCGTTTTGTGTGTTTGTCTTATATTCTTTTATTTTTTTTCTTTCTCGTAAAGTGTATATGTGTTTTGTGTGTGTTAATGAGTCAATGTGCGTGTTTTGCTAAATGTAAATATTTTTTTATATTTTATTTATTAATTTATTTTCATTTCGTTATCAACTCATCATATCTAATGTCATGTTAGTTTCAATTTGGTCGAAAAAATAAATCGTAGTAAAATTACTAAAATTAATAAGTTCGTGTATTTATATACTCATCTTAAAGTTTGTGTGCAAAACCAAAATTAAATCAAAGTCCGCGTGTATTTATATACTCCTTTTAAAGTTCGTGTGTAAAACCAAAATTACATCAAAGTTCTTGTATTTATATGCCAATAACCATTTTTATATACAGTTTCAAAAAAATAATACTATGTACAAATGGAACATTTTAGGGTATTATCTACAGTTATTATGTATCTTGAATACATTGCATGAATACATATAGAAAGTCCGAAAATTAGTTTTCTTGCATAAGTTATGTTAAAATCATCGTTTAGATTGTAAATTAACTAATACATGTTTCAATTGTTATATAATATACTATGAGTAACTTAAATGCATGTATTATATGGATTTATAGATTGCATACATCTAGTTTAGGGGCAAAAACATCCAAATAACCTACACTATAATCATTTAGACAAAGGACTCATACAATCGATACTATGCATAAAATCGATATTATGCATAATTAAAGTAGTTCGTCAAAAGCAATTTCTTACTCAAGCACATACAAACACAAAAAGGGTTGAATCACAACTTCTAAAAATTTGACGACAGTAGAGAGTAATACCTCTCAATTGGAACAAGTGATTTACTGCATTTGTTACCAACATTGCCATTTTTCGGTAAAAAAGAACCATCGAACTTTGGATGAACTAATGCGAATGGGTGTAAGCTTCGCTGCTCGGAAACACCCAATGCTGACCACACTGAGAGACACGAAAGCACGGAAGCGAAAACTTGAGCCAGATCAAAGAGTTGAGAACAAAATCAAATGCCTTACCACAAATTGAATTCATGAAAAAAAAATATAAAATTTTCTATATTAATAAAAGCTGAAAGAATATGGATATTTTGATTAAAAAAAATTAATTGGCTCATAATAATAATCAGTACATCAAAATTGCATTATTAAGATCTTGATTATTGGTTGGACACATTCAACTATAAAATAAATTCATCTTATTTGAACCGCTATGATATCGATTAAATTTATTTTATATAAGACAAAAGAACTCATGAATTTTATAACTCTAATTATGAAGATATTACTAATTCTTTTATAAATTTTAAAATCGAAGAAGACATCCTACTTCAAAAGTTATAGATTTTTTTAACTAATTTAATTGCAAAACTATGACTGTGATGCCAAATATTACTGTGCATCACACCGCAGGAAAATTGGTGCGTTTAGTACAAGGAACATGTAATTCAATATAAAGAAAGAATTAAGTACAAGGAAAATATATCGAAGGAACTTCTTATCAAATGAAAATTGAGAATAATAAGAACATATCAAGAAATAAACTCCTAGCCTCTCAAGTTCATCGATTCATAATCAAAACCATCAAATATAGAAAAACAAAGCTACAACTAGAACGCTGCGACCTGCACTTCCAGCCGCTATATAGGGAAGAATTATGCATCCGACCACTCACTAATGTCTAGAAGCACTTCCTGTGCACAATAGATGGACCAGACTCATCGTATTCAGCCTTTGCAATCCACATCTGCAACGACGAAAAAATAAATTTAGAAGATCTAATTCAAGTTTCAGTGATTACAAAACAGTAGTTGGAGATGTGCTAACCTGTTGGAAAGTGCTGAGAGATGCCAAGATGGAGCCTCCGATCCAGACACTGTATTTCCTTTCCGGAGGCGCGACGACCTTGATCTTCATGCTACTCGGGGCAAGGGCTGTGATTTCCTTGCTCATTCTGTCAGCTATACCGGTGAACATGGTAGTACCACCACTGAGTACGATGTTGCCATATAAGTCCTTCCTAATATCCACGTCGCACTTCATAATGGAGTTGTATGTGGTCTCGTGGACTCCAGCAGCTTCCATACCGATCATTGAGGGCTGGAAGAGGACCTCAGGGCACCTGAATCGCTCGTTGCCAATGGTGATCACCTGCCCGTCAGGCAACTCGTAGCTCTTCTCCACGGAAGAGCTAGTCTTTGCAGTCTCGAGCTCCTGCTCATAGTCGAGGGCAATGTAAGATAACTTCTCCTTCATGTCTCTCACAATTTCTCGCTCTGCTGAGGTGGTGAAAGAGTAACCGCGCTCGGTGAGAATTTTCATCAGGTAATCAGTAAGGTCACGCCCGGCCAAGTCAAGACGAAGGATGGCATGTGGGAGCGAGTACCCCTCGTAGATGGGGACAGTGTGACTAACACCATCACCAGAATCCAGCACAATACCTTCACAACAGAAAGATGTCATCAACATTTAAATCAATTAGATATAGATGTTAAGCTACATGCTGATTACTATAATCGAAATGCTTACCAGTAGTACGACCACTGGCATATAGGGACAGGACGGCCTGAATGGCGACATACATAGCAGGAGCATTAAATGTCTCGAACATAATCTGAGTCATCTTCTCCCTGTTAGCCTTAGGGTTGAGTGGAGCTTCGGTGAGGAGCACAGGGTGCTCCTCAGGGGCAACACGTAGCTCGTTATAGAATGTGTGATGCCAGATCTTCTCCATATCGTCCCAGTTGTTGACGATGCCATGCTCAATCGGGTACTTTAGAGTTAAAATACCTCTCTTCGACTGAGCTTCATCACCAACATATGCATCTTTTTGGCCCATGCCCACCATCACACCCGTGTGACGGGGCCGACCAACAATGCTAGGAAACACGGCTCGTGGGGCATCATCTCCAGCAAATCCAGCCTAAGCCACACAAAAGTTTTCACAGAGCCAGATCAAATTAGGCAGCACATAACAAATTTATGAATAATGAAATTGTAAATATACCTTAACCATTCCAGTTCCATTGTCGCAGACGAGTGGCTGAATGTCCTCTGCTTCTGCCATTTTACACTAGTTCTAATACTAAAAATATAGCTTCAATTAGCACAATCTTTGATTTTATAAATCCTATAATGTTTTAATCTGCACTAAAATTATTCCACATCCTGTTTTCAATTGATATGAAGAAGCATTTCTATTTCCCACTAAAAATGCAGAACCACATCAAGTCAGGGGACCACCAACTCTTCTAAATTCCATAATTGTGAGCAGACATCATTAATGTAACAATGATCAAAAAAGAAATTAACCAAGGACACTGTTTTGTTTTGGCCATTAAAAACTTAACAAAAATTATCTTTGGCAATTGAAACCTCATCTACCCATCACAAATAAACAGGACACCAAAGGGAAATGAGCTAGCAACAACATAAATGTGAATTATTCAAATAATGAGAATACCATCTTCTGGAATGAAAACTATAAGCAATTTGGCATGCTCTTTTTAGATCCTTTCCAACTAAAAACCTTCACTAGTTCATACATTATCGACATTATCATGTAAATCAACTCCTGCACGTATGAGAATAGATGGAACAAAAATCACTAAAGAGGATATTTGTATCATCCATATCGATCGTCCAATATAAATTCACGAATAAACTCCAAAAATCAATAATTACAACATTCAACGCCTACAGACTAAACATCCTTAATCATATTAGGAATTTAATGCATTTCATAAAATTAACAAAAACAAAATGATTTACAAAAATCATCTCTTGGAAACAAGATTCTCTAAACATGCAGATCCGATTACACGGAAAACACTCACAAACTCACCTAAAATCACGTGATCACTCATTGCATTTCACGAATCACGAATCCTAATCCATAATTCCCCAAAACGTAGAATACATTCATCATGAAACATAAAACCACTACTCATTTAAGCTCAAGTTATCGGCACAAACAAACCAAAAGTGACCGATACACAAGAACAGAAATTGGCGGGCACAAAAAAGGAAGAAAATAAAGTGATTGCCACCAAACATGATTACGACGACAAAATGCACGAGCCGATCGAATTGAAATCGCATGAAGTCGGAATGTACCTTCCGGAAACGCGAGATTTGTGGAGAGAGAGAGTGTCGCGCGATGGATCAGTGGTTCGTTCAAGCTTCGGAGAAGAAGAAGGAAGGAGAGGGGGTTATATCAGGGAAATGGGGAAATGTGGAGCGTCGGATCAAAACAGTCTGGATCTACGGTGGAGGGTGACACGTTGTGGGCCACGCAGATTTTGAAATTGTGATGGTCACCTCCACACCCCCATCACCCCTCTCTTTTCGCTTTTACTATTTTCTTCCTTTTCTTTTATTTATTTCTACATATATAACATAAGTTTTATATTTGTTCGACTAATATTACCTCCATCCATCAAATTCATTCATTGATTTTGGTAGCACGAGTTTTAATAAGTTATAATGAGTGTAAGTAAGTGGGGTAAAAAAGTGGAACATGAGGATAATAAATCAATATAGTAGGTGTAAAAAATATGGACCATAAGTGGTTTTTTTATAAATAAGTGGATATATTTATGGTAAAAATGTAAAGTTGATGTTTCCAAAAAAGAAAAGTGAACATTTTTTGTGGACGGGTCAAAATGAAATTAAATGAACATATTTGGTGAATAGAGAGTGATTAACACTTCACTAAGAATATTGATAAATTAAATCATAATCTTTGCAAATTTTAACAAATAAACTCTGATGGTTGGAATCGAATCTATTTTGCCTAACTAACATAGTGATTCAGGCTTTCTTTATCTAGGGGCACACATAAAACAAAAAATAACAATAAATCAAAAACAACATTGTTTCTTACTCTTTTCATTTGACTTGTGTTAAAATCTTAATTTCTCAACCCTAAATTTAGTGACGGAGCCAGGAATTTTTGGGGCAACTAATGATAGTTTTAAAAATAAAATTAAAAAATGATAATAATAATTTAAATAATAACATAATATTATTTGAATATAGGTAATTGTTTATACTAAAAAATATTATGTTTTAATATCTTGCAAAAATAAAATAATAAGATTTACTTACAGATAACTAAACAATCAATCAATAATACCTATAAAAATTTAAATAATAAGAAAATTATAAGTGTAATATTGTAAATGATATTATCTTACAAAACTCAAATATTGATTTTCTTATACTCATTACAAATCAACAATGAAATATGAAATTAATTCACATATAACTTATTAGAATAAGTTTAAATAAATTTTACCTATGATTGTTAGAATAAGTTTATCATTTGTTTTAAATACATACATCTATTATGTTATCAATATAAAAAAAATTATAAAAAAAAAATAAGGGAAAGAAAGAAAAGACAAATAAAAAAAGGGAAAGAAATAGAAAAGCCTAACTGGATTCAAACCCAGGTCTTTAGGGTAAAAGACATAAATCTTAACCAACTACAGTATAATGTATTTTTTAACTTTAAATGTGTATATAATGATAATGTTTTGAAAAAAGTTGGGGGTCCATAAGCCCCATGTAGCCCGTCACTACCTAAATCACACATCATACTCTTGAGGAGCGAAATTTTTACCTTCTTATCATATAGTATGTAGGTTCCAGTCGCATAAAATTCAAAATAGTTGGTAGCCGAACGATAGACTACATTTAACTTCAAATTTGAGGCCAAAGGCAGACCTACGTCAAAATAACTTCACTCTTGAAACACTTTGGTAGTACTCCTGAATTAGAATCCCAAATAATGAATCAGAGCACATGGAGCCATCCCCTTATCTTATTTTTCTGTCAAGGAAAAAAATATGGCGAATTGGCTGATATTTCTATCAGTTAATGAAAGAGCCCAATGCAAAAAAAAATGCATGTTGGGTCTTTGATGATAAAATCCATGGACGTTCCAGTGGACATTATGCGCTTGTTACACAACAACCCCTTAGGGGAAGGTCAAAACAAGGGTCAGTGACTTTGGCACATGCACGGCGACCCGCTTCAATTTGTCTCGACGATTTTATCAAGCGGGTTTGAAAAAATTTTCAAATTGGTTATAGAAATTTTATTTTGACAAAAATGAGTATTTAAGTTTTGATCCCGTGTTGTTATATGGACTTGTTGCACATGCCTATAACATGAAGACTATTTTCTGCATTAATATTTTTAATCTTTGCCATTGATAATAATAAAGCTCACTTTCTGCCATTTGTTTTTTTCCACCAAAATATTTTAATGTGAATTATGACGATAAATTTGGTATATGTCTCGCGTTCAACATACATTGTCGATTTGTTTTAATATATAAAAATATACAACTTGTTGACTGTGCTTTTTTTTCTAAGTTTTTTAAAACATTCATAAATCTATTGTCTTCTTTCATATCTTCTAGTCGGTAATGTATGAAAGATTTGATTAGCCACAAGAAGAAATAGATAGGGGTAGTTTTGTTACAAAATGAAATAAAATTTAGCTTTGGGTTATCAAGAAATAGACCACAAATTAAGGAATGATCAGTCCTGCAAGAATGCTGACTTCTGATTAAATATTCAACCATAAGACAATAAATGTGATTTGAGATGAATGTTCAATTCTGGTTCCATTTTAATATGGTTCATGTACACGAAGTACTAAAAGGAATAAGCATCATATGTTTGATTCTTAGCTAGTTAGTGGAGCCTTATGAGTCATGATCCTCTTTTTTTTATCAATTAAATACATAAATTTTAAAGACCGCGTCAAGGTGGATTTGAACCCGATATCTTTGATTTCGGACATTAACCACTCTACCACTAGGCCAAGACACACACACTAATCTGTCATGACTCTCTTATTATTTGGTTCAGACACATAGTTCTTGATTAAATATTGTTGTTGAAGGAATTTACTAGCGATTTACCAAAATAACTCTACACACAAATTAAACAAAATACAACATCTAATGCTTAGTCTACTATAAAGAAACATAGTTTACTCAAAATGCCATCATAAGAACAATTATGAAAAAAATTATCACCATAAAAATAATCATCTTATACATCATCTCTTAGGTAGCCAATTGATAATTATTTTTGCAAAAAGGCATTATGAGATTGATCCTAGAGATTGAAGTCATGTGCACTATATAACTAATTGGCTAAATGTGCTTCCAACTACATGTCTCCCTACCTTTTTTTCCTACTTGTTAGCTCTACTTTTCCCACGCCATAATTTTACCCCACCATCTACAATCTCACCCCACGTGAAACCATATTTGATCAATATGATTATGTGTAATTTTTAATTGATTTTTCGAGATTATGAGACCAGCTTTCTAGAGTTTGTGCTTTGTATGCGAATCTTTCCGATTTGATAGGAGAATTTTATAGATAATTAGACATGTATATATTTTATTGAATATAGTAGTACTTAGGAATGGCAACGAGCAACTGCATTTACCGAATCCTAATAGGACGGGTCTATGTAAGTATGAAATAGGTTTGAGACGAATATGAATTGTGAAATTAATATTCGTAATGGATTTGGGTTGAGTTTGGAAAATTAGCTATGGATAGACAAACATAAAACAAAACTGCTTATATCTTTTCATATTGACCTACACGACATGCTTTACTTACCTGAGTGTAGCCGGATCGAAAAAGATGTAGGCAAGGGCATTTTTTTGTACTCGCCTACACTTGTTATACTCTAATATCACTTTATCTACGTCTATTTATAGGAATATCCATCTTCTATTTCGACACTATTAATATCCGTTAAATATTTTTGTTAATGCATCTCTTACATAATTGCAGGAATCGAAGATGAAACATATAATTTAGAATAATCTCCTTCGTTGTTTCATGTAAATTATTGAACTTTCATTAAATTTTGATTTTGAATACAAACTTTAAAATCTACGTTTTAATTACTGAACTATTGATTTTATCTTATTTTGCTATCAATCAGGATTCCGACCAACACAAACGTTGACATGGTTTGAGAATCTTATTTTGCTACTAATCAGTCTATAGAATCAACATTCGATTTCGATTTGCTCAAAAAATCGATTCCCAATCAACAAAACTCCAAAATGGGTTATAGTTTGGTTTGAATTTAATTGAGAAATAGCTACAGTCATGCTATTAACACAAATACATGATCAATAGATGAGTAATAAACTTACATATCTACAACTATAACAATAGAATAGTCTCTTCGGATTTTTCTCAGTGTTCGAGGTTTTCAACGCAACATAACTCATGAATGCACAACCTGGAAGGATTATACGAGTTCAATGAATTAGATGATGAAGAAATAATCATTGCAAAATCAACTAGCTTTATCTCCTCTCTAATGCCTCTCATTTGGTATTGTTGCCTCTCAATCTCTCTCTCTTCAATCCCTGAACTCTACACCATAATATGAAGAGCACAAGTAATTCTCATTTTATTTCATAGGGAATAATCCAAAACCTAAACGACATCGTTTTACTAATGAAAATTATATCATTTTAATCATCGGACGATTTGACCACCTCAAATTTTCGACGTTTCCGATCAACGTTTGTGTTGGTCAGAATCTCGATTGGTTACAAAATCAAATTAAATTAATAGGTTAGTAATTAAGACGTATATTTTAAAATTGTTTTGTGAAAGTTTAGTAATTTACAAGCAAATAATCGTTTTTAAAATGGTGAATCTAACAATAAAATGTAACACAATTCAACTCAAAGGGGAAAAGAAATTGATAACACCATAAAAGAAGAGATCTAGATTATTGTTTTTCCCTTTGCGTTTTTTAGGCATAAAAAGCACAAGCTAGCAGAAATGGAGAATAAAAATCCATGCCACTACATCAGAAGAAATGAAAACGACCTAAGATCGAATCCACTGATATGAGTCGCGACTAGTTTCAACCGGCAGCAATGTAGATCGTTTCGCTTCATAAAGAGAAGAAAACCTGATGGGCCGTCACTTCTACAGGAATGGGGCAGTATCACCCATCTCCGGGGATATTTAGGTTGTCCGTCTTTACCATCAAACAGCTGCAAGAAATAGCACCATTTACAAATCAGAATCATGATGAAAATAACAAAAATAAGCTCAACTCTCGAAACTTAAGGTGTTTGTTGCATGGCTACGGCGGATAAGAGGTGGGGATAGAGGAGCTAAAGTGAGGGGCTCACGAGAATAAAAACATTTTTTGGGGGGTGAAACAATAAAAACATCTCACAACTTTGAATCAATATTCAATGGCAACACAAACTATATCCATCCACTCTTTTCTAAAAAAATTAACCTTTGTAGTTAAGGATGTCAATTCAGTTTGAAATTGACAAGCTGGCTGAATAGACTGAGAAGAAAAGAGGGTTAGGGCCAAAAAGTTATAACCTGAAATAACTTCAAGCTTTTTCGGGGTTTGTATTGGACAATGACATGATAGCAAAGACTATGCAGGATTTCTAACTGTTTTTTGTGGATGTAACGAACTAACCACACTGGAGAAGAGTGAATTTAGGTCATAAAAGAAGGCTAAACATATAAGAGGCACACTCCGATGCATCAGGATGCATGGTAAACATGTCAAAATCAAACCCTAATTGTGATTAATAAATCTTAATAGAGATTAATAAATCCTAACTGTGGATTGGTGAATCATAATTGAGGATTGCGAATCTTAACTAGGGTTGATGCACTGTACATCTAAATTTACACCAGTTTCAATTTTGCCAACATATAGACACAAAGTAATGGTAAAATGACAATTGTTTAGAGATGCTAAAAGTTCGATTCAGAAGCAAAAATGAAGAAAAGTCACCTTCTTTAGACGATGGTGCTTGGCAAGGGCCCAGTTCGTCATTATGGCAGCCGCTACCACCATGAAAACGAAACCCGCTACAGTTTGCGTTGCAATATTGAAGCCCAGCCACTGATAAATCTCAGTCGTATAATTCGCACAAGTCACAATGTTGAACAGGAACCCACGAGGGATTTGGTAGCCACCTCCATCAGATTTCCGAAGATTTCTCAACAAAATATGGCAATAGAAGTTGGAGATCTGGCAAAGCACCCCGAAAGCAAATCCAACTTTCATCTGGAGCTCGCTCACGGGTGTGTAAAGCGGGTGGTTGATGTAATAAGCGATCCAAGCGCCGAAAGTCCAGTAATAAGCACAGTTCCGGAAGACGTTTGAGAGGGGAGACGTTGCGTGGCTGAATCGGTGCACGAAGAAGGTCTCCATGATACGTTTGAAGTAGTGGAAACACCAGTAATACATGGCGTATGTCTGAACCGGGTGGATGATGCGGTCCTCTTTGTAGCCAAAGATCTTGTATACGGGAAAGTAATAGAAGATGGGATAGAGAACCAGAGGGCCCAAGTACTCCCAGAAGAAAAGAGTGCTATAATTGACTTGTGTCCCGAGATCCTTGAAAACAACAGTTAACTCATTCCCCTCTGTATATTCCTTCAGAGTCTTTTTATAGTGAAGGACGGTAGGCCTCTCCTTCGACCCGGACGGGAGGGGGAGGGTCAATCGCTGTCTCGACGGGTAGTATTTTCCGGCTGTAGTCACAATTTAAGAAAAATGAAATCACCGTGTCATAGGAATAAATGGAAAATGAGGAAACAAGTGAAACTGAATATTAACCATGATAACGAATAGCAAAGGTTAATTACTCCAAATAGATGCCCAAAATATGAGACTATCTCTTGAAGCATAATGGCAGGAGCTCTATATTATCAGGATATTGTATGTCCTAATATAACTAATTGCTATCTAACTTAGAACGGAAGAAAAACACAAAAAAGGAAGCAGTTATGGAGTGATAGAGACAGCATCCAGCATTGCACATGAGCAGAAGATTTGTCTGCATCACTTTGAGAAGAAACAATAATTCCTTACACACAAAAAAAGGAAAGAAAATTTAATCCAAAAGTGGGAACAACCTTGATAGGAACAATTAAAATCTGATCCTGTGAATTCTTATACAGTCACTACGGACATGTCAGTATGCATAGAGGTCAAAATTCTTGCAATATTAAATGGATTATGCATCAAATAGGAATTCAGGAAATTTCCATATGAAAATCAGAGCAAACACATCTTTAGAATTAACTCTCTCGGAAAGTTAAAGCTCAGGCCAAAACATATTTCACAAAGTTTAAGGTTAAACTTTATAAATTTAATGATGGGACAACCCAAGTGCAGCAATGGGCAACAATCTTTCCTATTTTCCTCCCTTCCAGAAGTGTGCATATAAAATTATAATGCAAAAAAATTACACAAGCAGATACAAACTTTAAGGTGGAACCAAGAAAAGGAACTATTAGACAGATTTCTAGAGACTACAAGAACTATTCAAGAAAGAAATCTTTGAAACTAATTATGTTTCTACGTAGTATTTCACAATTTATGGATCACCGGCATAAACTCCGTTCCCTATCACATCCCACAACAAGATTTCTTCAATTTGTCTATCCAGTATACAAAAGTCCAAAGAACTTCTTGCTTTGACAAAGTAATTATTAATCACATCATACTTTAAACATCAAAACATATCTAAAGATCATGTGCATTTTCTTGATACTCAGGGTTTAATATCGTTCGTATCCTAATCTCAGCGAAGCATTAATCTGTAAAAGCTTTCTTCTATAACTCTAGAATCAACACAATTTGGAGGTTCTGTGTCACCAAGAGGTTCAATATATATACGAGCTACAACATAACCTTCAAATTATGAAAACCTTGTTTATAAGTTTTAGTATTCTGTTTCTAACACACCTCCACAATGAATAAATCATAGCAACAAACAGATCCACATTGTCCCCAGTTTCATCCCGATAAACTGTATCCCCGAAAATAGGAAACAAGAACCAGAAGAAGACAAGAGTCAACAGACAAATGAACCAAACCAAGAGCAATATAGAAACCCAAAACAACTTACTCCGCTTGTGAATGGCCTCCTGCAGATCAGCCACAGTAGCCTGCACAAAACATCAAATCCGATTCCAAATCACACCCTCTTTCACCAACAACATAACTCATAATACTCATAAAATCACAAATTCAAACCCAAATCTACTATAAAAAAACAACCATAAAAAAAAAGTTGTATCAACACTAGACCTACATGAACTACACCAATTGCATTATACACTGTTTCATTACAAAACCCTAGTATATACGCCCAAATCAACTATAAATACAGTAATTCACTAAGTGTAACATCTAGGAACCCAAAATAAACAAATTCTTGAAAAAAACAAGCAGCCCACGAAAATCCATGTCCAGCACTTCAAATCTAGGCATAAAAGAGCAAAGCATATTTGAGGAAAACGGAAGAAACGCACGGAATCACTGAGCTCAAGGCCTCCCTTGACGAGCTCGCGGCCGCTGCGAGTGACGACGGAAACTTTCATCATTTTTGTCGCCGCTGCTAGCTCCAACTCAAGATCTACCTGAAAACAAAATTGGGGCCTGAATTTAAGGTGTGAAATTTAGGCGAAAATTGATTGATGAGTGATGAGAGTGAGCATTGGCAATTAATAAGGTTGGGTTGTGGTTGGGGTAGATGAGCAACCTGTTTGCACTGATAAACCACCACTGCCCTACAATAAACTGTTTCTCCCTTACCTCACATTTAATTATGTTTAACCACCTCTCATAGACTAATTATGAGTATTTAAGGAAAATTATAATTATCCTTATAATTTTTGTGTTTTTTTTAAGAAATCGGCTTTAACCCAGGGATCCAAGAAATTTTGAAAAAAAAATAGAATATAAATAATTTTATTATATTCGTTCTTTGATTTTAATAACATAATTTTCAATAAATTATAATGAATGTAAAATAAATGAAAATAATAAATTAATAGATTAATGTATAATGAGATTAAAAGGTATGTCATAGAAATAATAAATAAATATATTAATGGATAGTGGAATGGAATAAAAGCTAGGTTATATGAGGTCTTTTGGTAAATAAGTTGATAGATTTAGAGTAAAAATTATAGGATCGATATTTACAAAAATGAAAGTACATATTATTTATGGATGAATCAAAATAAAACTAAATGAAAGTATTTGATGGAGAAAATATTATTTAATTTTCCTAACTACGTTTTAACAATACAAAAAGTTACACGCAATCATATATCATAAGATTTCGTTTCAATTCATCATATATACTAAAATCGCTGTCATAATCATGTCATTAGTACAAATAGAAGAAAGCTGAGTTGAGTGAAAATATAATATATGTTTTTTTTTCTATTTTTCTTTTTCTTTTTGGTCTAGATAAAGATTGAACTTTAAATTCTAAATTTTCAAATACTAGAACCGCAGAATTTTTTTGTTGTTTTCTATCTTTTATTTCTTTAAGTTTCCTCACATATGCTGCAATTTCACATAGATTGGGGGTTTCAAGAAAATTTAGTTTGAGGAAAGTTGGAAATCTTTTCAATGTTTATAATTGTTCAATTAGCCATGTAATTAGAAGAAGTTTTCAAATAAATTAAATATTTGCAATTGGTCAATCAAGTAATGAAGATCAACAGCTTCATATGTTGAGTTACGGTCTTAGATTTTCAATCCTAATTCAAATAATAGTTTTTAATAAAATTATAATTAAAATATGAATAGTCTTATAAAAAAATTAAATTGTTGGAAGGGCTATGGCCTCCAGGCCCCAACCTACCTCTGTATCTGATTCAGGGTATTGGTTTAGAATTTAGAAGTTAGGAATTAGTAGCTATCAGATAGATTAATGTCCTAAAAACTTTAAAAAAAGTAATGAAATTAGATAAGATACATGTATCTGAAACAAAACCTATATCAGATGATAAATATGTCTTTTTAATGTAAAACCTATATCAATACAAAAATAAAACAAAATTGATAAATACAAAAAAGGCTCTCACGAATTTTATTATGAGTTTTTCCATTCGGTAGAACTGGGGTCGAACTCCCAATCATTTGGTTAAAAGACGAAATGTTGAACCACTACCCCCAACTCACTTGGTTATCTGATGATATATTTGTAATTGTGCTAAATTTAATTATGTCTAAATCCGAATATTAATTATGTTTCATCTCACACAATCTCCATCTTGCATCTTTGTGACCCTCACATTGAGTTTGTCAATTACGAATTATGTTGTCATATATTTGGATCTTGAGGACTAGTGAAATTTTAGTTTTATATGAACAGAACTGTAAAGGAATTTAATTAATTATTTGACTGAAAGTAAATGACGATTTCGTTTAATATTTTTGACTTATGAATAGGATTGTTGCTTACATTTAGCATTTTAACGAGAGTTGGTCTCCTGTTCGAATGTCAGTATGTGCGGATATTGATATCTTTTTCAATATAAATGATATTTTTCTTTAGTTAAAAACAAATGATACTTTTGAACGTCGCATGATGTACAAGAAACTTTTGTGTTTAATGTAATATCTTCAACATGATTGCTTACAAGATTCTTTTGTTAATATTTTTGCAATCTAAACAATGTTCCTACATTCAGTTTGAAGATTATGTAGTGTGCATAAAAACTATAACGTATATATGAGGATATTAATTCTATAACAATTCAGATGTTGATTTTTTGTACCCATTATAGTGGTCAACAATTGAATCTAAAATTAATTCAAATATTGTATTAAATTGACAAAAAATAAATTCTATAACGGGAGATTGAAAATCCATAATATTTCAATTACAAAGCACAGGGTCTGCGATTTCAGAATCAGTAGGCATCTACATACTATAAATATTCTTTTTCTTTTTCCAAAATGATTTATGACTTACGAATATATATGTTGTCCTTTAAAGAAGAAGAAACATTTCACAAATTCAATTCTAGAAGAGGGATATCAATAAAAAATTAAAATAAAATTGATAAATACAAAAAAATCCCGAATTTTATTATCTTTCTAGTTATAATAGGAACCTTTTAATCTTTTCAATTGGATCTATAAATCTCTAATATTCTTCCAAGTGCAACTTTTGAAAGCCATAATCTTATGTCCCATTATTTTCGTGTCTTGCTCTTGTCCACTCTTAAATTCATCATATGAATAGTATTTATTATATAGTAGTGGATCATAATTGATATTTATTACTAAATTGAGGTTTTTTTGGATTATGACCACCAAATCCATAACAAGAAACCGCCTTCACCCATCGCCATCACACAAACCAGAAAAAAGATTAAAGAAAATAAGACACGATCGGAACTAACAGAAATGAATCGAAACTTGTCGCCGGAGCTATTGTTGGACATACAACTATAGCCCCCGCGACCCACCCTATAGTCAATTCACGATTAACTAACATTGATGCTCATGGAGACTTTAATGATATACTTTTTGAGAAGTATTGTTGGACATGACGATCTTTATTTTCAGATCAAACATTAATTTACTATCCATTGCTATATAAAAAGAGCTTTATTTTATAAAATTAATCTGTCTATTCTATACATTTTATACATTTAAGAGTTAATTATGAAATCTATCACTAACCTTCATTCATTTTATCGTTTCTATATCTCAATTTTTAGAAGTTGTCAAATTTATCGCGACCTTTTCAATTCGCATCAATTTATCATCAAAGTTTTATCCTTATTGAATCACATTATTCGATCATCGTGCTTTTATCCGATTGTTGAGTCATATCAAAATTTCAGAGCGACACAAAGAAGAGGGTAACATGTCATTTTGCCATTTGTACGCCTCATTTTTCGATGGGAAATAACACAACATCCTTCGGCGCACCATGTCACATTCAACTGATGTATGCAACCTAAATAAAATATACAATATGCATCTTAAATGAAATGTCATGAAAAGAAGTTTAATTTGATATATAATATTCCTAAAATAAAATAAACCTGATATATGATATGTCAAAGTTAAATTTAAAATGATCAAATTATGAATGCTTAAAGTTTCAATATATTTATCTGCATAAAATAACTTCTTGTTTCAAAAAACATATGTATTATTGCTTCATAATTTTAATATAATAACTTACAAAATAATATTATTAAATTGATGTGTTAATTATTTTTACATAAATATCATTTTCTCATATATTTAGAAAAGCGATTAAATTTATTAGTTTTAAATTTGAATTTTGAAATTAATATCTCTTAAATCTTTTCCCAGCAATTTTCACTCTAGATAAAAACCTTTCTAGCTATTTTTGGTTAACTTTACCTTCTTTGTTTTAAATATATGAGATACTTTTTGAGGTTCTATATAAAAGTAGAAAAGTAAGTCATTTCTTTTTAAAATAGGATTGATAATATAATTTACTGATTAATGTCTAATATTTGAAAAAGAAGAACCTTTCTAGAGCCAAAATAAAGTTAATATCGATGGTTTCAATTTATGTGGAAAATCCATGAATGATATATCCAAAATGTTCTAACTAAAAAGATGACTTGGATATGCATATTTCTATATTGATGAAATTCTCACAAATGAATCAAAATTTTCCATTAGGTGGTTGTCGATTATTTTTTCTTACCTAGTTTTACTTGCACCATGTGTACTTGACTTTGTCGCAAACTGAGGTTTAGTTAGTTCCATGGATCCATTAGTTTACAAAATAATTGAAATTTTCTTAAATATAATAAATAAAATTGTCAGTTCACCCGGCCAACCTTAAAGTTAGCTTAATTGTTATTTTACCTTAAAGAAAAAAAGTTATATCTATCTAGAATCTTATTTTTTTTTTCACCTTGAGATATTTCATCCCATTTTTAGTTTAAATAATTTTTACTTTGATTTCAATCCACAGTGTTTTGGTTTAATTTTAAAATTATCAATTAGGTTTCATTAATCTAATTAGGATTTATAACAATTTTTTACCTTAGTTAATAATTGCTTATCATGGTTGATCAATCTATAATTAGGGTATATAATTTTTTAAACTTTAAATATTTAGAAGTAATTTTCAATAGAGTTCATTATATAGATATGGTTTTATCTTATAAAACATCTTATTAAATTAGTGAAATTAATAGTGGAATTTAGTGGGACAAAAGAATGATATAATCGAGGACCAAATCTATTTTCTCGTACCTCTAATAGTACTCGTTGCTAGAGCCGGCAAAATGAATCTGGCCCGAAAAGCGCACCTGGGATATCCAAGTTTGGGTTGATTTGGGCTTATAAATTAAAGGCCCAAAAAAATAGGACCTAAAAAGCCCGTCCGAAAAAAACCCCGGGCCTACCGGCATCGAGCCAAAAAAATCCGTGGTTTCGGGCTAAAAACATGTCCAATATTCTATTAAATATAAATATTTATAATATTATTTTTTAATATACAAATCTATAATTTTTAATAATATTAATTATATTATATATATATATATATATTTTTACAATTAAAAATATTAATTTATATATTAAAAAATTTAGAAAATGATCTAAAAAAAGTCCGCCCGTCCGAAAGCCCACCTGAGGTTGGTTTGGACTTCATATTTTAAGCCCGAAAAATTTCGGACGGTCCAGGCCATCCTGACCCGCTACTTTGTCAACTATACCCGCCGCCACATTAAAATGATAATTAAATAACTTTAAATGCCAGAAAGAAAAGGACCATGTAACATCATTAATAGGAAGAAAAAAAAATAGATTCAATTTAATCGAGCTTAATCGTAAAATACAAGAGTTAAACAATGCAACAAGAATGGCTCCATCTTGTTGTATTTCGTTAACATGGTATCATTAACATCATTAAATACCATCATTAATTACATTAATCGTAAAATTAAAATACAAGAGTAAAATACCATCATTAACATGGTATCAGAGCTAAAAAGAGCTTTACATCTTTCTGCACTCTAATTTGCGTTTTTCGTGATTAGAGCTGTATTTTCTTCCTCTTCCAGGATGGCTCCATCTTCCTCGACAACACCTTCTTCTCTCCCAAATCTGCATCCAATGTTCTTACGATTGGATCGCACAAATTACGCTTTTTGGAGAATTCAAGTTCTTACTACAGTGAGAGCTCATGGTTTTGAAGATTTCTTATCGTCTACCATGGAGCCTCCTCTGCAACGTCTTCCATCTACATCTGCGGCTGTATCTAATGTAAATCCTGAATACTTGGAGTGGATTCGCAAGGATCAATTTCTTATGAGTTGGATGCTATCATCAATCGGTGAATCAATGTTAGGTCATGTAGTGCGATGCACCTCAGCGAGCATGGTATGGAGTGTTCTTGAGCGCTTTTTCATTCGCAATCTAGGGCTCGTGTTCTACAATTGAAGAAGTTACTTCATTCTCAAAAGAAAGGAGCAATGTCTGTGGATGAATACTTCCTCAACGCTTGACTATGCTTGATCACTCGATCGATTGGGCATGAAATTATCGATGATGATCTTGCGATTTCATACTTCTGGATTGCATCGAGTATGAATCTATTGTGATTAATCTTGTTCATAGGTCGGTTCCTCCAAATCTCCAGGAGCTTCAAGACGCCTCGCAATGCCATGAAATCAGACTACAACAAAGTGTTTCCTCTCTACAATCTGATCCTATGGCTCATTTTGTCCAACGCGGTGGTCGAAATTTTCGTGGCCGTAGCAGTTTTAATGGCAGTCGATCTGCACCTCTCAAAAACTATAGCAAAAATCCAGTGATTTGTCAACTTTGTGGTCGCCCAAATCACGTGGCAATCAAGTGCTATAAACGTTTTGATGTTCATTTTACAGGAGCTGAAACTCAATCCTCACGGTCCAATCCTCAAGCTTATCTCACTGATCTGCAAGCTGAAAATGACTGTGCCTTTGATGAGGAAGAAGGTGTTTGGTATGTTGATAGTGGTGCTACAGATCATATCACAAAAAATGTGAGCAATCTGCATCTTGCCACTCCATACACTGGATCCGAAGCTCTCACAGTGGGTGATGGTAAGTCCGTTCCCATTCAGTCCATAGGTAATAATTCTATTCAACCATCTTCCACCTCTTCTCTCCTTCTAAACAATATTCTCTTTGTTCCTCAAATCACCAAGAATTTGATTAGTATTTCTCAGTTTACAAAAGATAATCATGTCATCTTCGAGTTTCATGATACATGTTGTCTTGTGAAGGACAAGAAATCAAGCAAAGTGCTACTGACGGGCAAGCTGAACAAAGGGCTATACCAAATTGATCTTTCCAAACTGTGTGTTCACTCCGCAAATCCCTCGAGGTCTCTAAATTCTCAGTCATTCCATAATGGTGCCTGCTTTTCTGTTTCTGTAAATCCTAAGCATTCAGTTTCTGTTTCCACCTGTGTATCGACTAGTCCTCATTGTACCAGTAAACAAACTGAATGTAGAAAACAAGTTTAAGCTTTTCATAGTTCATGTAATTCTGCTACTTCTCGAGAAACAAAACTATGGCATCAAAAATTAGGACACCCTAGTTCTAAAACTCTTTCTCATGTTCTTAAACTGCTTAACATATCTGCAAAAATTGATTCTACTGATTTCTGTGATGCTTGTGCCGTTGGCAAACTACATCAAAAACCACACATATCTCAGTCCATGAAAACCACTCAACCTTTTCAACTTGTACACTCTGATCTCTGGGGACCCTCTCATGTTGCTTCCACACAAGGTTTTAGATATTACATCCATTTTGTAGATGACTATAGCCGGTTCACTTGGATTTATCCTTTAACCCTTAAATCTGAAACCACCAAAGTAGTTCAACAGTTCTTTCAAATGGTCAAGTGTCAGTTTTCTTGCTCAATACAATCTTTTCAGTCGGATTGGGGAGGTGAATACCGACCTCTATCTTCATTCTTTACAAGTCTATGAGTTCACTTTCAGCATCCGTGTCCGTATATTCATTCACAAAATGGAAAGGCTGAACGCAAACATCAACACATTGTTGATCTTGGTCTAACTCTTCTCAGTCAAGCTTCTTTGCCTTTTGAGTATTGGTGGCATGCCTTTGAGGCTGCTACTTACCTTATAAACAGGTTACCATCGTCCCAAATACATTTGCAGTCTCCTTATGAAATCCTTTTTCACAAACAACCCCTATATACTCCTCTTAAGGTGTTTGGCTGCACGTGTTACCCGTTTCTCCGTCCCTACAATCTTCACAAACTTGCATATAGGTCTGCCAAGTGTGTCTTTCTTGGTTATAGTTCCCACCACAAAGGTTACAAGTGTCTAAGTGCATCCGCGTAATCTATATTGCGATCTGAAAGTTTAATGAATACGAATTTCCTTTTCCCTCTCTTTTTCCAGCTCCCTCGGTTCAATCCCTCTCTCAAGTTCCTGTTCCATTTCTTCCATATCTCCCTATCTCTTCTTCTCCTGAGATAACATCTGATTCATAGTCTATATCTCCTTCCCCTCCTCCTCCCTCCTCTCCCATACCTCCTATATCATCTAGGTCAGATTCCAACTTAAATTATTCCTCTTCACCTCCATCCTCCATCCTCCGCCGAGCCCACTCTTACCTCGTCTCCTACTCCATTGTTATCCCTTCCCTCCAATACTCATTCTATGGTCACAAGAGCTAAAAATGGCATCAGCAAACCAAAGGTTTACTATGCTCATATTACTTCTCCTGACAGCCTTCATCTCCACCTCTTCCCATCACCTATTCCCTCGTTACCATTATCTCTTGATGAAGCGCTTGGGATCCAGGTTGGTTGGCTGCTATGGAGAAGGAAATTAATGCGATTACGGCAAAGGCACATGGAAGTTAATACCTCCCAATACTGATCTCAAGGTCATAAGTAACAAATGGGTGTTTAGGGTTAAGCTCAATCCGGATGATACTCTTGACAAGTTAAAGGCTCGACTTGTTGCCAGATGCTTTGAGCAACTCGCTGGGGTTGATTTCCTCGAAACTTTCAGTCCAGTTGTTAAGCATTCTACTATACGATTAATCTTTTCTCTTGCAGCAACATATGGGTGGTCGATCCAGCAAATTGATGTGAACAATGCATTTTTAAATGGGGAGCTTACTGATATCATTTATATGCAGCAGCCTGTTGGTTTTGAAGATCCCATTCATCCCGATTATGTGTGTCGGCTCAATAAGGCTATCTACGGTCTCAAGCAAGCCCCTAGAGCTTGGTATGATACTCTCCGAACTGAAATATATGCTCTTGGGTTTCAAAGGTCAACTTCTGATTTCTCTCTTTTCTTCAAAAGAGATAGTGCTGGATTAACTCTAATTCTTGTATATGTTGATGATATATTAGTCACTGGGGATGATCCGATTATAGTATCCAATATTGTTGATCGTCTGCATGCTAAGTTTTCGGTGAAAAATCTGGGAAATGTGAACTATTTTCTCGGTGTAGAAGTTCAGAAAATTGGCAGCAGCTTTGCTCTTGGTCAACAAAAGTACATTCATGATTTACTCACCAAAACAAAGATGCTAGAGTCTAAATCTTGCCTAACTCCTATGACTCCTGCAGTCAAGTTGTCTAAAGCCGAAGGTAAATGCTTTGATGATCCTACGCTATACCGAAGTACTGTGGGAGCTTTGCAATATCTTACACTTACCAGGCCCGATATAGCTTTCACGGTTAACAAATTAAGTCAGTTTCTGTCTTCTCCAACTGATTTACATTGGGCTGCCTGCAAGAGACTATTAAGGTATCTTAAAGGGACTGCCTCTATGAGACTTATGTTTCGGTCTTCCTCCTCTTCGAAGTTAGAATGTTATGCTGATGCGGATTGGGCTAGTTGTGTTGATGATAGGCGATCTACTGGTGGACACTGCATTTTTCTTGGTTCGAATTTGGTTACGTGGTCGGCAAAGAAACAAGATGTTGTTTCAAGCGCGCAGAGTCGAATACAAGCCTCGCCAACGCCACTATGGATGCCGTTTGGTTGAAGTCATTATGTGTGGAGTTAGGTGTTCATCTCTCTCTCTGCCCGTGTTTGGAGTGATAACACTAGTGCCATTGCCATTGCTGGAAATCCTGTTTTTCATGCTAGAACCAAACATATAGAGGTTGATGTTCATTATGTGCGTGAAAAAGTAATGGATGGGACGATTGAAGTTGGTTTTGTTCCTTCACAAGATCAAGTAGCCGATTTATTCACAAAACCCTTGTCTGCTCCCCGCTTTTGTATGCTCAGGGATCGCCTGAATCTTGGAGAAGTTGGTATTGGGTAAGAATGTCCGGAGTGTATTGGATTATCTACGCTACAGCTGCATGCTTTGCATGGCAGTTGATATTCTGTTAGGTGGTTGTTAAGTAGTTAAAAGAAGTTGTTAGCTGTTAGTATGTTAGTTAGTTTGTTAAACAGTTTGTTAAGTTTCTGTTTAGTTTCCTCTATAAATATTGTGTAAAGCTCTTGGTTGTAACTAATGAAAAATATACAGATTCATTTCAAATATGTTTTAGTTTTCTTCTATCTGTAACAGAAGCAAACTCCATCACATACCAACCAAGTTAAACTAAAAATAATGCAACCAACATTAAATGGAAAAAAACACCTAAAATTAGACTCTTTTAGGAAGAGCAAATGACGAAAAAACCGAGGACACGGCGGAGCCACCCTTTGGACGCACCTTCAGACCGTCTCAATTTTCACGAGTTCTGATATGTAAGATGATCTTTATTTTCAGACCTAAACACAATCGAACATTAATTTACTATCCATTGCCATATAAAAAGAGCTTTATTTTATAAAATTAATCTGTCTATTCTATATATTTTATATATTTAAACGTTGATTATGAAATCTATCACAACCTTCATTCATTTTATCGTTTCTATCTCAATTTTTAAAACTTGTCAAATCTATCCCGACCTTTTCAATTCGTATCAATTTCGTCATCAGAGCTTTTATCCGCTTATTGAATCACATCGTGGCGCACCATAGGGTAATTAACATGTCATTTTGCCACGTATACACCTCATTTTTTTGAGGGAAATAACACGACATCCTTTGGCGCACCACATCATGATTCAACCAATATATGCAACCTAAAAAGTATGCAATATGCATATTAAATGAAATATCATGAAAAGAAGTTTAATTTGATATATAATATTCCTAAAATAAAATAAACCTGATATATGAAATGTCACAGTTAAATTTAAAATGATCAAATTATGAATGCTTATTGTTTCAACCTATTTATTTGCATAAAATAACTTGTTTTTTTACTTAAATAAAAACCTTTATATTTTTTTTGTTTAACTTTACCTTCTTTGTTTTGCTTTACCTTCTTTGTTTTACATATATGAGATACTTAATTTTCGAGGTTCTATATAAAAGTAGAAAAGTAAGTCATTTCTTTTTAAAATAGGATTAAGAATATAATTTACTGATTAATGTCTAATATTTGAAAAAGAAGAACCTTTCTAGAGCCAAAATAAAGTTATGACAAAAACTTGGGTGAGTTTCGCCTCACCGTGAGCTCATCCTTGTTTTTTGTTAAAATAATTATATATGAGTAAGGATAATTAGATTTTATTAAGTTATAATTAAATTAATAAATTTAAATTTTAATTCAAAATTAGAATTCATTAATTTATAATTAAATTTTATTAATTCATAATTAGGATTTATTAATTCATAATTAGGGTTTATTAATTCAAAGTTAGGGTTTATTAATTCATAATTAGGGTTTATTAATTCATAATTAGGGTTTATTATTTCCAATCAAGGTTTATTAATTCAAAATTAGGATTTATTATTAAATATTGAGGTTTATTAATTCCAAATAGGGTTTATTAATTCAAAATTAGGGTTTATTAATTCATAATTAGGGTTTATTAATTCAAAATTATGATTTATTATTTAAAATTAGGATTTATTAATTCACGATTAGGGTTTATTAATTCAGAATTAGAGTTTATTAATTCAAAATTAAGATATATTAATTCAAATTATTATTTATTAATTTATAATTAAAGTTTATTAAATTAATTAATTTTAATTAGAATTTATTTAATTAATTAATTATGGTGGATCTCACTGTGCGTGCGTGTGCACAGGACACCACCCCTAAAGTTAATATGGATGGTTTCAATTTTTGTGGGAAGTCCAAAGTGTTCTAACTAAAAACATGACTTGGATATGCTTATTTTCATATTGGTAAAAAATAAAAAAATTACATCAGCCGCATATTCTATAGTTTTTTTTATCCACTAACACACTAATATCCTTATGTAATTCAAACCTCCCAATCTATCAATTGAAGAAGAAAATTTTTACCAACTAATCAGCTGCGTTTTACCGTCAGCTGCACATTTCTATATTTAAGTTACAACTTTCATACCTTCAATAGTAAAGTGGACCTCTTAACTTTCCTACATGGCTCATTGACTTTTATTATTTCCATTAGTAATATATGGATTTCGTGTTTTCAAGAAAATAAAAAGTAAAAAATTCTCACAAATGAATCAAATTTCCATTAGGTGGTTGTCGATTATTTTTCCTACCTAGTTTTACTTGCACCATGTGTACTTGACTTTGTTGCAAATTGAGCTTTAGTGAG
This sequence comes from Salvia rosmarinus, assembly GCA_036937905.1. NCBI lineage: Eukaryota > Viridiplantae > Streptophyta > Magnoliopsida > Lamiales > Lamiaceae > Salvia > Salvia rosmarinus. The sequence continues at coordinate 9,438,418 of CM072818.1, forward strand.
TTCCATCTTCCATGGATCCATTAGTTTACAAAATAATTGTAATTTCCTTAAATATAATTAATAAAATTGTCAGTTCACCCGGCCAACCTTAAAGTTAGCTTAATTGTTATTTTATCTTAAAGAAACAAAGTTATATCTATCTAGAATCTTATTTATTTTTTCAACACTTGAGATCTTTCATCCCATTTTTAGTGTCTCACTCCATATCCCACTATATATTGGTTAGTTTAAATAATTTTTCCTTGATTTCAGTCTATAGTGTTTTTCTTTAATTTTAAAATTCTTAATTATTTTTCATCAATCTAGTTAGGATTTATAATAAGTTTTAACACTTAATTTGTAAATTTTTAATTAATAATTTATTATCATGGTTGGTCAATCTATAATTAGAGTATTTTTAAACTTTCAATATTTAGAAGTAAATTTTCAATAGAGTTCATTATATAGAAATAGTTTTATCTTATAAAACATCTTATTAAATTAGTGAAATTATAGTGAAACTCATTAGGATAAAAGAATGGTATGGCCGAGGATCAAACCTATTTTCTCGTACCTCTAGCATTACCCCGCCACATTAAAATGATAATTAAATAACTTCAAATGCCAAACTCCATGATGTAACATCATTAATCGAGCTTAATCGTACAATACTTACAAGAGTTAAACAATGCAACAAGAATGAAGCAAACTCCATCACATACCAACCAAGTTGAAATGAAAATACTGCAACCAACGTTAAGTGGAAAAAAACACTTAAAATTAGACTCTTTTAGGAAGAGCAAATGACGAAAAAACCGAGGACACGGCGGAGCCGAGGAAGGCCAGTAAGCAAAGGCTGGCGGCGGCGTTGGCGATGCTCATAAGACTGCCGATGCCCAACTCTTCTCCGACATCCTTCAAGTCCACGGCCATCCCGATGCTTGCCGCACCACCCGTCGCAAGAATGTACGACGCCGCCTGCGATTTCAAACCAAGATATGAGTTACAACTTTTTGTTGATGCTATACTTAGTGAACAAATGTTGAATACAATAATTGGGGGAGTCTTGTTTGAGACAGTTTCATAGCTTCAAATTAGTAAGACGGGTCAAGATCTTGATTCAAACACAATCAAGTTAATACAGTAAGGGAGTGTTTACTTTTCATGATTAGCATTTTGAAGGATTGATTATTTGATGGATTAAATATAAGATAAGATAATTTTTATCTATCAATCATTTGTTTACTACAAAGGATTAGTGAAGGATTAAAATTGGGACAAATAATTCTCCTTTTATTTTGAGGATTATTTCAATCCTACCTATATTGGTTGGATTAAAATTAATGAAGAACAATTCAAAGGATTAAAATAATCAAGGGCTTTGGGATATCCTCAAATATTAATCCTTAAAAGTAAACACTTGATTAGGTTGGATTAATTTTATCTATCCAACATAATCATGCAAAGTAAACACCACCTAATTGATATATTACTGGATATGAATTTGAATCCAAATATTAGTCCGTTGTAAAACGATTTCACACAACTTTTTGTTTAATAATTATCCAACGGTGGATTCAAGTATGTTTGTTTAGTACTTGATTTAGCTACATGTAACATGTGCCATAAGAGCTCAATATTTATAGTAAGAAAGATCATGTATGTGATTCTGCGCAATTAGGTCATCTCCAAAGGGAGATGTAAAATAACGCTGAGCGATTTATTGCAGATGAAAACTCCCCAATCATGCGCTATCTTTCTGCTGTATTTTGAAGATTGCTGCAGTGTTGCGTAATTAATAGCGCAACACTGTAGCTGCGGTATTCTATTTTTATTGCATTTTTCTACTGTATTTTGAAGAATTTTCCTTTTTGTTGTAAAATAGAATAACCATTGGAGATGGAGAGTATTAATTTCTGTAAAATAAAGTAAAATTACTGTAAAATAGCTCCAGCTCCTGGAGATGCTCTTATAAGATATGTTAAGTAAATTATAAATTTATTGTAGCGCTTCTAACCTTCTATTACAATACCTATTTGGCTATTTCATCTCCTATTTACAATATTCATGAGTACTCGTCGAGTTTATTTCTTAAATATTACTGTGTACACAATATATAATTATATAAATCATACTAAAATAAAAATAACTTTTATATTTAAAAAAAGGATCTCGTCTAATTTACCTTGTCGCCATAGAAATCAATATAAACAAGGCCATCGCCTCCAAATCGATTCCCTGTTGTTATTTGGTATAGAGTGAAGCCCGTTTGCATGGCTGTGTACGCTAATCCGATCATCACTGCGGCACATAGATATCTGCCAATTTTGGATACGATAAATCAATTAATTTTTAGTTTCTAAATATCTTGATCTAAATTACAAAATTTAGATAAATTCTATTTTTTTAAATTACTATACAAGACTAATGTTTGGTGCATGCTCATATTACTTTAAAATTATTGTTCCCATCTTTCACTCCCTTGTCATATTTGAAAATAAAATTAAAATTTCCCCCTTAAATATAAAAATTGATATTAAGATTGCTCATTTATCCTTGTCCTCAATGCAAATATATTAGTTGTTTGGTTTTTCAGACAATAATAACAAAGGGTAAAAGAAGTACTCCATCCGTCCACCAAATATACGTTCATTTAATTCCATTTTGGCCCGTCCGCAAAAAATGTTCACTTTCTTTTTTTGGAAACATCAATTTCATATTTTTACCCTAAATCTATCCATTTATTTACAAAAAACCCACTCATGACCCACCTTTTTACATCCACTATCCATTAATATATTCATTTATTATCTCCATAGCCCACCTTTTTATACCCACTTACTTTACACTCATTACAATTTTTTAAAACTCGTGCCACCAAAAATCAAGGAACTATTTTGGTGGACGGAGGGAGTACATTATAACAAATTTGTAGCCAAAATCAAAATATTGTAAACTGTGTGCGTAGAATTTTATACTTACCGGTACGCCATGAAACTTTTGAATCTGACTTCGACCTCTCCGTAGGTGGTCGAAGTTGTGTCAGTGGCGGTGGCGAGGAGGATGAGCGATATCAAGAGGCAGATGAAGGTTAAAATCCTGACGATGAGCAACACAAAGGGAGACATGGCGTAGGACGGCGGCGGAGCCATTCTTCAATATTTTTCTAATTAGAGATCACTTTTTTTTTCTTTAATATCTCAATGAAAACCTAATGCTGAGGAATTGAAGGTTTGGGAGCTTATTTATACATTTGAAGATATATCATGATCACAGCCAGCTATCAGTTGTGTACATTACAAGTTGCACTACTTGTGTCATTCTTTATTCTATATCTTAGTCAATTTCATGTATTTATTTACGATGGTGCATTTATGTAACTCATATACAGTGGTATTGAATGAAAAAAAATACAAGATTGAAAGATCACGTGGAAAAAGGATAGTAATTAATATATAGATTTGGTATATAGGTATCATCCCAATTTATGTAGGTGATGTTTTATCTTAAGAGTAGAGAGTAATTCTATCATCATTGTAATTAAGTTTCTCTTATATCTAGTTTTCTTATGAATTTTTATCTTGATTTATTACGACTTGCTCATTTTTGGGGCGTCATTACAAAAGTATATATGGTTGACTTCAGCCTCGTCGACTTAGTAAGTCAATGGGCAATCTGTACTATTCCATCTGACTTGGTCGTGGTTAATTTCTTAATTAATTATATAATTATGAAGTGGAATTTATTTGATAATGTTAGTTGACATCTTATCTTTAAATTGTTGAGTTAATAGGTTATGAGGGCCCTTAACTTATCACGTATAATTTAATTATTAACTTAATAGCTAGAATTAGGAGAATAAACCCCCCAAACTACGTAATGAATGCTTGATCTCCAATCAATCTCTTTAAAAGCTCTATCATGACAAATTTCTAATATTTAAAAATACAAAATTGCTAGAGCTAAATTTATGTTTGACTCGGTTCAAATTCATTCAGAATTTAATTTTGTTGGGTATCCAGCCTAGCCAAGGGTTCACCACTTGATTCACAACCTTTCTGCCAACTTCACAAAGTGCTCAAGCACTACAGAACATAAATGGCTTTTCACAGCCTTCACAAGAACAGATCTCAACAAAGTGGGAAAAGGTGTCCTCGGACACGGTGGCTCAGATTTTCCCACAAGGCAGCGCAACACACCGGCAACAACCAGATCTAGGGTTTCCGTGAGGTAAAAGGAAGGAACAGAGAATGAAACCTCTCAAGCTTTATCGACCACCAAACAGAGACCTAGACAAAGGAACCGCAGCCAAACTCTCTCACTAGACACAAGACACCTTCTCGTGAGTAAATGTAGGGTAACCACGTAGGGTTTCTTAGATACCTACATCACGTAAGGCAGGGGTGGTATATATATGGAGGACGCAGGAGGAAGAACGGTGTAGCCATTAAAGCGGTGAAGAGCTCAAGAGAGCTCAAGAATGGTGGTGGGGTGAACGGAGGAAACGAGGAGACGGGAGAGAAAGAGGCGCAATTTCAATTAGTTTAGGTTAAAGTGAGGTATCGCGGGAGGGATGGGCGTATGTAGGTTTAGGTAATGGGTCAAGCTAATGGGCTGAGGGTTAATAGGTTTGTGGGCGAGTGAGAGAGAGATAGATAATTAAAAGATATATGGGCCAACATCCCACATATCCACCTTTCGCCGTAGATCTTTTATGTCGCCAGGAAGTGTGCACCGCCATTACCAATGTGGTTCTTTCATCATAGCCAATTTTTCCATCATCCTATCACAAAGACAAGATAATAGAGGGTGAGAAAAATATTAAGCATATTTAACTCAGTCTCAAGCACAGGAGACCAACCCAAGGGTAAAACTTAACCATTTCTCAAACCTATAAGTAGGTTATCATAGAAGAGAACAGACAGACAAGAACAAACAAGCCAAACAGACACACAAGAGAAACGAAAAACAGATAGAACAAAACAAGAAACAAACAGAATGATAAAAGAAAAATGTAAAACAAGCAAACACATCATCCAAAGTTAAGAATTCTTTTACAAGATTCTAATTTGGCAACAGAAGACATTTTGTGCCCATATCGCCAGGATTGAATTCGAGGAATTTTATCAAGAATAATTTCTCCTTTTCAACCACATCCCTAATAAAATGGTACCTAACATCGATGTGCTTTGTTCTATCATGAAAATGTGGTTTTGCAGGTTGAATTGCAGATTGACTATCGAGTACAAAATAGGTTTATCATCAATGTAGTTTATTTCGCATAACACACCTTTTAACCAAATAGCTTCTTTAATGACCTCGAGAGTGCTATGTACTCAGATTCAGTAGTGGATAAAGCCACTATGCTTTGAAGTTGAGATTTCCAACTAATACTAGAACCACATAAGGTGAACACATAGGATGTAGTAGATTTTCTTTGATCTTTGTCATTAGCATAGTTGGAATCCACATAACCAATACACTTAACACCTTTATCAGATTTAGAAAAAAGCAGACCATTGGTCATAGAAGACTTTAAGTATCTAAACAACCATTTTACAGCTTCCCAATGAGGAAGTCCAGGATTTGCCATATATCTACTTAAGCAAGAAACAGCATATGCAATGTCGTGCCTAGTGCTAATCATTAAATACATGCACCCAATGGCATTTGCATAAGGAATATCTTTCATTTCATCCATTTCGTAATTAGATTGAGGAGCTTGTGTCTTGCTTAGCACAAAGTGAGAAGAGAGTATGTTAACAGATTTGCAATTAGACATGTTGAACTTAAGCAAAATCGATTCACATAATCACTTTGATGCGTATAAAGTGGATTTTTCCTATTTCTTTCTATGTTCATGCCAAGATTTTCTTTGCATCTCCAAGATCTTTCATGCTTTGAAATTATCACATAAACATTTTTGAACATGTGAATGGTTTTCAAACAAGGCCAAGGATTAGCATATCATCAACATACGTAAGTGTAAACAGAGGCCCGAGTTCATGTAATAAAGGCAATGGTCAAACTGACTCCTAGAAATTTAGACTTTGCATGCATTGGTCAAATTTAATGTTCCACCGTCTGGGAGACTGCTTGCACCATACAAAGATTTTTAAGCAAACAAACATGATCGTGAAATTCTTTACTCACAAAACCTTCGTGTTGTTTCATGTAAATATTATTTTCAAGTTCACCATGCAAGAAAGCAAGTGGTAACATCCATTTGTTTCAGTTCCCGCTAAAGTGAGCAACCAAGGCAAGCATTATTCGAACAAAGGTGAATTTAACAACGAGAGCAAAGATTTCATTATAATCAATTCCTTCCTTTTGAGTAAACCCTTTAGCTACAAGCCTAGCTTTATACCTAACATTTTCTCGTTCATTTTAATCTTGAATAGCCATTTACATTCAACCACGTAGCAATCATCGTTTTTCCACCAGACCCATGTTTCATTATCATGCAGAGATTTCATTTCGTAATTCATGGCTCGCAAGCCATTTATCGATTCAAGAGACTCAACACTTGAGAGAAGGAATTAGTTCGTAATAATCAACATTAGTGAACACATTAAAAGCATATAGGAGAGATTATAGTCATCAAACCTAGCGTGCGCCTCACATGTCTTCTTTCCCTATCTCTAGCAAGGTGATAATCATTTAGGTTTTCGGGTTGATTGATTCGATTCTTATTGATTGATATGGGATTAGAATCGCCTCAAAAGTAGATTTCGTGTGTAGTTCATTTGGTTCCTCTTGATTGGGGTTTGAGGATCCACCTCATTTGGAACAAAGAGGGTAAAACATGAAATCATATTTGTCATGCACATTATCTTTCTCCACCTCACTTGGAGCAAGCAGAGAAGAGGATTCATGTAAACAAGGAAAACTCGCTCATTAAAAGCAACATCTCTACTTATGCATGTTTTGAAACCAGTACACTTCTATCCCACAATCAGTATCCTTTACACCATCGTGATAACCCAAAACACACATTTTTAGCTCTAGTTTCAAGTTTTCCTATACTTTGATGCACATAAGCAAAGACACCCAAACACCTTTAAATTTTTCAGACAAACAGTTTATTCCGTAAAACAGATTCGTGCAACATTCCTTTTAAAGGAATGTAGGAGATCTATTTATCAAATAGGTTGCGAGAATGAGAGCTTCTCCCAAAAATGTTTTGAGAGACCAGAGGCAACAAGAAGGCTTCTCACTCTCTCAAGGAGAGTCCTATTCATTCTTTCTACAACTCCATTTTGTTGTGGAGTGTAGGGGATGACTTATGTCCGGTTATACCGTATAGAACACCAATTGTCCATGGCTTGATTACGTAATTCTAGACCATTATCGACCTTAAGAATTTAATCCTCTTCCGCTTGATTTTGGATTTTATTAGCCCAATCGCATACTTTTCAAAACATCGATTTATGTTTCATTAGAAATACCTGGTTTTTCTTGAAAAATCATCAATAATGGATGAAAATATGATTTTCCACCATGTGTGGATACCTTTGCGGTGTCCCCACACATCGCGTGAATGTACTCAAGAATTTTAGTGCTTACATGATTTCTAGGATAAGGTTTGGACACGGAAAAGCAGACTTATGATGTTTACCCATAACACATGGTTCACAAATGTCACACCAGTTTTTATCATTTCCAAAAGCTCCAGCTTATTCTGAATTTCCAACCCTTTATTACTCATATGCCCTAGTCTAGCATGCCATATTATGGATTTGTCTTCATGCACCATGTTTGCAACAAGTAAAGGAATGCTCAAGATGAATAAAGATATAGGTTTCCTTTCTAGTAATAAAAATATATTTTGGAGTCTTTTCAAATCGAACCTTAAATAATTCACGGATCCACTTATCATGCTATCGCAATTTTAGATACGCATAAAAGGTGAATTTCGATTAGGCACATATCTCACTTCCTTTAAAGTAAGCAAACCCCATTTTCAAATTTTAAGCATATATCACCTTTTCCTGCACTTCACGCTTTGGCCATCACCAAGGCAACATGTCCAGATTTAACAGATTGTAGGTTGTGAAACATGTGTTTAAAAGGGTTACATGGAAGGTACTGACTGAGTCAATTAACCATTCATCAGAATTCACAGATTTTGAAATGGCATTTGAGTAACTTATAATCAAAATCATAGTCATGCATCATATACACACCTTCCTCTTCATACACATTATTAACAGCTTGTTTTGGCTCATTAGGAACAAAATTTTTCTTCTTTAGCGCCTCACATCCGCTTATAAATGCCTGTGTTTTCCATGGCCCAACAAACCTTCCTAGGTTTTTGTTCAAATCTTGACTTTGATTTTGAAAATGAGGTTGATTATGTTGTTGATTAAAATTTGCCTATTAACAAAATCATTTCGGTTTTTCGTAATTTTCGATTGATGGTGAGGCCTTTTGGGATCGGTTTATTAGCATACATAATGTCACCATGAGAGGCTTGATTTTAGTAATTTCATTCATTTTCTTTGGCTTTAAGGCCATTGACAATCATTTCACGCTTTACTTTAGACCCACCATATTTTAAAGCAGATTTAACTTCGAAAATGATTCAGAATGGAACCTAACAAAATTTGAGCGTAATATTTTCAATAGAGTCATCTCCACCAGCTTTAGGTCATGCAACAATTTATTAAAATCATCCATATTAGCATCAATGTCTTTGAAATATCCATTTGAAATGACATAAACCGATTTTGTAGGGCCAAGCATTTTCTTCAACAAGTAGAGTATAAAGAATTCAAATTATCCCAAAGATCTTTTGCACATTGATGTTGGGAGACTTTTCTCGACCACGTAGTCGCCAGTTAAGCAAGATAGTGGCCCTAGCACTATCATTCATATCCATTAATCTTTCATCAAGAGTAGTATTATCAATTTTGGTAATAATGGCCCTTTAACTTTTTCTTTGACCGAATACATTCCATTTTAGTTTTCCATCCGAAATCATCTCTTCCATTAAAGGCACCAAATTCAGTTGTTCATGATAACACACTGGAGGATAGCACAAACACAAACAGTGGAAGATGCCGGAGATCACAACAGAGAGCACACCAACAAACCACACCAAGAAAACCGTGAAAAGGTTCCCTATCTTGTGGTCGACAAACCTAGGCTTAAAGTGTTGAGGATTTCGCGGTCAAAGACGCATTGATCTGTGGAGCGAGGTTCACTCAAGACAACCCAAGGTAAGTTTTTCCAAACAAGAACCGATTTTACCGATCGTGAAAACTCTCAAGACTTAGAGAGTTTTTCAGATGAGCATCAACAAGAACTCGCAGAATGTAAAGCAAAAACCAAGGAAAATCACAAGAAACCATCAGAACTTTGGTATTAACCTCGCTATCCAAAGTACTGCACGAGGAGACACTTTAAAGTGAATCCGCATTTAATCGACCTTAAGCAAAGTTAACCCTTTAGCTTTGAATGCTTCAGTTACAAGGGAATTCAAGGACTAACACAAATCAAAGCAAGCAGACACAAAACAGGATCGCAAGATACCCAAAGACAGTAATACGATAAGGCCAAGAATACCAAATCACGTAACACGATCAAAACCACAAAACCACCAAACCACGATCAAACCACAAACCCTAGATCTAGGAGATGAGATTCACCGCTACTGTGAGCCGACTCTCCTGTGTGGAGAGGCCGGTCTCACTGCTTTTCCTTGCTCGTCGGGAGCGAAGTTTGCGCTGCCAAGAAGGCGGCGGGTGAAGTAGGTGAGGTCGGAGGGTGCCCCGGCTAGGTCACCGTGGCTCGATACCAATGTTGGGTATCCACCAGCCAAGGGTTCACCACTGATTCACAACCTTCGCTAACTTCACAAAGTGCTCAAGCACTACTGAGAACATAAATGGCTTTTCACGGCCTTCACAAGAACAGATCTCAACAAAGTGGGAAAAGGTGTCCTCGGACACGGTGGCTCGATTTTCCCACAGGCAACAAGACACACCCAAGCAACAACCAGATCTAGGGTTTCCGGAGGTAAAGGAAGAATGAGAACGAAACCTCTCAAGCTTTTACCGACTACCAAACAGAGACCTAGACAAAGGAATCCGGCACCAAACTCTCTCACTAGACACAAGACACCTTCTCGAGTAAATGTAGGGTAACCACGTAGGGTTTCTTAGATACTCTACATCACGTAAGGGTAGGGGTGGTATATATGGAGGACGCAGGAGGAAGAACGGTGTAGCCATTAAAGGCGGTGAAGAGCTCAAGAGAGCTCAGTAATGGTGGTGGGGTGAACGGAGGAAACGAGGAGACGGGGGAGAGAAAAGAGGCGCAGCCTCAATTAGGTTTAGGTTAAAGTGAGGTATCGCGGGAGGGGATGGGCAGATGTAGGTTTAGGTAATGGGCTGGGCTAATGGGCTGAGGGTTAATAGGTTTGTGGGCCGAGTGAGAGAGAGATAGATAATTAAAAGATATATGGGCCAACATCCCACAAATTTGATCCAAATTATATAGCAAATTAATCTCACATACAATTAGTGAAAATAGGCCTGCTCTCCAGTTCGGTTTCAATTAGTGACCTAACCCTTTTTTTCGGTTAACCATATATGAGGGCGTGGGAGAGGGAGATCAGAGATCTAAATCTAAACCATATAATTTCAAATAAATTAATAGTTAAATAAATAATTTTTTTATATAAAAATATCGGTAAATGTGTATACCTGTCGACAATCAACTATACTCGATTATTGAATATTCTGGACGTTGAGGGCATGGGTAATCGGTTACTTATGTATACTCGTCGACAATCGATTATACCCGATTACCGAATATTCTGGTCGGGTATCAAGTTGGACAGCAATTTTACTGATACCCGACCCCGTTTAAGCAGGCTAATTAAACAATTTGATAAACTACAATTGGTATTATACTTAAACACCCGTCCATTGTTATCCTACACGTTCCATGAACACATTATTAATTATGTGTACCAAACTGAGAATTCATGTGACAATCAAAGCAATATGTCTTGGTGTGTAGAATAAAGTCTTTTTTTAATAACGAATTCAGTACATATGTAATGTTGTTATTACGACTAATTGACCTCGGCACCGTAGAATTGCCAACGAATCCTCACACATGGTGTGATTGATATATACTAATTTGACTCTGCATGTATTTGACCCTAAATTGATGGAGGGATTTGTGGTTTGAGGTAATGCACTAATTCGATCCATGCAAACTGTAATCGGCTGTCAATAGTGTATATATATAATGTTATGGGGCGCATGCACGTATACCCAGATCTCATAAGAGATATGTATATATACCCAATGGAATAAAAACATGCAAAATCAGGTAGGTTTATATTGTATGGACAAATATACCCTCAAATGTTGACAAAAGTTGTCTTTGTTTTCTGTGTAAAATAACGAACTACGCCCGGAATCCGAAATATTTGTGCTCGGATACGATCGGATTAAGAAATTGAAACTTCGGATCGGAAGCCGATCGGATTCCGATCGGACCGATCGGATTCCATGTGTTTTCTTGCATACTCGGATTCCTAAACACACCGATCGGATTCTGTCGCGTGTAAGGAATCCGAGACATGCTCACCGACCGGATCCGATCGGTTTTTTTCTCAAATTATTGTATCATTCAATTCATTCACGTGAAACTGATATAATAGGTCTGAATTTAGTACAATAATAGGTCTGATTTTACTGGTGTTACAGTAACATTGTACAATAATGAGTCTGAATTCATTGTGGCTACGGTAATGAGTCTGAATTTCACTTGAATGCTATCTTCTATAAAATTTACGAATTCATTCATTCATTTATTCACAACTTCATTTTCCAATATCATAAGCCACGGAGAATTCATTCATTCACAACTCCAATTTAAGTTGAAGCAGAGTATTTGAAGGAAAACCACGGAGAATTCAATCATTTTTCAATATCAAAGGTAATTCGCCAACAACCCCAAAGAATAATATACTGTATTTACATGTACGTATATTTTGATGATTGTGAATTTTGTTTTAATATTTTTATTTATTCTTTCTTTATGTAGATGGACAATTGGAAATTCATTACTGTGAATTATGGTGGAGAGTTTGATAGTGATTGTACGTATATTGGCGGATATCAACAAATTGCCCAAATTCCGATCGCTTTCTTTGCGACCTCATATACTATATCAATCACGACATACGAGCCAATGAATTGAGCACGGATTATCAATTATTTTATTTATCCACATCTCGATATGGTCGGATAATAAAATCATTGTTAACCGATGATGAACTGTTTGCTCGATTGTGCATGTCCGAAGAATATCCACGCGTTTATGTAGTTCACAACACTACAAATATTGCGAGTGGATCAAACCCGATCCACACGGAGATGCAAGAAGAATATTTACAAGATGTTCCAAGTATGTTTTCTGGTGATTGGTTTTCTGAATCACAAAGGCACGCTACGGAAACAACAAGGCCAACAACTCCTATTCAGAATGATGAAGTTGATGGAGAAGACGAAGAAGGAGAAGAATATGTACCTGAGACCGAAGATCTTGAAGAGACCGACTCAGATGCCTCCGACGACCATCCCGAACAATCAATTTTAAATAATACGTTTATTGATTTTGCAGGATGGATTCGAAGAGAAGGAGGACTTCCCGCACTATTATCTTTGATTAATCCAAGCACCTATCCGTAAGATGTCAACCAACCCGATGTCAAGAACTAACTAATCGGTTAGTTCCGGTCATTCCGCCAACGCCGCAGCCTCACTTGTTGCTAGTGAAATGGACCCGACAAGGGATGGAGAATTGAGTAGTAATTCATATTACTATAGCAAAGATGACCTCTATCTTCTTTGTTGGTGTGTGGCATATGGAGCAGGGGGAATACGTTGTTGGTCGCTCGATACAACACGATCGGCATTTAAATGCAAGCACTCGAGAGGTGTAATTTTGAGTTACGAGCTGCCCAACGAGGTAATATTTGGAAAGTTTATAAGTTTATATCCGAACACAAATGCCACCGTGATTTGGGTTGTGTTGGACCATCAAGGTTCATTCAAAGATAGTTGCAACAGACATGCTCGAAAAATGCGCACACAAAGTGAAATCATGAAGCCTAAATCAATTATGGCGGATTTGAAACATGATTTTGGTATCCGCATCGTTATGATGTGGCGTTGAGAGCCCGACATACAGCGATTGAGTTGATATACGGTCGGCATGATCACCATTCCAAATGCTGCCGGGTTATCTGCAGATGTTGAGATGCATCGAATCCCGGTACATTTACCGATTATGAGGTGGATGGTGATGGTCGATTCCGCATATGTCTGTTGCTCGCTGCATCTATTGCCCCTTCTATTTCGCTTGAGACCGGTGATCGTCGAGATGGTACTCACCTCGAGGGAAGAATAAGGGAATTTTATTTGTTGCGAGAACGGCGATGCCAACGAGCAAGTGTTCCCGCTGGCATATGGTGTCAGGCCAATTGAGAATGATGAATCTTGGTCATGGTTTATCTCACGCATCCAACGGGTATTTGGAAACACCGAAACCTCTTAATTGTCTCGGACGCACACGTGTCCATAGCTAACGCCATCGAGAGAGTATTTCCACAAGCTCATCACGCCTTATGCTTCTACCACTTATCGAACAAGATCAAACAGCCAGAAGCGGTATCTGTGGTGGAAATGTTCCAAGAAGTCGCTTATGCATACGAGCCCGCATAATACCAATGTGCTATGTCTGCTATCGAAGCATAAATGATAAAGATACCAAAACCGCCGTGTAGGACCGTAAAAATGGGCCGCTCAAAGTCCCCGTGAGCCGTTTTAGTTTCTTAACATCAAATGCAGCAGAGTCATTTAACTCTCGATTATTATGGGCGATCGCCTTCCAATATGCTCAATGTTGGAGGCAATCGACTTGTTATCGAGCGGTGGTTCAACGATAGAAGAAGCGAAGACGTAGGTCGGACAACTATCTCACCGAGGAAACAACAAAAGCTTACGATGGCGGTGTCGAAAAGTCGTCGTTACTTTCACGACGAGGTCTACAAATGCAAAATATAGGTGCGATCGGCGTTAGGAACTTCATGGTCGATCTTCAACTCAAATCGTGTGATTGTCGAAAATTTAACCAAGACGGATGCCGTGTTCACACGCAATTGCGCCATTAAGTAAGTTTTAATACTAATACTATATGTCGCTTTATTTTTCGTAACTCATACTAATACTTTTCATCGACAAGGAGGCCGAGAATCCATCCACAATTACGCCGAATCATACTACACGACCAACACTTTAATTGAGACATACAAGGGTGCAGTTGAATCATGTCCTCAATACAATGAGTGGCTGGTTCCAAATGAGGTAGCTCAAGCGAATGTATTGCCTCCTATTGTGACAAGACAGGCTGGACGACCTAGAACAAGTCGGATTCCATCCGGTGGTGAAAGGTCTACAAGAAGAGTGCCTACAAACGATATGAGAGAATCGCTCTAGCAAGAGACGCCGAGCACCAAAGAAATGTAGTCATTGTAGGGAACCAGGACATACACGAAGGAAATGTCCAAATCGAATAGATGAAGGCATAGTTTATTAATTAAAGTTGTTGTATTTTTTTTTAATATTTCAAATTATTGTGTTTGGCACCTTTATTGTTATTCTTCTTTATATCATTCAATTTTATACATTGTGTTGTGCTATAATAATAATAATAATAATAATAATAATAATAATAATAATAATAATAATAATAATAATAATCACCTTAATAATAATAATAATAATAATAATAATAATAATAATAATAATAATAATAATAATAATAATCAAAACACTATTATATATACATTCAATTTTATACATTGTGTTGTGCTATAATAATAATAATAATAATAATAATAATAATAATAATAATAATAATAATAATAATAATCAAAACACTATTATATATACATTCAATTTTATACATTGTGTTTTTCTAATCCACCTACACGATAAAATATGTACACATTTAAATTTATACAGAGAAAGTATGTTATTAGCCAAAAATATTATATGTACACATTTAAATTTACAAATATTAATAAAACGAAATTTAAGATATTACACATTTAAATTCAAGCGTTTTTAACTGTTTTCACACAACTCAAAAATAGAAGTAGCTATAATTTTCCTATATGCTGCTATATGAGTAGTCCCCCAATTAATACTCGGCGATCCGGATATCGCACGTTCAACGTACATGCATACATATGGACCACAAGCGGTCGCTTTCCGGGAGAATCGGTTAGCGGTGACGGATAGATAATTCAAGTGGCACGCTTTTTTCGATATGCCCAATCGTTGAAGCTCAATAATCGCCTTCATCCGTGATGAATCCAAATAAATGCAATAGGGAGTCATCCGCTTTCGGCGGGTGTCTCTTGGCATGATCATCTAATCTCCAATATATCGAATCATATAGATCAAGCGTCCAAATAAGCACTTTGATAACAAATATGACGTAGTGTGCATCGATAAGGATAGGTATAATCACCTATATAACACAATTATTGCAAAATAATTTAAATTATTCAAATTAAATATATTAAAATTTAAATATATAACATGATATCAATTACAAAATCACCATTGCATCTTTGGACCAATCGCTCATAGTGGATATTCCCGTCGTGCCTCGATCGTGAAATAATACTCTGGGACCTTCCAACCGCTTGAACAAGATTCCCAACCAACTTGAAGGATTCATTGCTGAGACATTCAAATAAATTAATCGGACATCGAATTGAGCAAAGCAATAAATAAATGAATGTAAATTATTGGGAAATCAATACTTACATAGAAGGAGGTGTCTAATATAATCGTGTTTTCATTGTTCATGGTAGACAATACAGTATAGCCCTTGATCGCCCTCACTCTACGCTCGTCATGAATGTATCAATCGCTCACAATAAAAACAATTGAATGTATAAGTATTAATCAATTAATTCAACTAAAATAAATTCTGAATACTTAGAAATTCAAAGTACTTACGTCTGTAGATAATAAGCTGGTCGGCTTAAGAATATCCATGAAAAATGCCCGATTAAGAACTCCACCACTCTCGGAAATCATCACCGTACGTGGAGGGGTGGCTTGAAGGAAGACTTTGAAGTTCGACACTATCGTCAGATCAAACTCACGCGGTTTGCCAGTAACAACATATGGAGATGATAGGGCCATCGATGAGAATCGCTGTCGGCCGCTCTTCCTGGGTACAGGCACTGGTGTCACCACATTACTCGTCTGTCCTTCTGTCATCCCCGATGTCATCCCTTCTGTCATTCTCGATGTGATCCCTGTACCGGGCATCCCTAAAGTCATCCACTGGTGTCCATAATCGGACATTCCTGTAGTAGTGGACTGTTGCGGGACTTCGGAGGTCATCCCAATCGATACAATCTGCGTAGAAAATATCATTTGATTTGACTTCGAAATATTTAAATAAACACAAAATATTTAAATTATTTAATTAAATTGAACTTACTTGTCCACAATCACTAAAAATATCAAACATATCAGCGAATGAAGCTGAAGGTGGCTGCTGATAAGAAGCAGGAGGTGGCTGTTGATATGAAGTATGAGGTGGCTGCTGATAGGAGGCAGGAGGTGGTGGCTCCTGATAGTAAGCAGAAGGTGGTCACGATAGGAGGCGGAAGGTGGCTCACGATAGTAGCGAGCCGATCGCGATAGGAGTCGGGAGGTGGCTGCTGATAGGAAGTATGAGGTGGCTCCTGATAGGCACGAGGTGGATCCTGATAGGAAGCACGGGTGGCTCTTGATAGGATGGCATGGCCTCAGTCCTACCAAACTCGTGCACAGAATGTCGAGCTGGCGCGTCTGCATGTCTGCCATCAGCTGATTCCCGTGCCACGGGATGAGTATGATGATCGGATGGAGAATGGGTCGGTGTACGTCGTGAACGACCATGACGGAAAGCACCAACCAACTCCTTAAACCAACCCTTCATCCTCGTCGTCATCCGTACCTCAACCTCCTCAAGGTGCTTCCTCGATAGCTCAGCCACCCTCTGAGCATGCCTCTCTGATAGGTCCTCTAAGAACTGATGATCACTAGGTCGTAGTGATCGCCGCCGAGGAAGAAGTCGAGGAGGGCCCGCTTCTATTTCTCGGTTGACGAGATGTGGACGGTGCTCTCGATCGAGCCCTCAATACCATGTGCGCCTTTGTGACTCCTCGGTGCATGCCGTCTCGTGACACGCCTCGACGCGAACGTGAAGTACCCTTGAGGCACGAGATCCCTATCATCGTCACCACTGATGACTCGTGCTCGTGGGGGAAATTGTTCCCCATCCCTCAACGGATTTTGGGGCTCTATATAGGGCACACCAAACGCCTCGTCGTGCCCGAGTGATATCCAGTACCACGTGTCCATTTCTTCTTCCGTAGCCAGTATGATTTGAATATGCTGATAGCCCTATATACAATTCAAATAAACAAGACTTAATCAAAATTTAAATAATAAATTATAACACAAATTTTAGGATATGCAAAAAGTAGTACCTGAGATTCAAATAAGATCGATAAATCATCGACTGAGGACTTTCTCTTGAATCTCCATCTCAAGCATCTAGGGTAGACATACTGGTCTACATATTTTCCAACAGCCTCACCCAGACCAGGTATGATCTCGAGCGACCAAACAACCAATGCCCAAGCTGGTCCATAAAAATGGTATTTCTTCTTCGCTTGAATTTGATATAAGTAGTAGCGCATACACTGATACGAATATGCACCCCACGGAAATCTAGAGAATAAACCAAATCATCGACCAATGCCTGCACTCCACGACTCCACCAAAGACTGGGATCTACGATAATAGCATCCCGTATAGCATAATAATATGCATGCAAGACGGAGGTATAAACTACCATCCGCATCATCTATATGCACGCCCTATCGTAAAAACGCCTACTAAGTCCGCAATAGATATATGGTCGAACGCAGTGAAGCTCTAAACACTCGAACACGCTGCAACCGGTGTTTCTACTAAGATTGAAAGACGAACTTCCAAAACTTAAACCGTGACTAGTGCATAGTCATGAACAAGAAACAAATGCTCTGTCCGCTCATATGAAACCATACTAGACCATCATTCGTCATAATCGACGGAAATCACGTGGTGCAAAGCCATGATATTTTTGCACCAAAGCTTCCATTAAGTAAATGATCAAGCATCCACCGCAAACCTATCCAAGAACTCTTCACCACCAATCTCCAATAATCTAGTCTTAATGATATCTAAATAATTGATCCTATAATATGTGCTAATTTGGACCACAACATTAATCATCTCGGGTCTCACATAATCAACATCACCCTAACAATAAAAACAATAAAGTGTATAAATATCATAAAAATAAAACATATAATAAAGCATAATAACATGTTTAGCATAATTAAGCATAATAAATCATAATATACATTTTAACATATTAAATAAATAATAGCATATTAAGTAGCAGGATTAACTAATAAATAGCAGGATTAACTAATAAATAAGCACGTTTAACTAATACATTATGATATTATCAATAAATAAGCACGTTTAACTAATAAATTATGATATTATCAATAAATAAGCACGTTTAACTAATAAATTATGATAAGCAGGTTAAGGCGGCGTGTGTGGGTCTTATTTACTTTTATGTTCAAGTCAAGTTAAGGTGGGGATTCCTATATTTTGCATTTGTAGATAAGCACGTTTAAAACTAATAAACTATGATAAGCAGATTTAACTAACTAATAAACCATAATAAATAATGATAAACTATGATAAGCAAGTTTAATTATGATAAGCAGATTTAATTAATAAACTATGATAAGCAGATTTAATTATGATAAGCAGGTATAAAACATATAATAATGACATAATAAATCATACAAAACATATTTAATTATAAAAACAATAGAGCTGTCTAAATTTCGTAAATAATGCTTAGTTGAAGCTTCGAATTCAAATACATAAATTATTAAGAGGTAAAGTTAGGAGTTCACAATAATTTACTAAAATTGTCATAAGGATGTTGGTTGATCAAAGTAAATTAAGTTTTCAGAATTAACTTCTTAAATTAGTGATTGCATGGCAACCAGTATCTGACTAATTGAACTATTATTATTGACTAGTAATAGGGACATCATAGCAAGAATTACGATTAAACCATTATTTCGTCAGGTAGCTCGACAACTAAACTAACTAATTAGACATAATTAAATACAATCAAAATAGCATAAACTATGATAAGCATAACTAAATACATAAAGCATAATAACTTTAGCATATTAAATACATAATTAAATACAATTCAGAATAGCATAAATTATGATAAGCATAACTAAATACATAAAGCATAATAACTTTAGCATATTAAATACATAATTAAATACAATCAGAATAGCATAAACTATGATAAGCATAACTAAATACATAAAGCATAATAACTTTAGTATATTAAATAAATAATTAAATATGATAAGCATAACTAAATGATAAGCATGATAAGCATAACTTAAACTATGATAAGCATAACTAAATGACAAGCATAAACTATGATAAGCACGTCCTATATACAATTCGAATAGAATAAACTAGGATAAGCATGTAATAAACCATATTAAACGCATAATATATTCTCATAATAAGCACGTAAACCATATTAAGCACGAGCGCATAACTGAAACAAGAATCCGATCGTGAGTTTCAAGGAATCCGACCGATCGGATTCCTTAAACGCCGATCGGATTCCGACGAGGAGAAGAGAGCGACGTACCTGAGAAGCCATGGTGCGATCCGAGAGAGGAATCCGACAGATAGGTGCGAGATTTCCGGCGATCCGAGAGAGGGAGAGAGCGATCCGAGAGGGAGAAAGCAAGCGATCCGAGAGGGAGATAGAGAAATCCGAGAATGAGAGTGCGATCGGAGAGTGAGGGAGTGCGATCGGAGAGGGTGAGTGTGAAAATGGAAGGAATCCGAGTGAAGAAGAGTGAAATCCGAAGTAAAGAGGACGTCTGTATATAAATGGAAGGAATCCGATCGGATCCGATCGGTAGTGAACAATCCGATCGAATCCGATCGCCGATCAGATTCCTTACTCAGTCAACATTCAGAGTCTGTAGCATTCAGACGTTGTTTTTTGCAGCTTTTTCAGCTTTAAGTCAAGTCCGATCTCAGCTTTAGTCATTCACCCGATCAGATAATGTTTTTTTCAAGGGTTTTTAGGGTATTCGTTCCTGATTTTGCATGTTTTTATAAGGTTTGGGTATATATTCATATTGCTTACGAGATTTGTGTATATTTCCCTATTGACACTAATATTATCATATAACTCGTCGAGTTTCAACGGAGAATTACTTCAGGTTGTGTTTGTAGTCATAGTAAATGAAATATCTGCTATACCCAACTACATTTAACACTATTACAAATAATGGCTACGACATCACAGAGTAAACAACGTAAATTAGTAAAGTCCGTTATCGTGAGTAAAAGTCCATTGTAAGTATGTATGCCGGTCTTTAAGAGAAAAAATCGCTCATAGAAAAAAAGAGTTGACGCGCGGTCTTGTTAATGCGTTGTTATAGATTCATATTACATCACTTATAGGCCCGTTACCCTTTTTTCAAAGTTCAAAAACTTATAAAAGTTTATATTTCTTTTCCTTTCGTCATTCACGCGTGCCCTAATTCTCTCCCCCTAAATCTACCTTCACCTCACCCCGCCACTACACCGCCGCTTTCTACCACAACACCACGCCTCAAACAGACTCGGCATTCTATGCTCCTTCGGCACTGCCTCGCCTCCGCCACGCGCAAAACAGTCGTCCGCTGCGCAGTCCGCCTTGCACCACCCTCCTGCACCTTATTTCCTACCACCTCCCAATTCCACGATCGTCACTGTGAACCAAACACGAGATTGCCCAAATTGATCTCCCCGCCCACAAATTGATCTTGGGGACCCATACGTCTTATCATTGCCCAATTTTCTCATGCTCGCCGACGTGTACTTCCCACGCGACACCACCTCCGCCATCATAGTGAAACCTGAGCACTCTACAAGAAAAAGTACACTTTATTACAAGAAATTGATCAAATAACGACGGACATAAATCTGTCATTAAAATCTCACCCTCAATGACGGTAATGATGATTTTATAAAAAATAATACGCTTCGTCGTTAAATTCTCGTTAGTTTAGATCCGTTATTTAATTATTTTATATTTTTTTAAATTTTCATCATTTAATTACTAATTTGTTTATTTTATTAAAAATCATCGTTAAATTTATGTTGGTAATTGATCCATCAGTAGTCCATCGTTAAAATTCGGTATTACTGAACCAATCTTCCCCCAAATTCAGAATTTCAGTGAAGTGTGTATAACAAATATCCACTTTTATTCATACAATATAGTTTCTTTATAAGAATAATTTATATAAGAATAAACTCTACATAATAATAAATTACTATAGTTCCCATTCGAAACCAGTTATATTTATAAATAAAGTTCATATAGAATGATGCATATTTTAAATATATATTTAGATATATGAAAAACTGCAATGATTTTATCAAAAAGTATACATTTATATATTTGACTAGCATATATATATATACATAAGAGCAATAGCTGGTTTTTTTTTTCTAATTCCCAGGTAGTTGGTCCATGATTAGTACATGCATCATAAGTATTTTATGTTACATTCATCTTATGTATTTTATGTACCATTAAAGTGCATGTATTTTTTTATTCAAATATATATTAATTGGTGGTCTCCTGTGCGGACATCCGTATGTGCAGATATTGATATTTTTCTTCAATGCAAATGATACTATTATTCAATGTAACGATACTTGCTAATTGCAAGTAAAAAATAAATGACACTTTTATTCAATATAAATTATACTTTTCTTAAGAACAAATAATGTTTTTATCTCGTCTGCATGCTGATGCGGACCAATGTACATGAGTTTTTGTGTATATTAATAGGTAATAACTTTGTTAAATGTATTATACACTATCATGTACTAGATCTATTTTTCAAGAGAAAAGTATATATATATATATATATAAAACTCTAAAAGATTACCTTCATATAATATATATATATATATATATATATATAGGAGATGTTAACGTGAGAACCATTTTTATCGAGAACGTGAGAACCAAAAAATGATGAATTCACGGTGAAAGTTGATGAATCACATTGGAAAAGTTATGAATCCAAAAATTAGAATTTTCGCCTCATGGGATTCGAACCGGGTGAAAATTCAATTTTGAATTCATTAACTTTCTCAACGGATTCATCAACTTTCATAACGAATTCAATTGGTTCTTAGTTTTAGGATAAGAATGGTTCTTATTTGAACCAAACTCTATATATATATATATATATATATATATATATATATATATATATATATGGGAGGGTTAACGTGAGAACCATTTTATCGTGAGAATTAAAAAATGATGAATTCACAGTGAAAGTTGATGAATCCGTTGGAAAAGTTACCGAATAAAAAAAATGGAATTTTCGCCCCTCATGGTATTCGAACCCGGGTTAAAAATTCCGAATTTTTTAATTCAGTAAGTTTCTCAACGAATTCATCAATTTTCATATCCAATTCATTTGATTCTTAGTTTTTAGGATAAAAATGGTTCTCATTTGAACCTAACTCTCTATATATTGTAATCCGATTCCAACAATATAGAGTTTTAATGTGGTACTAATTAATACATACTACCTCCGTCCCCCATATTCCTTCCTAGGAATATGGGGTGCGGGTTTTAATAAAAGTTGTTGAGTTATTGTGAGTGGAATAGGGGTCCCACATTAATATAATATTAAATTAGTTAGTGGTGGGCCATAGGTGGTAAAAGGTGTAAATAAATAGGTTGTTGAGGGTAGAAAAGAGAAATAGTGGTGGGCCATAGTTGGTAAAAGGTGTAATTAAAGAAGATTATTGAGGGTAAAGTTGGAAAGATAGTTTCCATAAATAGAATAGGAAGAATTTTGGGGGACGTCCCAAAATGGAATACTAGGAAGGAATATGGGGGACGGAGGGAGTATAATATAGTGGAATCTTTCTCTTGAAATCCTCCCAAGTTGACCGAATGGTTATCAAAAACGACAAACGTGATTTTCCACTAACCTACTTCATCTAATCAATTCACTTGACTGATCCGAATGTTATTTCCACCAACCCCTTGGGATATTAAAGTATTTCACCCTACTTGAAATACAAACCCAATTCTCGACGTAGCTCTAAAAATTAACTAATCCTTATGGATGATTCATTTACATTTACGAAAAATGTGTGTGTGTTGGCCTAGTGGTAGAGTGGTTAATGCTCGAGGCCAAAGGTCTCGGGTTCGAGTCCACCGTGACGCAGCCTTTAAAATTTCTGTAAATTGACCAAAAAAAAAAAAGAAAGAAAAGGGCGGAAAATGTATCTTCTGCTTGCTCGGTTGCTTCTTCGTTCTGCATAAGCCCCATCGCGACCACATAATATAAAATGGATCCTACCGAAACCCAGCAAAGCAATGGAACCAAAGCTAAAGCATGGAACGAATCCAAAAAGATGTGGGAGATTGCCGCGCCGGCCATCGTCGCCACGGTGGCGCAGTTCTCCATCAGAGTCGCCACCGCTGCATTTGTCGGACATCTTGGCGAGCTCGAGCTCGCTGCCGTCTCTATCATAGTCAGAGAAATTGTTGGACAAGTATTTGAAGGCTTTGAGAAAAGGGGATTTGTATTGCTCGATGATGTAGATGTTTTGGATTACATATTTATCAATCCAAGTTCACATATTTATACTACTTGGATGATATGAAAAATTTAAGAACATTGATAACAATACTTAAAACAAGATGACTCTTGAACTAGAAATAGAACTTGAACAAACAATTTATTCAAAACCTTTGGTTTACTCCAACATTGCCTCTCCTAAACCAAAATTCCTTCGAACTCCAAGTGCCGCAACATTCCTTGAAAACATAGGTCCTCCAAGGGGCTTTGTAAAGACATAAGCAATTTGCTCTTCACTTCGGCAATACTCAAGATTGATTTCTCCTTCACGAACAAGTTCTCTTAGAAAATGGAACCGCAAACGAATATGCTTCGTTTTTCCATGCAAAATAGGATCCTTTGAGACGAAAATAGTCGAGCTATTGTCACAGTATACGGTCGTAGGATCTTGTTGTTCGACCTTCAAGTTTTCCGCATTCCTCTCAACCATAAAGCTTGGCACCCACCAAAGACGCTATGATATACTCGCTTCGTCAGAAAGCACCACAACCGGTTGCTTCTTTGAACACCAAGATATAATTCCACTTCCAAGGCTAAAAGCATAACCTGAAGTGCTTCGCAAATCATTGATACTTCCGCCAATATCACTATCAAGATACCCAATAAGCTCCACGGTAGCACCAGCTTCATAGAAAATACCATAATCAATGGTTCCTTTGATATACCGCAATATCCTTTTCGCAGCTTCCCAATGATTTGAAAATGGTTTCTCCATAAACACGCTAATCAAACTCATCGCATGCATGATGTCGCCTCAGTAGTGAGATACATCAAATTTCCAACAAGGCTCAAACAAAGTTGGATCAACAAGCTTTCCTTCACCATTTGCATAATTTCAAACCTGTAATACAAGGAGTTGCAACAGATTTGCATTACGCATATTAAATTTCTCCAACAATTGAGCTGCATATTTTGCTTGTGAGATTAAAATGCCATTTTTGATTGTTGAACATTTATACCCGTAAAGTGATGCAATTCTCCCAAGTCGGTCATCTCGAATTCATTCATCATCGAATTCTTGAATTCGATAACATCTCCACATCATCTCCAAGAAAATTAGATCATCGACATATAGACTTACAATCATGAAGCCTCCTTTTGAATTCTTCTTGACGTAAAGAGTATGTTCATAAAGACACCTTTCAAAACCATGTTTCAAGAAAAAATCATTAATACGATCATACCATGCACGGAGGATTGTTTAAGACCGTATAATGCCTTTCGTAGTTTGTACACCTTCTTTCTTTACCTTTCTTTACAAACCCGGAGGTCTGCTCAAGATAAATTTCATCTTAAAGAATACCATTCAAAAGGCGATTTACATCTATTTGAAACAATTTCCAACCATTTTGAGCAGAAGAGAAATCACCAATCGAATCAGATCAAGTCGAGAAACAGGGCAAATACCTCATTGAAGTCTTCGCTTCTTTTGCTTGTACCCTTTGCCACTAACCGAGCTTTGTATTTGTTGATGGAGCCATCAAGGTTGGTTTTAGTCTTGAACACCCACTTTACACCAATGATGATTTATGTGGAAGCAACAACGTAAGCTCCCACGTGCACATTCTTTTCGATCGAATTGATCTCTTCTTTCATTGCATCCACCCATTTTTCTTCTTTCGATGCTTCCTCAAGAGTTATAGGATCTTCTCCCAAAGAATCCAAAATAGACATGATCCCGGCTACTTCTTCGGTTGCATCATAAATTTCCTTCAAAGTTCTCTCTCTTTGGCGCTGATGTTGGTGAATCTTGTTGAGTTGCAGCCTCATCATTTTCAACATGCAGTCGCATTTGTTCAACGCCAACAGCAGATCCCGCTCAAGATTCTTCTTCTTCTTCAAAATCAAGAGTTTGCCATCCGGCAAGTTTGAAGAATCGAAAATCATAGCACCATTCTCATCAAAGCAAACATCCCTACCGATAACAATTTTCTTTGTTCTTGGATTGTAAAGCTTGTAACCTTTGGTTCTTTGGCTATAACCAATGAAAATGCATTTCTGATTTATCAACAATTTCTACAAACCGTATCGAGCCGAGTAGATAAAAAAATGTCAAACAACATTGTTTCCCTTGTTCCTGGTTCAACGGTGAAAGATTTGATTATTGGAGCAATCTAATGAAGTTGTGTCTTGAATCTCAAGACTTATGGAGCGTGGTTGAAGAAGGCGTGGAGGCGTCGGAGGATCTAAACACAACTCACTGCTGCCCAAAGAGATCTTCTAAAAACAAGAACCGAAAGGACAGAAAGCTCTTCCAAATCTATCAAGCACTAGAAATTCCTGTTTATGAGAGAATTTCAAAGGTCTCAAGTGCCCGGAAGCTTGGAGAATATTGGAGACGACGATTCGGGCAAGATCAAGTGAAGAAGGTTCGCTTACAATCGCTATGGCTGAATTCAAAAGTCGGAGATGAAAGAAAATGAAGAGATCTCTGAATATTTCAATCGCCTCTCTTCCATTATAAATCAAATGGCATCCAATGGAGAAGTCGTGGAGACTCAAAGAGCGGTCGAAATTTTTTTGCGAAGCTTGCCGATTAAATTCGACCACATAGTGGTTGCTATTGAAGAATCAAATGATCTTTCTTCCATGTCTCTTGAAGGCTTGCAAGGAAGATTGGAAGCTTACGAAGCGAGAATTTTGCTGAGAAGCGCTCAAACGAGTTTTTCTCACAATCAAGCTTTGAAATCCCAATTCACATCCACGAAAAGTCAGAGCTCATCTCGTGGAAATGGCAAAGGTCACAGTGGAAATGGTGGAAAACATGAAGAATCAAGAAGGAGGAAAACCATCATTCCACGTAGGCAAAGGAAAAGTAACATATAAAGGTACAAAACCTTACTTGAGTGTAATTTCGCATATAAGCCCGGACACAAAGAAAAGATTGTTGGGAAAATATCACGAAAGAAGCCGATGAGTGGTTTCATGCATAATGAAGGTGAAAATCTGAAACTTTGTTGCTTGCTTACGATGGAAGTGTTGAAAATATATGGTATTTGGATAGTGGAGCAAGTAGGCATATGACAGAAATAAAAATATGTTTTCATCGCTGAGGAAACTAACGATGGTCGTTACCATTGGAGATGCTAAGTCATACAAAATTCAAGCGTTGAAATCACTTTCAAAACGCAGTGGCAAAATCGAGAAAATGTCGGAGGTACTTTACGCACTGTGTTTGTGTAGTAACCTTCTCGCGTTGGTCATCTACTACGAAAAGGATTTGATTTTCAATTTGTTGGAGATGTATGCACCATGAAAAGAACAATCGGCAGTGGCGAAGATTTTATGGCTTCCAACAAATTGTTCCTATCAAGCTTGATGTTATCAGCGCTCATGCTTTATTGTCGCTAATGAGGAAGTTTCCAAGTTATGGCATGACGTGTTCGGGCATCTAAATTTTCAAGCTTGAAGGAGTTGTCCACCAAAGGCATTGTCGAAGGATTGCCAAAATTGAGGTGATTAACGAAGTGTGCGAGGAATGCCAATTGGGAAAGCAACATCGTGAGTCATTCCCATCTAAATCAAAGTGGCACTCAAAATCACCTTTGAAGCTTGTCCACACCGATCTTTATGGACCAATGCAAGTACCGCCACTCGAGGCAGCAGTATTTCTTGCTATTTGTTGATGATTACACAAGGAAAACTGGTTTATTGTGTAAAAGAAAATCGAGGCTTTCTCTTGTTTTAAAGAGTTCAAACTTGTTGAAAATATTCGGTTTTCAAATAAAGAACTTAAGAAGTGACCGTGGCGGAGAATTCATGTCTTCTTTATTTGAAGATTTCTTCGAAATCATGGAATTCGTCGTGAGCTAACAGCCAGGTACTCACCTCAACAAAAAGGAGTTGCGGAGCGCAAGAATCGGACAATAATGAACATGGTCCGATGCATGTTGAAGAAGAAAAACATGCCTGCATGTTTTTGGGCTGAGGCGGTGTCTTGTGCCGTTTATTTGATCAACAGGTCACCAACGAATAACTTGGATGATTCTACTCCAAATGAGGTTTGGTATGGTAAAAAACCAAACGTTTTTCACTTGAAAACCTTTGGTTGCCTTGCATTTTCTCACATTCCTGATGCTCTGATACTAGTTTGTAGAAATTGTTGGACAAGTATTTGAAGGCTTTGAGAAAAGGGGATTTGTATTGCTCGATGATGTAGATGTTTTGGCTTACATATTTATCAATCCAAGTTCACATATTTATACTACTTGGATGATATGAAAAATTTAAGAACATTGATAACAATACTTAAAACAAGATGACTCTTGAACTAGAAACAGAACTTGAACAAACACTTTATTCAAAACCTTTGGTTTACTCCAACAATAGCCATCGTGCTCGAGGGCTTCGTCTACGGCATTATGGTACGTATTTAATCCGATCAAGAATGTGATCCCGGTATATGCCAAGTGGCTGCTCATTAATATATTTATTTATTATCTTCACTCATTTTATAATCATTATAATTTATTAAAATTCGTGTCAAGCTTTTGGTAGAAGGAGGGAGTATTTCTTATATCTAGAAAAAATTGTGATACTGATACTGTTGAATCTTGGTGAGATAATCTTTGGTGATAATGAAATTTATGTTAGCTTGGAATGGGGAGCGCTGAAACCCTATGTGGACAGGCCGTCGGCGCCGGGCAGTACGAAATGCTGGGAATCTATATGCAGAGATCATGCATTATTACAATAGTCACATGCTTGCTCTTAGCACCTCTCTACATTTTCACGTCGCCCATACTAAAACATCTCCGACAGAAAGACAACATCGCGGAGCTTGCAGGGAGGTACGCTCGATGGGTGATTCCTCAGCTGTTTGCTTTTGCAGTGAATTTTCCGGTGCAGAAGTTTCTTCAGGCGCAGACCAAGATGTGGGTCATGACTATGATTTCAGTAGTTGGTTTGGGAGTTCATGTTGTTTTGAACTGGATTCTGGTAACAAGGCTTGAGAAAGGCCTGCTTGGTGCTGCTATGGCGGGGAACGTGTCGTGGTGGCTCGTCGTTGTGGGGTCAGGTTGTTATGTTGTCTCCGGTTTCTTTCCTGAGTCGTGGACCGGGTTTTCTCTGTCTGCGTTCACGTCCCTTGTGAGTTTCGTCAAGTCGTCGCTTGCATCGGCTGTCATGTTGTGGTGAGTTTTTCTTCAAAGAGATTTTGTTACTGGGCTATTTTCGAACTTTCATATATGGTATAGGATTTTTTCTAGAATCATACAAAGATAAATAAATAAATAAAGATTTTTGGAGGGGGTTTAGCCTACTCTAGATGCCCACCTAGGCTTCGCCATTTTGATAGGGGTTGTTTGGCTAGGTTTATTTTGGATATCTTATAAGATGTTCAATTTAAAATATGATATCTCAATAACTTATAAGTTAGTAAAATATTTATATAATTGAGCTATAAATTAAAGAGATGATTGTAAGTTGGAGATAATAGTAGAGAGGGAGATAATTGTGAAGAATTAAGGATGTAAGTTTTTTACTTCCCAATAAACCAGAATATGTTGGACAAATTGTTAGAGACAATTATATATCCAACTTTCATTAAATTAGTTATAAACTAAAGTGAAAAGTAAATGTACACAGTAAATGTAAATGAATTTGATTAATGATGTCGTCGTTCCTTCCTCTATTAATAAAGTTTGAGAGTCTTGATGACCATGAATATGTAGCATGTCCAGATCCCCTCAACCGATTTCAGATGGTGTCGTTTCTTGCATCTAACTAAAATCAACATTCCACTGATCTTTACTTGGTTGACAGGATCAACAAACTTCACTCCAATTAACCTCTAGGTCTTCACTCTGAACCAACTTCCCTATTAATCATGAATTATAAACAATACAAAAACATGATTAATAGAGTTAGATGAAAAAGGAAAAATATAAAAATATTTAGAGTTATCCCAACTCTAACAAGGGAGAGATGTAATGTGAGGGTATATGTTAGAGCTTAGCTTAAGATCTTGATCTTATTTTGTTAAACATTATCCCAGAGCTTAATTATAAGTTCTTAAATATCTTATAAACCATTTCAAGTAAACTATAAAATCATCCAAATACTGTTAAGTAATGCTGAATTCCTCTTCTTTTTTTGGATGCAGCTTAGAAGTGTGGTATTACACCATTGTGATCCTCATGGTTGGGTGGTTGAAGAATCCAGAAATCGCGGTAGATTCTATATCTATATGGTTACCTCTGCTCCTTAATTATCCATTTTTCACATCTGTATTTTACTTGATTGCTTGTAGAGGACCTTCAGTGATTGCGCAATCACACTGTCATAATCTTCTTCTTCTCTTATTATGATATTTTCATTGATACAGCTAATTCTGATTTCATTTTGACAATAGCAAATAAGCAAGCATTGTATTCGAGAAGAAAAGAATGCAATGTGGTGCTTCGTCAAGTGAGGCACTTCAGGTATTGGATTCAGTAAACTAGAAGTTGTTCCCGAGTCCGACTTTCGCATATAGCATCAGTTGCTCCAAATTCAGTTCTAACATCTAATTAATTACATTCTTTCTTTGATCAAAACGATAGCATGAATGTACAACTTTGGACATTGATGATCTTTATCGGTTTCAATGCTGCAATCAAGTAGGTTTTTTAGGCCTAATCTGAATCAGAGTAGCATTTTTATGCATTTCAAGCGTCCAAACTTTGTAAAATCACTGATAAAAGTTGTAATAAATTATTGTTTTTTTTAGTGTTCGTGTTAGCAATGAACTTGGAGCTAATAGTCCAAAAGCTGCAAAATTCTCCATCATAGTAGCCGTCATTACATCGACAATGTTTGGTGTTATATTTACAACAACAATTTTGGCAACCAAAAACACCTTCCCAAAAATATTTTCCAGCAACGAGGATGTCAAGAATGAGACGTCCAAATTGGCCTATTTCTTGGCAGCGACCATTTTCCTCAACAGCATCCAACCAGTACTACATGGTGAGATTCATTCTAGAATGTGTGTGTGTGTGTGTGTGCTCGCGCAACTGAATGACTAAGAGGGTGTTTGGCTAAGCTTATTTTAAAGATTTTGTAAGCTCCAAGAGCTTATAAGATGTTTAAAGAGTTTATAAGACATAATGTTTGAAGAGCTTATAAGTTGTCAAAATATTTGGATAATTGAGTTTATAATTGACGAGAAGTGAAGTAGATAGTGTATATATAGAAAATACCAAACCATAGTAAGATTATTTTGGTAAATTCACTGTTACTCATAAGCTTATGAAAAAATAAGTTGAGATTGAGCTAATTATTTTTAGGAGAGCTTATAATCTGTTGGAGATTATTTTTACAGCTTATAAATTGTTTAGGAGCTTATTTTGTCAAACACTTTGCATGAGCTTATAAGCTCATAAACAATTTATAAGATGTTTTAAAGAGCTTATATGCTTAGCCAACCACCCTCTAAGTGGGTGTTTGGTTGAGTTTATATAAGTTATATATAGATCTTTATAAGCTCTAGGTTATATAAAATCATAAACACCTTATAAGATTTAAAAATAAGTTCCAAGTGTTTATAATATCGCAAAAAAAAATCATCAACCTCATTTTATTTTTTAATATCTTATACACAATAATTAATTTACAAAAGTAAACCCATGTACAGTGTTTTGTTTTTTTTATCTTATACCCTTCTCATTTCATATCTTCTTAATTTTCTCTCTCTCCGTGACTCACTTTTCTCTTTCATTTATAATTTTAACTATTCAAATATTTTGAGAACTCATAAACTCTTGAGACATTACATCTTATAAGGTCTTGAAATATCTTGTAAAGCACAACTTTGTCCTCGACTTGTAGGGGTGGCAGTCGGGGCAGGGTGGCAAGCATCCGTTGCTGTAATAAACACCGGTTGCTACTACTTGTTTGGCCTTCCTTTGGGTGCATTGCTTGGCTACAAACTTGATGCAGGTGTGAAAGGGATTTGGCTTGGAATGTTAGCCGGTTCTTTGCTCCAAACCATCACATTGTCTATAAACGTGCTTCGAGCTAATTGGAGTAAAGAGGTTTGCACATTATAGTTAACTTCCCTTCTCTTCAATCAAATTGTTTTAGTAGTATGCTGAAAATGTTGTCTGGATGCAGGCTTTGTTTGCCAATGAGAGAGTTAGATCCCATGGCACCTCAACTTTGCCTCCAAGTGGAAATGGGGAAGATGAATTGATCACAAACAATCAAGACAATTAAACTGAATCGATCACAAACAATCAAGACAGTT
This sequence comes from Salvia rosmarinus, assembly GCA_036937905.1. NCBI lineage: Eukaryota > Viridiplantae > Streptophyta > Magnoliopsida > Lamiales > Lamiaceae > Salvia > Salvia rosmarinus. The sequence goes on from CM072818.1 coordinate 9,470,511, forward strand.
AAACTGAATCTTTTTTTTTTTTCTTTTTTTTGTAATTTTAGTTTCAATAGTTTTTCATTTGTGATGTTATTTTCTCATCTAATCTAATGCTGTTATTTTCTCATCTAATTAATAAAAGGAAAATAGAATAGAAAATTCAAACCTTGCGAAGAGGGATTTTGATTATTTGATGCCTTGCCGTACTATTGTATATAAAACGGATATACTTATTCCAACCCATCATGAAGCGTGAATGACTGTTTACTATATTACGATCATAAAAGTGCATATTTTTATAAAATTAATTTTGCCTATTATACTCTTCTTATATATTTATTTTAAAGATACCTTTTGGAGTGCACATTAGTAATTTGTATATGAGGCATTCCGGTGCATGCATTCTAACTAAAGTATAATTTGCAAATAGTATATCCTAATTAGATTTATTTTTTGTTATCTGAGAAACGACCAGATTTTGCTAAGGATGGTTCAACCGAAAATAATGACCAAGAGTGGAGAATTTGGAGTGAGAATAGAAAGGGGTTGTGCTTATTTAACTAAAAGCTAAACTCATAAACATAATTTAAATATAACCAAGTTGTTTCATAGTGGCTTTTCTCTACACCTCATAGAATACGTTTTTTCTTAAAAAACGTAGTCTATATGTATAGACTACGTTTTTTTATCAAAACCGTAGTCTATGTACGAAATTGTTGAAATATAGACTACGGTGTATACTTAATATGCGTAATCTTTATGAAGTAATGACTACGGTTAACAAAAACCGTAGTTTATGTGCGAAAATTGACATCCAATACACTACAGTTATCAAAAAAGCGTAGTATATGTGCGTAAATTTTAAAAAAAAATAAAGAGTTAAGTTTCGAACTCACGACGTGTGAGTTAGTGACAAATGACTTAGAGGTATTTGGTGAGAACATAAAACAAAAACAACTTATAAAACATTTTTTCGTTTTAAAAACAATTTTATAAACTGCTTTTAAACTTATGTTTCAATAAACATCCTCTTAACCATCTTCACCAACGGTTCAACTTCTATCATGTTGGACTTTATTTATTTTTACATTTACAAGTTTGACAGAAGTTTAAAGCATTGACTTCATCCTTCATTGCGGACTTGTAAAATTTTCGAAACCCCGCCCTCACTCCCGCCGTGCGACCCATCCCTCAGTCTAACCCTCCTTGCTGCTCACTGTTGTTCCATCGACGGCGATCTCGTCGTCGAGAGCCACCACCACTGCGCCACCACCGCCGCTCGGTGAGTTCTCGCTCTCTCTGCTCAGAGAAGGCCTGTGATTTCAATTGATTTAAGAGAAACCTCCATTAATGCTGTTTCTGAAGATATTGATTTCAATTTATTTTATTTTCTGATTCTTCTTTATTATTGTTTATTTGTTCTTCTGATTCTTCGGTGAGTTGTCATGGACCGAGTTCACTCATAGAGAGGGTTTGCGTGTATCTATTTTACATCTATATAAATGCGTTGAGAACCATTGTTAATGCTGAAAAGCGAGGGTTTGCTTCCGCTGAGCTTAAGCTTATCTCTAATGTCGTCGCCTCTTTCCTCCAAATCATGAAATATAGAGGTATGCATCTATAATTTTCTGCTTGTGTACGTATACATCGATTTTTGCGTTATTTTATGCATTTCTGATTGATGCCCATTGCGAAAATTTGGATTTTTGAAGGTTCGGTGGAATATATTAGTTGCAGTATCTGTAGATTTTATTTGCACATATACATATGGTGTGTGATTGTGTGTAAATTGATGGTAGAGTACGATTGGGTGTTTATTGTAGATGTTACTAACCACCCTATGGTTCTTTTATAGTTGTTTTGGTTTGATGAATAGCTTTGAGAATGTGGGTATTTGTAAATTTGGAATTTGGTTGAATGTATTTCTGAGTTTGATTCGACTTTTCTGGAGTAAGTCTTGTTTTAGAGATGCAAAATGGCGATAAGGTTAGAATGATGACAGGGTACATTAAGGATTTTCAAGTTCATGATCCACATAGGGTGGGGAGGATAACTGTGCTGCTGCAGGGGAGGGTGAACGATTGCCGGGCTCTTACTTATAGACAAGACGTTAAGGCTCAGTACATTGAGAATTACAAAACCCGCATGATTCCAACGCGCCAGGTTTGATTGTTTCCTGCACGATCTTCTTTATTGGTGATTTAAATCCTTTTTTATGTGATGTTGCATCTAGGTTTCTATGGTTGAATAATGTGATTTGGTCCTATTAATTCGATTTGTTAATTGCATATCTTGTTCTAAACTTCCAAACCATCTATTGGCATATAAGAATTCTGGTCTCATCTTCTTGAGTTTGGTAATATGATCTAATTAATGAATTAATAGTTCTACTTAGCTCATTACTTTTTATATGAAATCGTAGACCAATATATTGGTAAATTTGAGTGAGACACTTTTTGGTTAATTTTCGGTTAGGGAACTAAATTCATAGGTTTTGGTTTTTGTGAATGAATAAACACTCCTTGTTAGACATTGATCCGGGCCACGCATGTGACTGGTTTTGACATCCTAAACAATGGCTTTGAATAGGTTATCATCTAATTTTGTCTTTACTCAAGAGCCTTGTGTGCTGCGTGTTTATCTTTTCATGCAACCATGCGTCCTGTCAATGTTGAGAAGGATAATATCGCATTTTCTATGTTAGCTTTTCAACTCTATGGATACGAGCGCTATTCTGATTTGACTCGTTTAAAAAAATTATTGTGATTTTCCTCAAGCTTCTTAAGCTACAAGTAAATGACCTTATGGTGATTGTTTATATCTTTCATTCCACATGCAGTGGGGCTATGTAGTGGTCACAACACCAAATGGAGTTTTGGATCATGAAGAGGCTATTAGGCAAAATGTTGGTGGTCAAGTGGTCGGATACTTTTATTGAAGATCTTCTTTACGGTTATAGAGTGAGGATGAAGTCAGATGAGCTACTGCCATTTTCTTTTTCCAATCTTGTATACTTCCCGTCTAGCTAAGAAAGTTTGGGAAAAACTTAAAGAAACTGCCTGAAGCTCCCAATGCAATAACACCAGGAACGATTTCTTGACATCCAGTTGCTTGACATGTTCTCAATTTTATGTACCTTTTTATATATGCTGGAGCACAGCTAAGTTCCGCGTTTCCCAGCCTCTAATTTCTGTCCCAGATACTTGAAATCGAAGCAAGAAACTGCTAGAAGTTTCTAGTTTCGGGGATGACTTGATATCTGGTTGCAAATATGTGGTGGTTGCATTATACTTTTATCATCAGCTGCTATGGCTGCTTTGTTGTTTATTTCAGTTCTTACCTTGTCTTGTTACTATGTCTTTGGACTGAAATTTAATGCATTCTATGCATTGTTGTTTTTATGACTTTGTGCTGGTAGAGCCGTCAAACTATCAGTCCGACCTGAAAATCTGTTGGCCCTAAAAAGGTTTGGGTCAGCCAGACTTAAAATCGGGCTTTTTTAGGGGCGCACAAGGGCCGAAATCATATTTTTGGGGCCAGATGGAGAATTTGGTTCGGCCTGACTCAAAATTTTGCAGATCAGTCCGGTCGGACTTGTTTTGATACTTTTAAAGTTCTAAGTTTATGCAATAGTTCATGACCTCACAGAAGAAGCATATCTTATAATTTGTTGTGAATCATAATAAAATTGGGCTAACCAATCTTGTATAAAATGGACCGTTTTGGATGGGATTGAGGGAGTATATGATTGTGTGTTTTTGCATTGTTTGTGTGTTTTTGCATTGTACATTGCTTATTTTATTTATGGTAAGCTAATTATTTGTATTGATATTTTTTTCAATAGGTCTTGTGGTTACTATGGTTACTGGTGATACTGATGACAGTGGATTGGACTCCAAAGAAACACAATCAACAAGAGGAAATGTGTGTTTGACTGAGCTTGCAATGCGGAAGGCCAAAGGGATAAAAGAAGTTGTTGAATTTAATAGTCGAGGACAACCAATTGGTCGAGTTGCAGCGGAAATGCAAAGCTATATTGGTCTTCTTGCTAGACAAGAGGTGAAGATAAGTTATAAGACTTGGAAAATGGTGCCAAAAGAAGTGAAAGACATTATTTGGGAGCATGTGAATGTAAGTATGCTTGTTTAAATTATTCTTGCTGATCATATATAAATTCAAATAATTGTAGCCTGAATATTTATGTATATTTATTTAATATTGCACGATTTTTATGGAATAACTTGACCAAATTCTCTTTTTGTTTATTAGGTAGCATATGTAGTTCAAAAGACTTGGAGGGCAGGATGTGAAGAATCTGCAAGCACAAAGTGGCGACAATGGAAATCTAAATTATATAAAAAATACATTGTTCCCAATAAAGACAATCCTCGAAAACTGAATGATCCACCCCCATCCAGTGGTATTCTACGTGAAGATTGGACTGAATTTGTGCTCTCTAGAGTAACAGAAGGTTTTAAGGTAAACAAATGACTTATGTGATAGTTTTTAATTCATCATTCATATTAATCTATTTCATATTTTTGGGTCTCTTAACTGATTTTAACATATAATAGATAAGGGATTTATGTTAACTACAGATTTCATCCATAGCTTTGGTTGATAAGGGTTCTTAAGGCAGGTTTCAGGATCTTGTGGGTTGTAAAATGCAAAACTTTGTGGGTGTGTAAATGATTAATATATTATCCAAGTAATGTAGCCACCCTTCTTTTGAGTGTAGCTGTGATCTTCCATGTGGATGAACTTCTTGCATATCTCTTGAGTCTTGACTAGTGAAAATTTCTGTTGCAATCATATATAGTGATTTTATTATAGTTTAGTTCTCAGAGACTGTAACTCTTAAAAAATTTAGTTTATCCTTAGCTTCAATCGGTTTGATCTGTAAACAATTCTCTTTCTAAGTCCATGATAATTCCAATTACTAATTGTTGGGATCTAATATATGCTAATATAATTTTTGTTATATGAGATAATTGTTGGGATCCAATCTGCTAGTAAGTTTTGTTATACAAGTAGTAGATTTGGCAGATTTTCTTAAATGTTCCCATGAATGGACCATGGTTAAACCATATACAGGCTCTGTTTGAAATCTTGTGTTGTTTTTTATCTGCTCATATAATTCCCAGCTCATATACATTGCTCTGTTTGAAATCTTTTAATGATGAATTCACTTCATATTGTAGAAATGGAGTGAAGAGCAGACACAAAGAGTAAAGAAGAACATATACCCACACAGACTTTCACGAAGAGGCTATGCGGGTTTGGCTGAAACAATGGTAGTTTTTCCTTACTAAATTCATTTCTTATTTATTTTCTTCGAACACCAGTTGATACATTCTCCTTTATACTTCATATCCTATGTACATATTTTTTTTATTATTGTAGAAGGATGAATTATGTGGAGACGATGATATAGATAGGGCTGTCATGTGGAAGAAAGCACGAGTTCCTAAGAATGGCGATATAGAAGATGGGAAATTAAAGCAAACTGTGCAAAGGATTGTAAGATGTTCCATGCTTTTTTTTATAATACATGCATTATAAAAGCATTTAGCTAATATAAAATTTTCTTGCTAACTAAAGGATGATTGCATACGGCTAAAGGAAGAAGGTGAGTTCAAGACTAACACTTTGGGAGAAGATTTGCTTACATGTGCACTACAAAAGCGCAAACGCCCTGGGCATATTCGGGGAGTAGGTAGTTATGTTACTCATTCTATTTTCTTCAAACAATCCAACGAGATTAGACAAGCTAACTCAAAGGGGGCAAATAAGAAAATTGAGGATCAACAAGAAATGATATGTCACCTACATGATAGAGTTAGAAAACTTGAAGTGGAATTACAGAATTTCAAAGACATCAAAGATAATGAAGAAAAGGGAAGTTGTTCTGTAAAACAATTGAATTTTGAGGTGGATCAAGACCTCAAGGAGAAGGTGAAGGAGAATGAGAAGGAGGATGATTGCCAAGTGATCTTCATTGAGAAAGTTGATACCTTACGGGTATTATTTTTTAGTTTAACATGATCATTTGTTATTATTATTATTATTTGATAAACTTCAAGTTACATTTATGCTTATGCAAATTAGGATGTCTTTTCTGCCAAGAAAACAAAAGTACGACAAAGAGTTGTTAAGGAGAAATGTGAAGTTTTTGACACTTTGCATTCGTCAATGAAAGTATTGTATTTACATCTTGAAAAACTTTGTGAATGGAGAAGGATATTAATTCCATTTGAAGATGAAATCTTTGGTAAGCCCTTTGAGATTTTCGTACATCTTGAAGACATCATCCGGTTTGTGATTCTGACTGCCAATTCGAGAAATTGCATTGTGGTTTATATGTGGTAATAATTTACTCTTTCAAAATTTATTTTGCAATGTCAAGTATATGTTTATGCAATGTCAAGTATATGTTTATTTAATACATTTTATTTATTTGTTAGTCACTTATTCCAAGAGTTCAAGGAGAGTACAACTACACTTGGTCGACTACGGTTTGTGAATCCATTTGACATATCATATGTTCCCAAGGGCTATCAAGATGCACAAACACGTGCTTTGGCCGATAGGTTTGAGGGTGTATCTCAAAATCAATTAGTGATAGCACCGTGCAATGTAGGGTAAGTCTTAAATCTTAGTTCATCATCATTATGTTCTTTTTTCTCAACATGTCTAATATTATATGTTTTCTATTGATTAGGGAACATTGGATTCTTACAGTAGTTGATCCTCATGGAGAAACGGTTTATCTTCTTGACCCTCTTAGTCATCGCATTCGTGATGATAACTGGAAAAATATTGTCAACACGTAAGATTGACTCCCTTTAATTCCTTCTTTTGTTTTCATGATTTTTGTCAAAAAGTGATTGCGAAGATCTGTTATATGGTTGTGATTGCCAAGATCTGTTACCGGGTACATGCATAGACATGACTAAGATAGATGTAGAAATATAAGTCTTAGTTTATATGCGAGAGACTGCATGTGCAATCTTACTTGAAATGTGTGTATATATGGGACCATAATTGCTTGGGAGCGAAAAAAAATGGAGTAACTTTGCTGTAAAACATACTCAGCTTTGATTTGCAGTAAAAAATTAGTGCTAATTTTTGTTCATAATACATTAGTCGTCCACACACATCTAGGGCGTATTTTTTTGGTCCACGTTTTAAATACGTCCCAGTACGGGAACAGAGCCCTCCCAGCCATATCTGTGCTACATAGGTCAAAGCTGAAGGTTATAAGGAGATAAGAAAATGTAAATAGCTACATCCCTAAAACCTAGGAAGGCTGTAGAAATTGGTTAAAATTTTAAATATTTACATAAATTCATATTTACAGTAAAGCTAACATTAAGAGTTTATGGGCACCAGCTCATACAGGGGTAACTTTTGTCTGGCTACTCCAAGAATCCTCAGTGACAAACTGACCCTATCGTCAACTCCAATACAGGCTTGACTCGCACATCAAAATTTCTAAAACTGAAATAAATAACTGAGCAAGTGTCAAAGCATAGAATTCAGCATCAAGATCCCACCTAACAACATCTAATCGTCTAGAAACCAGATAAGAATTATATACTAACATGGGAGAAACCTTCTAAGTCAAATAGTAACAGTAATAGCAGTATTCCAAGTTGATTTCACAGTCAGCTGAGGCTGCCAATGTAGGAAAGCTGATTTTCGAGGTAATTTATTGATTAACCGGATTAGATCATCAGCTCTTCTTTTTGCTTGATCATGCTATAACGAAATATATGCGCGCGTTCGTTTAGTTATGTTTCGGTCTACGTTCATCGATTATTGTTTCGTTTTAGGATTGAATTTTCTGAGCTCCTGAATCTGATTGAATGAACTTGAATTGGAATCGATCGAATTGTTTGGAAAGTTTATCTGCGTTGAGTTTGTTTGTTGCTCGCTCAAACTGGATTGTGAATTCGTGAAGCTTTCTTCTTCATCATCAGTTGCGTTTCTGAAATCTTTTGGATTCACGATTGATTTTTTTCGTTTTTCTTGATGTGGATTTTCACGTGATAGATCACGTTTTTAGGATAATACCGAGATGTGTACGTCTCTCAGACTCTTAGTGATGAAACGTGGACAGTGAGCTCATATTCTTTGTTTCCAACTGATCATCATCTTAAGACATAATGGCAGATAACAGAATGATGATGAGCAACAAGACCTTAGGATATTCAAGGTCTTTCAAGGTAGAAACAAAAAGCATCACCTTGAGCTATATATTTCAAGGGAACTCGATCCAAATAAAGTTAGTAAGTTAACAACAATATGGAACAGACTCCAGAGATCCACACTTATTGAGAAATAAGCAACCTGCCATCTAGGATGGTGGTGGCAGAAAAATTAACATGGTTTCCATAATTTTAGTTCTTCAACTTCCCAAATAAGTCTAATTCTTTTCATCAGTATATATTTTAGTCATAAATGCTTGTATCAAATGTTATTATATGTTTGCATTTGCTTGTATCTAACTATTATTAATTGCTTGAAGGGCAATTTTTATGTTTAATGCAAAATTGAAGAAAAGGGGCAAGAAGCAACCAACTTGGGAAATTGTAAAGGTATTTTCATTTTATCAAATCACGTTTGTTTTTTTTTTTTTTTTATGTTGGATTTCATATACATGCATTCTTGCTAATATTTGATATTTTAAAAAGTGTCCAAGACAACCCGATTCCAAGCAATGCGGGTTCTTTGTACTACGTTTCATGAAAGATATCATTGAAGAAGTTATGAAGAGTGGTTCTATTTCTGTACGTTCACATGTAAGATAAATATTTCATTTATATTCTTATTGGGTAAAAAATCTTTAATATAATCATTTTTTTCATATAAGAGTGCTAATATTCTATTTTTGAATTGTTAATAGTTTCAAAATCGGACTTACTCTCGAGAGGACATTGATGAACTTCGTGTCGAATGGGCCAATCTCATGCTTCTTCACATATAGTATTGTGATGTTTTAGTTGTAAGCTATTGATCTTTTGAATTATTTTGTACTTTGATATGGAGGATACGTTCTTATTATTTTGTTATGTGATGTGGCCAGTATTTTTGTATAGTGATTTTGTAGCAGTAATGAAAACAAATTGTATATTTTTGTATAGTGATTTTGAACGTAATGAAAGCAAGTATATTTTAATCTCATTTGCTATTAGATTACGTGTTATTAATTGTACAGGTTTTAAATAAAGAAATTAACTACGGTTGAAATTGAAAAATCGTAGTACAAAAGATATATTGACTACAGTTTGAAAAGTCAACTGTAGTCGTTATGCTAAATTGACTACGGTTGTAATAGAAAAAGCGTAGTATATAAAATATAAAATTTAGCATAAAAGCGGTAGTAAATTTGACATTAAAACCGTAGTAAATACAGTCAAAAACCGTAATAAATACATTTAGACTACGTATAAAACACGTAGTGTATGCGAAAATAAGTGTAGTCTATAGTTGATATAGACTACGCATAAAACGCGTAGTGTATGTGAAATTCAGTGTAGTCTATAGTCGATATAGACTACGCTTAAAAAGCGTAGTGTATTTGTGAAATTAATTATAGTCTATAGTCGGTATAGACTACGCTTAAAAAGTATAGTGTATGTGCGAAATTAATTGTAGTCTATAGTCGGTATAGATACGCTTAAAAAACGTAGTGTATGTGCGAAAAGTGTAGTCTATAGTCGGTATAGACTACGCATAAAAAGCGTAGTGTATATGCGTCTAGCTTTCTCTATACCATTTTTCTCTACGGTTCAAAACGCACATAGACTACGCTTTTTATGCGTAGTCTATTCCGTTTTTTCTAGTAGTGTCGTGCTAGCAATGAACTTGGTGCCAATTGTCCGAAAGCTGCAAAATTCTCCATCATAATAGCCGTCATTACATCAATAATCTTTGGTGTTATATTTACAACAACAATTCTGGCAACCAAAAACACCTTCCCCAAAATATTTTCCGGCAACGAGGATGTCAAGAAAGAGACGTCCAAATTGGCCTATTTCTTGGCAGCGACCATTTTCCTCAACAGCATCCAACCAATACTACATGGTAAGATTCATTCTAGTATGTGTGAGTGTGTGCGTGCTCGCGCAACTGAATGACTAAGAGGGTGATTGGCTAAATTTATTTTAAAGAGATTATAAGATGTTTCAAGAGGTTATTATAAGACATCATGTTTAAAGAGCTTATAAGTTATCAAAGTGTTTGGATAATTGAGCTTATAAGTTAGAAAAAGAATCGTGAGTTAGAGAGAGAGAATCATAGTTAGAGAGAGAAAATTGACAAGATGTGAAGTCGATAGTATATATGTAGAAAATAACGAACTATAGTAAGATTATTTTGATAAATTCACTGTTACTTATAAACTTATGAAAAAATAAGTTGGGGTTAAACTAATTATTTTTAGGAGAACTTATAATCTGTTGGAGTTTATTTTTACAGCTTATAAACTGTTTAAGAGCTTATTTTTGCCAAACACTTTGCATGAATTTATAAGCTCCAAAACAATCATAAAGAGCTTATACGCTTAGCCGAACACCCTCTAAGTGAGTGTTTGGTTGAGTTTATATAAGTTATGTATAGATCTTTATAAGCTCTAGGTTATATAAAATCATAAACACGTTATAAGATTTAAAAATAAGCTCCAATAGTTTATAATCTCGTAATAAAAAAAAATCATCAACCTCATCTTATTTTTTAATGATCTTATATGCAATAATTAATTTACAAAAGTAAACCCATGTACAATGTTTTGCTATTTTCAGCTTATACCGTTCTCATTTCATATCTTCTTAATTTTCTCTCTCTTGTAACTCACTTTTCTCTTTAATTTATAAGTTTAACTATTCAAATATCTTGAGAACTCATAAACTCTTGAGACATTATATCTTATAAGGTCTTGAAATATCTTATAAAGCACAACTTTGTCCTCGACTATGTAGGGGTGGCAGTCGGGGCAGGGTGGCAAGCATCCATTGCTGTAATAAACACCGGTTGCTACTACTTTTTGGCCTTCCTTTGGGTGCATTGCTTGGCTACAAACTTGATGCAGGTGTGAAAGGGATTTAGCTTGGAATGTTAGCCGGTTCTTTGCTCCAAACCATCATATTGTCTATAAAATTGCTTCGAGCTAATTGGAGTGAAGAGGTTTGCACATTATAGTTAACTTCCCTTCTCTTCAATCAAATTGTTTTAGTAGTATGTTGAAAATGTTGTCTGGATGCAGGCTTTGTTTGCCAATGAGAGAGTTAGATCCCATGGCACCTCAACTTTGCCTCCAAGTGGAAGTGGGGAAGATGAATTGATCACAAACAATCAAAACAGTTAAACTGAATCATTTTTATTTTTATTTTTGGAATTTTTAGTTTCAATAGTTTTTCATTTGTGATGTTATTTTCTCATCTAATCTAATGCTGTTATTTTCTCATCTAATTAATAAAAGGAAAATAGAATAGAAAATTCAAACCTTGCGAAGAGGGATTTTGATTATTTGATGCCTTGCCGTACTATTGTACCCATCATGAAGCGTGAATGACTGTTTACTATATTAATATCATAAAAGTGCATATTTTTATAAAATTAATTTTGCCTATTATACTCTTCTTATATATTTATTTTAAAGATACCTTTCGGAATGCACATTAGTAATTTGTATATGAGGCATTCCGGTGCATCCATTCTAACTAAAGTATGATTTGCAATTAGTATATCCTAATTAGATTTATTTTTGTTATATGAGAAAGTGTCGACCAGATTTCGCTAAGGATAGCTAAAATGAAAAATAATGACCAAGAGTGGAGAATTTGGAGTGAGAATAGAAAGGGTTGTGCTTATTTAACTAAAAGTTGAACTGATAAACATAATTTAAATATAAACAAGGTGTTTGAAAGTGGAGCATTATTTAACTAGACTCGGTAAAAGCTTTGCTCTACACTTCACAATTCACATCATATCTCAACTTGCACATTTACTGTGCATTTGGTAGCATAGGATTGCAAAGTTATCATGGGTAATGCGTCTTTTGGTAGCTATCCTTACGGCCGTGTTTTAATGACGGGCTTGGTGGATCGTCTGTTTAGGCTATTTCTTTAGGATTTGTAACCTAGTAAAGTGGTGGGTTACAAAACCTAAAGGAACCGTACATTTTAACTAGACGAAACCTAACTAACCTACCAAACGTGCCCTTAGAAGTACATGTAGGGCTAAGTACAAAATCACTCAGTGAACATATGCCAAAAGATACATACATATTTGTATAAACTATAAGTTACGGCATCTCAACAGTAACACAATGAATTTTATCTTAAAATATTCAAGTATACTAAATTCTTTTGTGAAGTTAAAATTTATCTTATCAGACTAAGTTCTTTCGTAATATCCATATCTATAACTGATGTGCCGAAGTGACCAATTCTCACGGGACACTTGACCGGCCAACCCGCTAAGACGACTCACGGTCTCTGTGTACACTAATCCTGGTTGAGGATATTCCCCGCATAGGACCCAAGTTTGATTATCATATAGTTGGTATTGATAAAACGGATAGGTATAGATATAAATATTTATGGCAAAACAATACTTGAAACGATTTTTAATTCAAAGATTTTAAAAGAAAATAATTACTCAATATATATTTAACTTTGTTTATATATATGAAAGTTCACCTAGTTTTATCTCTTCACGATCAAGTACACAAAGTCCTCTTCTTTACTCAGTCCTCACTTGCACATTTGACCTTTATTGCGATAATAAAAGATAAGACGTTCAGAATGTATAACAATAAATAAAATAATGAATTATTATAACTAGTTATTATTGTTAAGATATGTCTCCTATGTAGACATTTGCATGTACGGATATTGATACTTATCTTCAATATAAATGATACTTGCTAATTACAGGGTAAAAAATAATAGATAATTTTCTTCAATGTAAATGATAATTTTTATAAAAACCAATGATATTTTCGTCTGCATGGTGCGGACGGATGTTAAAGAGTTTTTGTGTATTGTTAATGCTTGACATATATATTAATGGCTTATTTATACCTAAAAATACCTTAGGAGCTTACTCGAATTTTAAGTGACATTGAGTGTATTTGACCATTTTTCCTAAATTAAATATAAACGAACAAAGTGGAATTAATTCCATCACTTTTCCTCCCTCAGTAAGATTGTAAGGAAGTAGAAAATCTTAATCCCTAGTTGGCCAATTTAAAATTTCCATGACTTTTCACATTTGATATAAATGATGGTATTGATTTCCTATTACTAATTTTGGATAGCTTATTAGAACTGTAAATCAATTAAGCTACTCATGAATTATTTGTATGATGATTTGATAAGAGTTCAACCTAGAGTCTAGTTGATAGTATTAAACACTTTTAACTCGTGAATAATTAACCTCTTTAAATGATTTAACTTAAAAACTATAAATTATTAACTATATACAACTTTTAATTTATATGGTAATTATTTTGGGAGGGATGAGTAAAGAACTGCATAAATAAAAGCGGTGAGGTATACAAACTACTAGGGCATGCCCTGAAAACAACTAAAAAGATATTATAATGCGATTAAGTATCTTATTATCTATATTTGTTATAAGAAAATATGGAATATATTATTTATGCGAATAAAATAATATATAATTTTTTAAATATAGTTATTATTTTGAAAATAAACCTAAATTTAGGAAGTTCACTTGAGAGTATTTAGTAAATAAAATTCGATATTCAATTTGATAAAAGACGACAATATTCAATTTGCCACGATAGGCTCAGTTGTACTCTGAATTTAACTACTTGTCGGTTTAGGCAGACGAAGCTGGTTCCAATCCATGGGCAACGAAATGATGACCCGACCCGCCGTTCCCGCCCGACTCTAAAACCCGCGTAAAACCCTCTCTCTCACACACACACACACTTCCTCTTTTACTCTCCCTCTCTCGCCCCTCCCACGCCCGCAGAGTAGTTGAAGGAACGAAACCATGTTAAAACGGGGAAAATCATCCGTCTTAACTATCGCTGAGAAGTGCAAGGTTTATAATCTCATCTTCTAATTAGCCAGTGCTTTTAATTTTGAACTGTTATTCATTTATTAATTTTTTTGGCAGAATGTATTGGCTTCCAATTGGCAGGGTAAGCTCAATACCATCAAAGCCGATTCCCATGATAGGTATGCATACCAAATTCACAATTAGCTGATATATACACGCAATGATACATATGATTCTCCTTTGTGCTAGATTATTTTGATTTGCTGATGTTTATTTTTGTGGTATTTAGTAAGGAGGAGATTTACACTTCAAGAGTGAAGTATTTTGTGAAGAAAGGAAGGCCGTATCTTTGGGTACCTGAGAAGGAGCTGCATAATGTGGTAAAATTTCCTCTCTGAATGTGTTGGTGTTGTGAGTCATTGGTGCAAGCGAACTTTCCTGAGACGGATTGTTTTTCATGTATTCATTGCGTAAGAAGATCCTCATTTAGTGTAATGTTTCATTTCCTCTACCAATAACATAAAACAACATGATGGTTCCATGCTTGAAAATTGGCAATGTTGGAGGATGAAACATACCATTTGAGCTAGAGGATCTCGTGATCATATTTGAGGTTAAAGTAGGTATCTGTCAACGTACTCTTTAGGTTTTCCTATTCTTTGATGAAATTCAATACTAAATAAGAACTCATACAGCTGTTTATGATACTTGGCCACTACTATCTTGTAGGAACACATCATATAGATTGTCTAGAAATTGACTATCTCTGAGCACCAAGTTTTACTTTTTAAGACATGCTACCCAGAAAAGCTGAAAATTATTTGAGACAGCTAGCATATGTGGTCTCGAACATCTGTTCCATTTCACAGTTAGCATATTTTCACTGAACTTAGTTTTAGATGGATATAATAAAGTTAGTTGGTGAGGATTATTCACTGAAGATTCAAAAAACATCTAGAATAGAATAGTCCATCATTAGTGACTAGTGAGGATTTTTAACAAGTGGAAATTGGTATTCTTGATATTAGTAGAGAACTGGACTGCATAGTTAAATTTAAAGAGTACTCTGTAGTCTGTACATCTATGCAAGATACATGTCACTGTTATCCATAATTGTGAAATTCTGCCAATAACATCATTTGTGGGCATATTTAATTAATTTATATATGATGCTGGTATACATAGTAATTTATGGTTTAGCATTTTCATGAACAGCATTAGTACAATTATACTAAAAGGGTCATCAAATATATTCCATGAACTTTCTCTGTTTCTTTCAATGACGTCCTTCTCCACTCCCTGAAGGCCGGGTATTGAACTTAAGTGTGAGATGATTCGAGGGCAGTGGGGTGGGTGTTTGGTTTTGCAAGCAACCAGTAGGACTGTAGTACTTCTTTATCGACCTTATTTCCACCTGTTCTGGCCCATTGATTAGTTTATCCAACTGACCTAATGTACTTAAGCTACGGATGACTTTCATGACTGGTTTGGAAGGGTTAGCTAGGTATAGTCTAGTTTGCCTCCATAGTCATATAGCTGCCTGATTCAATTACTTAAATTTTTGCTCAATAATTATTAAGATCTGAAATTAAGTTCTCCTTCAACATTAAGTTGGTATGAACTATAGTTGCCCACCCTGATTACCTCAAAGACATGAAATAATGTCAAAGGACACTACACAGATTGGGTGTGTACTCATGTGTGTACTCATTCACAAGTAAATTGATAAATTTTCTTTAAGAACTATGTATAAGACTTCTAGGAGCAGAAGTGATGGTGCTGGACACATATATCAAGTATGCTAATGGACTTGTTTGAGACACAAGCTCTGTGGTCTTCTTAGAAAAAAATTGGTGACTCCTCTCAGTGCTACTAGTGAGGTGACTCTATCCAATTCTTATGCACTTGAAGCATTCAGAGAGTTCCACATATGCAGTCTAAACCAGTTCTAAAGTTGACAGCTTCACATATTGAGGAAGTAGATTTTAATCTCATATGGATATGAAGCCTTGAAAAGCACTATTAAAAATGAGATAATGTGTTCTCTGAATAAATCTGGAGATTGTATCATTATGTTTTATCAGTTTAACATGAAGCAGTTTGTCATTTTATGTTATATCTTGATATACTAAATTTTGTGCAAGCGAATGATAGATTGCATATGATTTGCAATGATAGGATAATGCTAAATTTTTGCTGCAGTGTCTTGCAGAGTTTATGGGTTTTATTTGTGTTTTCTTGACATGGAAACCGAACTTGATATGCGTCAAGTAAAAAAATACTACCATTATCTAAGTGTTTCTTCTTCTAGCATATATCAAGTTTTTTACTATATTGACCTAGTAAGTTGCTCTGTTGGTGTCTATCCTTTCTCATCAATTTTTTCTCTTGCAGAACACTATTATTGATGAACGTGGCTCTTTTGCTGTGAACAGCCCCTTTCCAGGGCCACTTGCAAGCATACTGAAGTCAATTAAAAAGGTGTGAATTTGGTAACATTTTTCTTGCTCTGTACTTTAAGTTTCACATGAAGTTTCCTCCTCATTCTCCGCTAACTGTGTGCTTAGCATTTGTAATCTGCTTGGTTTGCCCAAATGCCATCCAATCTGTTTTCTAAGAACAAGAAAAAAGAATATGAAGGAAATTTTATCTTGTTCTCAGGTCTTTCTGTATACTATGTTTTGTATAAGTTTTCTTTCTCGCAGCAACAAAGCCTACACTCAAGTTATATTTTGCATTGGAACAATCCTAAGATATTTCTGTATTTCATGCAGCTACCAGCTCGGGTTGCTCTGATTGGTGATGCTGTCCTTCTTGAAGATGAAAAGGTGTATAATAGTTCAGATATCACAAGTTGTTAATGCTTTTAACTAGGTTTTGTCTTTGTGATGTTGAGATCTAATATTGTTTCACTATTGACTTTTTTACTGGAATTTTTCACCTAATATGTAGTTTCCATTGAGTTGAAATGCTTTATTTGAGCAACCGAGCATATTTATCAGCCATTTTGAGTTGTCTGTTAGACCAAATGCTATTTGTTTCAGCAGCCTTTATACAATATGCGATCTGGTAACGGATTGGTTTTGCTTTTATGCATCAGAATATTCATTGTATGGATTGGTGGTTCAAGTATGACCAAGCTACTTATGCATAAAAAAATGTATTCCCTGCTGGGCTGAAACAGTTCTACTCCAGCATAAATAGACATTGTGTTCTTGTCGAATAAAAACCTTAAGTGTTCCAACCTGGATATTCAACAATGTATTTAAAATGTCCTGCAATAATGCTTCTTTCCCCTCTAGTCTGAGTACTTCACTGTAGTATATGGTTACCAAAATGATTGGCTCATGAAATCCTTATGTTCTTTCTACTATGCTACAGGCTAAGTTAGCAGCTGAAAACCTTAAGGAAGCCCTGTTAGCAGACCACAAGGCTGTTGAGGAGTTAAGCTATTCAGTTTCTGGAATATTGAATTCATCCCATCTTGGTTCAACTTCCCGAATCACAAATCTCCAGGATTTACTGCAAGGTGATACACAATACAATCTGTACAAGTTCAATGTAAGGTTAGAATCTTCAGAACATCTTCTAACTTCTATTCTACAATGGCATTGTGTGGAGTAAAAGGAACAATTTGTATATCGGATTTGACTTAAACAAGGATACAATATATTGGCCTCAAGTTTGAGAAGATGGAATTTAATAGGATGATTTTTCAATGATGGCATTCGATTTTGGTCTTAGTTAATTATGAGTAACTTATTTTCATATGATGGACTTGATAAACTGGTACAAAGAACAATTTGTGATTGCTGAGAGCTGTGTCATCAAGAAGAACTAGCACTTGTGACATATATATATTGACAATTGATGCCCTTAAATCATGCAGGTCGTGCACGTATATTGACACCAATGGGAAAGTTCATGAAGTAAATCTTGAGGATATTGAAAAGTTGAAGGCAGATCGTTTAGGTAAGACACATTCTATGGAGATGATCGCTGTGCTCATCTTATTTCATAAATGAGCTGTTACCAGCTTTTTGATAATCGACCTTGCGACTTTAGCATCTTACATCTTTGTTGTCTAGCTCAATTGTCGATGAGCCTCATTGATGGAATTAATCGAAGTGAAACAAGGCGCCGGGCTCTCATTCTTTTCTGCATCACTTTTCTAAACGAAAATGCAAAGGTGAGACTTTAATTGCCTACATTGGATAATGATGAGTTAATGTAATTATTCCTCGCACTATTGGGTAGGCAATAGGGCTGAGTATCAGCTATCTGTAATTAATCTGGAAATCTGCTTTAGTGAAACAATCTTCTTGCTTTATGAAACATGAGATTTGTATGCCTTAATATGATAATTAGATCAAGAATTTGGACATTCATGTAAGCATTATTTAGCGACACTGTCTGGGTATATGCAGAACTTGATGGCTACGTAGCTAGAAAAGTTACCCCTATGTGTTTTCTTTTTCTGGAATAATGTAAGATTTATACAAACAAATCTGTTAAAATATGCAGCTCCACCTCTTATGTGCAAATATGCTGACCTTTTGATTTTCACGAAGGACGCTTTTCTTCTATCGGTAGATATGAAGGGATTTGATGTGCTCGCCAAAGTTCTCGGTTCAGTGAAGGGTGACGGGTCTCGTGAATACCAGTGGAAGGAGTTGAGATTCGCATTCAATGATGTGGCACCTGACGCAGAGACGTTCTGTCAACGACTACTTGAAATGGAAGAGGAAGCACTGAAGAAAATCTCAAGTGTCACCGGTATATGAGCAGCATACAAGCACGTTATGCCAATATAATCTTGATCTAGAATGAAAGTAGAAGCAAAAGGAGCGATGATTTTCTTCGTTTCACCGCCCAAGATCGATCAATCATGAAGTTGGGCCGAGTTGATTCAGCCGGTTGTATCAACAGCTTGAGAGGTGAGATGTGTATATTTGTAACTCTGTTGAAATTGCATCAGTTTTCTGCACTCTGCAGGCAGCATTAGGTATTGGGTTATTTCTCTTTTGAAATGATAAAATCCTTTTCTTTGAGAAGAATATATATGTTACATATTTGGAGTTATCTGTATTATTTTCAAGTTCCTTCTTTATACGTGCCAACCTAAATTTGTGAATTTTCTAACTGGATTGAAGGTGATTTTCCAACTAATTGAGAAGAATACAGTAATGGATTTCGAAAGAAATAATTAAAGAATATAGAGAACTTATGAATGTTCACACTTCTTGAATAATTACGGTCACAAAGAAAAATATGTCGTGTTGATTGCAATATTCAATAATTAGTCATTATATTGTTCGTCACAAAATGAGCAAATTTCGCGAGTTGCGGCAAGCATTCATGATGTACACTTTCAAAGCAAGCAAATGAAGTGGTTTTCATAGGAATAGTTCTTTTCTTATAGGCCCTCAATTTCAAACTTTGTGTTAATGTCATAATTGAATGCTTCGAGTTTTTATTTGATTAATTAGATGACTAAATTTTTTATTCTATTCGAGTGCAACAATGTGTATACATTTATAATAACAAATAATAATACTAAGCGGTTTAGGAATTCCAAGTGGACCAAATAAATGTTTAAAGATCTTAAAACGTAAGGCAAATTGTAACGACTAATTAAACAAATGAAAACTTGATACTCAGTTACAAAAGTGTGAAAATTCAGAAACTTGATTATATTTTTGTTCTAGCTTCATATGGAATCTATATATTACCTAAAATTATTTTTAATTTAACTTTACCTCGTGTGATCAATCCTTCATCGTGTGTCAACTATTTACATAAAACAATGCAAAAGTAAGAACATAATTCCAATGAAGAGAAATTGACGGATTTGTCGATCAAAAATGATGTAAAATACACTTTCATAATTGTTCAACAGATTCAAGAAATACTAATAAAAGTAATGAATAAGGAGTTGAAATCAATAAATTATTATTTGGCCTTCACTGAATTTGAGTAAGGAATGATATTTTTTATTGGTTTGGAATTTTAAAGTAAAAATTCCTTTATTTAGTTGGTGTATAAGCCAAGTGCTAAATAGTTCTTTCCTACTTCTTTTTAACATATTTTTGCAGCAAAACATAATTTGACATACCATATAATGCATGAAATTCAGTCTTCCAATAAGCCCAGCTGTCAAGAAAATCAGCAATAGACAGTCATCGAGATTTCTTTTATATTTATCCCGGTTCACCAAATACATTCATTTAATTTCATTTTGATCCGTTAACATAAAATATTCACTTTTCTTTCTTGGAAACATCAATTCCTCATTTTCATTTTAAACATACCCCACTTATTTACAAAAAAATATAAAACAACCACACATGATCCCTCTTTTACATTAATTATTTATTAATATATTAATTTATTATTTTTATGATCCATATTTTAATTTCACTATTAATTAATTTATTTATTATCTTCATTTATTTCATATTTATTATAATTTATTAAAACTTATGTTATCAAATTCAATGGATAAATATGATAGAGGAGAGTATAATATTAAGGTGACAAAATGTGGGGGGAAAAACTAAATTTTTTGATAACATATACTTTTCTTTTCCCAATATAATAGGACTATTTACTTGGCATGAAAATAATTCCCCAAACCAGTCCTTTACTTTTCTCCATATGCTTTCCACCGAATTTTAGAGGAACTAAATATTCTCAACAATCAAACTCGTATTCTTTGCTCAAAATCACACTCCAACTCTTCCAGATTCCACATTCTCGTACTTGCAGATTTGCGGCGGAAACCTCGATAACTCAACAATGGAGGATCACGAATTCTGGGATTCCGATTCAGAATCATTGATTTTCGAGAAGGATCGGCACATACTCTATCTGGAGATGATGTATCAGCTGCTGCCAGCACCTTATCAAGGCCAAGAGATCAACCGCCTCACTCTGGCTTACTTCGTCATCTCCGGCCTCGATATCTTCGGCGCTCTCGATCGAGTATCTCCTCTTTCCTCAATCCTAATTCCGTCTGCAATAGTTTGTGGAATTTTAAGTTTTTGTTTGACGAGAATGCTCGAATCAGTGTGATTATGTGTGGCGTGAATTTGTTCATGTTTGAGATGTAGGAATTGATTAATTGGGGCCCGGGGGGTGACTTGATTTTTGTCGTCTCTGGTGAGTTGTTTACTTAGTTCAGTTCAACATTTTTTTTTCTTATTTCTTTTTTCTGTTTGGCCTAATGAACTTGATTGCCGATTTCTGCTTGAACTGTTAGGTGGAGTAATCCTTCTTCAACTAGAAACATGGCTCCGTAATTAACGCCATATTTTATTTTATAGAAAATTTGCTAAATACATGAAATGGTGAAACTAGAATCTAATAGTTAGTGTCAAATACTCTGTGGGAAATAGCTTAAGATATTTTGGAATCTGTAACTTCACTGTCATACTTACATTTACATGATTTGTTATTAGAAAATGTGAATAAATTATGTGCATTTGTTGGTTTAGCAGTAGAGTGGTTAATGTTGGAGGCCAAGGTCTCAGGTTCGAGTCCATCGTGATGTGGCCTTTAAAATTTCTTTACTAAATGACCCCAAAAAATGAAAAAAAGTGTGAATAAACAGACCTACCTCAAGTACATGGCATGTGTATAATTTAGAGATCTATGTTCTTAGTAATACGGTGTGTGTATGTATCAACAATTGATTTGAACTTTGGATAAAAAAGTTTATAAAGATCTTTTAACCCTCAGCCATGCAATGACGCTAGCTTTTGTTTCTAGTAGGAAAGAGTGAAGTTTTTTTTCCACTCAGCAGTGGTATGTAAAATAGAATGGGCATATTTACTGTTTCAATCAAGGCTTTTAAGGTGTTCTAAATGGATAGATTGGTCTGGGCAGTGTATTGGACGGTTTTTGATCGGCCGAACTGAGGTCTTGATGTTTTGGCTGGAAGTTCCAGTCTGGATTGTTATTGTCATTCAGTTTTGCTATTAATTATAAAATGAAAGCCCTTCCATTATAAATATACAAACATCTGGAGGATAGTTCGAGTGCAATTCATGGGGTTTTGATAGCAAAATAAAGAGCTTCAGCCTTGAAAAATATGGGGCCATGAGTGTCAGTTCTTGTTGATTTATCAATTTCTGCGTCTTAGGTCTGACGTGGATTACCTAATTGTAGTCGACAGTTAGCGTTAAGCACAGAAGATATCTTTTTTGACAATCTGTTCTATATTTCTGTTAGATTGACAAAGAGGCAGTTGTTAATTGGGTTTTATCACTACAAGCTCATCCAAAGAATGATGGAACATTTGAAAATGGTAAGGTAATTCACTTTCCAGAGATCTTCCTTGTATAACAGAAGTAGTGCTACAGCAGTGATATATTTACTTGAAAATCTGTATCTGCACAGGCCAGTTTTATGGATTCCATGGTTCCAGAAGCTCCCAATTTCAATCCGATAATAATGGGGTATGGAAACTGTTTTATAGCATATTTAGGCAAGAAAAGATAAAGGCCACACTCATTTTATTTCTTGTTGCCATATGTTGATTTATCTATTCAAACTCGTTTGCAGGCTGCATATCTGAATGGCAGTCACCTAGCAAGCACATATTGTGCGCTGGCGATATTAAAGACTGTTGGCTATGATTTATCTCTTATAGACTCTGAATTATTATTGAAATCAATGAGAACTCTTCAACAGCCTAATGGATGGTACTATTGTACTTCATCCTTTGCACTTATTCAAATTCTATGGCTGGCATTTACTTGCAGGGTTACCTGATCTTGTTATGTGTTTTTATCTTCCTTTTTCATGGCATGGTAACTTATGTACATTTTCAGCCTAGTCCTGATCTTTGTCAGCCTTTTAGCTATTTTTTTTGTTCAATTTAATACAGAAATTTAAAAGCCACGTCACGGTGGACTCGAACCCGAGACCTTTGGTCTCGGGTATTAACCACTCTACCACTAGGCCAACACACCCATGCCTTTTTAGCTTTTCATTAATTCTCTATGTCCTTTGCTGCAATTTTACCTGTTATCTTTGTTCAAGTGTACCTGCTGCATGACCTATATGGACTATTTACCCTGGTTTTTTTT
This sequence comes from Salvia rosmarinus, assembly GCA_036937905.1. NCBI lineage: Eukaryota > Viridiplantae > Streptophyta > Magnoliopsida > Lamiales > Lamiaceae > Salvia > Salvia rosmarinus. The sequence goes on from CM072818.1 coordinate 9,493,616, forward strand.
GTTGGGGGGGAGGGGTGTTCATTTGCCATTTTCGCCTTCTGTTTTCCTAGTTCTATCAAAGCGAGAATGTTACACTTAATTGTTGAACCGTTTTTTGACATTCACTTGCCTGAACAATGAAGATGAGTTATTTCATCATTTTCTTTTCTAATAATTGCTTAGAGCTTCTGTTTAGTAAATTAGTTGCTGAACTGAGTACTTAATCTATCACGTTCTGTACATCCCAGTTTTGTGCCCATTCATACTGGAGGAGAAACAGATCTCCGCTTTGTGTTTTGTGCTGGTAAGAATTCTTTCAAAGGATACGTGATTTTCATTTTCTTCTCAATGATGATTTAACTATTTAGTTTTTGATGCTTCAGCGGCCATTTGTTCGATGTTGAAGAAGTGGACCGGCATGGATCGTGAAAAAGCTAAGGAGTTTATTAGAAATTGTCAGGTAGTTTACCTTACTTCCTAATTTGGTTCATCTAATCTGTCTATATATCACCAATATTATATTCAAGAATTTACTTTTGGCTTTCCCTGCAGTCATATGATGGTGGCTTTGGATTGATTCCTGGAGCAGAATCTCATGGTGAGTGGATGAAAGTGTTCAATCTCTTAGTTTGCTTTCAGAGATTATCAATTCAATCAACCTACCAATTCATCCTCATTTTTTCTTTATGATGGTCTTTTGAGCAAGTGTCAAAAGTTGATGTTGAAGCTGGAGACCTGATTTCAATTTCTTGGCTGCCGGACCTTTTAGTTCGTGATTGGTCACTTCTTGTAGATATTTGTTACACTTATGAATTTGAATTGATTTAGTGTCACAGGTGGTGCCACTTACTGTGCTGTTGCATCTCTTAAACTGATGGGTTTCATAGAAGAAGATTTACTATCTAAAAAAGCATCCTTTGACTTCATCAATGTGCCATTGCTTCTGGATTGGAGTTTGCAGGTTTATGTTTTATTTAATTTTAGATAACATCAGCCAAGTCTATTTCAATGTTGAGAAAGCAGAACTAGGAATCAATAAAGTAAAACTATACCTGGAATTATGGTTCTGTATTGAGTTCAGATCAAGTCATAATTAGTTGTTTATTGGTGTTTTCTGTATTTAATAGTCTTTGAATATATAAATTGCAAAATCTAAAGACTAAAGTAGGTGTCCTGTTCAAAAAGAAGCAATAGAAAAAACTGAACTTGAGAGAATGGTTTTATGTTTTATTTTTTTCCTGAAGGAAACCTTCTGCTATGTTACAGAAGCAGGCACTAGAAGATGGTGGCTTTCGAGGTAGAGCGAACAAACCAACTGATACATGTTATGCCTTTTGGTGTGTTTGAGTAATCCTTTTGTTGATTTTTCTTTTAATCTTTGTCTTTTCTTATATTTCTAACCCAAATAGCATCTAATTCTGTAGGGTTGGAGGAGTTCTAAGGATTCTACAAGCTGATAAATTCATAAACGAGAAAGCATTGCGTGAATTTTTGTTGACTTGTCAATCTAAGGTACTTTTCTCCTCTCCTTCAGTGGCTAATATTTGGATTACTATGTTAAGTAAGATTCAAATAACCTTGAAATGCATGACCTGTATTGCTGTTGTTCCTTTAACTCAATTTTCTTATTTGTCAAAACCATGAACCAACCTCCAAAGGAAAAACTGCATGCGGAAATAGTCTATTGATCACACAAAATGTTTATTTTCTTGAATATTTAGACTGCATTTGCTATAGATATGGCTACAACATTTTGACATTGTTATAATTGGTAAACTTAATCTGTGTAATACGGTTACATCTTGAATGCTTTGAAGGAATGAAATGGTACTTTTATGGAGAAGTAATGTTGGAAGAGATTGTCATTATCTCCTTTCGGGTTCTCTGGTTTTGTTCATTTTCTATGAAAAATATATTTTTTCCAAAAGTAATATCTTGACCATGGATCCTCTCTTGTGCCAGTACGGTGGTTTCAGTAAATTCCCGCGGTTGCCGCCAGATCTTTACCACTCCTATTATGGATTTTGCGCATTTAGCATGTTGAAAGAACCCGGTCTCAACCCTTTATGCGTTGAACTGGGTATGACGGATTTTGCTGCACTCCGACTTTAATTGCTGCACTGGCTGCTGTGGCACAAGATCAGACCGAGCAAAGAAGTATACCGCAATCAGCAGCACTAGCAGCACCATAATTATATGTTTCTGCAAGAAAATTATCCAGGTTTCGTGTTTCTTTTTTCCTTCGCTTGATTTATACCAAATCAAGCTCACACGTTGCTGTATTAAGTAACTTATAAGCATAGCCGAACATCTCTCTTGATCACTAATACGCTGTGTTCTTCCCGTGTATGCTCTTCATTCTTTTGGTCGTGATGATCTTTTTTATGGATATAAATGTGGGCTTATATATTAGTACTAATTAATTTCGCAGACCCTAATTTCCTTCTACACTGGTAATTAAGAAGATAAGGCATAATGATTTTGTGTATTTTTATATTTTTACACTTTCACCTCTTATATATGTTTTCTCTACATTCTTGTTCCTTATAATATGCCGATTTTATTATTTTTTTCCTCCTATATTATAGATTTCCAGTCTTAATACTCGTTTTTGAAAAAAAGGTTAATTGCCAATTAATGTACAAACTTTTACTCATTTTGTAATTTAAGCATTATCTTTGAAATATTACAATAATGCCATTACGTTCAATTTATTGCAAAACTCGAACACTTTTAGTTTTTTGTTATTACTGGAGGATTGATATTGCATGCCTCATTGGCCGAGGCATCGGCATCACCTATTTAAAGCCACATGACCTTAGGTATTTTTATTCGAACAGTATACATTTGACATGTCAATTTCTCAATGATAAAAAGATTAGGATTTAATTTTCAACAAATAAAAAATGGTGTTATATTATAACGTTTTAAATATCATGTTGAAATTGTAAAAAGAGGTAAGAGTCCGACCTGGATATTAACCCAAGAAAGTATAGAGATTTTTTTTTCTATTTTCTTTTTCTTTTTGTGGGCAGTAGTACATTAGATTATATGTGTTGATGCAATATTGATCTTTTCTAGAGTGTAGACAGCGGAGGTATATTTCATCACAGCTAGTTGATTCTTTTCTTCTATGCTTCTTAGCCCCTCTACCTGTAAAAGTAAAGGCATATTTTCTCAAATAAATTATTCTCTCAAAAGCGATTGTCTTATTTATACTATATCAATCATTACAATTTTCATTTGTATGCATACAGTAGACATCCTTTGACTTGTATGTAACTATTGCATCTCAAAGGAGTCGCATATAACAAAAGAGGTTCGATGCGTGTATTTGTCTATTAATAGAGTCGTTAATGTTCGATACTATAGTTTCAGACGGTGATTTTTAAATTTATGTATTTTATTGATAAAAAATAAAGAAAGGTTTTCAGAGGAGTGTTTGCTGTCGTGCGTAAGCGATAATGACAAAAATTCGCACTCTATCGCCTCTTTTCTTCAATCCAAAATATACACATTGGGAAACGAAAATCATGTTTTAATATATTTTGAAAACTTGTTTGAGACAAATACAGTTTGATGTATCCTTCTGTATAGTCGGATATAGTGCGATGGATCCAAGCTCTCACGAATCTCGTATGATGGGGAAGCTAATCTTAATATGATAACTATTTCCGATATTCAAATGGGTCCAAATAATATATAAACATTGGGAAAATTAGATATACAGAAATAACAAATTAAAACTAAATTTTTAACAGGGTATATCTTACTTTTTAAAACCAAACATTTAAGTTAAAAAGTAATGATGGGACATAATTGTGAAACCAAAAAAAAAAGGACAGAAATGTGTAAGAGAAGTGAGGAGCGAATGATTATTGAGGTTAAGCACTTTACTTTCTATTCGCACGCACGAGACTGTTTCACGGGCTTTGTTCTTTTTGAAAAGGCCAAACATATCACTACTCTTTCCCACTATAATTTTAATAATTTATCATAAAAGCCTATTCCAAAACCAAATTCTTTAAGTTTATTTCATAATATTCTTGACTTGTGATCTCCTCGGTTTTTTTTTGGTTTCTTCGTTGTTTTTTAGGTTACTATTTGTATTTTCCTTCATTTTTTATATACAAAAATTACATGTTGCTAAGGGTGTTTAAACGGGTATCGATTTTCGGTTAACCGAGAACCGAAAAGTCGGTTATCGGTTTTTTTTTTATTTCGGTTCGGGTATCAGTTAACCACTTCAAGTGTATTTCGATTATCGGATATAACCGATTAACCGAAATTAATTCATATATATATAATTAATTAATTAATTATTAAGTAAAAAATATTTTAGTTAATATCATATTTTCGGCAATATTTGAAATAATCTCGGTTATTTAGGGTTAATTTCGGTTATTTTTGGTTAATATCGGTTATTTTCGGTTAATTTTTGTATTTTATATTTTTATATATATTTTTTAAATTTTAATATTAATTTCAGTTAACCGCTAACCGAATCGACTAACCGAAACGGTTAGCTAATTTTGTCGATTTCGGTTTCGGTTAACCGAAATCGAATCGAATCTCATCCCTACATGTTGCATGTCCAAATTTATTCCTAAATAAAAATATAAAATTTTATCCATCTATTTTTAGAATCCTAATTTCCCTGGCCGTATTAATATTTTTGAGAATGGTCTTATTTACAGTTACTAATGTGGTCCAAAGCAATGCTATTTTCGAATCGATTTTGACATCAAAATCCGTAAACTTGCATCTATTTTAATAATCTAACCGCTGATCTAGAATAATTTTTATATTTCTCAAGTTTTGTTCTAGTAGTGTACACTAATTTGTAACTTATAATAAGATAACTATATTAATGCACATTAAAAAATATCTACAATACATAGTACACGAGTTCTACTTTAAAAAGTTTTGCAAAAGAAAATTTGTTTTAGAAGCCTAAATCACAAACCAAGTTGATGTATGATAAAATAAAAAATATTCAATCCATGCAAAGCACAAAAGTGAACTGCAAGAGACTTTTTACATAAGTTTACATTATCATCTTCAGAAATCCATCTATGTTCCACTCTAATCAACAATATCATCTCACTATTTCAAAGCATAACAAAATTTTCAATTATACAACTAATATTTCCCAAAAGAAGTAGAACATAAAATTAGCACATTCCCACATCAAAAAGAAAAGAAAAGAAAAGACTAATCTCTATTCATAACCAAAACAGGCAAGAAATCAAGCCAGGAGAGAGTGAGAAAACAAAATAAAAAACTCATTTAAAATAATAAAAATTATTTTTACGCAGATGAAAACTACTACTACTACCTGTGTGATGAACATCTGGATGAAGAAAAACACTCTTCTTCTTCCAAATTACAATTCTTGATGCAAATCCCATCTTTTCCTTCACCTTTCTCATCAATAACCAATGTAATAAACTGCCCACTTTCCTCATCTTCACCACCATTTTCATGATTCTCTCTCATTACTATTTTCTTCTGCACCAGCTTCTCCTCCGCATCCCTCAAGAACTTAAACACCGGTGGCGGGCTCGCCCGCTGCCTGTTGAACTCCGCATCCCTCTCCAACTCCCAAAAGGGACTCAAACTCTGCTCATATTGATCACGAAACGACGGCGTTAGCGGCGGAGTGAAGTAAGGCGGCGAAGCCATAGGTGTCAAAAACGGAGTCTCCAAAATCTGCAGCAAATCACTCAAATTGCTTCTGCTTGCCGACTGCTTTCTATTCTTGAAAACCCCATCATCGGATTCCAAATCTTCCCTCGTTTCCTCTACGATTGTGAAGAGAAATCTTGGGAAATTTCCCATGTTCTCTTCTGCAAACGGCTTTTTGAGCCACATATCTTTGTTGTTCGAGTTTGAAGAAGATTGTGGCTCGTGAACGAGAGTGGGGGAGTTGCACAGCTCGTGAGCGGTGGATCTCAGTGAAGAAGAAGAGGGTCTTCTGCAGAAGTGGAGAATGTAGGAAAAATTTGATCTTTTTTTTGGGGGTTGGATTTGGAGGCCGTTTTGCTCTTCTTCGTCGATGTTGGTGATGATTGTCGTCTTCTTCTTCCACCATAGAAGATAGTAGAGCTCTGCAACTAGAGCTAGGAGGAGGCTTCCGAAGACGACGCATAATCCGAGGCCTAATCTGCTTATGGATTTCATTTTTGTTGAATGTTGTGTTTTTGCAGATGATGGCTATGTGGGATTGAATGTTTTCATCTGAAACTGTGAAGTTTAGGCCAGTTTGTGATTTCTTTTGCTAGTAGAGGAAATGGATTTTTGAGAGTAAAGTTTTGAGGGACAAAAAGGGAAGAAGAAAAGTGTGTTTGTTGTGTATAGAGATGATGATATTGATAGCCTGTAAAATGATGAAAAGGAGGTCAAGATTCATTGATAATGGATGCGAAACGCGGATAATCTCATGCAAAAGCATAATATTACCTCCTTTTATACAAAAATGGGTAAATCTACTCTTTGTACCATTGATTGTTTTAATTATTAAATCAAATAATTAAAGAATTTGCATTGAGAATAAAATGGAAATTTGATGTTATTTTATCTATAAAATTATGAAATATGACACTTATTAAGAGACATGTTTTATGTTCAAATAAAACATTTATTCTAGGAGGTGGTCTACTATACGGACGTTGATATTCTTATTCAATACATTGATACTCTTATTCAATACAAATGATAATATTATTTAATATAAATGATACTTACTAATTACAAAATACAAAACTAATGTTATTTTTCTTCAATGTAAATAATATTTTTCTTTATAACAAATTATACTTTTATCTATCAGCACGATACGGACGAATGTACAAATTTTTTTGTGTTATTCTATGATAGAAGGATTGCACTTTTTCGGTTGGCGTTAGACATTATCTGATTTGGTTCGATGCGATCATACAATAGAACTCTATGATAATAAGGATTTCTTCTTGCTTTCTATGTGCACGAGCCACTTTCTACACATTGTCACATACGAGTGCAGTACAATTATATGAAGGTAACAAAGCAAATACTCCATCTGTCCCATTTAAAATATTTTATTTTATTTTAGTAAGTGATTATCCCTTCAAGAAGTATGAGTTCTATCCACTTTTTATCACTTTAACTACTTTATACTTTTTTCTAAATACTCGTGCCAAAAAAAATGAGATACTTTAAATGAAACGGAAGAAGTAATTAAAAGAAGTAATTAAGAAAAAAATAATTAAATGTGTGAAATATAAATAGTGAAATGCAGAAAAACACAGGCGGAAGTGGTGTAACAGTAATGGTTGGAAAAGTTGGCAGAGTTGGATAGATGCTCACATGCGATGAGATGTAATAAAATATGTTGCAATGAACAACAAATCTTTCCTTCAACTCATTTTGTTTGCTTTTACCCCTTTTCACTTTTCTTGGTAGTCTCAATTTTAACTGTTGACCAATTTACGCCGTGATAATATCATTTGATCTTTGCTAGTTAGTGCGTAATAAACCCGCAAAAATTATGTAATCGTGACTAGCGATTCATGGTTTCAATTTTTAATTATTGCTTACCAATACACATATTTGTCTAATTATGATGTCATTATTTATATTTTTTATAATATTAAAATAGGTAATATGCATTACTGATAGTGAAATACGGGATATAACAAGAAAGTGTGACAGTGGTAGGAAATTAGGAATAACAAGAAAGGTGAAAAGAAGATAAAAGAAAGGCCGAAAATCTAATATAACTCATATGTTAAGTTTGCTATCATTTTTATCTCATATGTTAAGGTGTTATCCTTTTTAATCATTTGATAATTTTATCTTTAAATATAAAAAATCACACGGATTCACACGCACAGACACAATCCGTGGTCACCCTCCCTCCCCTTCCCATCTGTTTCCGGTCAACCATCCTCCTCCCTCTGCCGGCGGCCCTCCTCTCCCTTTTCCCAGCGGCCAACCCTTCCTCCCCCTTTCCCATCTGTTTCCCGACGGCCAACCATTCCTCGCTCCCCTCTGCCGGCGGCCAACCCCCTCCCTCTCCCTTTTTCCGGCGGCCAATCCAAAAAATTGCAAATAAAATTGGTTGGCCGTCGGAAAATGGGTTGACCACGGGTTGGCCGCCAGGAAACAAATGGGAAGAGGGAGAGAAGGTTGACTACCGAGAAAAGGGAGAGGATGGGTTACCACCGCAGATGGAAGGATGGATGTTTGGCCACCGAAAAGATGGGAAGGAGGAGGGGTTACCGAAAGGAGGTTGGCAGCGGCGAGAGGGAGAGAGGATGGTTGGCCGCGAAAATGGGTTGGCCATGGGCTGGGAGGATATTTTGTAATTTTAGTTAAAATGGGTAAAAGTAGCATGTTAGTATATGGGTTAAATTAGATAACAATATTAAGAATTGGGGCAATTCTCCCCATTAACGCTAAAAGAAATGCCGATTTGAACTTCCATATCTCCATGAATACGTAGAGTTTGGGAAGCTACAATATATAGTTGGCAAGACAAATGAATTTAATTTTCAATGCATCTGGCGTTTCATGATTTTGAGTTCCTTAGAGAAATTTGCGACTGAAAAGTTAAAGGCTATCAATGCATCAGCCTCTCTAGGCTGGAAAGAACTCATCTTTTAGTTCAGATCTTTTTGCCATGAAATAGATTCAGATCTTTTTGCACAATTCAATGTAAGATGAATGATGCATTCCTATATAGAGAGTGATTATTGTAAAAATCATCCTTAACCTATAAATTACGAACTCCTGAAATCGTTTGAATTCACCGTGAAAGCGTCTGAATTCGTCGTGTAAGTGTTTGAACTCAAAAAATTAAAAAATTGTCCCTCATGAAATTTGAATCCATCAAGTAAGGTGATGAATTCGCCCTAGATCTTCACGAATCAAGGGTTAAAAATGATTCTTATTTTATATTTGAAGGTTGATTTGTATTTAATCTCATTCCACTCTCTCTAAAAAATGATTCTTATTTTATATTTTAAGGTTGGTTTGTATTTAATCTCATTCCCCTCTCTCTATATATGTACGTGTGTTTGTCATTTGATAATGTAAGCACATTATTTATCTTCAACTCGTGACACGGACCAATCATTTTTCTCCAAAATGTTGCATGTTCATTTGATTGATTTTAAGTATAGAGAACTCGTATTTGAAGGTAATCTATCTGATATACCACGAAATATTGCACGCCTAATTAAAGTATTCAATTAATAAGGATAAGCCACTCAAATCAAATCTTCAAATTATGATTAATTAGTTGGTGGGTTATTCTTCTCTTACTTTTGCCCTTCAGTCCTTTAAAATTATGATTAATTAGTTGGTGGGTTATTGTTCTCTCACTTTTGCCCTTCAGTTTTCATTTTTATAATTTTGAATACAGAAAAGAGTTGTCGGGACTTACAATTATGGTAAAGACGTACAGTAACAACGGGTGATCTGTGACCTTTTTGTCCTCCATCAATTATTCTTATTTTTCAAGATTTTAAGGAGCTTATGAATTTGGGGCCAATGAAAATGTTAAAGTCAGCACCCACCAGGCCTAAAATTTATTCATATATTTCAATTACATGGCCCACAAACACACAAAATGTTTCATTTCTCTCAGGATTTTGAGTTGATTGCTGAACGGCCCTCGGCCTTTATATGTATGTTTACAATGTGTTTCTGTGTGTTTCTTTAGGATAGTAATAATCCTGTGAGAATTGGGTGCTAATTTATTTTATTTTAGACAAAAACTTGGGTGAGCTCCGCCTCACCGTGAGCTCATCCTTATTTTTTTTTAAAATAATTATATATTAATTATGATAAGTAAGAATAATTAGATTTTATTAATATATAATTAAATTTATTAATTTTAATTATAATTTTTAATTTAAAATTAGAATTTATTAATTCATAATCATAGTTTATTAATTCACTTTGAGGTTTATTAATTCATAATTAAGGTTTTTTAATTCACAAGTAGGGTTTATTTATTCAAAGTTAGGGTTTATTAATTCATAATTAAGGTTTATTATTCAAAATTAGAGTTTATTAATTCAAAATTAGGGTTTATTAATTCAAAATTAGGGTTTATTATTTTCAATTAGGGTTTATTAATTCAAAATTAGGATTTATTAATTCCAAATAGGGTTTATTAATTCAAAAATTCACGATTAGAATTTATTATTTCACAATTAGAGTTTACTAATTCAAAATCAAGATATATTAAATCAAAATTATTATTTATTAATGACAAAAACTTGTGTGCTGTGTGCGCACGCGCAAAGTTTTTGTTATTTATTTTATTATTTTATATTTTGTTTATTAATTCATAATTAGGGTTTATTAATTCATAATTAGGATTTATTAATTTATAATTAGAGTTTATTATTTCCAATTAGGGTTTATTAATTCAAGATTAGGATTTATTATTCAAAATTAGGGTTTATTAATGAACAATTAGGGTTTATTAATTCATAACTAGGGTTTATTAATCAAAATTAGGATTTATTATTCAAAATTAGGGTTTATTATTTTCAATTAGGGTTTATTAATTCAAAATTAGGGTTTATTAATTCCAAATAGGGTTTATTAATTCAAAATTAGAGTTTATTAATTCACGATTATGATTTATTATTTCACAATTAGAGTTTACTAATTCAAAATTAAGATATATTAAATCAAAATTATTTATTAATGACAAAACTTGTTTATTAATTCATAACTAGGGTTTATTAATTCAAAATTAGGTTTATATTAAATCAAGTTTTGTTATTTATTTTATTATTTTATATTTTGTTTATTAATTCATAATTAGGGTGTATTAATTCATAATTATGGTTTATTAATTTATAATTAGAGTTTATTATTTTCAATTAGGGTTTATTAATTCAAGATTAGGGTTTATTATTCAAAATTAGGATTTATTAATTAATAATTAGGGTTTATTAATTCATAACTAGGGTTTATTAATCAAAATTAGGATTTATTATTCAAAATTAGGGTTTATTATTTTCAATTAGGGTTTATTAATTCAAAATTAGGTTTATTAATTCCAAATAGGGTTTATTAATTCAAATTAGGATTTATTAATTCAAAATTAAGGTTTATTAATTTATAATTACGCTTTATTATTCAAAACTAAAATTTATTAATTCAAAAATAAGATATATTAATTTAAAATTATATTTATTAATTTACAATTAAAGTTTATTAAATTAATTAATTTTAATTAGAATTAATTAACTACTTAATTAAGATTAATTAACTACTTAATTAAATAAGCAAGCATAGTGAGACCACCTCTTTATTAATTTATAATTAAATTTTATTAAACTTATTAATTTTAATTAAAATTAATTAATTAATTAAAATTAAGGATTAATTAGTTAATTAAAGGGTGGTCTCACTGTGCACGGGAGGAGACCATCCCTTTATTTTATAGAACTGAAATTGAGATTAATTTATGAACTTGTTTGTTCGATATTAATTAGATCCAAGTAATCATTGATTTAAGATGCAAATTGTTTGTTTATTATCAACAAAATAATTCTTCGTCTGGTTTCCTGAAAATATTTACTCAAATGTTTATATGTCGTCGCTCAATTACAAAACCAACGAGAGGCCCTATTTGAGAAAATCGAATTCCAGAATATAGAATTATTACTGCAAGAACTGAATTCCAGACTATATATAAACAGGAAAATAGAAATATTACTAAGTCCCGACATCAGACACGTATTCGCTCGACAGAAAATACTTATATAACTATTAAAAAAAAACCTCGCTACTAGACCGCACAACACCAACACATAGTAGCTATCCAAAGCTTAATCCACCTCCTCAATCTTAGGGCCAGCACCGCCAGCGCCGCCGCTGGTGCCGCCGCCGCCACCTCCAGAAGCCGGGACATCCTCATCCATACCATCAGCACCACCAGCGCCTTGATATATCTTGGCAATAATCGGGTTGCAGAGATTCTCCAGCTCCTTCATCTTATCCTCAAACTCATCCGCCTCAGCGAGCTGGTTCCCCTCCAACCACTGAATCGCAGCTTCAATGGCGTCCTCGATTTTCTTCTTATCCGCAGCTGCAATCTTAGCCGCGATCTTGTCGTCCTTGATCGTGTTCCTCATATTGTAAGCATAATTCTCAAGCGCATTCTTCGCCTCCACCTTCTTCTTATGCTCCTCGTCCTCCGCCTTGTACTTCTCCGCTTCCTCCACCATCTTCTCGATCTCCTCCTTCGACAATCTACCCTTGTCGTTCGTGATCGTGATCTTGCTCTTCTGCCCCGTCGTCTTATCCTCGGCCGAAACATTCAAAATACCGTTAGCGTCAATGTCGAAGCAGACATTGATCTGAGGGACCCCTCTCGGCGCCGGTGGGATTCCGGCGAGCTCGAATTTCCCAAGTAAATTATTGTCTTTTGTTCTGGTTCGTTCTCCTTCGTACACCTGGATCAAAACGCCAGGCTGGTTATCCGAATACGTCGAGAAAATCTGCTCCTTCTTGGTCGGAATGGTGGTGTTCCTCGGGATGAGCACGGTCATGACGCCTCCGGCCGTCTCAAGCCCCAACGACAACGGCGTCACATCGAGAAGGAGAAGATCCTGCACCTTCTGATTCCCTTCGCCGCTCAAGATCGCAGCCTGCACCGCAGCTCCATATGCCACGGCCTCGTCGGGGTTGATGCTCTTGCAGAGCTCCTTCCCATTGAAGAAATCCTGCAGCAGCTGCTGCACCTTGGGAATCCTCGTCGAACCGCCGACAAGGACGACGTCATTGACGTTGCTCTTATCCATCTTGGCATCCCTCAAGCACTTCTCCACCGGCTCCATACACTTCCTAAACAAATCCATATTCAGCTCCTCGAATCTGGCACGCGTGATGGTGGAATAGAAATCGACGCCCTCGTACAACGAGTCGATCTCGATCGTAGTCTGAGCAGTCGACGAGAGAGTCCGCTTCGCCCGCTCGCAGGCGGTCCGCAACCGCCTTAAAGCCCTCGGATTGTTGCCTATGTCCTTCTTGTGCTTCCTCTTGAACTCCTGCACGAAGTGATTCACCATCCTGTTATCGAAATCCTCGCCACCAAGGTGAGTGTCTCCGGCCGTCGACTTGACCTCGAAGATGCCTTCCTCGATCGTGAGGATGGAGACATCAAAGGTCCCGCCACCGAGGTCGAAGATGAGCACGTTCTTCTCGCCAGTGCTGCTCGCCTTCTTGTCGAGCCCATAGGCGATGGCGGCAGCGGTCGGCTCGTTGATGATGCGCAGGACATTCAGGCCAGCGATGACGCCAGCGTCCTTGGTGGCCTGGCGCTGGGAGTCATTGAAGTAGGCAGGCACCGTGACGACGGCGTTTTTGATGGTGGATCCGAGATACGCCTCTGCGATCTCCCTCATCTTGATGAGGACCATGGAGGAAATCTCCTCGGCGGCGAACTGTTTCTCCTCGCCCTTGTACTTTACGATGATCATCGGCTTGTCAGCCGGGCCGGGAATGACCTTGAATGGCCATAGCTTCATGTCGCTCTGAACGGAAGGATCGCTGAATCATCTACCGATCAGCCGTTTTGCATCTGCATCGCAGGGCGAAATTCGTTGAGCAAAAATTAGTATCATAACAGAGCTTAAGCACTATGCTAAAATCATAGATGTTGTACAAACTATTTTCGGACGATCAATCAAATTTTGTGCAGAATTAAATCAGAAAACAATTTCGATACGCTATGCATCAGAATCCCATGCAGAGTTTATTAGAAACCTAACTAGTTAGTGAAGGGAATTACTACCAAACAGAACAGCCAATTCAAGGTATACATGTCCATGACTAAATTAGCCAAAATAATAGCAGTTTCATTCTTCCTCAAAGTAATTGCTACAAATTTCTTCTAATGAAAATCCAAACAACTACGAATCGCTAAACTGAATTTTCAAAATCCAGATTAGGTAAATATTAAGCACAAATACTAATGAAAAAACACCAAGCAACAACACAAAAAAAAAAAGAAAAAGAAAAGAGAGAACGAAAAACACTCACCGAAAACAGTGTTGGTAGGGTTCATGGCGACCTGATTCTTGGCGGCATCACCGATGAGACGCTCGGTGTCAGTGAAAGCAACATAAGACGGCGTGGTGCGGTTGCCCTGATCATTGGCAATGATCTCGACGCGGTCGTGCTGCCACACTCCCACGCATGAGTAGGTCGTTCCCAAATCGATTCCGATCGCCGGTCCTTCGCCTTTTGCAGCCATTCTAACAGCAGCAGCAATTCAATCCAACAGAAACTCGCAAAGCAGAAAATTTGAAACTGGGAATTTTACGATGTCTTTGAAGTTTTTACGGTTGTGTTATTATCTAGTGGTGAAGGAAAGATGAAGTATATATAAATAAGGGAGGGGCGGGGGGTGGTTGGGGTGGGGCGGTGATGTAGTCTAGAGAATTCTTGTATGAGCTGTGCGTATGAGAGAAGAGGAGTTGGGCGACGTATGTTGTGTTCTGGTTAGTTCCAGAGGTTTCTTTTCGAACTACTTCTCCTTTTAAGACTTTGCACTTCTACGCCGTTCTTTTGGTTCGATTAAAGTTTGTTTTAATTTGATTTATTAGAAAATTAAATAAGTTTAAATATCAATTTTAAATTATAGTATTGAAATCTATTCATCCGATTAGAGTACGTAATAATTTTGTTATATTATAATCTTGTTCTAGAAAATCCTCTCGGAAATCCCTGTATTCCAACCTTATTATCACACCTATATCATGATAAATCTGTATAAATTTAATGATCGTTTTAATTTGTATGATTTATTTGTACGAATTTACCTTATAAAAAGCAAAATTTTGCATTTCTAGTAATTTCTCTTTCATGTATGTGTTCGGCCCCGACTTTTCCTCGGTTTCAATCTGTCTCTCTCTAACATATGTGTCACATTATAATTTGGTTTGTAACACTTGTTCCAATTTGGATTGTAATTCTTTTTTTGTTCTTTTGTGGGATAGTCACTCTTGAATTAAAATTTGAATCTTTCGGTTTGAATTTTAAAGGCTCAAATTTAAAAATATTAAGAGGCGTACTTAGATGATTTGTTACTCCTATTAACCCTCCAAAAAAAAGAAGAAAATTGTTATTAAATATAATCATATTATATTGAAAAATTTACATTTTTACATCCAAAATTTGTGGTCAGTTGTTAGATCAAGGACATACTTTTGACTCTGACATATTAGTAAATTAATGAATTTATAATTATGTTATAAATTTTGAATTGGTCCAATTATTAAGTATGAAATAGTCTAGTTAGCTGCTGGAATTTTACGCAGATAGTGTATTATACAAATAGATATGTTGTAGAATTTTTTTCCCACGTCAGTCACTCAGGAATTACAAAAACAAAATAACGAATGATAAAACTCGAATAATATTATAGTAAACAAGAGCCAACAATGAGTTCCAGAAAAGAATAAGCTAAAACTTCCATTTCATGATTCACGGTGAGTGGAAAATTTTCAAACTTCCATTTATAATATGCAGAGAAATGGTATGGACATGATGTTGAGAACAATGTCAGCCCAGATACTCTTTTAGCAGCTTGGTTTTTTACAATCCCGCTGCAGGAATAGAATGTGTTCGTTCGTTATTACAAGGTATAACAAAGGCTTCAGCTAGCAGCAAATGAAAATGCTAATTCTCGTCCTCAAAAGAGGAAAAAACGCGACAAAAATTCCTCGTTGGGCTTAGACAAGACCCCTCTGTTTGAAGACTTCGAGCATTGCAGTGCCTATCTTTGCAGGCGACTCGACCACAGTAACACCAGCTTCCCTTAGGGACTTAATTTTGTCCTGTGCAGTACCCTTACCTCCTGATACGATAGCTGCAAAATTCAACAAACTCCATCAATCTCTCCCGCATAAATATTTATTCTAATGACACATTGACACAAGGTGAAAGACCAGTAATACAAACATAGAAACTGGATCGTTTAAGATCATGTCAAGCTTATGGCAGGATTTCAAAAAGTTTTGGCTATTGCTAGCTAGATCAAAAACTGGGCTCAGAGCCTCAGATAGCAATTCTTCAATAGCTCCCCAACTTTGACTAGGTCAGATTGATACTTGTATGCTTATGAAAATGGTTAGAGATAGAAGTATAAAGAGAATATTTTGTTTGACACTTTGACCAGAAGGATATGAGCTGAAACAGACAAGGTCGAGCATCTAGTGTGGAGGATCAGATTAGACCTCAAGACTCAAAAGTGTTCTATATTCATCTCGTATGACATGTACTATGCCTCTGAATAATTTGGAGCAAGATAACTACATAACACATGGAGCAAGAATATAACCCTTGGAATTTACAGAAAAAAGTACCTCCCGCATGTCCCATTCTTCGCCCAGGTGGAGCAGTGAGCCCAGCAATAAAAGCAACAATTGGCTTCTGAGTCCCACTTGCCTGTCACATTGAAATAGAAAGGGAAAAAAAAAGATAATTCAAGTTGTTTAAATATGAAGTGAAAAATATCTACGGGAAGCAACCAGAAGTACAGAATCTTCAAAGAAAGACGGACTGAGCAGTCATGTACAAAGATAGCATGCGAGCCTACACAAATAATCATCTAAAAGCTGCAGATTTCAATCTACATCAAATAATTGTCTTAACAATGCAGAAGATTGGGGAACAAGTAGACATTCAAAGTTTTGTCAATGATCAACATTGCAAAATGCAAATGATCTAAAAGAAAAAAGTTGGTCGTGTGTGTTTCAAGGGTTATCCAACCAGTTGATGCAGTGAGCCATTTTTGGTTCCATTTTACTGTTTGAATCAAAACTCCAGTTCAGAGGAGTACTCGTTCATCCTACTGAAGGTATTTGAATATCAGTTTTCATTTTTCTTCTCAAATACCACATTATTTTCATCTGACATGACTTATTCTGTTATTCATAGAGAGTGAGGAAGAGAATAACTGACTACATTAAGGAATCCTATCTATCAAACCGGATATCTCTGTGGAAAGTCAAGCAAAAAAAAAGTCAATACTCTTTTAGGTTACTTTTATTTGGTAACAGAGAGTGAAACAGAAAGCAACTTCAGCAGAAATAGCAGACTCCATAACTTTTAAGCTTCACTATAAGCCAAAGTTTCTCTAATTTATTATCATACTGACAATCAACTATATGAGCTCAAAGTTTTAACAATTTAACTGCTAGTATGCATAGTTGCAGAATCAAGAAAATATTTCTCCCATGATCAAAGATTATCTTTCCCCAATGCCCATTAGAGCTTGCTTAGAAAAATCAACAGGTTTAAGCTCATGAAGAAAAGGAAACAAGTGAAAAGATAGTCAATGACCTGCAGCATAGATGCCCTCAATATTCATTTCAAGTACAATTATAAAGCATGTTAGTAAAGCACTACATGACTATATTCATGGTCTGTGAATCAACAGAGGTGGTTCCTAGATTTTGATCAAGCCACTTGTCATATTGCATAAGAAACTGATTGATTTATTAGAGAAAACATCCAATCGGGGTTCATTAATCTTGAAACCATACAGATGGTATTTACCTTTATAAGAGCCGCTGCATCCTCCTCTGCTGTGCCACCTATCTCACCAATAAGAATAATACCTAAAATTTAAAAAGCAAGATGTATTAAGCAACCTCCTTCAAGCATTTACAGAGAAATAGAATGTTAATTCAACATTCGATCTATTTAAAATTTTACTTCAATGATTACAAATAATTAAAAACCATTTATGCAATTTAATCTAGAGCAATTAGCCTCTCTGCAAATAAAAGGAGTTTGCTCCCACACCCCTCATTTGGTTATCGGTCTTTGCAGTTTGTAATTATTGTTTTCATTATCACACAATAACTCCTGCCATCTAGATCCAATATTAGTGAAGTCTCAAAACACTCATAGTTTGAAGCTACCATATTGGTTCTGGTCTCTACTGAGCACGTATCACAAATAAAAGGTTTAGGAAAGTGAGAGTTCATTTCATGGCAATGTATTTGATAAATAAACAACCTGTATACATCTTCATTCCAACGCCATCAAGCTAAGGGGAAGATAAGGAGATCCTAGTATTACTAGAAGTTGAATATGTAATACAAGAAATAACTTTGGTGTATATACAACTTCCCTTGAAGCAGTAAAATGAACTACAGTAAATATATATTCATCCTTACAGATGCTAAGGTAGCAAATGAAAATGACACTGCCTGACATATTTTACCTTCTGTCTGTGGATCCACAAGAAACTTTTCCATGCAATCAACAAAATTTGTCCCATTGAATGGATCTCCACCAATTCCCACACATGTTGACTGTCCAAGGCCAACGGCAGTTGTTTGGAAGACCTAAAATACGCAGGTGACAAAGTTATCCGCAGAGAACCGGGATATTTGTATAATTGGACAAACTATAGCAATCAAATAAATTCTCAGGTTTGAAGGGGAACTATAGAGCAAACAAATAATAATGTTACATCAAAAAGAAAACTACATCGTATCTGTGGAGGAACCTATCTGGGAACTTTAGAGCATAAGATTTTAGGTTTAAACATGAAAAAGAGCTAGTAAATGGTAATTGGATGCTATGCATCAGCTGCTAGCAGTAGCACGGCCTAGCTTGATCATACAAGTCCAGATTTGCTATTATAGAATATTTAGACTACCACTTTCAAGACTTTGATGATTACTCATTCCAGAGTGATGAAAATGATTAGTGTATTCCAAGGTTTAAATATACGTTTTAAGCACCGAGGTGTTTTCCAATAGCACCGCGAGGCGTAAGCCTCGAGGCGTAAATCATAAAAGCACATAAAAATTATAACTAATATAAAAAACACATAAAACATAACACATATATTACAACATAGAAAAACATAAGTTTATAATTAAATACTTATGAGTCGTTTAAATCTTAAACTCAAGTCTAATAATTATTCACCATAATCTAAAGTATAAGAGGCGAGACTATGGAGACAACAACCTAAGATTGGTACAACCAATTACATAATTAATTACAAATTACTGCAGTTACTAAAATAATAACTGAATAAAGGCATAACTACTGCCGAACTGTAGAACCGTAAAAATAGATTGAAATCAGAGAGAGGAGAAGGGAGACCGCCGAGAGAGAGCGAGAGTAGGAGAGAGTGATGCAGCGCAGAGAGAGCGAGATAGGAGAAGAGAGAGCGGTGCAGAGCAGAGAAGAAAGCGATAAGATTGCATGAGAAATTAGGTCTTAATTCAATCAATTAAGGCTTTTTATCAGCCCGTTAGAAATTTAACAAAAAATAATAAAACCCATGCAAAAACATAATAAAGTACAAAAAAAGATTTTTTTTTAAATTTGGATGATAAAGCGAGGCATCCGCCTCGGGCTGGTTGAGGCGTCAGCCTCTTGGACAACGGGTGAGGCGCCGCCTCAAAGGCGATTTCCGACCGCCTCGCACCGAGGCGGGCCTCGAGGCGAGCCTCACCAACGCCTTTTTAAACCATGGTGTATTCCATATAAGGAATCAAATTCAGAAAGTGAAAAGACCAAAACTGAACTAGGGCCACATGAGATGGTTCAGAACCAGTCAAATAATGTAATATCCAGTTTCACTAAAGCCACACTGAATGGAATGGTTAGACATTAGAAAAGAGTGCGGATCATTCAGGTAATAATTATACTGAGGTTGTAAGCAGTTAGCACACAACAGTAAATTGCATGATAAGTGGCATCAATTTATGCACTTCAGTGTGTAAACAATATACTGTTTATAGAATTATTCTAACAATTTTTAACACCATTAAAAATCCAGTAAAGAACTTCCTATGATGATCAAGCCCAATTTCATAGATAGAGCAGATATAAATCTTTCAGCATGTATATAAAAGGAAAAAAGATTACAAGACAAACTAAGATATTTCCTATAAAAAGGCAACCAAAGAAAGGTAGAGATATGAATATAGGACATATTGAGAGGCTTAACAACAGAACATGCTCATACAAAATTTAATGCCAAATGAACAATGTCTAATGAAAATTGAATCTCACCGCTTCATAAGTCAATGTACCAGATCGAGAGACAATTCCAATGCGTCCTGGTTTGTGGATGTATCCAGGCATAATTCCAATTTTGCACTCCCCGGGCTTAATAATGCCAGGACAATTTGGACCAATAAGCCGAGTCCTTGACTGCTTATTAAGAGCAGCTTTCACACGAACCTGCAATTTGGAACAGAAATCTTGAAGAACAGAAAATTAATAAAATTTTAAGCTGATATAGAGAGCTATGACCATAATATACTAAGACTTAATCATGAATTGTATAGGAACCTGCGAGTAACCGATACCTTCAGATAGAGGTTGCTACGATTTTCTTAATGCAAAGAACTGTCAGACAAAATTTCACACTTAACTAATAGCTCTAACGTGGCATATACGATAATTACAAATTGAGAACCGTAATAGCATTAAACTGAGCAGATTCATAAACAGCAAGAAATTAGTCTTGCACCCAAAATAAAACTTCAAAATATATATCTCACCGCAAGCTTTTAATATCTACTAACTACTAAGAGAATTAAGGAATAATGCAGTTCCAGCACCAAACTGAACTATAGTTAAAGGTTTGGATACATGACTGTCCTTAACATAGTATCCTGCAGTCAACGGTTTCAAAATACAATATTTCCCTCATGGTTTACTTGATACATTGTGGCATGGTGCTGTTTCAGAAGAATAGACAAGCTTTATCTAATAACCTAATCAAGACCACCAATAATGTCAGGCAGTTGTCTCTGGTAAATCGTTAGTTCAATTAGAGCAGTTGCGGAAAAACTCATGCACTATACAAAATGAACCCAAAGTATTTATTTAACTTGTGTGATATCATAAAAGATCTGAACAAGAAAGCTGAATCAATCAGCAAAGGCTCATCACTGAATTTATCTTTGTGAACAGAAAGATAAAGGTAAGCTAAAATAAGTGTATTACCATGTCATGTTGTGGTATTCCCTCTGTGATACATACAACCAAATCTAGCTCAGCCTCCATCGCCTCCATGATGGCTTTTGCAGCAAACGGAGGAGGAACATATATCACAGATGCATTAGCTTTGGTTTCAGCTTTTGCTTCTGCTACAGTATTAAAGACAGGGAGTCCCAAGTGCTCAGTTCCACCTTTTTTAGGAGTAACTCCTCCAACCTTTTCATGCAGAAATAATTGATAAATGTAATTTATATTTTTTTTTAAAATACCACAAACTTTTCCACACTCATCAAATCAGCAAGGCCAACAACTTACTGACTACTGTTCTAAGAATATGCATTCTAAACATTAGTAACTGGATAACAGAACTACAAATTAAAGCAACAAAGTAGGCAATAACCTTTTAATAGAATCATAAAAGGACTAATAGGTAAACTAATGTTCTACAGCTCAATCTTCATAAACTGAGATGTGGAACTTAAATAATGGTCTCGAGACTCTCTACTCCTTCAATATGCAACTCTTAATAAAATAAATTTTCAACACAGAGAAAGCAAAAACTAAGTTCCTAAATGTGAAATCATATGAATAGTTACAAAATAATTGCCATGACCACACGCCTTGTAGCCCCACATCACTCACCCTGGAGCAGGTGATGTATGTGGTCCAATCCCAAGATTAAGCTCAACAAATAGCTGATGTATTAAGAGAATAACCATGGGATAACAGAATATATTATGAAAATATTTTACAATGTCATGTATTTATTTCTGCATGTTGTCTAGAGTGTACTTGGTACATATATACAAATAGTTCTAGAAGTGGCTAAATTCACCAAAAGCCAGCCTCACCATCCCCACCTCCTCGGCCAAACTAACAAAGCCATCACATTTATCTAGTAGCCTCAGTTAGAACAAAACACCGTCCATAACTCTCAGTTCACAATACTTGTATCCTGTGCCTTACTTCAGAACATTTTACTTGAAAAAATGACAAACGGAATTCCAGAATACTATAAGCACTCCAAACATACTCAATTGCACCTATACTTGTTCCTAGAGTAAGGAAACCTTGCTTGAGATAAAAGACCTTAAGTAACCTAAGCGCCCAAGGCATCACAATATTTCAGAGTCAAACATTATGCATTTCTCGTAAAA
Source organism: Salvia rosmarinus (assembly GCA_036937905.1). Taxonomy (NCBI): domain Eukaryota; kingdom Viridiplantae; phylum Streptophyta; class Magnoliopsida; order Lamiales; family Lamiaceae; genus Salvia; species Salvia rosmarinus. The sequence continues at coordinate 9,515,749 of CM072818.1, forward strand.
CCTAGACCCCACCAAGATCACATTTTCCCTTTTCAAACAAAACAAGCCAGTGATCCAACAATCCTAAAAGCATAAACAAAAACGCGACAACAACTATAAAATCTAATCACTCGATAACAAATAAGCAGTACAAAAAATGAAGCAAAATAAGAGCAAATGGAGAGTGAAATTATACCATCTTCGTGCCGTACTCAATGGCCTGCTCGGTGTGGAAAGTGCCATTCTTTCCGGTGATGCCCTGGCAAATGACGCGGGTGTTCTTATCGACGAAGACGGCGGGCGGCGGCGGCGGCGATCCGAAATTGCGGAGCTGGTGGAGCTGGTGGAGCTGATTAGGGCGGAGCAGCCGCGATGACAAGTTGCCAATCAGCCTGGTGGCTTGAGGCGCCATGGATTTGGTTGACTGCGTTTTTCCGCAGATGCGATTTTAGGTATTTCAGAAATGGAAGAAAAGTTGGCGTGGAGGGAGAAATAATATATGCTCTTCCTTCAGAAATGGCTCTTCTTTCTTTTTTTTTTCTTTTTTTTTCTGAGGGTGTATTTGTTAATTTAGAGTGAGGGTTAATAACGTGACAAAGGTACCAATGATAAGAGTAAGCAATATGTAATTACAAAAATTTATGTAGATGTCATGACGTTCAAATATCATTTATTCTAAAAAAATTTATTTACATTGATGAAACATTCAATAAAATTTGTGTATGTTTGCATCCACTTCAATTAAAAATTCACCAATTTAAATTTATTATATTATAATTAAAATTTAATTAAACTAGATGCAACAAAAACGTATAATTTTTTTATAAAGTATATAAAATTCGGGGGGTATAACAACCTCAAAAATAGTAGAGTTTCATTTGCATGGTTGCGAATTAGACAAAATCTTTTATTTTAAGTAGGGGTGTACCCATAAGCTACCCCAACTATGATTAATGGGGTGGTCTGACAGCTGACCTCTAATTAATTAATTAATTAATAATCTTAATTAATTATAGTTTAATAAATTTTAATTGTAAATTAATAAATAATAATTTTGAATTAATATATCTTAATTTTGAATTAATAAACTTTAATTGTGAATTAATAAATCCTAATCGTAAATAAATAAATCCGAATTTTGAATAATAAATCCTAATTTTGAATTAATAAATCTTAATTGTGAATAAATAAACCCTAATTTTGAATTAATAAACCTAATTAGAAATAATAAATCCTAATTTTGAATAATAAACCCTAATTGTGAATTAATAAACCCTAACTTTGAACTAATAAACCCTAATTGTAAATTAATAAACTCTAATCATGAATTAATAAACCTCAATTATGAATTAATAAATTTTAATTCTGAATTAAAGATTATAATTAAAAATTAATAAATTTAATTATAAATTAATAAAGTCTAATTATCCTTACTCACCATAATTAATATATAATTATTTTAACAAAAAACAAGTGTGAGCTCACGGTGAGGCGTAGCTCACCCAAGTTTTTTTCTTAATTACTTAATTAATTAATTAATTATATGTCAGTTGGAATTTTGTGTGAGTTATTGTACAAAAGTTCTCGTCGACAAATTAAATGGTAGAAATTATTAAATACAAATTTCAAACTCAAAATTAAAAAATCTAATCCCATCAAATATTTTCAAGTCTGCACCCCTATTTTTAAGTCGATATAGTAACAATTGCTTTATTACAATCTATTTTCTCATCATCATCCACGACCCAAACTCGATCACATCAAATGTTGGTTTGAACATCAATAACAATAATAAATATATCAAAATGAGTGATTCGTTACACTTAAATTATAGTAAACTGTTAAATGTTTGTTGGCCCAACACCGATAGGCCCACTATCTTAATCCATTTGGCAGTCCATTCCCTTATAATCTCTATTCTCTTCCCTGCGTGCTGTGCAATTTCCTACCCCCCCTCCCAATTTCATTCATTCCATTTCTTCTTCTTCTTTTCTTATGAGTTTCAGACCTATGAGTTATATAAATGTGTTGCCGTTCTTGATGTGAGAGTGAGATACATCCAACCTATTCATAAGCAACTCTGTGTGTGCTTGTTCTCATCTTTTTGTGGAGGAGCTATCGGGACTGTGGCCATGGGTATTGCTGCGCTGACAAGATAGACGTCTCCATTGGACGACGTGGTTGTAGGGATGACAATGGATCGTATTTGGATCGAATCTGGCTAGGTTCAGATCCAGATCCGTAATTTTTTACTTGGATCCGGATCCGATCCAAATCCATTGAGTTCAAAAAAATTAGATCCAGACCCAGATCCATAAGATCCACAGGGTTCAGGGTCTAGACCCGGATCCATATATTTTCTCTTCTAAAATAAATCATAAATCAAATATAATTCACAGTAACACCATAATAATAATAATAATAATAATAATAATAATAATCTAAATACATATAACGCTATAATAATTATTTCAAAATTCTACAATCATCACTATACAAAAAGATGTTATTTACAAATTTATTTTTGCTTTCATGACAGCAAATAATATTGCAATAGTAATGAAGAAGTAACACACATATTTTAGCAAATAGACCACTCATATACAAAATTTCCTCAATTATAAGGTACAAATTTCTAATATTATTAACATACTATCTAATTTCGTAACCTAGTTTATCCAACTTCGACTAGAAAGAAAAATAATATAATACACTTATAAATATAAATATAAATTATATATACATATATATTATATGGATCTATGGATCGGATCTGAACCGGATCTGGATCTCGATCTGGATCTCGAAAATCAAGATCCAGATCCAGATCCGAATTTTAAAAGAATTGTCCGGATCCAGTCCGGATCCGTCAGATCCTATTTTTGAAGATCCAGATCCTGAAAAATGGATCTGGATTTGAGGATCTGGACCGGGTCCGAGATCCATTGCCATCCCTACGTGGTTGTGGAGGTGTAGGCAAACAGGAGCACCGCACGTAAGCCAGGAGAACCTTCAATCTCTCATTTTATATTTTCTTTTATCCTTTGTTTTTTGTGTTCGTTTTCCTCTATTTTGCTGATGTCCTTTGTGTGTGCAAGAAGCTCGTGGGTTGAACGAAAAAGGGCTGAAGCGGTTGCTGCTCCAGTGGCTGCGAATGGGACGAAGGAGCTATACGCAAGGCTGTTTTTCACGTAGTACAGAGGCTGCTACGTTGTTGTTGCGTTCAGAGGTAAACCTGGCAGTGAGAACCGTACCCAACATAAACTAAACACAATCAATCAACTCCAAATATATGTAATTAATATAGTAGACGACCAATTATTACATCGGTGGATATTATTCACTTCGTCCACCAAAAGCTTGCATTGCTTTTGGTGACACAGATTTTAATAAATTGTAATGAGTGTAAAGTAAATAGAGATAATAAATAAATATGTTAATGAGTAGTAGAAGTAAAAAGGTAGACCTTGTGTGATTTTTTTGTAAATAAATAGTAGATTGAAGATAGTTAATGTTTTCAAAAATGAAAAAAATGTAAGTTTTGGTGGACGTCCCCAAAAAAAAAACTCAAGCTTTTTGGTAGACGGAAAGAGTAATATACTCCCTCCGTCCCACTTAAAACGTTCCCTTTCTTTTGGACACGGTTATTTAGGAGAAAAGTATAAAGTAGTTAAAGTGTTAAAAAGTGGTAGGGTCCACACTTTTTGAAGGGTTAATTATTTCCTAAAATGGAATGAGACATTTGTAATGGGACAACCCAAAAAGGAAAGTAGGACATTTTAAATGGGACAGAGGGAGTATAACATTAGCATCCGCTACAACCATGTCCACACCATTGTTTGATTTGCTTTTGAATAATGCAGTTAATTGTCTACTTCTCAAAACACTTACAATCTATGGTTGAGCAATGAATCCAATATACATATAGATATAATCTTAATACGCCCAATTGAGTTAAAAGCTTTTTTTTTTGCAGAAATTTTAAAAGCCGTATAAACGGTGGAGTCAAATATGAGATCTTTAACTTAAAACATTAATCACTCTATCATTACGTCAATATATACACAATTAAAAGCTATATTATTATTATGTCATCTAAGCCATATATAGACTACATTAGCTAGTCAGATTACTAAGAAAACTCCTCGGTATTTCATTGTCAAAAATCGATTCACTGAAACTTTTTCAGTATATGGAAGGTATTTATTGTTTGTAATTGAGATTTTCTTGGTAGTTGGTATGTGCGAACATGTATATCAATTAGTACCAGACAAAATTTTCTTATGCAAAGAGAACATTCCCAAAAACATAAATAACAAAAGCTGCAAACAATATCGATATTGGTTACCTAGTTCGATGATAACACATATGATGATTTGGGGAAAAACATCGATCACAAGAAATCAATCTACTACTTCAAAGCAAAAGCTAGCTACTTCGGAACTTATACACCTAGGTTATTAGGGTACCTTCAATGGTGAACTTGGCTTCCAACTTTTTTGATGTCATATTAGTTTTTAAAAATTTATCTTTTTTTTTATTTCTCTCCAATCATATACCTACAATACAAACTTTTACATGGATTCCATTATAATATATATATATAATTATATATATAACATAGTTGTGGGATCCAGAAAAAAGGACAAAAAATAAAAAAGACTGTTGTGGGACCGAAAAAAAGCAAAAAATCCATTTTTATCTTCAGAAGTTAACTTTGTAGAAAATACCAAATAAGCAAATGTACAATGGTAAAAAATTGATTTCTCCAACTTTTTAAAATAAAAAGCTACCATTGGGGGAGTTGGCTCTCAACTTTTTGCCACATCAATTTCATTCTAATGCTAAAGAAGTTGATTTTCAATTTCTTAAGAATGAAAAATCTACCATCGGAGTTACGTTATGTCACCGATATTTCTCCATTTTAGCTTTTTTCGTCGGTTGATTATGTAAATAATATGACACTCGACCTCACAACACAATTCTCACAATTAAATCAGAAGTGATTAACCTTATAAAAATATTCTACTGGTAGAATATATAGGCCAGGGGACATCTAGCAAGGCATAACATGATCGCTAAAAAATAACTATTTATAAAAGAATTATTTTTTTATTTTTTTTACAAATCCACTTTATAACAATACAATATTTTGTGAGAAAATGTTGATTTGTGCACTAAGAAGATAACATTATTTTTTATGGGGAAAGATCTTTCACTTGTACAAGAAACTTCACTTGTTGTGTAGATCTTTGTATCTTATATGGTTATCCATATATCAACTCTTTCTACATCAAAGATGACAGAATATATTGTGGATTTCACCAAAAAAGGAAACTGTCATATATGAACTCGTGGAACATCTTCAAGAACATAATGAATGACAGTTCTTGTAATTTGCACAAAGTATCAGCACATCTTGAAAAACAAAACCATAAGTATTCTGGCTACATAATTGACAATTGTAAATAATTCTCATCCGTCCCATTTAAAGTGTCTCATTTCTTTTGGACACGGGTATTTAGGAGAAAAATATAAAGTAGTTAAAATGATGAAAAGTGGATAGAGTCCACACTTTTTGAATGAATAATTATTTCCTAAAATGGAATAGAACATTTGTAATGGACAACTCAAAAAGAAAAATTGGATATTTTGAATGAGACAAAGAGAGTAATATATAATTTGTACCGATAGTAATAGGAACGAGTTGGTGATGAAAAGAATAGTGCATCAAAAGAGTAAGAAATTTGGTATTGAAATAATTAAGGTAAAAAAATTGTTTGTAAATAAGATGTTTACGTCAAAACAAGACGAAAGGGGTAATAATGTAGTGGTGAAATAATTATTGAGTTAAAAAATTGTATTGGACAGAGAAAATAGAAGGGGAATAGTGCAATTTTCACTCAAAAAGGAAAAGGAATTGATCGATCTTAATTTACGTGGTTCGATCTGTGAATAAGATCTACGTCCACGGGGCAAGAGAGAGAGAGTATGTGTATTAAGAGTGTAAGGAGCGATTACAAAGAGTGTGAATGAATCTATTTCGTCTATTCTAGCCTCTATTTATACACAAACGTCTTGACCTAGATCTTGAATCCAAGTCTTGGCCGTGCTCGCAGAGGTGTCTGCCGAGGTCATGTTTGTTATTTGTATCTCTGGCGAGGTGTCACGGCTTCGCGACGCCGGCGTTATGCCGAGGTCTTCTAACCGCCTCACCGCCGAGGCGTTTAGCCGAGGTCTTGTAGCGTTAAGTCGAGGTCTTCGATCCGCTTCACCGCTGAGGCGTTAAGCGAGGTCTTCTCGATCGTTTCACCGGCGGGCGTTAAGCAGTCTTCCGACAGACTTCACTTGGCGGGCGTTAAGCCGAGGTCTCTGACCGCTTCACCCGACGAGGCGTTAAGCGAGGTCTTCGACAGCTTCGCCTGTCGAGGCGCTCACCGAGGTCTTCGATTGCTTCACCGTCGAGGCGTTAAGCAAGTCTTTGAATGGCTTCACCGTCGGCGTTAAGCGGGGTCAAGACGGATTTTCCGTCGTTCTTGAGCATCGGACGCGGATACGCACTTAATGCGCATTAAATGTCGCAGCGGTTGGATTCCGATAAAGTGCATATTGGGGAATGTCTTCCTTGATCGCAATATCTCCTATCACTTTGACTTCCACATTATTTCAATATTCAAACTCCTTACTTTCGCGAAGACGGTTATTCTTCGCCATTGGCGTCCCGAAGCTTCTTGCTTTTCATTGATAAGCAAAAGTAAGTAATGGCTACTTCTTCTTATAGCGAGTCGCTGAGCGCCAAATTGTGTCTCTTCCCCGTCGATTCGTTAGTGAATATGCATGTTTTCACCCGTTAAGGTTCCTCCTACAGATGTACCTTACGATTCCCCTATGTGGGATTGTGGCAAAGTGTCTTCTTTTTCTTCGACTTTGAACATTTCTGATATAAGGAATATTTGTCATCAATATTTTATTTCTTCTGATGTTGATCTTGTTGCCCCCGTCCGGAGGACAGGGCTTGTGCCCTCGGGGGTTTATTGTCAGATATGAAGACGACCTCAAGGCTGGTCTGCGTCTTCCCTTTCCTCACGTATACGTCGAGTTCCAAGAAATGTTTGGCATATCTCTTGCCCAACTCACGCCGAATTCATTTCGGCATTTGACGGGCCTAGGGGTCTATGCCTATAGGCATAATTTTCCTTTGACCTTGGGGCTGGTTCTCCGATTTTTGCAATTGAAGGCCACTTCGGGGTGGTATTATCTGTCACCTCGTAGAAATTTTAAAGTGAAGACAAAATCTAAGATCTCGAACTGGCAGAAGAAGTTTTTCTTCTGTCGGTTCGAGGGCTCGTGAGTTAAATGCAGCGATCGATAAGATTGCCGATGTGATCGTTGATCACGGACTACGGTGACTGGAGGAGGCGTTGGAAAAATTGGCCTTGTTGACGAGGTCTTCTCAGAGGCCGACCTTGCGGCGGGGGCTTAGCCCTTATGATCCTCGCCTCGAGGTGGAGTCGGTGAAGGTGAGGCCCTTCTTCTTTTCTCTTTATTCCATGATTATACGTGTTGATCTTGACCTATGTATTTCCCGGTAGTGAACCTTATAAGAGAAAAGAAGAAAGGAAGGAGCCGATCTCTGCGGCGAGCCGCCTCGACTTTGAAGGATGTCGAGGACATGCCCGAAATGAGTGTAGAGCCTTGAGATCCCTTCACCGCAGCCACTCAAGCGCTTGAAGGCGGAAGCATGTAATCCCGAGTCCTCGGTTGCCGCCGAGGTCGAGTCTGAATCATTGGTTCCAAGTCGTGCCTCGTCTCTTTCCCGAGGTTTTGTACTTGTCCTTATACTTTGTGTAGTAGTATAAAAATTATGTTCTTCGACCGATGTATATATTGTATAGGGGTCGAGGGCGTGGCGGTGAGGTGTCAAAGTATCCGATCTTATATCGGATTACTTGAAAAGCGCCGTTCGCAGCTTTGATGGGGTGGCCGGTATGCTCGGGAGGTGGAGGAGGAGAAGATCCTCCTCGCTCAAGAACTTTCCGAGGCCGAGGCTAAGATCCGGACCTCGTCAAATGAAGACGGCGGATCGACAGTTATTGAGGCGGCGGCAAGGGCCAGGTCGGCGGAGGCAGCCGAGGCAGCAGAGGCGGCAAGGGCCAGGGCGGCGGAGGCCGAGGTTGCCTTGATGAAGGTTGAGATGGAACAAGTTCGCCGTCGAGAGGCGGACATGGCGAGCTCGCAGGGGAAAACGCTTCTCGCCTTTGCGGAGAGGCTGTTCATGTCGGCGAGCTTCTCCGGGATGGTATCTGACGCGGCCGAGGTCCTTAATAAGCGCGCCGTCTCGGATGCAATTGAAGAGGTCGCCGAGGACTACCCAAACCTGGATAAAGCCAAGTATGGGTACGAGGAGACTGAGGATGATGTCCTTAGGCGGGCCTATTTTGATGTGCTTGTCCGCGGCCTGAAGGAGCTTCCCGTGTTGCAGAGCCTTGTCTCTTCCTCGGTTCTTCTGTCCGCGGAGTCTGTTCGCGCCTGTCCCGTGGATCGGGATCCCCTGACCGACGCTTTTATGGCTGATCATGCAAAGGGTCGGGAAGGCGGTGAGGCTCGAAGGCATCGAGGCTCGGAAGTTCCCGGAGGCCGAACCCGAACGAGCCAAGAGGCGGAGGAGGCCGAGGCTATCCGAGCTTGGAGGCGGTGAAGTGAACATGGTGAAGCTTGGAGGGTCGATTGATCCCCTATTATTATTTTTTTTTTTTTTTTGAATGTAAATGTACACTTTTTCGGCCTAAGGGCATATTAATAGAACCACAAGTTTATATGAAAACACTTATCTTTTTATTCAGTTGTCGCCTGAAATGCTTGATGCTTCTCCTTGGTTGAATCGAATTGAAGACCGTCGCGGGCTCTTGAGTTGAAAGAGGTCGAACTCCTCCATATAAAGGCGGCTTGGTCACGTCATGGCGAGTCGATGTCACATAGAGCCGCTCGGGAGAGCGCGACGAGCTCCGTGCTCGCCTTTTGGAATTGGAGGAGGCGTTCGAGGTCGCCAAGGAGAAGGCCAAGGTGATAGGCGAGGAGCATGCCGAGTACGAGGAGGTTATCCACCGAAATGGTGGGATGGCGATCCCAAGTTGAAGCGAGGTTGTCGAGGCCGCCGCCCGTTGTCGCGATGCGGCGCGAATATGGTCGGACCTTCGGCATTCCTTGAGACACACGCTGAACTAAAAGGCTCGGAGCATATTCAAACCGTCATTGCTCGACAACCACAACTTGAAGAAGCTTGCCGCGGGATCGCAGGCTTTTCATCTCTGGGACCGAATAACCGATCCAAATTATGACGATCCGGTGGTGCGCTCAAGAGGCGTGCTATTGCCCTTGAACGACGTGGATCCTCAGGGGTCGAAACCAGGCGCCCTCGAGTGTCCGAGGTCGAGCTCATGAGCGGCATCTTCAAGTGACCGAGGTCGCACTGGCGGGCCCGTGGTGTGACCGAGGGCGAGGTGAGGTAGGATTAGTATAGATGAGTCAATCCCGATTTTCTAGGGATTGGCTCGACTTTTCCCGATCCGCTCGGCCCTCGTAAAATGTAACTGTACATCTTTTATTTAATAAGAATGATTTCTTATTGACTTTGTATTTAACTTTGTATTGAACAAGAGTAATATGCAAAGGTAGTTCGTCTCGTGAAATTCCGCTCAAATAAGCGAAGGAATCCGTTCCGTCACGGTGGGGGGTTCTGCTTTTGCCGAGGTCGTCGGGAGGGTGGTCCCTTTATCTACATAGAGAGAACGGCTCAAATAGACGAAGGTAATCGATCTCGTATGTAGGAATGGTTCCTATTTTTGCCGAGGTCGTCGGGAGGGTGGTCCCTTCATCTACATAGAAGCGCTTGAAATAAACGAAGGTAATCGATCTCGTATGTAGGAATGGTTCTGTTTTTGCCGAGGTTATCGGGAGGTGGTCCCTTCATCTACATAGAAGAACGCTTGAAATAAGCGAAGGTAATCGATCTCGTATGTAGGCATCTGCTTTAAATTTATCTTCGTATGAAACGAATGTAATCTGACCTCCGTCGAGGGAATTCGTCCTCCATAGAGGATAATGTGAAGATTAATTATGCATTAGTGACAAGTAGAACTCGTAAAAATAATATTTTATTGATAAAAGATGACGCGACCACCAAATAAGACTCAGACTCTAAACAGGACTTTAAAGATACGACCGAACAAGACCCGACCCTTGACACTTATGCATAATATCTCTTGAGATGAATGATGTGCCATGCGTTGGGTAATTGCTCACCGGACAATTGAGCGAGCTTATAGGCCCTTTTGCCGAGGACTTCGTCGACCGTGAGGTCCTTCCCATGTGGCTTCGACTTGCCGAGCTGCGCGCTTTGCTAACTTCATTATTTGGAGTATGAGGTCGCCCACTTGGAATTGTCGGGTTTTAACACGGGTTGTAATACCGAGCTACTTGTTGCTTGTACCGAGCTTCCTGATGTGGCGAGGTCTCTTTCTTTCGAGTAGGTCTAGATCGGCTCGTAGATTATCCCCATTTGCTTGGCGGAGAAGTCAATGGTGCGGGACTCGGTACTCGATCTGCGGGGATCCTTGCTTGGTTCCATACACCAAACGTAGGGTGTTTCTCCGTTCGAGTCAGGGTGTTGTTGATGCGACCATAAGACACATGATAAATTTTCCACCCAGGCCTTTAGCTCGGTCGAGACGAGTTTTAGACCCTACGATGGTCTGTTGGTAACCGGTCGACCATTTGCTTGAGGATGGGCCACCGGTGAACTTTGTTGGATCCGAGCTCTTGACACCGATCTTTGAATGTCTTATCCGTGGTGTGTTCCGTTATCCGAAAGGAGGATATGAGGAATGCCGAGACGACACTATGTTTTTCCGACGAAGTTGAGGCGTTCTTGCTTGTGATTTTCACCAAGGGCTCCGCTTCCACCCATTTCGTGAAGTACTCGATCGCAACAATTAAGAATTGGGCCGTCACGGTGCTTTACAAAGGGCCCAATGTCGATCCCCATTGCATAAACGGCCAAGGGCTCTGTATGGAGGCGAGGTCGGTGCAGTGGTAACCACGCGTTCCCATGGATTTGACACTTGGACACTTTTTACGAGGTCCATTGAGTCTTGGAACATTGTTGTGATAGTATCCCCATCGCATGACTTTCTTTGACAAGGCTCGGGGTCCGATGTGGCTTCGCACGATCCTTCGTGTATTTCTCGTAGAATGTAATTAGCTCGGTTCGGACCCAAGCACCTTAAGAGAGGCGGAGATATGACTTTCAGATAGGACCCCCGCTCAATTGTATATCGCGAGATTTGTTCAGATCCTCCTAGCTTCCACTTGTCGTGGGCAGCTCGCCTTCTCCGGTACTCTCGAATGGGAGTCATCCAATTGGGTTCTTCATCCGAGACTACGTTGACCTCGGCCCGTTATCGGCATCGCCTATGCTTACGCTTGGACTTCCTCTTGGCGGGCTCGTTGATGGCGAGGCCAATTTACTAAGATGTCGGCTCGGCTATTTTGCTCCTTGGGATGCGAACTATCTGGAAGTGTGAGAAACTCCGTTGCGGGCTTTTGCTTTTCAAGATACTTCTTCGTTCATGCGCTTTTGCCTCGTATTTTCCCAACATTTGGCTCACGACGACTTGAGAGTCGTGTGAACTTCACGCACTCGTATCTCGAGACTTTGAGCGAGGCGAAGTCTGCGATCGATGCTTCATACTCCACCGTTGTTCGTATTTTGAATGTGAACCAAGTGAGTAGGTGATCTCTTGGCCGTCCGGGCCTAAGAGTAAGATTCTGCTCCATACCCATTTTCCCGAAGCCCGTCAACGTAGAGTTGCCAGCCTTTCCTTTGGTATTTCATCCATTGGTTCGGCGGCATTGTCGATCTGGGACTCGGTGGGCTTGATTTCTCTCGAAGTTTGCCTCGGCAAGGAAATCCGCTGAGGCTCGACCATGATGGCTGGCGGGCGAAGGATATATCGTGCTCGCCAGTTCGATTGCCCATTTCGCGATTCTCCGGAGGCTTGGGTTTCGTCAATACTTGCCAAGTGGGTAGTCGGTGAGGACTTGTATGGGATGTGCATGGAAGTATGGGCGTAGTCTCCCGCGGCATTTACCAATGCGGCGAGCTTCTCGGGTGATACCTCGTCTCCGGCCTTTTAGTGCTCGGTGATAAAATATACCGAGTTGGCGTCCTTCTTCTCGTGCAGGCGCACTTATAGACTCGTCCGAGGCGGCGAGGTAGAAAAATGACCTCTCCTCTTTCGGGACGGATAGAGTGGGGAGTTTGGCGAGGTAGCTCTTGAGATCTTCAAAGCGGACTTGTGTACACCATCCATGAGAATTTCGGGCTTTTTGAGTATCTTGAAGAAGATAGCTTCGCTTATCCGCTGACTTTTGAAAAAAGCGGCTCGGTCTTGCAATCTGACTGTTAGCTTGTGTACGTCGTGGATGGTCTTTAGCATCTTCATTTCTAAAATGGTTTGGACCTTGGGCGGGTTTGCTTTTAGCCCTTCTTGTGAAACCCAACACCCCAAGAACTTTCCGGACGGATCGCAAGCGTGCATTTAAAGGGATTGACTTTAGGTTGATTTTCGAAGAAGGCCGAGGGCGATCCGGAGGTCGGCAACACATGCGACTTCTTCCTTGCTCTTGACGACGATGTCGTCTCGTATCTCCACATTCGACCTATGTAGGGTGAAATATTTTTCCACCATCCTTTGATAGGTAGCCCCTGCATTTTAAGGCCGAATGGCATCTTTTATCACGCAAAGACTCCAAAGTCGGTAATGAAGGCTTTGTCTTGGCAGCGTCTTCGTCGTCCATCGGGACTTGATGATATCCTTTGTATAAGTCCAAGCGAAGACTTCGTATCCGACCGGTAGCGTCGACCTTCTTGTCAATGTTGGGGTGGATAGCAATCCTTTGGGCAATGTTTATTGAGGTGCGTGTAGTCAATACACATTCGCCATCCCCTCCTCCTTTCTTCACCATCACCGGGTTGGCTATCCGGTCGGATATTTGACCTCGAGCAGTATGCGTGCTTTTAACGGTGATTCACCTCGTCATGAATGACTTGGTTCCGTTAAATTGCGAAAATTCTTTATACATCGAGCGGCTTTATGTTCGGTCGATGTTGAGCGGTGGTGATGATACCGGTGAGACTCGGTCATGTTGAGGAGACCAAGCAAACACGTCCCAAATTCCCTTAGGAGTTGGATGATCGATCCTTCACTTGGTGCCGTGGTGAAACCAACACAGACGACCTTTAATGGCTCATCTTTGTACAATCGACCTCTTCCACCGACCGCCGGGGAGTGGCGATGTCTTCGACTCAACTCCTCGGGTTTCCTTAATTGCTATGCACTGGGTCTTTGGACCGAGGTCCCGGCACCTCGTAAAACAACTTGCATACATTCCTCGGCTTGCTTACGATCACCTCGGATCACGGTACATTCCCTCGTGGTGGGTATCTTTATCGTCGGGTGGTACGTTGAGCATACCGCCCACACGTTCGACCCAATCTCTCCCTAGTATGATGTTATCGGCGAGTGGGCCTTCTACTCTGACGCACCACCTTGGTCGAGGTCGTTGGTGCTTTCCCCACCGTGACGGGTGGCTCGATTATCCCTTCCGGGCGCGTCTCTTCGGGCGAAGCTTGGAGTGGCGGCGGTGCACGTGCGGTGCTTCTTTCTACTCCTAGCTTGTCAAAGCATTCCTTGAAAAGGATGCTCACCGACGCCTTGTCAATGTAAACGCGTTTTACCAACTTATTTGCGACTACTACGGATCACCAACGCATCACGGTGGGGTCTTGTCATGGTGCGGTCGTCCTCGGAGAAGGTGATCGCCTCGTCCTTCTCGAACCTCTTGTTGGTAGGTTCGCGGTTTTAGGACTTCGGCATCGCCTTGTGGGAGGACTTCGTGACTCCACGGGGCCCGTAATAGTGGAGATCACCCGTCATATTGGGGCTCGTCGTCTCCTTTCTCGTCGGTGTTGCGCTCGTTTTATTGTAGGGCGATTTCCCTCTTCCTCTTTTTTCTTCTTTTGACTGGTCGGCTTGGCGACTCTGTCCTCGGTATTTCTTGAGGATCCGTCACGAACTAGCATCTCTATTTCACCCATGAGCTCTTTGCACTCTTCGATGTCGTGCCGTAATCCTCATGGAATGAGCGATGTTATCCATGGGTGGCACCTCTTCCTCCCTGTCATCGGTCGAGGCTTCTCGAACAGTTCATATGGAGTGCGTGATTTACGCCTCGGCCGTCAGCGGGGTGTATTGAGGTCGCTCAGAGGCGTCCACGCGACCGAGCTCGGACCTTATCGGGCGATGTAATCTTTCAGGCGCTTGCGCCTTGGTTCGATCTTCCTTTCTTCGTCTCTTCTTCCTTTTCCGAGGGTCTGGCTTGTGCGCTTCGGCGCTTTCTTTGTCGGCCTCGTCCGCTTTGGCGAACCGGTTGGCTATGCGCCACACGGCTACTGTCGCGATCGAGGTTCGTGCCAGCGATCTCTCGGTATAAGGCCCCGCAAGATGCCGTTTTGGAAGGCCGAGATGACTAACGGTCGTTCACGTCTTGACCTTCAAACACTCCTTGTTAAACCTCGTCATGAAGTCACCGATGGGCTCGTTCGGCTTTGTCTTATGGTGAGGAGGTGTGCGGCGATGTTTTGACTCGCCTTTTGGAAGAACCTTGATGGAAGGCGCCATCGGTCGCGATAGGGCCGATGCTTCCGTGGGTAGGTGTCGAACCACTGCGGGCGTTGTCGACGAGTAACTCGGGAAGAGTTTACATATATGAACCGAAAGGCGTTGGTTGATCATGTTGTATTGGGCTGCGAGAGAAGTTACGTGGATCCCTCGACCCGTCATAGGGCGATGCTTGGTACCGGTATTTATCAGGAGAGAAGTGTTGAGTATCCTATTTGAGCGGGGTGACTATCTTCCGTATCCATCGAGCCGTCCTGCGAGATTGGGACGGAGTTCGACGATCGAACTCGTTTAGGTGACTCGGACCGACTTCACGGCGGCCCCGATGCCTTTCTGCTGCTGCTCGTCCGCCCTTGGAGATTGGGGCGGAGTTATTGGATGGATTCATTCAGCGATCGAGGCGGCCGCGGCGATCACGACGTCCTCTCGCGTTGCTGTTCCTCGCGCGTCGGTTTGGGCCCGACCTCGCGTTGTGATGCCTCGTATCTAGATGAGGCTTGGCGTTCCGTTCTTCGGGACGTGGCCGACCACGTGCTTCACCGAGTCTCGAGAAAGCTCTCCTTATTTTTCTCGAGAAATCCTTGGCGGCGTCGAGGTTTACTTATGAGCGGATGTTCCCTGGATTATTGCTGCGATTTCCTTCGCTATGGTAACTGCCTCTCCTGCAGGCGGGGTGTCCGTGCTCGTCGAGACTTTGGATATGTCCTTGAGGTTTCTTCTACGATTGGGCTCTTCCATTTGAGCTCGGCGTTCCTTTCGCCGTCGGCGTTGTTGTTGCCGACGACGGTCTGGATGCATAACCACGGTGTACCGGTCATGATTATTTCCACAAACGGTGGTTGATCGAAAACACAAAATTTCGTTTCCAGCGGACGGCGCCGATGATCGATCTTAATTTCGTAAGGAAATAAATTGCGCAAGAACACCAAAGATTTACGTGGTTCGATCTGTGAATAAGATCTACGTCCACGGGGCAAGAGAGAGAGAGTATGTGTATTAAGAGTGTAAGGAGCGATTACAAAGAGTGTGAATGAATCTATTTCGTCTATTCTAGCCTCTATTTATACACAAACGTACTGACCTAGATCTTGAATCCGAAGTCTTCTCTAACTAGGATTCGAGATCCTATCCCTTCTTGAATTAGGATTCTTTTAGATATGGCTGAGCTTTCTGCGTTCCCACTGATTTTAGGAGTCTTTATGGGCCGAACTTGTCCAGGCCGAGCTTGATGTCAGGGTTACTTGTATTGGGCCTGATGCTTGGGCACAGTAGTTAGGCTGTGCATCGATCGGTCGGTCCGACCGACCACCGTAAAACCCCAAACCGAAAACCGACCGACTGTGTATTTCATTGGCGAACCGACCGTTTTTCCAAGCAAACCGAAACCGACCGAACCGATTTTAAAATCGGTTTCGATTCGATCGACCAACCGATCGAAAATAAAAAATATACCGCCATTTAAAATAAAAAATACACTGCCAATTCAAAACAAATATATATATATATATATATATATATATATATATATATATATTATATACATATTTGTATTGTAAGTTTGCAACATACTAACAATTCAAAACAAAATTATGCAATGAATCGAGCCTCCACACTACTGAATAAGCAAAATTCCCAAATATACATCAACTAGAAAGACCATACATTAAATTCAACAATACAAACTAAACAACTATTAATACAATCCAACATTCAAGTTATAAGTTTCGACAATCCATCAAATTAAACTAAATCAAAACAAGACAATAATCATCACAAATACTTGAAGGCTTCAAGTTCAACCTCCATGTCATCCTCATTGGCATCACCTATACCAAGGCTTAACAATACTACAAAATGACGGAAAATCCAACAATCACAATTTTTACAAAGTAAACAAAACATTGAATAATAAAGAAATTATTCATTTGATATAGAAAACCATTACCTTCTTCGTGCTTTTGAATGGACTCCAAATCCTCTTCGATTGTAATTGTCCTCTTTGACTTCCTCAACCAATCTTGAGTACAAATAAGACTCTCAACAATATGAGGAGTCAAAGAACTTCTAAAAGGATCGAGGACTCTACCTCCGGTGCTAAAAGCAGACTCGGATGCTACCGTAGAAACAGGTACAGACAATACATCCCTAGCAAGTTTGGCAAGAATAGGGAACCTAGGCTCATTAACCTTCCACCAATTCAAGATATCAAAGTTCTTCACATTAAGTACCTTTCTTTCTTTCTCATTCAAGTATAGATCCAAATCATTAGCCAGATCATCTTCTTCAAGAAGTTGTTGTTTCTCATACTTGTCCACCAACAAGTAAGGAGTCTCATTAACTTCTAAATGACGTGAAGATTGACCTTGTGTTTCACCATTGGAAGGTTGATGCACCTTTTTATACTCATCATACAATGCATATAACTCGTCCTTCACACACCACCATAACTATGCCATCTTGTCCATATGATTCAAGATGGCATAAATGAAAGGAATTTAAGCTTAAATGGGATCAATGACAATAGCAAAAAGATGAGCTTATTCATTTTCACCGGATCACCCCAATACTTATCAAATTTTTCTTTCATCTTCGCATCCCATTGGCCTTAGATCTAAAGTCGAACTATCACCCATTCTTTCAACAAGCACATCACGTTAGCAATCTCATTGAAAACACATTTGAAGTAACATATAATGATCCCGAGATTCTAATGTCAAATCGAAGAAAGTCTTCAACACTTTACTCATTTTCTTCCATTGTTCCAATCCACATGATCGGTGGGGCATCTCCTAACTCAATCTTATAATATGAATCTCTCACTTCAAACAAATCAAAGCTTTTTCAAATTTGCAAGCAACCTCCAACATAGAATAAGTAGAGTTCCACCTAGTAGGCACATCTAAGCATAATAAACATTTGCTTTCAATGTTTTCTTCTACAACATTCCTTAAATCTTGAAATTCTAGCGGAGAATGTTTAACAAATTTAACGCGTCTCTAATCTTCTTAATTGAAGGATTCAATTCCTTGATCCATCTTGCACAACCAAATTAATAATGTGAGCCACACACCTCATGTGAAGAAATTTTCCTTGACCCAAACAACCATCCCGAGCAATCAATTTATTTCTCAAAGTAGAAACCAATACGTCGTTTGAAGAAGCATTATCAATCGTCATTTGAAAAACTTGAGAATTCCCACTCACGCAAGCATGCATCAATCATCACCAATTTCCACACCCTTGACTCTCAATTGTGCAAAATTGATGATCTTTTTTCAAATCCCAACTATCATCAATGTAATGTGCGTTGATACATATAATTCAACTTTTGCAATGATGTCCAAGTGTACGTAGTAATGCACACACTTTGCTTTGTTTTCTAAAAACTCCTTCTAATTTCCTTCTCACTCTTAAACATTTTATAAATATCACGTGATATGGTGTAACGTGAAGGAATCTTAAATTTTGCTTGCAATGCATTAACAAATTCCTTAAACCTTCACCATCTACAATAGAAAAAGAAGCTCATCCTTAATCACCATTTCAACTAGTTTTATCCTACAATTTTCTGATCAAATTTCCATGCGGTTAAGCTACCCAGATCTTGCCGCATTATCACTCCCTTCTTGAGAATCGGATGCAAAGACAATTGTGATTGTCTTACATCATACTACATGGTTTTGCTTGCAACTACCCATATGTGCTTTAAGTGAAGAAGTGCCATTCTTTTGGGTCGGAGAAGTAAGACTTACTACAATAGTTGCACTTTGCTTTCTTGTTACCATCTTCATCAATAAATCTCGTGAAGTGGCTCCATACCTCGGACTCTTTTCTTTCACATTTTCTTTTTCAAAGTTGTTTGAATCGGTTCTCATGACTCTTATCCGTTGATAGTGGTGGAAGTTGTGATATTTCTTCCTCATTTTCAACATGAGACATCTTTCACACCTAAATTGCAAAATATTAGAATTAGAGAAATTATACCATGTCTCTTTCCCTCTGTTTTTCTCATTCAAGTAAAATAAAAAAGAAGATAGTATTACTTAAATAATAGAAAATTAAGTTACTGGGGGGCCGAATTAAAGTTCTATGTTGTAGTAGAAAATTAAGTTGCTGTAGTAGTCCCATAGATCTACTATGGGATGTGTTTTTTACAATTATATAATAAATCTCATATTGTGTAATTATTAGATAAGCTATGTATATTAAATCTTACGATGGATGCATTGAGGTTTTTTAAGATTTTTTTTATTGTAAGATTTCTATCATTTTAGGCTGAAATGCAGAAGTTAAAAGACAAATTAGTAATATCAGAAAGCGCTGCCAAGGCCGAGGCACAAGTCAAGGTGAAACTTCAGATAACATTTCCAGCTACAAATTGTCTTGACTAAGATTTAAGTATTGTTTTTGGGACCTAAATATGCAAAAACACTTAGCAGGAAAAGTTGAAATTGAGGTTGAAGACACTCGAAGATATATATACATTTGTGTGTGTGTTCGCAGATATATTTTACCTTCAAGCACTATATATATATATATATATATATATATATATACATGTGTTCGCAGATATATATATACAAATTTCACCTTCACACATATATTTTCTGAATAAATTTAGGCCTCTAAATTTTTACACTAAACCCATACTTGCATAAAACAGTTGAAGACTCATCTCATGAATAATTCTAAAGCATAATTTATAGATTAAACTACCTTTCATGTATAATTTTCACCAAACATCAAATATTTCAGTCATCCACAGCTAAAATAGAAACCAAACTTACAAAAAGAAGCTGCGACCTGCGGCTGCGAGCCTGCGAGCCTGCGACCTGCGACCTGCGACCTGCGACCCTCGACCCTGCTGGATGAGTCGACGATGGCACTATCGCCGTGTGTGAGGTGAGCCGTAGCTGCCCGCCGATGACTGTGGTGCGAGAGAAAGAGAATAGATAGGGGGGGAAGATGTGAGGCTACCGTGTGAGGAGGGGGAGAAGAATGGCACTTCTGCACAGCCCTAGGTGCGACTTGCGAGAGGAGATAGGGGGGGAAGATGTGTGAGTGAGGTGCTGAGAAAGTGAGAAAGGATGGAGATAGCGGCGTGTAGAAGCCAGAAGGGAGGTGAGGAGGAATTAAATCAGATTAGGGTTCCAATATAAAAATATAAATTAATTAATTTAACTAATATATGCTCGGTCGGTCGGTTATCGACCGAAGCATAACCCACAAAACCGAACCGACCGAGCAACCGAATTTTTTCAGAAAAAATAAACCGACCCGACCGAATGAGTGTGTAATAACCGACCGAAAACCGACCGTATTTGTCGGTTTCGGTCGGTTTTATCGGTTCGGGCGGTTTCTGCACACCCCTACTGGTAGTTGGGCCGTATCCTATCAGGAATTATGGTGAAATAATAAAAATGGTTCTTTCCTAAAGGAAGAAACGTTGGTGACAAAATAATTTGCGTCGAAAAGGGGAAATTAAGGTTAACGAATTAATTATGACTTAAAAATGGTGATAAGATAGATAAGCTGAAGCAAAAATAAAGATTCATATGCATGATCATTGCTTGAGCCAAATGCAATAATATAGCTTGAATATATTGTCGATATTTCAATTATAATGCAAGTTCAAACTAATTGAAATTAAAATGGCTGGTGTTTATTTAAATAGTATATAAATTACACGCAAATAGCATTACAAGTTTAAAACTTAATTTGGTATCTGTCCAACTAATTAATAATCAGAACTAGTTGCTACATGTCTTACTTCACCACAATTATTGATTGCAATTTAATAATAATAAAAATAATAATAAATAATAATAATATCCTTTTACGTATCACCTCTTATGGAAACAACTCAAATTGTTGGTTAGCTCTTTAATAAAAGAATGTTATTAGCCCCTTTATTATTTAATGTCAATAAATAATTTGATAAACAGTCAGTAGAAAATTGGACTTGGTATTAAAAAGGTTGACATTTAAGAAGGAAAATAAACATTAGCCAGTAGCCATGAGCCCATGATCTCGAGGAAATAGGAAGTCAAAGGTTGGAAGGGACTAATAATAGACTGGAGACTTTTCTTTTTATCCCCAATTAAGTTCAATATCAAATAATTTATAGTAAACAATATGGCAAAAATATTTATAGTAAACAATAAGGCAACGGCAGAGAGGCCCACCCTGCCGTGGACAAAAGCGCTTCACCGCCCTTGTTCTTTGTTGTCTTGATTGTCTTCTTTGTGCGACTTGAGTCTAGTGGGGTGAAGGAAGAAGTTTTGGGTGTTGGTTTTTTGCTGTTCTGTTGCTACTTGGTATATTTTGTTTAGGGGAGAGGGTTGTTGTTTGGTTTTTCTCTTGCTTTTGTTGTCTGTACTGCTGGCATTTTGGCATTGCTCATGCCCTTGCGTTATCAATATATTTTCTTCTTCTAAAAAAAATTATGTGTGAATATAAATATATAACTAGTTGTAGAGCATCGATCGAGACTAAGAATTAATATTTTCATACTAGTCACAAATACAATGTATAAGTTGTTGTTGGATATTTTAGTGTAATTGGATTGACTTGTTTGATCAGTGTCGTCATAATAGTACTTTATATAAGTTGGGTGGTGCGGAGTGCACGCTTATATGAATTTATTATGTCGGTGGGGTTCGAGGCAACACCCCGAAAAGTCAGGCGGCGGCCCTTGCTGGTCCGAGGCGCCGGCTTGGAAATTTTATTTCGGTTGAATTACTTTACTGAAATTTCATGGAAATTTAATTTAAATTTTGAGGACTATTTTGCAATTATAAAAATTGCAAAGCGCTTATTCAAAACGCAGTTTATCGTCGGTTTGAGAGAGGAGTTTTTCTGATCAAAATTGAAACTCAAAGAACATACAAAACGTTCAAACTACGAATTGTATCCGATCGAATAATTCGATAGTACCTTGAATTGATTTGATGCGAAAGTGTTTACACGACTTTCAGAGTATCCAGATTTGTTCGATTTTCTATTTCGTATATTTTCTACAAAGATCAAATCAATTACTGAAAATGGCGAACAAGGAATTTGTGAAGGACATGACAAGGAATTTCGAGAAGTTGGACAAGTTTCTTTGGGTGATTTTGATATTTGGCGTAAGAAGATGCACTTTATGTTGACGAATCTCACGGTTGTGTATGCGTTCGAGTACTCCCATGCCCGAGGTTGTGGAAGAAGAAACCACAGAGCAAGCGAGGAGGCGCGAAGTGGGAGAACGATGACTACATATGTCGTGACCACATCTTGAGCGGTATGTCGATTCCTCTTGATGTGTATCAAAATGTAGAGTCCGCAAAGGAATTATGGGATTAACTCGAAGCGAAATACATGGCGAAGATGCCTCAAGCAAGAAGTTTCTTGTTGGTAATTTTATAAATTATAAAATGGTAGATTCGAGGCTGTCATGGAGCGATATAATGAATTGCTTAGGATATTGGGACAATTAGCCCAATATGATATGAAAATGGATGAATGCATTTACATTTCTAGTATCATTGATAAGTTGCCACCCTCGCGGAAGGATTATAAAAATAATCGAAACATAAGAAGGAGGAAATGACTTTGGTCGAACTTGAAGTCATTTGCAAATTGAACAATCCATCGTGATATGGAAAAAGTTTACATTGGTGATGCTAAGGCGGTGGGTGGTCCATCTGTTAATATGATGGAAGAGGGTGAATCTTGAAGGTGGTTTCATAGTCGGTAAAGGAAACGAAAGTTTCGAGGAACAAGAACTACGGTAAGGCTCCTTTAAAGCTTTAAGTTGGTCTGTTGGAAGTGTGGTAAGCGGACACTTTAAGAAGGATGTAGGTGCGGAAAGAGTGGAGGAAAAGGAAAAAGCGTTTGGTTCAAGTGGATCCAAGGATCCGGAATGAAATCGGGTTTGTTTTGGTACCTATGATCAATCTGTTGAGAATTATGTGTCCATAATCTCGAAGCATTTTATATGCAGGATGATGATGTCTCTTGGTGGGTTGATTACAGTGCAACATGTCATGTATGTAAAGATCTTCAATGGTTTAAGGACTTGAAGCCAATTGAAGGTGGATCTTTATTGAAGATGGGAAATGTTGCTACCGAACCAATCAAAAGACTAGGATCTGTTAGTCTAGTATTTACTTAAACTCTTTGTTGTTAAGTAATGTTTTATATGTACACGGTATTCGTAAGAACTTAGTGTGCAGTCTTGTATTAAATACTTGTGGTTATAAGCAAGTGTTTGAAAGTGACAAGTATATCTTGTCGAGACATGGTTCCTTTGTAGGATTTGGTTATCTTAATGGTATGTTTAAGTTAAATTTGGATGTTTCTTTTGTTAAGAATTCTGTTTGCATGGCTTCTACTAGTTCTAGTAATTCTTTTGGCATAGCGATATTATGACATGCTAGACTTGGACATGTGAATTATAAAAGATTGAAAGATATGTCGAAAATGTGTTTAATTCCGACTTTTGAGTTAAATGCGGATAAGTGTAATACTTGCATGCAAACTAAGATTTGTAGACGACCTTTCTCTAAGCATGTGGATAGAGATACTTCTTTATTAGAACTTGTTCATAGTGATTTGTGTGATTTTCATTCTACACCGTCACTTGGTAATAAGAGTATGTTGTTACTTTCATTGATGATGCTACTAGATATTGCTATGTCTATTTGTGTCATTCGAAAGACGAAGCTCTTGATAAATTTAAAATCTATAAAGAGGAAGTAGAGCTTAGTCATGGTGTGAAGATTAAAACTCTTCAGCGATAGGGAGGTGAATACTATGATCCGAAGATATTTTCAATCTCTTGGTATAGTACATCGACAACGACTCCATATACACCACAACGAGATGGTGTAGTGAAAGAAAGAATAGAACATTGAAAGAAATGGTTAATTGATGTTGTGCTATTACAGTCTAAGTGAAGGTTTTGGGGTGAAGCTATGTTGTGACTTGTTATTCTTGAATCGAGTTCCTAATAAAAGGAACAAGATTACACCTTATGAACTTTGGTTTAAGAAACCACCAAAATTGAGTTATCTCGAGTTTGGGGTTGTAGAAACGTGGTGAGACTAAGCGACCTAAAATGAAAACCATAGGCGAAAGAGGTATAGATTGTGTTTTCATTGGCTATCCGAAAATTCGGTTTGTTATAGGTTCTATGTTATAGAACCTAATGACTATGTAGTGTGCACTCTATTATTGAGTCGAGGATCTTTGATTTTGGGAATGAGAATAGATTTAATTCTCTACCTAAACACGGAGACATGATTGCAAGCTCTAGTAATTCGGTAAAAGAAAAGAGTGGATGATACTCATCCGAGCCAGAAAGAGTATTAGAGCACGGAAAGCTAAAACATTTGGTGATGATTTCCAAATGTATTTAGTGGAATGATCAAGGATTGAGATTGATTTTCGATCAATATTGTTACAATATTGAGAATGGTCCAAAGACATACGTTGAAGCTATGTCTTCTAGGGATATTGCATTACGGAAGAGGCGGTCCAAGATGAGATGGATTCAATAAGACAAAGTAAAACTTTGAGATTGGTGATTTACCACCGGTGTATACCATTAGGTTGTAAATGGATCTTCATAAGAAAGATGAAGATAGATGGAAGCATGAACGGTATAAAGCTAGATTGGTTATCGAGGCTTTAGACAAAATGAAGGTATTGATTTCTTTGATACCTATGCTCACGTGGCTCGGTTTCCACCATTAGATTATTGTTAGCACTTGCACTATACATAATCTAATAATTCACCAAATGGATGTTAAGGCGGCATTCTTGAATGGTGAATTGGATGAAGAGATTTACATGAAACAACCGAAGGTTTTGTCATTCCTGGTAGTGAACATAAAGTTTACAAGTTGGAGAAATCTCTTTACGGACTAAAGCAAGCCCCTATGCAATGGCATCAGAAATTTGATGAGGTTGTGTTGTCTAATGGTTTTGTATTTAACCAAGCGGACAAGTGTGTATATAGCAAGTTTGATGCTTCTGGTAAAGGAGTAATCATTTGCTTATATGTGGATGACATGTTGATCTTTGGTACTGACCAAGATCAAGTTGATAAAACAAAGGAATTCTTGTCATCTAAGTTTGAAATGAAAGATATGGGGGAGGCTGATGTGATACTTGGAATTAAGATCATACGTGGAGAACATGGTATTTCTATTTCTCAATCCCATTATATTGAGAAGGTGTTGGAAAAGTTTAATTTCAAAGATTGTTCTCCAACAGGAACTCCTTTTGATCCTAGTGTGAAACTCGTGCCTAATAAAGGAGTTGCTGTGAATCGACTTGAATATTGAAAGGCTATTGGTTCCCTCATGTATGCTATGATTAGCACGGACTGATATAGCCTTTCTTTGTGGGAAGCGAGTAGATACACTCATAATCCAAGTTTAATTCATTGGCAAGCAATTAATCGAGTATTTAAATACTTGAAAGGAACTATGGATTATGGTTTGACTTATTCGATTTCCTTACATTATTGAAGGTTATTACGATGCAAGTTGGATTACCAATTTAGAAGATCATTCTTCTACAAGTGGTTGGACATTCCTTCTTGGAGGTGGTGCTATATGTTGGGCATCAAAGAAACAAACATGTATCACTCGTTCAACAATGGAATCGAGTTTGTGGCTTTGGCGTTTGGTAAAGAGGTTTGAATGGCTAAGAAATTTGATTTATGAAATTCCATTGTGGCGAAACCGTTATCACCAATATCTATCGATGTGATAGTTACGCTACCTTGGCTAAGGCATATAATCAAGTGTACAATGGGAAGTCTGACACTTAGGTGTTAGACATAGCATGATCTGGAACTTATTACAAATGGTGTGATATCTTTGGAGTTTGTGAGAACTCAACACAATTTAGCCGATCATTTAACCAAAGGGTTAAGTAGAGATCTTGTGCTAAGTCGGCTATAGGGATGGGTTTAAAGTCCACTAAAATCTTTGATATTAAGATACCCAATTCCATCTAGTATGATGCTAGGTCTTGAATTCAATGTGGAAAGCTTAATATCTAGAGATTGGAACACATTAAAGAATTATCCCAAGGTATGTGTTTGGACACGCAAGTTAAGGAGGTTGAATGTTTACATTCTTAATAGTTTCTTTGACAAATTGCATATGCAGTGCAAGAATAAAGAGCTACCTATGTGAGCATGAAGTTTAGTTGCTTGAAGAAGCGGGACTTGGCTTTGACATGCTTATGAAGGATAAGGACACGACTAGTAAAATATAGTGTCAAGATAGAACAAATATGTATGTAAACATATGTGTACATTATCTTCGTGTATTCATATGAATTCTGAGGTTCAATCCTTAGAGATACCTTGTTATTCGAATATATGGAATGTGTAGTGTACTAAGGTGAAATTCAATCGTCATGATATTTCATTTATGCATATGTTTGATACTTTGAGATGTATTGTTTTAGTTAATCAAGGATTACACTAAAATAGGGAGGATTGTTGGATATTTTAGTGTAATTGGATTGACTTGTTTGATCGATGTCGTCATAATAATACTTTATATAAGTTGGGTGGTGCGGAGTGCACGCTTATATGAATTTATTATGTCGGTGGGGTTCGGGCAACGCCCAGCAATCGGGCGGCAGCCGCTGCAGAATCCAGGCGGCGCCGACTTGGAAATTTTTATTTCCGGTCGAATTACTTTACAGAAATTTCATCGGAAATTTAATTTCTGAAATTTCGAGGGACTATTTTGCAATTATAAAAATTGCAAACCGCTATTCAAAAGCAGTTTATACGTCGGTTTGAGAGAGGAGTTTTTCACGATCAAAATTGAAACTCAAAGAACATACAAAACGTTCAAACTCTGAATTGTATCCGATCGAATAATTCGATAGTACCTTCGAATTGATTTGATCTGAAAGTGTTTACACGACTTTCAGAGTATCCAGATTTGTTCGATTTTCTATTTCGTATATTTTCTACAGTTGTTACTTTCTTGCTAATACTCGCATGCTTAAGTTTTTCAAGTTTTACTCAAAAAAAAATGAAGTT
Source organism: Salvia rosmarinus (assembly GCA_036937905.1). Taxonomy (NCBI): domain Eukaryota; kingdom Viridiplantae; phylum Streptophyta; class Magnoliopsida; order Lamiales; family Lamiaceae; genus Salvia; species Salvia rosmarinus. Next base: position 9,542,527 of record CM072818.1, read on the forward strand.
TCATGTTGAAGGGTTGTATCTAAACTGGTTACACTATGTCATATAGTATATTGTTTTTTTAATAAGGATATCATATATATTGTTGCTTGTTCGTAAATAAGGATTTCTGCAATTAAATCAGGTTTTTGGTTGGTTAAAAGGCATAAGTATAACTTTCTTAGCGACTTAGTACGGTTATCTTTCTTTTTCTTTTCTTTTCGGATTCAGGGAACTCGCAGCCGTTACATTTGGTATGCAATGTCATGGGTAAACATCACGTTCGTATGCAATAGCCTGCAAACTATATAGAATGGATAAACCATATTTGGAAGATCAAATATGATAGACTTAAACCTATAGAGTATTAGTCCATATAAATTCACTTTATCACTTAATTGTCCCAAAAGAACAGTTATCTTTTATTTTGTTTTTTCGAGTTGTGAAGCCTGGGAATTTGGAAACTGAACCCCGATTTCTCACCTACACACATGCGAGAAGTATCACTATATTTTTTAGTTGAGAAATATCACTAAATTAATACTGTTCTTATTTTATCTATTAATAATTTAACAATTTACTCGTTTTCTATCTAACTTAATTAAGGACCCAGTGACAAAGTCATCCTAAATTTGGTTTAGTATCCCAAGTTGGTATTTGACCTTTATAGTTCTAGAAGATTGCAAGAATTATTGTTCACACTTGTGACAATTCCTTTCCACCTTTGAAGCGATACTCTGGTATATTTTAGCATGGCCCGACCCATTGAATCTTCTTCATTTTTTTCTTTTTTTTTTATCAATTAATACAGAAATTTTTAAAGGTTGATTCACGGTGGACTCGAACCCGAGACCTTTGGCCTCAGACATTAACCACTCTACCACTAGGCCAACACACACACAATCTTCTTCCTTTTTTCCCTTAATTTTACTGTGATTGGATTTTATGATTTGTAATTTTTTTTTATCTCAACGTTTTCTACTATCAATCTCATTATTTTGATAATTTTATTCAAAATTAAACATTATTATTATATATTGAATCCTACTTAACATGTATATATAACTAAAAATTGAAGTTAAATAATATATACCATAAATATGAAATAATCAATCCTTATAAATGTTAAAAATAATTGTATACGCATATTAGATTGGTGAATCCTAATAAAATTGTGAAATTAAACTAAAGAATTACTATTGAAATTGAAGAAAAAGAAGGAAAAGAGATTAAAAAATTGAAAACGAAACACCAAAAAAATGGTTGAATCGAATATCTTGAATAGCTGACCGTGGGCGTAGCATTCTATTTTATGAACAACTTAAAATTTTAAAATACACAATTCCGAAAGTTACAATGCCAAAATTTCCAGTTCGAATTTAATGAGACAGAACTTGCCACATTCTCGAAGTTGACCAATCCAATTTATTATATGTCATTACTCTTATTACTGTAGCGTTACATCGCACTCATACTATGTCAATACCCGTGGTTATCTATCTATCTAGAAGAGAAGGTTCAAGTGTTTTTATTATGAGAATATGAAAATTAAAAAATGATGAATTCGATGTGAAAGTTGATGAATCCACTAGGAAATTTATTGAATCCAAAAAATTGAAATTTTCACATCTCATGGGATTCAAACCCTAGGTGAAAATTCCGAATAATTTTTTCATATATATATATGAGAATAATTTTCACATACTATTTCCTATCTAAATTTCTATATTAATTTTAGTATTATTTATTTATCAAAAGTTATGATGTTGATTTCATGTACATTTATCATTCAATAATTTTCTTCTCATATCTTTTCTATTCTTATTCCTTAATTCTTTTTGAAATCATGCGATTTTGTTCATGAAAATATATGCAATATACAACTTGAATTTTATCAAGATTTTTAGTTTGATACATGGTGTTTAAAAGATGGTATAATATGAATAAGTTATAATTATTTAAAGTTTCAAAATAAATTAAATATTATGATATAGATATACATATACATGCATATATACTATATGTATGAATACTTTATATATTACATGACTAAATCAATTATTTTTCTTTTTATTTTTTAAATATAGTTTTAATTATATAAATTTCATTTTTAATGCTAAATTTCATTTAATTATAAAATTAAATTTTGTTATTTATTAAATAACACGTGTACTTCTTGAAAAAATTGTAAACATGTTATTTGTGATAATTGTGTTTGGATCCATAAATACATGAAACACAATATTTTTTGGCATATGATACCTCCGTGAAAGTCGTGTAGGAGAAGGAGAGGAGGGAGGGGGAAATTACATGGGGAAAAATGAATTTTTTATATTTTTTTAAAAAATAATTACTTTATTTTATGTGTATATTCTTTGCTTATTAGCTTCCGACGATACGTTAATTGACTGAAAAATTTGACGCAGATTGTTAAGTGAACAACGAAAATAAATGCATGCTATGTTTGTAATTTTGTAAAAAAATTGACCAAAACTCACAGTGCGATCAAAGTTTATGTCATAATTTTAAAATAATTTTTATATTTGATGTATTTACTATACAAATAACAAATATACTTAATATTACAAAATTTAAAAATATGGTACCCGAGGAATGCTAGTTTTGTCAAAACTACGTACCAAAATTACTTGTAGGTAGAAAACTCTCTCTATATATATACATATGTAAATAAATTAAAGTCAATTTTGAAGTTTGTGGAGATAAATAGAAAACATAACCACTTGGCACTCAAAAAATAAAAAAAAATTACTTGCATAACTATGATATTGGTAGGTACTTCTAAAAAGATAACTATGATTGAATAAAAATATTGTTATACATTGTATATTTGTAAGTTCCTCAATATGCAAAATTACTATTTTTTATTTTATACAAGAGCTTTAATATATAATAATTTAACACAAATTTTCAGTTATCACATAAATTGCATCCACGATAAGTGTATCACAATTGTCTTATTCAACATCCACAAAAAAGTATATCACTGCATTTTACTTTTTGGAATAATACTCATTATTATTCAACCTCACAATCACTTGTTATTTATAAAAAAAATCATTTCTATCATTCACAATCTAGCATATGGTGGGATTATTTCTCCATTTAATCTACCAACAATTTTATTAAAACTCGTGTCGTTCATAAATGATATATTTATAGTGGGCGGGGCTAGGAAGTAACAAATTACATTAAATCGTGCATATTTCTCACCAGCATCCACAAGAAACAATCAGTAATTAAACAAAACCAGTATTTGATGAATCTAAAATCATATACATTAATGACGTACGTGAATCATCTAACAACAAATGAACCAATCAAGGTGAAAAAAGAAGGTGTTCTATCTTTGTAAAATAAAGTATGAAAAAAGATGACTAGAAAAAAATTAAAGATCTATTTATAAATGTGATGAAGCAACAAAATAATACTGGTTCTCTAATGGAGTCAAGTTGAGATCCAGAGAAAAAACCCTCCTGTTGTTCGGTTTCTTCACCACCGGAAAAAGGGACAACGGCGGCGGCGCATGGTGACTCTGATCAACCATGGCCGTTCTGTGTCTCCTCATATGGCCTCCTAGGGCTTGACCTAATGGGAACTCCTGCCCACAAATGGAACACTCGTGAGTTTTCGGCTTCGGAAGAGACAGCGGCTCTCCGGCGGCCAGACGCGGCTTCTTGTGGCTGGCCCGGTGGCCGCCGAGCGCCTGGAACGATGGGAACTGCCTGTTGCACGTCTTGCATGTGAAAGTACGAGATGCATCTCCTCCTCCTCCTCCGCCGGCGGCGGCGGTAGCGGATAACAGCATCAAGCAGTTGGCCATGGTGGAGATGTCATCGGCCTCGTCGTCTCTACTCCTCTTCATCATAATTCAGGAAAAAGTAATGGAAAAAATCAATTAATGTTAACAGAAAAGAACAATTAATTAATGTGAGTGGATTTTGATTGTAGTAGAATTTAGAATGATTTGAATGATGAAATTACTTTGATGTGTTTCTGTGTATATATATATAAATGAAAGAGTCTTTTGTGTTAGTTGTAGAGTATGACTTGATATAGATATTGACATTTCGCATGGAAGAAATCAACGAAATTTCTTGATGGAAAAGTAAGTCAAATAAATGTACCGTGCCTTTGCACTCCAAAATTTAATTTTCCGTCACTCCGGACTAGTATTATTTTTACTTTATTTTTCTAAGATTAGTTTAATTGGACTTTATTAATATTAATTTGCATCTCTCTCTCACACACATATAGAGAGATGGCAGCACATATGTAATAAGAGTGCCATGTTCTAACTAAATAAAATTACTTCTTTCGTCCACTAAAAGCTTACATTTTCCATTTTCTGAAACATTAACTTTTCTCAATCTATCACTTATTTACAAAAAAAATCACATATGATCCATATTTTTAATTTCACTATCCATTGATATATTCATTTATTATCTCTACTCACTTTACACTCATTACAATTTATTAAAACTCGCATGCGATAAAAACAATAAAACTTTTGATGAACGGAAGAAGTATAAAAATAGAAATAAGATAGGGGTCTAAACTAGATAATGCCTACTGCTAAAATAATTCTTTCATTTTCTTTGAAAAAATGTGTATTAGTTACCTTAAAAGACAAACAAAATGTTTGTTCCAAATCTACTGGTTCTTAACCAACTGAACTAAGTACGTTGGAGCACAAACAAAGTGCTATATATATGAGAGGGGGTCGTCTGTGGAGCTCAAGGTATGAAGGGACCCCCGAAAACATACTGTACTGTATATTAAACAAACACAAAAACTCATATACATCCGTCCATACCGTACATACGGATAAAAATATAATTTGTTGTTAAGAAAAATATAATTACATTAAAGAAAAAGTATCACTTTTTTTATTCTATAATTCAAAAATATCATTTACATTGAATAAAAGTATCATTTATATAAAAAAAATATAAATATCCGTATATATAGACGTCCGCACATGAGATAACCTCTGAACTAAAAATGATGTCCATTTGATACATTATTGCTTCTCTTTTGGATTTGGCTGGGCCTCTATAGATTTAATACAAAAAATGCTAAATCGAGAAAATATTAGTTTAAAAAACAAATACTTATAATTTATGCAGTGTAAATGCGTACGGATGAACCGTCATTGAGCACGCAAGCATGAGCAAGGGGCTTAGCTAATCGGACTAGTAGTATTGAAGTCGTTGTGAGTTGTACATGACATAATAATATTTATATTATTAATGATTATTCAATCTTTCCAGAATTTTCCAATTGATAACTAAATCTCTGACCTGCCGATTGTATTACATTTAGTTGAAGATTAATTTTATATAGAGAATAATAATATATTATAGATTTGTCAACGGAAATAAATGCGACCAACTGGATTAGTAAAATAGTAGCAAATCTACGTCTACACGTTTTATCTAGAAGCATTAATCTTTTTCTTTCACACAACCATAACCTATATGTCAATGTAGATAAACTTCAAATGTAAGTATTGCAAAACAACTACTGCAAATAAAAAAAAAGGGCCAATTGCCAGCCTAGAAAGTATAGATCTTGATTAATTTTTTAGTTACAATATGACTTTTAATTATAGTCAAAAAAAATTATAACTAACTTTAATATGATTTTTTGTCAAGTGGATAAGATGTTTTACTGCATTATCTTGGCTATGTTTAAAACCGATACATGTGGGTAGGTAGAGAATACCTAGGGGCACGAGACAACTCTCTCTAAGGAATTCGGCAAAGAGCCCCCTAACTTCGGGAGAAGGGTGCCTCCTCACAAAGGGGGTCGCGAGTGACTGAGCCCGCCGTCTGTTGTTTACCAAAACACAGTCTCCACAAAGTCATAAGACCATGTATAGGTGGCCCTGCCCAGTGCTTGGAAGGTCAAGGAAGTTGGTGACGATGATGGGGAGCCGGCGACCGAAGCCCCGGTGAACGGCGGCCGTAACTATATACCTCGACGAAGTTTACCAACACGATAACTTAGTTTTACAAAAGAAATAATTGGTTTTTTAATTGAAAAAAATTTAAGAGTTAGTTTTATATTTGTTACAATTCAAAAGTTCTGTAGCAATTGCACAACAAAGTTCGTCACTTAGAGGTAACTTCTCTGCTTTTAAAAATTTGTGGAGACATTAGTCACACTAGCTAGTAAACTTAATGCAAATGAATCAAATCAACTACTTAGATGTATATCATGAGAACTCAACTTTATTTCAATCTTCATCGAGTTTCAAATAATATTTTAAACTAAGGTAATAATAATTACAGGAATTGAAGAGAATAAACTAAAGTCAAGTCAACCATGGATTAAGATTTGGAAAATTGTTCATAATTTGAGCTTGCATCCAAATTTCAAGAAATATAAATTATATGAAGTACCTAATTTTAATTTTTCAAATGTGTTTTACCCATCTTATATGGTTTACATGCGATTGCGTAAACGTGAATTTACACACACGTATAAAAATAACGCTTGGGTTACCATGAACTCGATATATATATATATATATATATATATATATATATATATATATATATATATGAGAGGGTTACCGTGAGAACCATATTTATCGTGAGAACATGAGAATCAAAAATGATGAATTCAATGTGAAACTTGATGAATCCGTTGGGAAAGTTATTGAATCCAAAAATGAAATTTTCTTCTCTCATGGGATTCGAACTTTGAGTGAAAATTTCAAATTTGTGAATTCAATAACTTTCCAATGATTCATTAACTTTCATAAGAAATTCATTTTGTTTGTAAAGAAATTTCATGGTTCGTAGTTATCACGTTAAAATTGGTTCTTATTTGAACCTCACTCTATACGTGAGAACTAAGAATTGCGAAAATTCTTAACTAACAAAATGAATTTTATGAAAGTTAATGAATCTATTGAAAAAGTTCTTGAATCAAAACTTGAATTTTCATCACGGTTCGAATCTCATGATAGGCGAAAAATTCCATTTTTTAATTCAATAACTTTATATATATATATATATATATATATATATATATATATATATATTGGATGGTTAACGTGAGAACTATTTTTATCGTGAGAACCAAAAATGATAAATTCGATGTGAAACTTGATGAATCCATTGGGAAAGTTCTTGAATAAAAAAATTGAAATTTCGATTCTCATGAGATTCGAACCCTGGGTGAAAATTTTGCATTTTATGACTTATTAATAATATGGAGTTTATTCTTAAATATAGCCGGTCTCAAATTAGCACCATAATTTTTTAATACTATATAAAGTATATTCCTACATAAAATATTTTTATAGGGAGTTTCTACTACTATACATCCGTCCGTACTAGACGGACGGATAAAAATATTATTTATTCTTAAAAAAATATCATTTAATTTTTACTTTATAATTAGCAAATAACATTTACATTTAATAAAAGTATCATTTGTGTGTGCGTGTGTTGGCCTATTGGTAGAATGGTTAATACTCGAGGCCAAAGGTCTGGGGTTCAAGTCCACCGTAACGCGGTTTTTAAATTTCTGTATTAAATTGACCAAAAAAAATATCATTTACATTGAAAAAAAGTATCAACGTCCACACATACAGACGTCCGCATAGGAGACCACCTCTTTTAATTACTATTTTTTTTCTTCAAGAATAAGAGTCTAGAACCAAAATAAAGTTTCCAACTGCGCTCACATTTACACGGAAATCACGACTTCCTTTTTTTGAAAATTTGACTACACTTTTTTATATGGTGTGAACACACCGACCGTGACTGGATAAGAGACCAGAAGCTTATACATATACGTATATTGCGTAGGTAATAAAATAAGAGCGTGGAACGGAAGGAACCCAAAACTTAATTAGCTGGTTTTATTGAATGAAGTATATAAGATCCCATACTCCTTCATTTGACTAGTAAGTGTGTGTGTGTGTGTGTGTCTCGTCGTCACTCAGTGCGTGGAAGATATAGATTTTATTTTTCTTAGAACCCTAATTACCCAACCTGACTTGTTTACGCTATCAAGATCATTTTTCCAGACGGATTTATATGAGTTTGACTTACAGATGCAGTGGTTTGGGTAATCACTTATTAATTTTTTTTAAAACTCAAACTTTTCTAGAATTTATGTATTTATACCAGTCCTAAACTCGTCATGAATATTAACTTTATTGTCTATGCTCATCTCAAATCCGTAGTATACCTGCTAATTATTCACCCGACCCTTTTTAATTTTAATTTATAAAATTAAAATTAAGTTAACATTAATAATATCAGTGGAAATAATGAAAGAATTAATATTGAATTTAAGTACAAAATTAGACATCATATAGAGTAACTGTAATATATCGTATATCCAATATAATATTCTAAATCATCAAAATAAACATATAGATGATATTTTTTAACTTCTCAAATTTATTTTCAATCTCCTCGTATAATCTTTCGTGACTATATTAACAAAATATAATTATAATTAACATATAAGTATCATTAGAAAATATTAAAAAATATTACAATATTATATAAATGGGTTGAGATAATGGATTATCTCCCAAATCCGTCATGGGTATTGACTTTAATACACAAACCCGTTCCAAACCCTTTTATTACTCACCCAAAGTTGTCCTATTAAGGTTTGGTAAATATAGGGATCTCTGGAAAACCGACTCATTGCTATCCCTAAATTGATTTGATTAGGGTTCCCACTCCTAAACCAATATGAGGGTTTTCTTGTCTGTCTTTTTTTGGGGGCATTGGGAACATGGTCCGGAATTGAATCCTGAGGTTTCTTACTTCTACATAGTTGATATTCACTGCTTATATGTCTCCAAATGGATGCTACAAAGGGTGAGATTGAAGTATCCAACTTGGCAAAACCCAATCCTTCTAAATTTGACTTTGATTTAGAGACCACTCAACTACTCAGATTGAGACTTTGAGCTCAACTCAATTTCACTAAAAAGACATTATAAAAATGGCTTTGTAATTAGGATAACCTTGTTAAGCTTACAAACGCTAATATTAACATATCAGAAGCCCTCCAACAAGGCCCGAAAGCCCATCAAAATGCATACTCATGAGCTGGTGCAAGATTCAATTAATTTCAACTTGAACTGTAGTTTTCTCAAAGCAAATCTCGAATAACTTACAAGTTTGTATAATCCCACCGGACCCACCCCCTATGCTTGGCTTAGCACATATGATCATTCCTTAATCATGCCAGATGAAGAAGACATGCCTCGTGATGCTATCAACTTGTGCAACATATTGTGATTTTCAATTTATAACCTTGTAACTGGAAATGTAAGTAAATCAACCCGACTCACAAATGACACATAATGTTACTCAAGCTTGCATCGAAGTCGATCGAGTCAAGCTCGAGCTATTGACTAGATGCTGAGTATGTGTTTCAGTCTTTCTTTCTTTATTCTTTTTTAAAAAAAAAATTGACATCGTGGGCTTTTCTTTTGTAGTTTAAATTTAAATAAGAAAGGCGAGTCGAGTCGAGCGAGCTCGAACTCAAAATTAAAGCTCATTCAAGCTCAATTTAAATTTTCTATTGGAGCTCGAGATCGAGTCTGGTGGTACTTGGCTCAACCCACCTCAATTACATTCCTACTTGTGACACTAAAGTGGCACAATCTTCTCTTCTCCATGTCTAATTAAAAATTGAGCAAACAAGGCACTGGAACTACTGTCTAATAAACATGTAACATTAGTCACTAGGACAACCTAAGCTACAACTCAGAACTCCAAACTAGTCCATTGTGGAAAATTCCTGCTGCTACCTTCAGTAGGAGTCTGGGCGTGTCTTAGTCACGGGACTGATCATCCTTCGGACTAGCTATTGAGAAGGTCGTACCTCACCAATCGGTTCTTGATACCCTCATAAAGGAAATGATTCAAACATTTTGCATCGATTATAAATTGGTGTCCGTGACTCAGCTGAAAAATGGTCAGATCAGCAAGGGATCACTACAATAGAGGATCAGAGTTTGCATTCATTCGAAGGGATATGGACCACTTAGAAACTTATAAAGTTTGTGATAAAATCAAATGCACAAGAAACATATTAAAATGCTCAGAGAGTGGTGGGGGAGGGTTAGAAGGAGAAGGACACTCCCACAAGTTTGTACACACCTACCTTTAGGCTGTACAAACACATATGTATAGTTTAGCTGAATCAAAGAAGAAATGAAGTATAAACTGTGTACACATGTATTTGCACAAATATCATCACTTAGTCATAGTTTTCCCTTCATATTTAACTAATAGTTTTTACTCATTTCCACAGTTATATTGAGATGAGCGGTGGAAAACATATCCAGTGTACCTGGTATATAGCAGCTTCAAGACCACTCATCCACGTTTCAGCAGCTCACCTATTGAAAACCTAATTCCCTCAACTGTTTTGAATCAGATCCAATAATATCCATGCATAGAATTAGAGTTTTACAGGAACTTTTATCCAGATAGATTGTCTAATAAATTGATCAGACTAATCACGAAGCGAAAAACTCTTGCGGTACATCATTAATGTAAACCAAATTCAAATCTATTCGGTACATCATTAATGTAACCAAATTCAAATCTAAAAGAACAGACAATAAAATATTTTAACATAGAGGACACTGCCAAAAGTTGATTCGCACAATCCAAATCTGGTAAAGTTTGTCGAACATAAGAATTGCTACAAAACCTCTAGTTACTGTTCCAACATACACTTATTACAGCATAAACACAAAAAAACGATACTCCTCAATGTTTGTCAGGTTACTTTTCCACTTTTAGTTTGGCTTTCGTGCCCTGAAAATGTGTTTAAAAACTCCTAAGCCTTAAATGTTGGTTGCAGAGTTTTATGATACACACACTTCTGAATTATATACTTTGGCTCAGTTAGGGGATGCAAAATACTTCAGAAGAGTAGGTCTCAATCTGAAATTAAAGGATATGGTATGCCTGTCCTCGAATAGGAAAACTCCGGTTTAAAGCTGTAACATAGGGTTATGGACAATCAGAAAAAGTTAACCCAAGACAGAATTCCTAAGAGTTTCTTGTTCCAATATCTAGGTTTTTCGTTGCTTGTTGACAGTACTTTTCCAGAACGAGACGAACAAGAAATCTTACTTTTCTAAGCAGAGCAATACCCTCCAGCTACATCCTTCTATCCATGACCTGGAATGAATCACTATAGCAACTAAACCTTAGCCAACTTCCATAACATGCTCATATTACATTCCTAGTGATTACGAAAACGACCTAGGATTATCGAGCAGAATTCACTAAAATAGAAGGTATTTAGACCAATGAAAAGCAGAAGTTCGTGCTACAAGAATTAATGTTTCCAATAATTATTCCAAAATTTGATATAAACTAAAAGATAAGGACCTGCAACTGTGTGAAGAGAGTTTAGCAAGTCTTACAAAATTAAACTAGAAATTTGCTACATCACCTTAGCATTTGAAATATATTAAATAATCACAATAATCGAGCTAATCCAACAGGCAATCGCAGTCCAGTTAGTCGAAGAACTCACAAACAACAAAATTTACTGTTTGTCGGCGGCCTCCTCGGAATCCGATTCCGGGTTGACGTTCCCAAACTTCTCCTTGAACGCATCTTGGCGCTGAAGCCACATCATATGTCCCTGCAAAATTTTATGCACAGAACAGAAATCAAATCGAATCATTGGAACAATCTTCATACGCATTTCCTTCCGAATTTGCTACGGGGGGGGACCTGAAGAGCAGCGGCCCACGCAATGAGGAAAGAGGCGAGCCAGAACTTCCTATCCTTGAGCAGCTTCCGAGCTTCGAATTTTCTCGTTTCCATCATCAAATTCCTTCAATTCTTCGCCGGGAATGGCTGAATCAATTGTAGCTACTAATAATAGCTGCCATAACCGTTCGAAGATATTGGTCTGCGTAAATTAAATTAAAATTCAAGCCCAATAGTTAGGGATTTCCTTGGGACTCGTAAATGGGGGAGTTTTTGGGCTTGGGTCTAAAAAACCCTCGAGGGCCTAAACAATCATCACATTATATTTTGTAAGGTTGGTCTCCGACCCCTAATTAAATTTTTAATTAATTAATTAGTTATTTAGTTGATTAATTATTATTAATTCAATTCTAATTAAAATTAATTTAATAAATCTTAATTATAAATTAATAAATCATAATTATGAATTAATAAATAATAATTTTAAATTAATAAATCCTAATCGTGAATTAATAAATCTTAATTTGAATTAATAAAGACAAATTGGTATTAATAAACCATAATTATAAATTAATAAACCCTAATTATGAACTAATTAACCCTAATCATGAATGAATAAATCTTAATTTTGAATTAATAAACCCTAATTTTGAATTAATAAACCTTAATGGTTAGGGGTGGCTAATCGGGTCGGGTCGGGTACCCTACCGAAAAATCGGTGCCGACCCCGGTTTAGAAGAGAAAGGGCCACTTGATCCCGACAGAAAATTTTACTCGGTGCACCGACACGGTATTCGGTACCAAATTACCGATTATAAATATAATTTTCACATGTCAATATTTAATATGGCTGCGCAGCCTAGTGGTTACAGTGGTGGACTCGTCCCTTTGAATTATGTAGGTCGTGTGTTCGAATCCTTAGCTTGTTTCTTTTTTTTTTCTTTTTTTTTACTTTTGTGTGATTTTTTTCGCTGAAGGTTATTTGTACACTTCTTGCAAATGAGTTTTCTTTTAGCACTTTTGTCCAATCCTCAAATATACCTATGCAAGAGAGTGAAGCTAATTTAGTTATCAACTGCAGATGAATCATACGTTTGTCAGATGCAAATATAATCAATGATCATGTTACTGTGGCGATGCGAACTTCACTTAATAGTGAAGTGATTATGGTACGAGACAACAAACTTAGATATCGAGATACAAACGTAGATGAACATACCAGTGAAAGGATCAATTTATTTAATTGATCAAATTTTGGATGTTAATATAATTATAGTCAATCAACATCAATTTATCCAATAAATATTAGAAATTGGCCTTTCATGAAAACCGAATACATGAAAAAAACAAGAACATGAAAACATCAATTCTCACTGAGCACCAGATCTTAAAATAAAAAAGGAATAGATATGAAACGATCTAAAGAAGAAATAAATCTTTAACACAAACCACAAGAAGGAAAAACCAATTCATTTCAAGAATATAAAGTCGCAAATCGATGAAGTGCAGAGTGTCGTTTAAGCTTTAATGTCTAACAGAGAAAACAAGAACCCTATTTAGTTTCCTTGGCGAGAATAATAGTAAAATGGGACAAATGGCAACAAGATAAACGATCAATCCAATAGCCTACTTGATCTTCTTCTTCGTCTCAACCGCACAAAACAAGTTTGGAAGTTTTGAATATCAATGCTAAACAAGTTTGAATTATATGAATATCAATGGTCGAGTTGCTACAAACCCGATTCTTTGTGTCCACATTTCTTCTTGCGGCATTGACAAAGACGAGGGCGCAGACGTGTAGCACCTACAAGACATTTACAGATATAACACCAATTCCTAAAACGAATTTGCATCACATTTAAAAGTAGCATCATTATGAGATTCTCATCATAATGCATTAAACTACTGAGAAACCAAAACAATGATGCATGTAATGGGCAATAGTACGGATGTTACCCCACACACCCTAATGTCATCGATTGATCGATACCCAATTATATACATTAAATATAAATTTATATTAATGGATAACTTAAAATACTTTGGGAAGAAAACAAACAAAGTATTGTGCGGATATAACTTGTATTGTTTCAATTCGTAACCAAATCACAAGCATAAACAATAAAGTTTGAAACTATGTAAGCCACATGAGGAACTGTTTAATATATACATAATACATATATATATATATATATAAACCGAATGGACGACCATAAGCATAAACATCAAATTTTGTGAGTGTGTGCATTTCTTATATAGGCATTTCATTTGGAACTTGGTAATACATGGAGATCTGCTAGATTGAAAAAGCGAGCATTTTATTTTCTACACACCAAAAAATAAAAATCATCGGTTGAAAGGAAAAAGAAAAGAAAATCAAAATTACTCAAAAAAGTCGCGGCGGAAAAGATAATCTATTTGAATAATAGAAAGACAAACAAAAAAATAGAACCGATTAAACAACATTTCTGAGAATATAAGATGAAAATATTAAATCTAAGATCCGTAAGTATACCTCGATAGTAGGGCAAACGAAGGATCTCTCGGAGGAAAGATTACCGGTGAGAGCTTGGCGGAGGAGAGGAAGACCCGATCTTAATCGCCTGCCATTGCCGCTGCATTTTCCGAGTTTCTTTCTCCGATTTCTTTTCTGAATTTGGGTCTTCAATGTGTTTTGGTGGGTTGGAGTGGTGTTGTCGTGTTGAGAAGAGGAGAGGTGAGAGGGAGTCAAGACAGAACACAACACTACAATGAACTCAATGTTCAGTAGAATAAATTAGAAAATTTGGGTTCAATTACAAAATGCTCGGGTATTCGGTATACCTGATGCAAACACTGTATACCCGATACCGAGAATATAATATGAGGAATACTGAACCCGACCTCTAGACCCGATTTTCGGTAATGGCATTTCTATACCCTATAATTTTGGCCGGCATCGGTGCACTGACTACCGACACCCTAATAGCCACCCCTATTAATGGTGCATTAATAAACCCTAATTTGAATAATAAACCCTAATTTTGAATTAATAAACCCTAATTATAAATAATAAACCCTAGTTGTGAATTAATAAATCCTAATTTTGAATTATAAACCCAAATTTTAAATTAATAAATCTTAATTATAAATTAATAAATCTTAATTATGAATTAATAAACCATAATTATGAATTAATGAATAATAATTAAAAATAATAATTTTAATTATAAATTAATAAAATCTAATTATCCTTATTCATCATAATTAATATATAATTATTTTAACAAAAAAAAAGGGTGAGCTCATGATGAGTCGGAGCTCACCCAAGTTTTTGTCATTTTGTAATTAGCTAAATAATCAGAAATATCTCAATTTTTTATTTCTTTCCCAATTCTATTCTGAAGAATCGATTTTTATTAATTATATTATAAATTATGAAAAATATATACATCTATTTATGGATAAATTTTCTAGATACGTGAAAGATTTAGGATTTTCGAGAATTTAACATGGTTTGGATCGGACGTGGAATTACATATAAAATAATTTTTTATGTCAAGCTACATGAAATTTTTGTTGATCCTTTCATGTATCTAATTTTTTTTTGGGGGGATAGATTTTCATAGTTTATCGGAGTTTTTGATATAATTGGTCAAAGTAGATAGTCTATAGTAGAATTATTGTTTAAAAGAAAAAAGTGATAGTTTGGGTATTTGTATAATGTTTTGCATGTAACTTGGAGATATATGTAATCATTATATTGTAATACCCCATATTTTTGTAGCAGATATTAGCTCCTGGTTAAGAGCTATAAGAATGGCATTGCATCCTTAAGAAAGAATCGTTTCAGCTAGAAGCTTTTATGTTAAGCTTCGAGTCGAGAAGATAGAACCTGAGATAAGATTCTTAATTAGGTCTTGTTTAGAATAAGAAGATCTGGATTTCAAGAGTCTTGAGATAATAGATATGTGTTTATAGAATTCTTGATCTCAGATTCTAAGAATTTTCAGAGTTTTTGCTTTTTGTTATAAGTGTTGTCGTATAAACTCGAATCGTCGGCAGAATACCCAAAATGATTTTTTAAACCAAAAATGTTTTTATAATCAAATTTTGATGTTTATAATATATTATTAGAGTTTTAAAAGAGAATTTCAAGAAGAGAAAGTTTTACCAAAAATTGAGTTTTGAAATCAGAACAGTATGGATTAATAGCATGTATTTATAACATCAATATTATTTCTAGAAAAACGTGTACACTACAAAAAAACACGCGAACAGCGACGGAAAAATCCGTCGTAAAACATCAAAAATCCGTCGTAAAACCTGATCCGCGACGGATCAGAGACGAATTTGTGCCTCGTTGTTACGCAGACAACGACGGTAAAAATTCCGTCGCAAAATTTTGAAACGGACTAGCGACGGACTTATCCGTCGTTGATAGATTAGTCGTTTGACTCGCCGCTTGTTACGTTGAATTAACGACGGAAAAGTCCGTCGTAACTAGCGACGAAACAATTCCGTCGCTAAATTATTTGGGCAATTCCGTCAGAGATCCGTCGCAAATAACGACGGACTTTTTACGCCGCTATATAATTCCGTCGTAATTGAGTCTCGCATCCGCCGCAACATCTATTCGCTATTCCGTCAGAATACATCGCATGACACGACGGATTTTTTCCGTCGCTAATAGAGTCCGTCGAGATCCGTCATTGTTACACCACGACAAATTAGATTACATTAAAGTCTCGTAACCGTCGCAGTTCCGACTTAATTCCGTCTCTATTCCGTCGCTATACTTAAAATATTTCAACAGCCAGTTTCAGATTATGTTTTACCCGTGTTTTTTACCTGTTCAATACATCCACAATCATCACAAATTCATCCACAATCATCCACAATCATCACAAATCCAAATCCAAATCCAACAACATCCACAATCATCACAAATCCATCCACAATCCATCCAAATCACAATCCAAATCATCACAAATCCACAATCCAAATCATCACAAATCCACAATCCAAATCACAAATCCACAATCCATCCACAATTATTCAATACATCCACAATCTGATAATTCACAACAACTATTCGATACGGAGTTATAAATCCAAATCTAAATCGATTCAACAATTCAAATCCAACAACAACAATTCAAAATATCCATAAATGAAGTAAAACGATAGATAGGAATCAATATGGTGGAGGGTGGTCGAGGTCCAGATCGCTACTCGAGCCCGATAGGAATCGCTGGAATGCCTCTGTTGAGCTTCCATCCGAGCTTGAAGGCGTTGAAGCATCGTGCATGCTCACTCACAGTGTCTTGAATCCTCGCCTCGATCGCTCACGCCTCTTTCTCCAAACCGTAGTTGCTCGACCATCCGCTCTCTCTCTAACTTCATCTCGCTCCTCCATCTCCGCTAATCTGCTCCGATATCCGTGAGACTCCATACGAGAAGTCGCTGCAGAGCCGGAACTAGAGTCGCTCTCCATGAATGTACGTGAGAGAACCAGACCAAACAATCTCTTTTCTTCGATGCGCGCCTCAGGATACCCTTGAGGATCCGAGTCCTATCTACTGGCTCTCATCTGCTACCGCTTGAGTCAAAATCTGAACTTGGTCCTCCACCGCTCCTCATTTGCGGTAAAATCCTTTAACTTTCCAAATAGAAGTTATTTTACATCATTACCATATTTAATATTTAATCTACTTACCGCGATGCTACGAGCCTTCCCATCTCAGATAACTTCCATCGGAGCGACATGATATTTCGAAAAACATCCCACCGGACCTCGAAATATCGACTCCACGCTTCTCGCCTATTCATTCATTCAAACATTATTAATGCACACGTAGGTAAATGATAATAAGTATTTGTGTGCATATAATAGAGGGTACATTGCTACTTAAAAATAAGAAAATTAAACAAGCTTCATTAATGATGTTTTAATCCAATTAGTTTGTATGCCTAATAACTTAGCAATTAACAGATTATGATATATGTGAGGCGAAAGCGAACAACATTAAAACCTAAATTGAATTCAAAACTAAATACTTACAATCTTTGGTAGCATAATCTAAAAGCACATCCGAGCCACCCCGTGCTTAACGATCCCGCCCCTCACCATCCGGCTCGTCATCCTACTCTCCTAGCTTTTTCGCTTTAGTCTCGCACTCAGTGATTCCAATAATCCCGCCACGCAGCCAATCCGATCTGGGAATGAATTGAGGTGGCGCGTCGTCGACTCAGGCTCTTGATCTTATGAATAAGATCCTTATATCTCACCGCCGCCTTTTGGCACCATGCACTGAGACTACTTGATGAACAAAGCGGCCGCGTCCCAACAGAAATAATTGAAAGTATAAATTTGAAAATGATACATTTGAAATGCACATTCATATATATTTTGAATTACAAAACATCACATATATACGATAACCAATACATGAAAGACAAGTTGCACTAAAAATTTCATTTAATGAACTTGACTTAGAAAGCACCTCACTTCATGGCTAAACCCCCAAGATCCTCTTTACCTCCATGTTAAAAGCTTTTCAATTTTTACAAGTCCTCTAAAAGTAAAATACATATCCATATATCTTATATAGTGTTGTGTCACAATTGTTTCCTTAGGGATCACATTTGATAAATATTATTTGAACCTTAAACATCATTTTCAACAAAAGGATATAAATATTATCAAATTAACTATCACTTAGTCTCGAAATAAACCAATATACTTGAATGTAAATCAATAATACCGGAAGTCTTGAAAATACACCCGCCTCGATCCTCGGGGACCAATTTCAACCGAAACCCGATGGTTCATGACCTTCTTGAACGACTCGGTGATCACATGTGCAACATCATGCGATGGACATAAAATCCTACAATTGAGTTAAAATAATATACATTATATTCAAATAAGTACAATTGAGTTAAAATAATCTAATTAACTATAGGTACCCATTCACAATAGTCAAGGTCTTTTCCCATCGTGCAGTCTCGCACCCACCGCCGACCCTCTCCTCCATCGATAGTAAGTCCTCCTACCGAGGCGCCAACTCCTTCATCCGAGGAGGTAGATGCGAAATATTCCTACGATCACTAGACGGACTCTCTACCTCGTCCCCGACTTGCCATCGAAAATAGATTTGATGCGTTACTTTAATAATTTTTATTCTTCAAAAGTTATCAATTGTCTTTGAATTTGGTTTCTGTTAGCTATTTGTTTAAACATTGTCATTGGAAAAGTTACATCTACAATATCTTTCAAGGTAATTCTTGTTTCTTTTCCTATAAAGCTTTTGACAATAGGATTCATTGAAATGTGTTGTCTTCGCAGAGAAACTTACTTTCTTATGCTTCGTAATGGTTGTTCGAGTTGTATTTTAAGCTTATACTTCTAAATTTGCGGTTTGATGTTGTATTCGTTGATGTGTCCTATTGCATGATAATATTTGAATATTTTGCTTATCAACGATGTACACATTCATTATCTAATTGTTATATCTAGGTCGAGTATCCAGGTCCTTGACCATGGTTGAGGCATCCAAATCAAATCTTGAGTAGAGAATTGTTATGTTTTGACTTGTAATGCATTAGTAAAGTGGGAGAAGAGGTAATGGTTCATGAATTGTTGTGCTATCTTGTTATACCGATAACCGTAATAGAGAGAAGCAATGGTTGTAGCAAAAAGATGATCTGTTCGGATGGCAACAAAAAAGAGAGAGAGAGAGAGAGTCCGAGGTATTGATTATACCTTGAAAAGTCAAATGCGGGAGAAGTTCATCACCGCAGCAAAGATAATCGACCCTATTCATCTCCATCATAATCATCATCATTCAATGTATTATCATTTTCGATTCGATAATTCATATGAATCTGATTCCGACAATTCATCATCTTCGACTAATTCGTCATCTGCTTCTTCTATGTCTATCAAAGTGCCGTCAGGATGAACTCGTGTCATGTCATCATCAACCACTACACTTGTAATTAAAGGCATTTCATCCTCTTGAAATGGCGGAGGTACTATCGAACTAGATGATTCATCTGAGACTTCCACATTAGCTCTCGCTTAATTTTGCATACATCCCACCAATCCTTTGTAGATTGTTTTAAACTCGGATAAGGACAATAGTATACTTGAGCGGCTTGTGTGGCAAGGACAAACGGTTCATACTTATTATACCTTCGTCTATAATTCACGAAACCAATTTGTATTCGTGATGCACCGATGTCCCCAATCGTGATGGATCAAACCACTCGCATCTAAACATTGTTACGGTCTTCATAGGTAGCCCATGGTATTCTAACTCACAAACCTCCAAATGTCGCCCATAAAAATCGAGTTCATTCTTGTTCCGCACCATAAGTTTCACCTTTAATGCACACACCAATGCTCATGGTGGCTCTTTGTGTCCCATGCTCTAACGTGTGAAATTTATACCCATTTATGTAGTACCGGATACGTCTTAATCATCGGAGAAGGCCCTTTTGCTAAATCCAATATGAATGGATTGACGACATTGTTGGTATGGTCTTTGACCTAAATCCAACAAATCAATAAACATCTATCAACTGGTCGATTAAATATTACAAAAGGAGGTTACGGTTAATGGGATTATATACTCATATGTATCAAACCAATGTGAGAAGTTTACATCGATTTCCTTTTGAATCTCGGAGGAGGAGATGCGTGGATGTAATCTTTTCAAGAAATCGATAAACAAACTTAAAAACAAATAGTTACAATTAGTATTTAAATAGTTATACTAATTGAAAGTTATACAACGTGAAATTATAAATACTTACTTTAAATAGTTCTCCTAAACTTCAACGCAATTCAATAGCACATATAATCGAGCAAAGATCATACTCACTCGAATCTAGATATCTCTTCGACATTTTTTCAAAAGGCGTCCACCTTGCTTGAATATTGAAAGCATATCCGGAAGTCTTCATGCCTAATATCTCCCCAACATTATAATTGCGAGGCACATTCTTATGTTTCGTTCTTCGTGACCCTCAAAATAATAAGAATGAATGTTGATGCTTCTTCTACTAAGCACGCATTGCAAATAGAACCCTCCACTCGAGCTTTATTTCTCACGTTGTTTTCAACTTACGTAAGTATCTATCAATGTATATAAAAAGATTAATAGTTATATGTGTATATTTATACATATGGACAACAATTGTTAAAGTGAACGCTTTACCTTTGAATGGATACATCCATCGGTATTGAACGGGTCCGCAATACGAGCTTCATCGCTAGATGGACCGGTAGATGTTCCATTGAATCAAGAAACTAGGAGGAATATACGCTCGAGCTTGCATAAAATGACCGAATATTTTCTTGAAGTTTGCACATGTCCTCAAGTTTGATGTTTCGAGAGGTCAAATCTTTGAAAAATAAACTTAATTCCGCTATCGCTTTCCAAACATTAGGTGGGAGAAGTTCTCGAAATGCGATCGGGTATATCTGTTGCATAAAAATATGGCGGTCGTGACTCTTCATCCCAAACATCTTCAATTTGGTCATGTCTACATCTCGCCCATATTTGAGACATACCCGTCTGAAATCTAAGACCTTTCACCCATTCGCACAAGACTTTTTTTCATGTTTGTCAAGTGTGTAAGAAGCTTTTGGATACTTGCTGTCGACTCATTCATCTTCAACTCGGTCTATTGCAAGACAAATTAAGTTCTTCTCGATTTGCTCGTATCTTCGTCTTACCGAATATTCATCACAGTGTTGAACACATTATCAAATACATTCTTCTCTATGTGCATGACATCCAAATTATGTCGAATCAAAGAGAACTCCGATCGGTAAATCCCGAATATACTCCGCTTCCTCCAACCACTACCAAAATATTCGAAACACTACTATTTATTGCATCACTACCCATTTCACCACCTTCACTAGTCCCATTCCTTCAATCCTAGATAATAGTTCTTCTCCGATAGCGCTTGGTGGACTACTAGTAATCACCGTATTCTTCTACAATCCTCTTCTATCCCTTCCGAATTGGTGATCGGATTTAAAACTTTCGATGATTATCAAACCATATTTGCTTACCACTTTTGGTAAAGTAAACGCTTGAGATCCTCCATGCAATGTGGATGAGTTAACATTCCACCGTATCCATCCGCACAACATAGAGTACGCAGGAAAGTCACTAATTGTCAAAGCAATGCAACGATCTGAAAATTTTGTTTCAATGAGACATCATAGGTAAGGACACCGCTTCCCACAAATCTACTAACTTTGAAATTAATGGTTGCAAGAACACATCAATCTTTTCTTTTGGATTACGTGGCTCGGCACTAGAATTGTGAGAAACATATATTGTTCCTTCATACACATCCATGGAGGAAGATTATAAGGAGTAACTATAACAGTGCCATGAAGAATATTGTTGTCTGATTGACCAAAAGGTTGGAAACCATCACCGAAGACCCAATCTAACATTACGAATCTCGATTCAAACAAAGGAAACTTCATGTTCAAATGCTTCCATGCGTGTGTGTTCCGCTGGATGGCGATGACCCCATCATCGATCGACGATGCATGCCAACGCATATTCTCCGCAGTAGCCTCGGATGCATACAACCTCGTAGTCGAGGAGTAAGAGGAAAATAATACATCTTCTTACATGGAATTTGTGATTTCTTTGAGTTTCGGATGCTCGATTATTGCTCTTGAAACGTGGATGCTCACAAACTTTACATCTCGTCAATTCGAATCTTGTCGCCATAAATCATGCAATTATGTGGACAACAATCTATCTTGTGCAGCAATCCCATGCCACGCAACAATTTCTTCGTCTTTGTAGAAGTCATCGTACAAGATTACCATCCGGATTTGTCTCTTTCATGAGTTCTCTTATTTGATCAAACCTTTCTCGATATATTATTCTCGCCTTTCCAACTCGTAAGTCGAGCCACAACAGACAATTGTGAATGGTTTGAGCAACCCAGCCACAACGGTTTATCGGCATTCAACATGTCGTAAAATTTTCGTGCCTCAAAGATTTGGTTCCTCTTCGTGCTCGGCAGTTAAACCGAGGACCAGCAAGATCCATTACCATCGTCGTCGTGCTTGATTGAGGTTCGGGTGATCTTGCATTGCCGGATCTATACTCACATTTGTCTCCCTCGAAAGATCCAGTGTTATAATTTGGAACAAATCCAAATTTTGAAACGTGATATCGCACGGTATCTTGTACTTGATAAGGTATATTATTGCACTTCTTACAAGGACACTTGATCTTTTCCTATCCATGAATGATAGTTGATTACTAGCAAACTCAATGAAGTTTTCAAGTCCGCGAAGAAAATCATGATTTAATCCACCACGAGTACTAAACGCTTATACATCCATTCACGATTCGACTCATCACGAGGAAGTGGAAATGAGATTCGAAGTGAGAGGCAAATGTTCTGCTATGGGGAAATGGGATTCTAGAAGTGAGAAGCAAATCTTGGGAGATGAATGTTCGCAAATGTTGGGAGATGAGTGAGAGGCAAATATTCGAGTACCAACTACTAAGCCCGACTTTAATTTGGTTAATGATTTGGAAGTACATTTGGTTAATGATTTGGAAGTACATTTGTAAGAGGAGAGAATTTAGGTGAAAGAGATGCCGATAACTCTATTTATTGGTAAATAGAGGTATCGGCATAATTTTCTAATGTTTGGTTATGTTAGGATAATTTTCTAATTTGTTGAGGTATAAAATCGATGCATAAATATAAATCACCAAATAGAAAAAGTTCACACATGATTAGTCTTATTTCTCTTTGATAAAGAGTAGCAATCACAAAAATTAGCCTCCCAACCCCTTCACGTGTGGGACATGTGATGTAAATGATCACAACATTAATATATATAGCAATACATATAAAATTAATGGTGTGATCACTTACATCACATGTGAAGGGTTAGAGAGGAATTTTTCAGGATTGCTACTCTTTATCAAAGAGAAATAAGACTAATCATGTGTGAACTTTTTCTATTTTCAAATATGCCATGTTGTCCAGATTTTGAATTTTACGAATATGGATGAAGAAAAGTACATTATTGTGTCACAACTCACACGACACTTAAAATAACTTGCTTAGCAACGAGATCCTAAATTCCTCTAGGGCTCGACCATTCTCAAACCCACGAGCACACGATGCTCCAAAATTACAACTAAACCTAGCATGCTTCTTTAGTATACGTAAGCACATAAGTTCAATCGCTTTGTTTCTTTATATTTTATTTTGATGGACCAACCAATCCAAGCACTCTATAAAACTACTAAACCGCTCCCTTGCAAGACACAAGAATTATTCACCGCCTCGAGTTCTTGAGTTACATACTACTACGCCCACCATAGGAGTGGGTTTATAAGCTAAGGTCATATCTAGATGTAGAGGGAGTGTTTAGACTAAAGACATACTTGAAATATTATAAAATATTTTGTTGAAAATGCATCATTTATCATTGACAAATTGATGATATTGATTTTTACTAATAAAAAGGTGATAAAATTATTGAAACATTTCAAGAATCGTTTGCAACTTTTAAAATAAAGCAAAAGTCATTATATACTTCAACAATTAATACGAACAACAAAATGAAAGAGGTCGCCCAATATCGTCCTATGTCAATCAATTATCGCATCAATTTTGTTGATATCAAGGAAACGAAATTGAAAAGCAATAAGATAATATTTTCAACTTTATACGATTTCATGAATGAAGTTTGACCTCTAGGCTCCACAATCCAACACATTCCATTCACAAACATATCATACAAACAATAGATTTTATACAAATACATACATATATATAAATCAACAAATATAAATTATTTGTATATATAATAAAAACACAGACTGAGCGGTATGGCGGCGGGCAATGACAGGACGAGCAAGACGGCATCTACTGGGGCGCGGTCAGGGGATGGGGGCGCAGGCGGCGGGGCTACACGTTATGATCTAAAATTCATCAAAATCGATTTATCTTGATAAAAGGTAATTATGATCTAAAATTCATCAAAATTCAATGCTCACCCCTAAGTAAGTATATGTTCATAAATCCACAAATATGTTCCTAACCCCTTATTTGAATTATCAAATGCAACTTCTTTTTATCTCATAGAAACCAACAATTGTTATCTTGAGTGTGCACTGAATAAATCCACAAATATACACTATATCGTGCAAACCACACAAAAAGGGTAAATCAAATTTGACTTTTCTTGTTGAATCATTCAATTCGAGAATATAGAAAGCATTAAAAGCATGTAAATTTTCTTAACAATACGTCTATATGTAAACCCATAAAATAAAGAATCATAACAGAATATATGATATAAATTTGAAGACTTTGTCTGTATAATGTTACATCACACTTAAGTTCCATTATCTCATTTGATAATTCAAATAATAAATTATCTCAAGTGACATGCCAGCGCCCGCATTTACATCTTCCGGGCTCTAACGACTAAATGATTTGACATGTATATTTTAACATTGCAGCCGCCTTGCATAACATTAATAAATTTTGGCCTTAATTAATGATCCCTAATTTAAGGTCAATAATATTTTAAAGATAGCCACTAGTCGCTAGCTTTTCAATAATTGAGTTCTCACGAGATAATCTTGTTTTATTTTTAATAACCACTAGCTATTTAGACTTATTAGTTACTACCTCAAACTCGAACTTTGAATATTTAAAGTCGACTTTTAACTTTCAATATTTAAACCCTTGAGGAGAGAGATTTTGTTTATTATATTAAATTGAACTTTTTAATTCCTAAATAGCCCTCCAAGATTTTGAGATTGATCCTAAAGTTTTATCAATTCATCAAAGGATATTCATTTTTTATTACAAATCACGAATAATTCGTTGAGTAGACATATGAACAAACATACATATTATCTTTGTAAATTATTTGATTTCCTCATCCCGTCAAGCAACACATGTCATTTTGGTTCAATACCACCCATGCCTCAATCCCAGAACCCTCCATGTAGCCCATGAGCACAACGGTGTTGCTAAACATGGGCGGAAGCGCTATGTCCGACGCCGTCAAACCGCTTCCCCACCCAAATCACCAGAGAATCCAAACTTACTCGATCGCTAAAAACTATAACATTTGTCTATATATTTACATCAACACATATATTGATGGATTTTGCAATTGATGGAAAACATCACCCATATATATAAAAGCATGTAAACCCATATATATAAATCAACAAATATAAATACATACAAATTTATATATAAACTCAAATATATATAAATCAACAAATACAAATACAAATACATACAAATACAAATACATACAAACATGGATCAAGCAATGGCGGAGGCGGCGGCGGCGATGACGGCAACACGGCGATGAGGGGTGCGGGCGGCGGGCGGGATGACGGCGGGCAGTAGGGTGGGGCGCGAGCAGCAGTCAGTGACAGGCGGCGGCGAGTACAGTGGCGCGGGCACGACGGCAGGTGGGCGGCAGCGGCAGAGGCGGGCGGGGGAGGAGGGAGGGTTTCAAATTAGGGCGATAGCGCGAGTAATGAAATGGGGAAGAAGACGCGGTAGTAATATTATTTAATAGCGACGGATTAGCGACGTACATTATCCGTCGTTATATTTTAAACCCTACAATGACGTATTAACGACGTAAAAGAGCTTTAACGACAATAAATTTACGACGGAAACAATCCGTCGTTACAATTGGAGCTACGTTAATATAACGACGAATAAAATCCGTCGTTAATATATAACGACGAAACAACGATGATACATCCGTCGTTGTATTTCTTAGCGTAAAAAATAAAAAATATTTAATCTTAGCGACGGATGTATTCCGTCGTAAAATTTATTCGTAATAAAAAAATAAAAATAATATTAACGATTTTAATCGATCCGTCGTGAAGAGTAATTAAAAATAAATAATAAAATCCATTAGTTTACTGACGGATCGTGACGATTATTTAAAGTGTACATTAAAAAATAAAAATCGTTAATTTAACGACGGATAAAATCCGTCGTTAACATCAACGACGATATTAGCGGATATATCGTCGTTATATGTTCGCAAAATAGTACCGCCACATTCGGTCTCAAATACGTCGCAAGTCCGTCGTTATTTTATTTCGTTTGTGGACCGTCAGAAATCAGTCATTTGAATAACGACCGAATTTTTGACGTCGCTAGTCCGTCGTTGTTCGCGTTTTTTGTAGTGGTATTTTCTAGAACATGATTATTCATCATAATTTAAAGAAAATGAAAAATGGAGAAAGAAAAAGAAGAATCTAGATTAGTGGTGAATAATCACCTATTAAAGAAAATGAAAAATAAAATAAAAAATTTGTGGATATTTATATATATGCTACTATTCATCTTCTTCAATTTTCTTCCCTAAAAATTAAATCCAACACACATACTACACACACTAAAATTTTTGAAATTTCATGCTCCAATTTTGCAAGATCCAACCGTTGAATTTTCGATCCGTCAGATTCAGTATAACTCCGCCTCTAGAACACATCGACGGTTTGAAAAATTTAAAAACATGAACTTTTGAGCATACTATGTTTTTGGTCATATTGAAGATTTGTGAATGAATATGTTGTTGTTCGATTATTTATTGATATTATGTTAGATTTTATTTGATCATTTTGACTTCATATTTGGATTCTATGATATGAATAAGCTTAAAATGATTTATTCGAATTTTTCGACCAACGTATTCGAAAGTTGAGAAATTTTAGTTTAACGTCAAGTTTGAGTTTTTGATGTTAAAGCTTTGATCTTTGTGTTTTAATGGTTGATTAGTGATCTTTGATGATAGTTGAGCATATATAGAGGTTCATCTAATATAGATGACGTCTTACGCGATTTTTCACGTTAGTCATACGCTTTGTTTGAAGGGTGTTGTTGGTTTTTGGTTAAGATTAGACGGTTTAAGCGTATTGTGGAGTTTCTATGCTTGTTCGATCATGTGAGACTTAGTTAAGAGTTGTTATATGTTTAAGATGTTAGATGATGCAATGACCCGAGTGTTTATAGACCATAGAGTCTTATGTATTAAGAAGTTATAGTCGTGTTGACGACTTAGATAAAGAGTTATCTTTTTGTTTGATGCTTGATAGGCTTTTATGCTGCTTTATGTTGTTGAAGGACCAAGTGGAAAGAAGAAAGAAGAGAAAGACAGAAAGTACAGTCGTCGAGTGACTGTTACCAGATGGTATAAATATTTTCTAAAATGATATGCTTATGCTTTTACATATCTTTAAAATGATATGAGATGCATTTATTTGAAAAGTTGACTGACTTGCCTGATTTTGAGCATGAGCATGAGCACGATGCATTTACCTATCCACGGAAGAGAAAGAAATAAAGAAAGAGAAAGAAAAAGAAAGAAAGAAAGAATTTACCGATGTCGGGTAGTGACCTTCAGGTCAATGCGTGTTTGAGAAGGAGGCATACTTCTCAACACATAGAAAGAATCCGTGGATATGGGAAAAGAAAGTTGTCTGCAGACATAGAACATGCATATGCATTTGTTATGATGCTATGAATATGAAAGCAAGTAAGTGTTTATTTATGATGCATGTACATATTATTTCACTAAAACCCCTGTGTATTGTAATGTATGACAAGTCAATCTTATAGCTCGAAGAGCAATGTTTTTAATGTTTTCGGCGTATACCCACTGAGTGCATTTTGTACTCACGCCCTGCATGTATTTCTAAACGTGCAGGTTGAGCTCGAGAGAATGCTAGAATCGAATGTTGTGCAAAGGAGCTTCTCTAAATATTTGACTCATGATGAAAATGCTCAATTGTTGATGTTATTCATTTGATGTTATCGTGTTTTGGTTGCCCAGAGTTTTATGTCATCACACATAATTCTCAGTCACTCTTCTCGTTGCCGAACTTTAGCCTTCACCTGCTTTTGTGATTTGTTATGCCGAATCAACCAAATCTTGATGATGATCATTATTTTGTTGTTATGATCTCGGCGTTGTTGTTGTGTTGCCGACTTGCTTATGAGAACATGGACTTATTGAAATTCTGTGTGATCAAGGATTTATTTGAAAGTTCAGAATTGTTTTTGTTAGATCCAATATGGTTTATATGATGTCTTGGAAACATTATCAAATCATGCTTTGAAATTTGGATAAATCCTTATTGTTGTCGAAGCATTGCTTGAATACATATATTTTTAGTTTGGTTATTCCGTTGTGATTATCCGTCCTCAGTCGTTGTCCTTCTTCATTTGATTCTTCAATGTGATTTGAGGACCTAAACTTAATCTTTGTCAAACTCCATTCTACCTCTTTTGACCATAAACGTTTAATTCCTTCATGGCAAAAGTTGATATCAAATATTGTTTCGACATGTATTATAGATCACAATTGTTGGTACTGATTATCAGAATTTCTTTCTTAACCCACGTCACGGCCTAATTACTTAAATAAATTATGGTTAGGGAAGTTGGGTTGTGACATATATTTAGGTAGACCAGTTAAAAAATTTGTTCCCATGTAAAAACTTGTAAATTATACTCCCTCCTTCCCACGAGATGATTACATATTTTTTCGACACTGGTTATTTAGGAGAACGGTATAAAGTGATTAAATTGATAAAAAATAGGTATGTCCCATAACTTTTGAATAGATAATTATTTTCTAAAAATGAAACATGTCATCTTAGATGGGACAATCCAAAAAAGAAAAATAGGTCATCTTGGATGGGACGGAGTGAGTACATTTTTTCCGTATTTCCTAAAAAGGTATTGATGAAAATTTTAAACCGTAATCCACCGAGTAAAATGTTCGAAGGTACAAACATTATGCTTAATTTCATTTGTGGTATTGGTATCTCGAAGTGATGGAGAAAATCGCCAAAAACAATTAACTATAAAAGAAAAAGTAGTCATGTCCTTTTTGGAGAAAACGTTCTACCGACAAGAAAGCGAACAGTCAACGCAAAGGTTCAAGACTTAACCGACTGTTAGCGAAGCTAGATTCTCTGACCCTTGCTATGCCATGATCGAAGAAGTAGCCACGAGAAGATTGAATGACATTAGGTAAGCTCGATCTTCTGGGGAACAGAGAACAAAATTGAAAGAAAGAAAATTCAGAGTTCCGATACAAATCGTCTTTTGAGCTGCTGCTGATACACATTGTCGTCAACCCACCTCATCTTCAGATGTTGTAATATCCCGATTATTTAAAACTAGGTTATAATAATTTAAGTCATTAATTAAGGTTTTTGTTTTGATAATCGGAATAGTAATTTATTTTTGTTTTGATAATCGGAATAGTAATTTATCGAAGCTCAATTTCGATTATCCATAATGCGAGAAGTTTTATATTATATCTTTAAGCAATTAGTAAAACAAGGAACATATATGTTATTCCTTTCGAGAGCGATTTTCCAACGACGATTAATTTTCGATAATTAGTCTTACACTATTTTCTAAGCGACGAAGCTTATAATTTAATTCCATATTAACGAATAACAAATAAAGTGAATACGACTTTCCTATTAACGTTTTTGCATGATTCAAAATTTTTAGTATAAAGTTTAAAGAATTTTAATCTTGAAAGTTCTATGAATGTTTTAAGAAACAAGAGCATTTTTTATATATATATTCATTCTCTACAATATTTTTATATATTAAAGAAAGTGAGATTGGACAATTAATTGCTATTTTTTCTAATAATAGGTCAAAATTATTACTTTGAGACATATAATTGTTCTTATTCTTTTTTTTTCATGATCTGTATCATCACCTAAGGTCTATATTATACTATATTATTATTAAATGAAAAAAAAATGGAGACATGTATTATTTATAAAGTGTTGGCCGAATATTGCAAGTGGGAAAAGAAAGAAAGATTTTCATCTTGTTTGATAATGATAGGTATTTAATTTGAGGATAGGATAAGATAATCATTTGATTGATGTACCGCCAACGGGTGTGACGAAAGGTTACAAAGAGTGCAAGTTTTGTAGCAAAAGCATCAAGGGAGATGTAAAGAGAATGAATGAACACCTTACATGCACGCATAACAATATGCAACCATGTTCAAAAGTACCCGAAGAGGTGAAAAATGAGATTTAGCAGTACTTGAAGACATTTGAAACCACAAAACATCAAAGACAAATGAGTTTTGAGGAGATGGTGGATAATGGGTCATATTTTGGTATTAGTGTAGCCAATGCTAGTGTTGGTTGTGGCACAAATGCTACAACTGATGATGTTGGGTCTTGTCCTAGTGGTTCTAGAGGTTAATGGGGCCCATGGATCGATTTGTAGTGAACGATAATGCTCAAGATGGTAAAATAAATCCGGCAGCTGCTAAAGAACACCAGAATATTGGCCAATATGTTGAGAATGAGATCCTATTTAACGTTGCAAGAAGTGCATCATTCGCTAATATGTTGCGATCTGTTGGAAATTACGAGCGAGGATTAAAGGCTACAACGATGCACGAGCTTAGGAGTTGTATATTGGATGAAGAAGTGAAGACAACATCTAAGACTATTGATGAAATTAAAGAAACATGAAAAAAAATTGGGGTTTCACTACTGTCGGATGGTTGGTCAGATATTAGAAACATAAGTCTTATCAACTTTCTTGTGACCAATCAATATGGGACTGTTTTTTTGAAAACAGTTGATGCATCGGATTGTGTGAAGGATGCCAAAAAATTATTTGAATTGTTTGATGAAGTTATTGAATAAATTGGTGAAGATATTATTATTCAAGTGATAACCGACAATGTAAGTGCTGATAACTCTTATAAAAGAGTTATTATGTGGTCCTTTTGATGATAATAGCCTTGAGTGTTGTGGTTTCTGCTCGTTTGTTTGCTGTTGTTTTCGTATGTTTATGTTATGTTTTTTTATGTGTGCGTGTAGGATTGAGTCATGTGGATTTAAGGGGTTTTATGTACATTTTAAGCTTTATTTAATCTTTATATGGCTAGTAGCAGGAATAGCGGTAGAAAAGACGATGTTGAGATCTGCTGAAGCGAAGCTAAGCTCCAGGTTGAACGCGTAAATGAGGCCGAACTCGTGAGCGAGCTTGAGTTCGAAAGGGCGAGGAAGAAGACCAGAACGAACAATGCTGGAGTAATGCGGGAGCAAGGTCGAGCTTGAAAGGCGAAGTGTCGAAGCCGAGCTCCAGAAGAGAGAACTGACCAAAGTCGAGCTCATGAATCGCCAAGCTCAGAATCAAGTCGAGCTCGAGATCAAGAGCTCATAGCGTGAATGAACTCTTGTTCAGGGAACGAAGAAGACGAACTCCAAAAGAGCATATGATCCTGGAATTAAGTCGAGCTCGTAAGCGAAACCGAACTCCAGGAAAGGAAGAGAAAACATACGAGGATGAGTTCGTGACTGAAGCCGAGCTCGTAAGCGAAGTAAAGCGAAGTCACAAGATCGAGCTCGTAATAGGTTGAGCTCGGGAGCGAGGTCGAGTTCATAAGAGAAGACGAGTTCGTGCTTGTGCAAATGAAGTAGAAGAGCTCGTACTAGTGGACGAGGCCATACTTATGGAAGGCTAACGACGAAGCGTAGAAGGTTTTAGCTGAAGACGAAGAGGAGATCCGCAGGACCAAAACCACGTGGCAGCTGGCCATGGCAAAAGAAAGGAGGCGCGCGTTCTGTTCTCTGTCAGAGCCAACGGAAAAAGGGAAAGAATCAGAGGATGAAGGGCTGGCAAGTGCACGCCTATGTTGGTTGTATCTTGAAAGCGCTTTGGTTGAGCTTGTATACAATGTTTCTCGTTACCACTATTACAATCTCCTATCGATTTGATTACTTGATTGCATATATCTGTGTCCCTTATCTCATATATAAGTTAGATCATACGGTGTGTAGAAGATCACGTAAGTCCGTATGATTGGTCAAGCTTAATGAGATATTAAAAGAATCACTACGAGACAACTTGAGGACGAGTTGTCGGTATAGGCTGCGTATAGCTAAGAAGTGACTTGACTTGGTTGCTTGTCTATGCCGGTGCGTCTCGACGTATTGATGGATCACGGTGAGATGAGTTCTTCTATCGACCGTCGTGAAGAACCTAGATCTCGGTGACTTACGGCGATCTAAACCTCGATAAGGTATTAGGTGAGTATGAGTTCTCGACCATCACTGACTTGTTATGGGTGAGGTTATATGATCTAACCCAATATTCTCCGCATCTTGGGTGGTGGCGGTCTTGTATGTCATGCTAGTTATCTCAGACGAGTCACCGTATCCGTTTAGGATGATGGCGTCCCTTAAGGAGCTCAAAGGTTTATTGTACTAAACCCCGCAGTTGAGTTAGCTCAAGTACAATAATAAGGTTGAGTGGTACTACTTAAGGAATTAAAGATATAAATTATTTTAAGCGGTGTAATGCTCTAAATAATTAATGGACGTGCGATATCTTAAATACGGGGATTCGTAATGTTAGTAAGTGCAAGCCCGACTCAACTTCAATAATAAAGGGGTAAGTCAACATTTATTCTCTAGTGGCATGAATGAATGTTTATAAATTAATTTATGTTCTGGGCTGAACATAAGATAATTAATTTATTTGAGGCCCATCTTTATTACTTGCATTTGATCCCTGGGCTGGCCCATCCAGGCCCGAAGCTTGGTGAAAATCGGCGCCTACTACCTCTCTGAGGATGATGATTTTATTCTCTTTATCCTAAAAGGATATAATTATATTTATGGGATATGCATAGATCCTTTCCTTATGGGATTATGGTAGTGCATTATAAATATAAGGTAAGAGATAAAATCTAGGTTAATCCTCAATTACACTATCATTATTTTCGTGTATTCCCATAGTGCTTGGGGAGGTGATTATCGAAAATACTAGAGAGAGTTAGGGTGATTTTCTGTAGCATTCTCCATAGATTATCCTCACTGATATTGGAGATCGGACAACCCGGATACAAATCGAAAAGGTCAAAGCACGCAGTCTCGATCCGATCCACCTCGGCGATTCAAAGGTAAACACGAGAAAACCCTACGTGTTGCAATTAATTATATAGGTGCATGTTAGAATATAATCAATGTACGGTGAATTAAACATCAAAGATAGATCTCTTAGAGGTTAAACCGAAGTTTTCCCACAATTGTATCGAGCTCGGGATCGTGATTCGCTTTGTCGGATTAATTCACGCTTGATTATTACGCGCAATTAATTAATTGTTGGATCCGCTGCTCATCGTGGCTCGGTTTTATTTTTGTCGGTTTTGTTTTTCACCACGAGAAAATCCGTGGTTAGATTAGATTTATTTTTCCCGTAAATCTTATCCGTAAAAGAAGAACGAAGACGAAGCACGAAGAACTAAACGACGTGATTACGCCAGAAAATCGAGGCGCGGCGGGCGACGTGCGGGCGATGGCATCTTGTGCGTGCCCGACGCCAGACACGCCGCCCGCGTGAGTGGTTTCGGCAGGTCGCAGGCTGGGCGCACGGCTCGGCAATCGAAGTGCGGGCGCTGCTTTTGCGCGCAGATGCCTCGGCACCGCCGGCGGCGGCGTGGCGCTTCGGCGGCGCCGACGTGGGTCGCGGGCGCCTTGGCGTCCGTGAGGGGACGCGCATCACGCGTGCACGCGGCAACGGGCGCCACGAGATCCCGGCGCCTCGCGAGCACCGCGACCGCAAACGCCGCCGAGCACGCGCAGGCCCGAGCGCGTGGGCGGCGGCCACGCACGCGAAGTCGGCGGGTCGCATCGCCTTCGCGACCGCGAGGCGCCCGTGAGGAGCCGTAGGAAAACATGTGTTAAGCCCTCGCCCGAGGATCTATCTTGGATATTTAATTCACCATACATTGATTATAAACCCAGCATGCGCCTATATAATTAATCGCAAAGACGTAGGGGTTTTCACGTGTTTACCTTTGGATCCGCCGGGTCGATGGAACGAGATGAATGGATCGAACGGATCGGACTCGTGCTTTGACCTTCTCGGATCAGATCCCGATTGCCCAATCTCCAACGCCGAGTGAGGACGATCTATGGAGAATGCTTGGAAAAATCACCCTTGCTCTCACTTCACAATTTTCAAAACTCTCTCAACTCTATGAGGGGCGAAAATTCTTGTTTAGTTATGCGAGCATTAACCTGAGACTTTATCTCATACCTTATATTTATAATGCACTACCTTAATCCCATATGGAAATTACCATAATCCTATATGGAAATTACCATAATCCTATATGGAAAATTACCATAATCTCGTGATTATTTCCATACTCTCGTGATTATTTCCATACTCTCGTGATTATTACCATAATCTTATATGGAAAGGATCTATGCATATACCATAAATATAATAATATCCTTGTGGGATAAAGAGAATAAAATCTTGCCAAAGGAGCAATAGGGCGCCGATTTCCAAGAGCTTACGGGCCTGGACGGGCCACCAGAGGATCAAATGCAAGGAATAAAGATGGGCCTCAAATAAATTAATTATCTTATGTTCAAATTGTAACATAAATTAATTTATAAACATTCGATCATGCCACTAGAGAAAGAATGTCGACTTACCCTTTATTACCGGGTTGAGTCGGGCTTGCACTTAGACATTACTGAATCCTCGTATTTAAGATATCGAACGTCCATTAATCATTTATAGCAATCGATCGCTAAAACGACAATAACTTCATTTCCTTAAGTAGTACCACTCAACCTTATTATTGTACTTGAGCTAACTCAACTCGCAGGTTTAGTACAATAAACCTTTGAGCTCCTTAAGGGGACGACATCATCCTAAACGGATACGGTGACTCGACATGAGATAACTAGCGTGACATACAAGATCGCCACCACCCAAGACGCGGAGAATTGGTTAGAACATATAACCCTCACTCATTAACAAGTCAAAGTGATGGTCGAGAACTCATACTCACCTAATACCTTATCGAGGTTTAGATCATCGTAAGTCACCGAGATCTTGGTTCTTCACGACGGTCGAAAGAAGAACACATCTCACCGTGATCCTTCAATACGCCCGAGACGCATCAAAGATAGACAAGCAACTAAGTCAAGTCACTTCTTATCTATATCGCAGCCTCAAACCGACAACTCGTCCTTAAGTTGTCTCAACCAGGAAACTTTTATATCTCATTAGCTTGACCAATCATACGTACTTCGTGATCTTCACACACCGTATGATCTAACTTATATACGAGATAAGGGACACGATATATGCAATCAAGTATTCAATTCGGATAGAGATTGTAATAGTGGTAACGAGAAACATTGTATACAAGCTCAACCATAATCGCTTTCAAGATACAAATCCAACAATCTCCCACTTATACTAAAGCAAACTTTAGTATACAATGTGTCTTTCTATTAGCTATTACAAACAACCATCACTTTGCTTCTTCCACTTATACAAAAGTTTCCTTTCTAAGTGGGTGCCATCAAGCGCAATTCAAGTCCTCTAACGTGTCCATCGTAGACTTTTTGCGGCAGCTCTTCGTGAATGGATCCGCTAGATTTTCCGTCGATCAATCTTTTCAATCAGCGTCGCCACCTCGTCTAACGATTTCTCGTATGACATGGTACTTTCTCTCTATGTGTTTGGTCGCCTTGTGGGTCCGTGGTTCCTTCGAGTTTGCATCGCACCGAAAGTTATCACAAGAAACTATGATACTCTTGGGCAAACCAGTACCACATCTAGATCCATGAGGTAGTTCTTGAACCATAC
Source organism: Salvia rosmarinus (assembly GCA_036937905.1). Classification (NCBI taxonomy): domain Eukaryota; kingdom Viridiplantae; phylum Streptophyta; class Magnoliopsida; order Lamiales; family Lamiaceae; genus Salvia; species Salvia rosmarinus. Next base: position 9,578,985 of record CM072818.1, read on the forward strand.
AGCCTCCTTAGAAGCCTCAAGGCGGCTACATATTCGCTTCCATGGTGAGTCCGCAATGCATCGCCGCCAGACTCGCCAGATACGGCTCCACCTCCCATGGTAAACACATAGCCCGAGGTCGACTTTTTCTCATCACGGTCGGCTTGGAAATCCGAGTCTCAGATAACCCAAAGGCATTAGACTATCTGCATGGTAAACCAGCCTATAATCTCGAGTCCTTTTCGGTACTGAGTTTATGCTTTCTCGCAATTCAATGAGCTTGTCCAGGTTAGATCGATATTCAGCTACTATGCCTACCGCATAGCGTATATCGGCCTCGTGCATAGCATTGCGTATATAAGACTTCCTACGGCGGGCGTAAGGAACTTGTCTCATTTCCTCTATCTCCTTTGGTCATAGGTGATCAAGTCTTGAGATAAAGGAACGCCATGTCTCGAAAGGTAGCAATTCTTTCTTGGCGGTCCGCATACTAAAACGAGTAATCACAATGATCGATGTAAGACGCCCGAGATAAGCTCAACATTTTCTTCTTGCGATCTCGGTAAACCTTGATCCCAAGAATGTATGCTGATCTCCTAAGTCTTTCATTTGAAACCGATCGGATAGCCAACTCTTTACGCCCGATAATAGCTTCACGTTGTTGCCAACTAGAAGGATGTCATCTACATAAAGTACAAGAAAACCACATCACTGCTTGACATCTAACCGATACACACAACTCTCGCTAGGCAACTGGTAAATCCATGGACTTTACTACCTCGTCAAAGCGTAAGTTCCATGATCGGAGGTTCGCTTAAGTCCATAAATGGACTTTAAGCTTCCATACTAGATGCTCTTCACCTTACCACATAACCTTCAGTGTCTTGCATATATGTCTCTACCTTCCTCAAGGTAACCGCTTAGAAAAGCGGTTTTAACATCCATTTGCCAAACCTCTAGGTTCTGCTGGCTCCTATGGCCGAAGAATTACGATGGACTTGAGCATTGCTACAGTGCTGAAAAGGTCTCATCGAAATCGATGCCCTCAATCTGAGTGTACCTTTCGCCACAAGCCGGCTTTGAAAGTCAAACCTCCATCGGAATCTCTCTTCCTCTCAGATATCCACTTACTACCTACGGCTTCCTTGCCATCCGGTAGAGGTGTCTTTCATATACATCCATAGCCGTTATGGACTCCATTTCTAAGTCCATAGCGGTGTGCCATGATCTTGCATCAATATCTTGTATCGCCTCCTTGATGTCCATGGGTCGATTATTGCATGTTCGTCTTTGGGACTAAATCCAAGATTCACCCACGAACATAAATCGCTCGGGTTGACGAACAACCTCCCACTACGACGAGGTTCTACAGCAAAATGGCAACCAAAGTGCAGATACTTGTGGTTCTCTAACTTGCACAACTTGTCGTGTAGGTACCACTTGACGGTCGGTATCTCCAAGTGGAACTCGACCCACTTCAATTTCTTGAAGTATCCGTGTCGATCCTCCCACTAGACTCGACATCTCGCACCTTCGCCTAATCTGGTGGAATACCATCATCTTCTAACTCAAGAGTGATTTCAACTTTGATTTATGATTTTTCATGTAGTCCTCTTCTAAGAATCGAGCATTAGTGCTAATAATGACCTTCCGATCCTTAGACTATAGAATAACCACCTTCTTCCTCTAGGATAGCCATAAACAGCCTTTGCCTGATCTAGCCTCCAACTTGTCGACCTTCTTGTTCAAAGACGCAGGTCGGATCGCCCATATCCTTATGTGGTTTAAACCGGGCTCATACCAAACCACAACTCGAAGGGTCTTTTTCGACCGACTTGATGGTACTAGATTTAGCAAGTATGTCACTGCTTTCTAGGCATACCCCGTAACGAAATAGGCAATGTAGCATAACTCATCATAGATCTAACCATTTCCAAAAGAGTCCTATTTCTTCGCTCGACACACCATTTTGTGGTGTGCTGGTGAAGTGCACCGACGTAATCCCACACTTCACTAGATAGTCCATAAACTCACATCGAGGTATTCGCCACCGCTATCGCATCATGATGACTTGATACTCTTACCTAGCTTCGTCTCCACTTGCCTTAAACTCTTTGAATTTCTCAAAGCATTCGCACTTGCGGTGAAGCGGTATACGTATCCGTACCTCGAGTAATCGCCAATGAAAGTGACAAAATACTGCATACTCCACGAGCTTGTGTGGACATCGGTCCACACGTGTCGAATGGACTAACTCCAACATTTTTTGGCTCTATAACCTTCGGCTTTGAAGTCCGGTCGACATCTTACCTTCTATACAGATTCACGGACTAGGAACGGAGTAAGCGTGAGATTACCCAACGCCCATTCTTAGTCGGGTCTGATCCTATTTAGATTGATGTGACCTAATCTTAGATGCCAGAGAAAAGTAGTGTCATCTTCACGAAGAAAACTTTCTTTTTTGGGTTTGATGAAGATGCAACATAGTTATAGATATTATGTTTGGCGTAAATAGTATAAAGCGAATTATATAACGTACAACACGTATAACTTCGTCATTTCTTATGATAGAAACACCACTATCAAAAATAATGTAATATCCATGAGTAAATAATTTGAAATGTAAACAAGGTTCCACGAAAATCCGCACATATAAAACGCCTTTAAAACTAAACTGCTTTCTCAAAACATAAAGTAACATCTCCAACTACAACGGCCTCGACTTTAGCGCGTTGCCCATGGTGATCGTTATCTCGCCATCAAACATCTCCTTGTCGCAGAACCCCCGCAAGGTGTAACAAACATGATCGGTATACCAGTATCTACTACCCAAGAATGGGTAGAACAAGTCGCTAAACATGTTTCACATTAAAGCAAACGGCGTACTTGAGCCTTGAGCATAGGGCACTGGCCTTCCAATGCCCGCTTGCCGCACTCAAGCACTTGCCTTCTCCTTGGCTTCTTCAAGCCTCGGTGGCCCATGTTCTTGCTCCCATTACTCCCACTATTTCCTCGCCTCTACCACCTTTGGTACCCTTTTCTATTTCCATTTTGCAACGAAAATTTTGGGCCCTTAGATGTGTTAGCAAGAGCATGTGCTCCTTTTCCCATAACTCCTTCCGCAGCCACCTAGATCATTAAGCAACCGACTAAGTGTAAACTCGGTCTTGCTCATGATCGCATTTACGCCGAAAGTTCTCAAAAGACTTGGGCGGTGTATTGAGGATGATATCGACCTTGGCATTGCAGTCAATACCTCCTCCCAACCGATCAAGACTATCCATGAGATGAGTCATGGGAGACATGTTCATGGATCGAACTTCCTTCTTCCATCTTACACGCCAAGATTTCTCTCATTGTGTGGAAGGATCGTCCGATCCGATCGCCCAAACTCACCTCGAGACTCACCAAATATCGATCGCGCCTACCATCGATCGATGTCAAGAATCGCAAGCCTTTGGACATCGTAGTCATCATATAGCATTTAGCCATATTGTTTGACTTATTCCAAAGTCCGCTGACTCTCGTCGCTCATTAGTCGATGCGCCGGTAAGGGCATCGGGTTTAGAGTAGTGAGAACAAACATGTGTTCTTCAAATGATAAGAACATATTCCATGTTTCGCTTCCACTGATAAAATTTGGACCGATAACGGATTTTATGCGGCATATTGATAATCGGCGTAAGAGACATATCTCAAGCGATAATGTAAACACATAAGCATACGATCGCAAATAATTCGTGAACAATAATATTGTAACCTTTTGATAAAACAATATTAATTGAAACCTCCAATCGCCCAAGGAATCCCACATGCAAGCCAGCGTGTGGACGCTTACACATGAACCCCTCGACGGACTAAAATATACCTTTTAGTCGCTTAATTTCAATCCATGTCAACTTATCCTATGACAAATGAAATTAATGATTGGACCTTACTAGACCACATCACTATCGCAAGAAGGGACTTCATGAAGTTGTACTGAGGTGATGTCTAAGCATCGACCACAATTTTAGTCAGAAATGAATTCTTAGAATTGGCATACTATCCGGACCATACCGCTCCAATTCAAATTCTTTTGTTATCTCTTTTATATCTATCTCTAGAGAACTTATGAAAATCGCACATGCAAGCCACGCGTGTGGGGCGCCATACATGAAACTCCCACTTCTCAATAGATTTAAAAGTTTTATTTAGAAATCTCATCTAACAAACTTATGATAAACAAGTCAAGCAAGCCACGCGGGTGGGCGCCACTCACAAAGGCCTCACTTTGTTTAGAGATCAAAAGTGGAGGTCTTGACATTTTAATTTGAAAATTAATTTGTCGGGTTACTTGCTTAGTCTTTTTATTCAAAAGGTTTGTCCATGCAGATCACGTAATCCTAGCATGCTTTTCTATAGAACTCAACATGTAAAACATGCTCGAAATTCTAAAATATGCTTGATAAACGCGATAAACCTAGCATGCTTACTATGCGCATCCAATTACGTAAAACACTTAAAGGTTTGTCAACGTAATATAAACATACATAGCATGCTACCGCATAATTTAAACATCCACGACATGCATATGAACGATAAAATAAAATAAAACGCTCATCGCGCTCCAATCGTGAAACCCGCACATTTAAATCTAATCTATTACATAGATTTACAAGGCATGCAATTAAACTTTGAATAACGGCCTCGCGTGCACGGGCACGGACGGATTCAACAAATGGGCCTCGCGTGCGCGCACGGACCGGAAAAACTGGATTGGGCGAAAACGGGTCCGGGTCGGTCGACCCAATACAGGCTTTGGCCGCGCTGGGTCAAAGCCCACCGATGCGCTTGACCACTGCGTGCGCCGCCGCCGCGTGTTCTCCGCGGCTACCGCTGTCGCCACGCGACCACGACCCGCCGAAAGCACGCAGCGTCTTGTTACCACGCCCGAGCGCCGAACATCTGCCGAGATGTCGCCGCCACCGCTTCGAAACCGCGATCGCTCCTGTCTCGCCGGGTTTCGCCGTGCAGCGCCAACGCCCGTCGCCGTCGCTAGCTCGCCGCCGCCGCCGCTTTGCCGTGGGCGAATCTCGCGACCACTCGCCGCTCGGGTGGCGCCAGGATCTCGTCTTGAACGCCGCCCGCCGCCGCCCGCGATCGCCCTCGCGATCGCGAGGCTCGCCGCTTCAGAAACCGCCTGAGGACCGCCGAGACTGTTTTCCGTCGCTTGCTTCTTCGTCTTTTCGCTCGTTCTTCTTTTAAAGATAAGATTTACGTAATAAAATCTATCTAACCACGGATTTTCTCGTGGTGAAACAACAAAACCGACAAAATAATAAACGAGCCACGATGAACAGCGTATCCACGCTAATAAAACGCACGTAATAATCAAACGCGAATTAATCCAACAGAGCCAAGATTCGATCCCGTGCTCGATACCAATTGTTGGGTTGACATATGTCAGCCTCGCCCGAGGATCTATCTTGGATATTTAATTCACCATACATCGACTATAAACCTAGCATCGCGCTATATAATTAATCGCAACACGTAGGGTTTTCACATGTTTACCTTTGGATCCGTCGGGTCGATGGAACGAGATGAATGGATCGAACGGATCGGACTCGCTTTGACCTTCGGATCTGTATCCCGATTGCCCAATCTCCAACGCCGAGTGAGGACGATCTATGGAGAATGCTTCGAAAAATCACCCTTTGCTTCTCACTTCACAATTTTCGAAAACTCTCTCAACTCTATGAGGGGCGAAAATTCTTGTTTAGTTATGTGAGCATTAACTAGACTTTATCTCATACCTTATATTTATAATGCACTACCTTAATCCCATATGTAAATTACCATAATCCTATATGGAAATTACCATAATCCTATATGGAAAATTACCATAATCTCGTGATTATTTCCATACTCTCGTGATTATTTCCATACTCGTGATTATTACCATAATCTTATATGGAAAGGATCTATATATACCATAAATATAATAATATCCTTGTGGGATAAAGGAATAAAATCTTGCCAAAGGAGCAATAGGCGCCGATTTCCAAGAGCTTACTTGCTCGACGGGCCAGCCGAGTGATCAAATGCAAGGAATAAAGATGGGCCTCAAATAAATTAATTATCTTATGTTCAGCCTCGTAACATAAATTAATTTATAAACATTCGATCATGCCACTAGAGAAAGAATGTTGACTTACCCCTTTATTACCGGTTGAGTCGGGCTTGCACTTAGACATTACTGAATCCTCAGATTTAAGATATCGAACGTCCATTAATCATTTATAGCAACTGATCGCTTAAACGATTAATAACTTCATTTCTTAAGTAGTACCACTCAACCTTATTATTGTACTTGAGCTAACTCAACCTGCAGGGTTTAGTACAATAAACCTTTGAGCTCCTTAAGGGACGACATCATCCTAAACGGATACGGTGACTCGACATGTATAACTAGCGTGACATACAAGATCGCCACCACCCAAGACGCGAGAATCTTGGGTTAGAACATATAACCCTCACTCATTAACAAGTCAAAGTGATGGTCAAGAACTCATACTCACCTAATACCTTATCGAGGTTTAGATCATCGTAAGTCACCGAGATCTCGGTTCTTCACGACGGTCGAAAGAAGAACACATCTCATCGTGATCCTTCAATACGTGCGAGACGCATCAAGACAGACAAGCAACTAAGTCAAGTCACTTCTTCTATATCTGCAGCTCAAACCGACAACTCGCCCTTAAGTTGTCTCACCAGAAACTTTTATATCTCATTAAGTTTCGACCAATCATACGGACTTACGTGATCTTCTACACACCGTATGATCTAACTTATATACGAGATAAGGGACACGATATATGCAATCAAGTATTCAATTCGATAGAGATTGTAATAGTGGTAACAGAAACATTGTATACAAGCTCAACCATAACGCTTTCCAAGATACAACCAACAATCTCCCACTTATACTAAAGCAAACTTTTAGTATACAATGTGTCTTTCTATTAGCTATTACAAACAACCATCACTTTGCTTCTTCCACTTATACAAAAGTTTCTTTCTAAGGGGTGCCATCAAGCGCAATTCAAGTCCTCTAACGTGTCCATCGTAGACTTTTTATGCGTGCTCTTCGTGAATGGATCCGCTAGATTTTCCGTCGTATCAATCTTTTCAATCAAACGCCACCGCCTAACGATTTCGTATGACATGGTACTTTCTCTATGTGTTTGGTCGCCTTGTGGGTCCGTGGTTCCTTCGAGTTTGCATCGCACCGAGTTATCACAAGAAACTATGATACTCTTGGGCAAACCAGTACCACATCTAGATCCATGAGGTAGTTCTTGAACCATACTGACCTCCTTAGAAGCCTCCGAGCGGCTACATATTCGCTTCCATGGTAGAGTCCGCAATGCATCGCCGCTTTTGCACTCATGGGGATACGGCCCACCTCCCATGGTAAACACATAGCCCGAGGTCGACTTTTTCTCATCACGGTCACTTGAAATCGAGTCTCAGATAACCCAAAGGCATTAGACTATCTGCATGGTAAACTAGCCATAATCTCGAGTCCTTTTCGTACTTGAGTTTATGCTTCTCGCAGATCAATGAGCTTGTCCAGGTTAGATCGATATCTAGCTACTATGCTCACCGTGATGCGTATATCGGCCTCGTGCATAGATTGCGTACATAAGACTTCCTACGGCGCGTTGCATGAACTTGTCTCATTTCCTCTATCTCCTTTGCGGTCATAGGTGATCTGCGTCTTGATAAAGGAAGGCCATGTCCGAAAGGTAGCAATTTTTCTTGGCGGTCCGATACTAAAACGAGTAATCACGGTATCAATGTAAGACGCCCGAGATAAGCTCAACATTTTCTTCTTGCGATCTCGGTAAACCTTGATCCCAAGAATGTATCTGCATCTCCTAAGTCTTTCATTTGAAACCGATCGGATAGCCAACTCTTTACGTCGATAATAGCTTCACGTTGTCGCCAACTAGAAGGATGTCATCTACATAAAGTACAAGAAAACCACATCACCGTTGACATCTAACCGATACACACAACTCTCGCTAGGCAACCGGGTAAATCCATAGGACTTTACTACCTCGTCAAAGCGTAAGTTCCATGATCGGAGGTTCGCTTAAGTCCATAAATGGACTTTAAGCTTCCATACTAGATGCTCTTCACCTTACCACATAACCTTCGTGTTGCCGCATATATGTCTCTACCTTCCTCAAGGTAACCGCTTAGAAAAGCGGTTTTAACATCCATTTGCCAAACCTCTGGGTTCAAGTGGGCTCCTATGGCCGTAAGAATTACGATGGACTTGAGCATTGCTACAGCGAAAAGGTCTCATCGAAATCGATGCCCTCAATCTGAGTGTACCTTTCGCCACAAGCTTTGGCTTTGAAAGTCGAAACCTCTCATCGAATCTCTTCCTCTTGATATCCACTTACTACCTATGGCTTCCTTGCCATCCGGTAGAGTGTCTTTTCATATACATCCATAGCCGCTATGGACTCCATTTCTAAGTCCATAGCGCATGCCATGATCTTGCATCAATATCTTGTGACGCCTCAGATGTCCATGGGTCGATTATTGCATGTTCGCCTGCTGGGACTAAATCCAAGATTCACCCATTTAACATAAATCGCCGGGTCGACGAACAACCTCCCACTACGACGAGGTTCTACAGCAAAATGGCAACGGTGGGTGCAGATACTTGTGGTTCTCTAACTTGCACAACTTGCTGTGTAGGTACCACTTGCATGCGGCCGGTATCTCCAAAGGAACTCGACCCACTTCAATTTCTTGAAGTATCCGGTGTCGATCCTCCCACTGACTCGACATCTCGCACTGGCGCCTAATCGGTGGTGGAATACGATCATCTTCTAACTCTTGAAGAGTGATTTCAACTTTGGATTTATGATTTTCATGTAGTCCTCTTCTAAGAATCGAGCATTAGTGCTAATAATGACCTTCCGATCCTTAGGACTATAGAATAAACCACCTTCGCCTCTAGGATAGCCAATAAACAGCCTTGCGTCGGATCTAGCCTCCAACTTGTCGACCTTCTTGTTCAAAGACGCAGGCCGGATCGCCCCATATCCTTATGTGGTTTAAACCGGCTTACGCCAAACCACAACTCGAAAGGGTCTTTTCGATCGACTTGATGGTACTAGATTTAGCAAGTATGTCATTGCTTCTAAGCGCATACCCCGTAATCTAAATAGGCAATGTAGCATAACTCATCATAGATCTAACCATTTCCAAAAGAGTCCTATTTCTTCGCCTCGACACACCATTTCTTTGTGGTGTGCTCGGTGAAGTGCAATCGGGATGTAATCCCACACTTCACTAGATAGTCCATAAACTCGTTCTTGAGGTATTCGCCACCGCTATCGCATCACAGCGACTTGATACTCTTACCTAGCTTCGCCTCCACTTCCGCCTTAAACTCTTTGAATTTCTCAAAGCATTCGGACTGCGGTGAAGCGGTATACGTATCCGCATTCTCGAGTAATCGCCAATGAAAGTGACAAAATACTGCACCTCCACGAGCTTGTGTGGACATCGGTCCACACAGTCGAATGGACTAACTCCAACATTTTTTGGCTCTATAACCCTTCGCTATGAAGTCCGGTCGACATCTTACCTTCTATACAGATTCACAGACGGGAACAGATGGCGTGAGATTACCCAACGCCCATTCTTAGTCGTCTTTGGATCCTATTTAGATTGATGTGACCTAATCTTAGATGCCGAGAAAAGTAGTGTCATCTTCATGAAGAAAACTTTCTCTTTTGGGTTTGATGAAGATGCAACATAGTTATAGATATTATGTTTGGCGAAATAGTATAAAGCTTAATTATATAACGTACAACACGTATAACTTCGTCATTTCTTATGATAGAAACACCACTATCAAAAATAATGAATATCCATGAGTAAATAATTTGAAGCAGAAACAAGGTTCACCGAAAATCCGCACATATAAAACGCCTTTAAAACTAAAACTGCTTTCTCAAAACATAAAGTAACATCTCCAACCGCAACGGCCTCGACTTTCGCGCGTTGCCCATGGTGATCGTTATCTCGCCATCAAACATCTCCTTGTCGCGGGAACCCCGCAGGTGTAACAAACATGATCGATTGCCAGTATCTACTACCCAAGAATGGGTAGAACAAGTCGCTAAACATGTTTCCGTTACTTAAAGCAAACGTACCTTGAGCCTTGAGCATAGGGCACTTGGCCTTCCAATGCCCGCCTTGCCGCAGACTTCAAGCACTTGCCTTCTCCTTGGCTTCTTCAAGCCTCCGTTGGCGACCATGTTCTTGCTCCCATTACTCCCACTATTTCCTTGCCTCTACCACCTTTGGTACCCTTTTCTATTTCCATTTTGCAACGAAAATTTTGGGCCCTTAGATGTGTTAGCAAGAGCATGTGCTCCTTTCCCATAACTCCTTCCGCAGCCACGAGATCATTAAGCAACCGACTAAGTGTAAACTCGGTCTTGCTCATGATCGCATTCGCGAAGTTCTCAAAAGACTTAGGCGGTGTATTGAGGATGATATCGACCTTGGCCGCGTCAATACCTCCTCCCAACCGATCAAGACTATCCATGAGATGAGTCGTGGGAGACATGTTCATGGATCGAACTTCCTTCTTCCATCTTACACGCCAAGATTTCTCTCATTGTGTGGAAGGATCGTCCGATCCGACCGCCCAAACTCACTCGAGACTTGACCAAATATCGTCGCGTCTCACCATCGATCGATGTCGCAAGCTACAAGCTTTGGACATCGTAGTCATCATATAGCATTTAGCCATATTGTTTGACTTATTCCAAAGTCTTGACTCTCCGCTCATTAGTCGATCGTCGATGGGGCATCGGGTTTAGAGTAGTGAGAACAAACATGTGTTCTTCAATGATAAGAACATATTCCATGTTTCGCTTCCACTCGATAAAATTTGGACCGGATAACGGATTTTGTGCGAGCATATTGATAATCGGCGTAAGAGACATATCTCGAAACGATAATGTAAACACATAAGCATACGATCGCAAATAATTCGTAATAATAATATTGTAACCTTTGATAAAACAATATTAATCGAAACCTCCAATCGCCCAAGGAATCCCACATGCAAGCCACGCGTGTGGACGCTACACATGAACCCCTCGACTGCACTAAAATATACCTTTTAGTCGCTTAATTTCAATCCATGTCAACTTATCCTTACGACAAATGAAATTAATGATTGGACCTTACTAGACCACATCACTATCGCAAGAAGGACTTCATGGAAGTTGTACTTGAGGTGATGTCTAAGCATTGACCACAATTTTAGCCGCAGAAAATGAATTCTTAGAATTGGCATACCACCCGGACCATACCGCTTCAATTCAAATTCTTTTGTTATCTCTTTTTATATCTATCTCTAGAGAACTTATGAAAATCGCACATGCAAGCCACGCGTGTGGACGTTTACACATGAAACTCCCACTTCTCAATAGATTTAAAAGTTTTATTTAGAAATCTCATCTAACAAACTTATGATAAACAATGCAAGCAAGCCACGCGGGTGGGCGTTTACTCACGAAGCGCTCACTTTGTTTAGAGATCAAAAGTGGAGGTCTTGACATTTTAATTTGAAAAATTAATTTGTCGGGTTACTTGCTTAGTCTTTTTATTCAAAAGGTTTGTCCATGCAGATCACGTAATCCTAGCATGCTTTTCTATAGAACTCAACATGTAAAACATGCTCGCAGAATTCTAAAAAATGCTTGATAAACGCGATAAACCTAGCATGCTTACTATGCGCGTCCAATTCGTAAAACACTTAAAGGTTTGTCAACGTAATATAAACATACATAGCATGCTACTTGCATAATTTAAACATCCACGACATGCATATGAACGATAAAAATAAAATAAAACGTTCATCGCGCCCAATCGTGAAACCCGCACATTTAAATCTAATCTATTACATAGATTTACAAGGTGCGTAATTAAACTTTGAATAACGGGCCTCGCGTGCACCCGCGGACCGGATTCAACAAATGGGCCTCGCGTGCCCGCACGGACCGAAAAACCGGATTGGGCTGGAAAACAGGTGCGGGTCGGTCGACCCAATGCGTCTTTGGCGGCCGCCAGGTCAAAGCCCACCGTGCGCCCGACCTGCGCGCGCCGCTTGCTCGCGTGTTCGCGCGGGCTACCTCGGTCGCTAATGCGACCGCGACCCGTCGAAAGCACGCGTCTTGCCACGCCCGGCGCCAACATCCGCCGAGATGTCGCCGCCCGGCGTCGAAACTTCGCGACCGATGCGCTCCGCAGCGTCGGGTTTCGCCGACAGCGCCCGTCGCCCTTAGCTCGCTAGCGCTCGCTCCGCCGCTTTGCTTCGTGGCGAATCTCGCGACCACTTCGCTTCGCTTCGGGTGGCGCCAGAGGATCTCGTCTTGAACGCCGCCATCGCCGCGCCCTCGCGATCGCCCTCGCGACCGCGAGGCTCGCCGCGAAACCGCCTCGGAGGGCCGAGAGACCTGTTTTTCCCGTCGTTTCGTTCTTCGTTCTTTCGTCTTCGTTCTTCTTTTACAGATAAGATTTACAGAATAAAATCTAATCTAACCACGGATTTTCTCGTGGTGAAACAACAAAATCCGACAAAATAATAAGCGAGCCACGATGAGCAGCGGATCCACGCTTAATAAAGCACGTAATAATCAAACGTGAATTAATCCAACAGAGCCAAGATTCGATCCCGTGCTCGATACCAGTGTTAGGTTGACATATGTCAGCCCTCTACCGAGGATCTATCTTGGATATTTAATTCACCATACATCGACTATAAACCTAGCATGCGTCTATATAATTAATCGCAACACGTGGGGTTTTCACATGTTTACCTTTGGATCTGTCGGGGTCGATGGAACGAGATGAATGGATCGAACGGATCGGACTCGTGCTTTGACCTTCTGGACTGTATCCCGATTGCCCAATCTCCAACGTCGAGTGAGGACGATCTATGGAGAATGCTTCGGAAAAATCACCCTTTGCTCTCACTTCACAATTTTCGAAAACTCTCTCAACTCTATGAGGGGGGGCCGAAAATTCTTGTTTAGTTATGTGAGCATTAACCTAGACTTTATCTCATACCTTATATTTATAATGCACTACCTTAATCCCATATGGAAATTACCATAATCCTATATGGAAATTACCATAATCCTATATGGAAAATTACCATAATCTCAGGATTATTTCCATACTCTCAGGATTATTTCCATACTCTCAGGATTATTACCATAATCTTATATGGAAAGGATCTATGCATATACCATAAATATAATAATATCCTTGTGGGATAAAGAGAATAAAATCTTGCCAAAGGAGCAATAGGGGCGCCGATTTCCAAGAGCTTACGGACTGGATGGGCCACCAGGATCAAATCTGAGGAATAAAGATGGGCCTCAAATAAATTAATTATCTTATGTTCAAATTTTAACATAAATTAATTTATAAACATTCGATCATGCCACTAGAGAAAGAATGTTGACTTACCCTTTATTACCGAAGTTGAGTCGGCTTGCACTTAGACATTCTGAATCCCGTATTTAAGATATCGAGCGTCCATTAATCATTTATAGCAATCATTCGCTTAAAGCGATTAATAACTTCATTTCCTTAAGTAGTACCACTCGACCTTATTATTGTACTTGAGCTAACTCGACTGCGGGGTTTAGTACAATAAACCTTTGAGCTCCTTAAGGGGCGACATCATCCTAAACGGATACGGTGACTCGTCTGAGATAACTAGCGTGACATACAAGATCGCCACCACCCAAGATCGGAGAATCTTGGGTTAGAACATATAACCTCACTCATTAACAAGTCAAAGTGATGGTCAAGAACTCATACTCACCTAATACCTTATCGAGGTTTAGATCATCGTAAGTCACCGAGATCTTGGTTCTTCACGACGATCGGAAGAAGAACACATCTCATCGTGATCCTTGATACGTGCGGGGCGTACCCGGCGTAGACAAGCAACTAAGTCAAGTCACTTCTTTCTCTATCTGCGGCTAAACCGATAACTCGTCCTTAAGTTATCTCGGTTTGTGAAACTTTTATATCTCATTAAGCTTGACCAATCATACGGACTTCTATGATCTTCTACACCTGTATGATCTAACTTATATATGAGATAAGGGACACGAATATATGCAATCAAGTATTCAATTCGGATAGGAGATTGTAATAGTGGTAACGAAACATTGTATACAAGCTCAACCATAATCGCTTTCGATATACAAATCCAACACACGGTGGCGACGTAGGCGGCCGATCGCTGCTGCCCAAATTTCATTTGGGCCGACCCATTAAACCCGACCTGCACCGATTTTCCATCGAACCCGTTTTCCGCCCGAATCCGTTTTGTGAATCCGGTCCGTGCCCGTAAGCGAGACCCGTTTTGAAGTTTATGAAGATCTATACTTTGCAATTCTATGTAATAGATTAGGCGAGAGTGCAAGATCCACGAATGGGCCGCGATGAACGTTTTATTTTATTTTTATCGTTCATAGCATGTCATGGATGTTTAAATTATGCAGATGCATGCTATGTATGTTTAAATTACGTAGACAAACATATTATATGTTTTCGTGATTGGATGCACATAGTAAGCATGCTAGGTTTATCGCGTTTTCAAGCATATTTTAGAATTCTGTGAGCATGTTTTACATGTTAAGTTCTATAGAAAAGCATGCTAGGATTACGTGATCTGCATGGACAAAACTTTTGAACAAAAAGACTAAGCAAGTAACCCGACAAATTAATTTTCAAATTAAAATGTCAAGACCTCCACTTTTTGATCTCTAAACAAAGTGAGACGCACTGTGAGTAAATTCCACACGCGTGGCTTGCTTGCACTGTTTATCATAAGTTTGTTAGATGAGATTTCTAAATAAAACATTTTAAATCTATTGAGAAGTGGGAGTTTCATGTGTAAACGTCCACACGCGTGGCTTGCATGTGCGATTTTCATAAGTTCTCTAGAGATAGTTTTAAAATGAGATAACAAAAGAATTTGAATTGGAAGATGGTCCGAGTGAGTATGCCAATTCTAAGAATTCATTTTCTGCTGTTAAAAATGTGGTCATTGCTTAGACATCACCTCAAGTACAACTTCCCACGAAGTCCCTTCTTGTGATAGTGATGTGGTCTAGTAAGGTCCAATCGTTAATTTCATTTGTCATAAGGATAAGTTGACATGGATTGAAATTAAACGACTACAAGGTATATTTTAGTGCAGTCGGGGGGTTCGTGTAAACGCCCACACGCGCGTGGCTTGCATGGGATTCCTTGGGCGATTGGAGGTTTCATTAATATTGTTTTATCAAAAGGTTACAATATTATTATTACTGAATTATGTGCGATCGTATGCTTATGTGTTTACATTATCGTTTCAGATATGTCTCTACCGATTATCAATATGCTCGCACAAAATCCATATCCGGTCCAAATTTTATCGAGTGGAAGCGAAACATGGAATATGTTCTTATCATTTGAAGAACACATGTTTGTTCTCACTACTCCTAAACCCGATGCCCTTATCGACGATCGACGAACGAAAGCAATGAGTCAAGCGGACTTTGGCATAAGTCGAACAATATGGCCAAATGCTATATGATGACTACTATGTCCAAAGGCTTGCAAATGCAAAGATCATCGATCGATGGTAGACGCGACGATATATGATCAAGTCTCGAGGTAAGTTTGGGCAATCGGATCGAACGATCCGCTTCCACACAATGAGAGAAATCTTGGCGTGTAAGATGGAAGAAGGAAGTTAGGTCCATGAACATGTCTCCCACAGACTCGTCTCATGGATAGTCTTGATCGGTTGGGAGGAGGTATTGTGGCGACGAGGTCGATATCATCCTCAACACACCGCCCAAGTTTTGAGAATTTTCGGCGAACGCGATCATGAGCAAGATTGAGTATACACTTAGTTGGTTGCTTAATGATCCGTGGCGGCGGAATGAGTTATGGGTAAAGGAGCACATGCTCTTGCTAGCATATCTAGGGGCACAAATTTTCCGTTGCAAAATGGAAAAGAAAAGGGCACCAAAGGTGGTAGAAGCGAGGGAACTAGTGGGAGTAATGGGAACAAGAACATGCACGCCGCAGGGGCAAGAAGCGAATGAGAGGGTGGGTGCTTGAGTGCGGTGGGCCCAGGCATTGGAGGCCAGTGCCCTATGCTCGAGGCTCAGGTACGCCATTTGCTTTAGTAACGGAAACATGTTTGGCGACTTGTTCTACCCATTCTTGGGTAGTAGACACGGGTGCGACTGATCATGTTTGTTACACCTTGCAGGGGTTCCTGCGGACAAGGGAGCTGAATGATGGCGAGATAACGATCTCCATGGGCAACGCGGCGAAAGTCGAGGCCGTTGCAGTCGGAGATGTTACTTTATGTTTTGATTCAACAGTTTTAGTTTTAAAAGACGTTTTATATGTGCCGGATTTTCGGCGGAACCTTGTTTCTGTTTCGAAATTATTTATTCATGGATATTCTGTTATTTTTGATAGTGGTGTTTCTATCATAAGAAATGACGAAGTTATCTGTGTTGGCACATTATATAATTAAGCTTTATCTTATTTACGCCAAACATAATACCTATAACTATGTTGCATCTTCTTCAAACCTTAAAAGAGAAAATTTTCTTCAAGAAGATGACACCACTTTTCTCGGCATCTTAGATTAGGTCACATAAATCTAAATAGGATCAAAGACGGCTAAGAATGGGCGTTGGGTAATCTCACGCCATTCGGTTCCACGTCTGCGAATCTGTATAGAAGGTAAGATGTCGACCAGGACCCTTCAAAGCGAAGGGTTATAGAGCCAAAGAAATGTTGGAGTTAGTCCATTCGACACGTGTGGACCGATGTCCACACAAGCTCGTGGAGAATGCAGTATTTTGTCACTTTCATTGGCGATTACTCAAGGTGCGGATACGTATACTTCACCGCAAGTCCGAATGCTTTGAGAAATTCAAAGAGTTTAAGGCGGAAGTGGAGCGAAGCTAGGTAAGAGTATCAAGTCATCAGGTCTGATCGCGGTGGCGAATACCTCGATAACGAGTTCATGGACTATCTAGTGAAGTGTGGGATTACCTCCCAGCGCCTTACACCGGCACACCACAAAAATGGTGTGTCGAGGCGAAGAAATACGACTCTTTTGGAAATGGTTAGATCAATGATGAGTTATGCAACATTACCTATTTCGCTAAGGGGTATGCCTTAGAAACGACGACATACTTGCTGAATCTAGTACCATCCAAGTCGGTCGAAAAGACCCTTCCGAGTTGTGTTTTGGGCGTAAGCTGGTTTAAACCACATAAGGATATGGGGCGGTCCATTTCGTGTCTTTGAACAAGAAGGTCGACAAGTTGGAGGCTAGATCCAGCGCAAGGTCGTTTATTGGCTATCCTAGAGGGACGAAGGTGGTTTATTCTATAGTCTAAGGATCGGAAGGTCATTATTAGCACTAATGCCCGATTCTTAGAAGAGGATTATATGAAAAATCATAAGTCCAAAGTTGAAATCATTCTTCAAGAATTAGAAGATGATCGTATTCCACCACCGACAGGGCGAAGTGCGAGATGTCGAGTCTAGTGGGAGGATCGACACCGATACTTCAAGAAATTGAAGTGGGTCGAGTTCCACGGAGATACCGACCGCATGCAGTGGTACCTACCAACAAGTTGTGCAAGATAGAGAACCACAAGTTCTTTGCACCCACCGCCATTGTGCTGTGGCGCCTCGTCATAGTGGGAGGGTTGTTCGTCAACCCGAGCGATTTATGTTCGTGGGTGAATCTTGGTTTAGTCTAGGAAGCGAGCAGGCAATAATCGACCCGTGGACGTCTGATGATGCGATCTGAGACATTGATGCAAGATCATGGCACACCACTATGGACTTAGAAATTGAGTCCATAACACTATGTATGTATCGAAAGACACATCTACGGATGGCAATGAAGCCGTAGGTAGTAAGTGGGGATCTGAGAGGAATAGAGATTGGATGGAGAGGTTTGGATTTTAAAGCCGGGCTTGTGGTGAAATGGTACACTTTCAGTTGAGGGCATAGATTTCGATGAGACCTTTTCACTGTAGAAAGCAATGCTCAAGTCCATCGTAATTCTTACGGCCATAGCACCCACTTGAACCTTGAGGTTTGGCAAATGGATGTGAAAACCGCTTTTCTAAGCGGTTACCTTGAGGAAGGTAGAGACATCTATATCAGCAACAACCCGAAGGTTATGTGGTGAAGGGTGAAGAGCATCTAGTATGGAAGCTTAAGAGTCCATTTATGGACTTAAGCGAACCTCCGATCATGGAACTTACGCTTTGACGAGGTGGTAAAGTCTATGGATTTACCCAGGTTGCCTAGCGAGAGTTGTGTGTATCGTTTAGATGTCAGCGGTGATGTGGTATTTCTTGCACTTCGTAGATGACATTCTTCTAGTTGGCAACAATGTGAAGTTGTTATCGGATGTAAAGAGTTGGTTATCCGATCGGTTTCAAATGAAAGACTTAGGAGATGCGGCGTACATTCTTGGGATCAAGGTTTACCAAGATCGCAAGAGGAAAATGTTGAGCTTATCTCGGTGTCTTACATTGATCTTGTGATTACTCGTTTTAGTATGCGGACCGCGAAAAAGGATTGCTACCTTTCGGGCATGGCGTTCCTTTATCTAAGGAGCGATCACCTATGACCGCAAAGGAGATAGAAGAAATGAGATAAGTTCACGCTTCCGCCGTAGGAAGTCTCATGTATGCAATGTTGTGTACGAGGGCACGATATACGCTATTCGGTGGCATAGTAGCTGAATATCGGTCTAACCTGGACAAGCTCATTGGATTGCGATAAAGCATATACTCAAGTACACGAAAGGACTCGAGATTATATGCTAGTTTACCATCTGAGATAGTCTAATGCCTTTGGCTTATCTGCACTCGGTTTCCAAGTGAACGTGATGAGAAAAAGTCTACCTCGGGCTATGTGTTTACTTTGGGAGATAGAGCGTATCTGGCGGAGTGCAAAGTAGCGATGCATTGCGGACTCTACCATGGAAGCCGAATATGTAGCCGCCGGATCTTTGCTAAGGAGGCAGTATGGTTCAAGAACTACCTCATGGATCTAGGTGTGGTACTGGTTTGCCCAAGAGTATCATAGTTTCTTGTGATAACTTTCGGTGCGATGTGCGACTCGAAGGAACCACGGACCCACAAAGCGACCAAACACATAGAGAGAAAGTACCATGTCATACGAGAATCGTTAGGCGAGGACGTCTTGATTGAAAAGATTGATCTGACGGATAACCTAAGCGGATCCATTCACAAAGAGCTGCCGTAAAAGTCTACAAGTGCACGTTCGAGGACTTGGATTATGCTTGATGGCACCCACTTAGAAAGGAAACTTTTGTATAAGTGGGAGAAGCAAAGTGATGGTTTTGTTTGTAATAGCTAGTAGAGACACATTGTATACTAAAATTTGCTTTAGTATAAGTGGGAGATTGTTGGATTGTATCTTGGCGGTTTTGGTTGAGCTTGTATCTGATGTTTCTGTTACAACTATTACAATCTCCTATTGATTTGATTACTTGATTGCATATATCGTGTCCCTTATCTCATATATAAGTTAGATCATACGAGGTGTAGAAGATCACGTAAGTGCGTATGATTGGTTAAGCAATGAGATATAAAAGAATCACGGCGAGACAATTTGAGGACGAGTTGTCGGTATAGGGCTGCGGTATAGATAAGTGACTTGACTTGGTTGCTTGTCTATGCTAGTGCGTCTCGACGTATTGATGGATCACGATGAGATGAGTTCTTCTATCCGACCGTCGTGAAGAACCTAGATCTCGGTGACTTATGATGATCTAAACCTCGATATTAATTATTTTAAGCGGTCGGAATGCTCTAAATAATTAATGGACGTCGATATCTTAAATACGGGATTCAGTAATGTCTAAGTGCAAGCCCGACTCAACTTCGGTAATAAAGGGGTAAGTCGAGATTTATTCTCTAGTGGCATGAATGAATGTTTATAAATTAATTTATGTTCGGGTGAACATAAGATAATTAATTTATTTGAGGCCCATCTTTATTCCTTGCATTTGATCCCTGGGCTGGCCCATCCAGGCCCGAAGCTTGGTGAAAATCGGCGCCTACTACCTCTCTGAGGATGATGATTTTATTCTCTTTATCCTAAAAGGATATAATTATATTTATGGGATATGCATAGATCCTTTCCTTATGGGATTATGGTAGTGCATTATAAATATAAGGTAAGAGATAAAATCTAGGTTAATCCTTAATTACACTATCATTATTTTTGTGTATTCCCATAGTGCTTGGGGAGGTGATTCTCGAAAATACTAGAGAGAGTTAGGGTGATTTTCTGTAGCATTCTCCATAGATTATCCTCACTCGATATTGGAGATTGGACAACCGGGATACAGTCCAGAAGGTCAAAGCACGAGTCTCGATCCGATCCACCTCGACAGATTCAAAGGTAAACACGAGAAAACTCCTACGTGTTGCAATTAATTATATAGGTGCATGCTAGGATTATACTCAATGTATGGTGAATTAAACATCCAAGATAGATCCTCGGGAGAGGGTTAAACCGAGTTTTTCCTACAGTCTGCACCCCTAAAAAAGCGCCAGATGTTGTTATTAAAAGGACTGGGGGAGGAATTCGGTTTTTGGGGGGAGGAAAAAAACACAGAATCATCTGCAGAGAGGAAAATCGAGGAGTGATCTCTTGGAAAGGAAGTCATCGGAAGAGACGACGATCCAAGTACGAGCACGTGATTCCGGCGATTGGTTCTAATTTCGTTTCCCGAATTCTTCTTAGTTTGTTATGGCATTTGTTTGTTTAAGTACTGTTGAACAGCTCGCTATGAGCTAAACCTGTATGTCTTGATTTCTTGATGAAACCCGTGCTCATGTGACGAGCTCATTTCTACGCATATCTTATTAAATTGCTATTGCTCTTTTGGGAATTATTCATCTTGCTTGTGATTGATCACCATGGGTGGGATTTTATCTCTATGATTTCTGGAAGTTCTTATAGAGTGGAAAACAAGAGAGTGACGTAAGAACATGATTTTAATATTATGTGTGTGAATAGTATAGGAATATGTGTTTACCTTGCGTGACAAATATGAATGGATCAGTAAAGATATTCTAAGAGCAGTTCGATATAGGAATATATTGAGTAGCTCTATAGAATATAATCTTAGATTTGGAAAAATACTAAGAATCGAAGAAGTTCATGTCATAGCGATGATGCAACGACAATGATGTAGCATTATTAGTATAGAGCATGGGTGGAATCGAGAGATCAAGTCAATTTCTCTTCCTCGATATCGTTGTTTTCCTCGTTATTTGTGTTTGGTGTTTACTTGGTTTGTCAAGTCTTCTTAATTAAGTTCGTAGTTGTGTTTTATTTTAAAGAGTTACTGGCGCTTTAAGTTTCCTTTTATTGTTTTTCTTCTAAACAAGTTGTTGTCGGCGTGATTTAAAAGCGATCTCGTGGATTCGATCTCGGAATACTTCCGTGTATTACTTGTTGATTACGTGCACTTGCGTACTTGATATTGTATTTACACAAGAAAATCATTCACAACAAGTTTTTGGCGCCGTTGCCAGGGATCGCCAATTATAAATTATGTTGATATTGCAATTTTGTGTTTATTTTTTTTTTATATTAGTGGTTAACTCTGTTATTCTCTTTTGCGTGAAACAGGACTCTTGGATTGTGGTATATGCGCAAGGAAAAAGCGCAAGTATTATACCCGTTAGATCCAGAGATTGGACGCACCTTTCGTAGAGGAAGGCGATAGCAAAACATCCGTAGAACGCAAGCCAAAATGGCCGCACCGGGAGGTGATGCAAATAATGGAGGAAATGCCATAGTTATTGCGGATGACCGGGAGATGGGTATACGTGATTACGCTAACCCCAGATTTAATGAGCTAAATCCGGGAATTACAAGACCCGGTGCAAGCAAATTAGTTCGAGCTGAAACCGGTCATGTTCCAAATGCTCCAAACAGTGGGGAAGTTCAGTGGTCAAGCCACAGAGGATCCACACCTTCATCTTCGGGTCTTTCTTGGAGGTCGCGACTCGTTCGAGTTACGGGGTTTCGGCCAAGCTTCGAGACTTGGCCGCTTCCTTTTCACTACGAGATCGTGCAAAAGTGTGGCTAAATGGTTCCGCCATCGACTCCATCACTTAGTGGAACGAGCTAGGGGAAATATTTTTGATGAAGTATTTCCCACCTACAAAGAATGCAAGATTCCGGAATGACATCATGTCGTTTCAACAGAACGATGATGAGTCAATGTGCGAGGCATGGGAACGTTATAAGGAAATGATACGGAAATTCCCTCACCACGGCATCCCCATCGCATTCAACTTGAGACTTTCTGTAATGGGTTAAACGCGTCCACACGTTTGGTGCTCGATGCCTCCGCAAATGGATCTATTCTCTCTAAATCCTATAATGAGGCATATGAGATCTTGGAAAGGATTGCAAATAACAATTGCCAATGGTCCAATTCTCGTGCTCGATGGGGAAGAAATCATTGCCGGTGTGTTAGAGTTTGATGCTTTAACCGCATTAATCGCTCAAGTGGCGTCCATGAGAAACATGTTGAAAAGCTTGCAAGTAACTAATCCAGTTGTCCAACCGACAAGTGTTCCGTGTGGTTGCACCCACAATGCAAGTGAGCGAGTATCATGTGTGTATTGTGGGAAGGGCATACTTGATAGTTGCCCATCAAACCCGAATGGTGTGTTACATGGAAAATCGAAATGGCGGAGGAATAATCCTTATTCACAAACGTCTAATCCGGGATGGCGACAACATCCTAACTTCTGGGGAGGCTATGGTCCGGAACAAGTGGTGGTGGAAATTTTGAGAAAATACGTGCCAAAGAAAATTTTCAACCGAATAAAGAACAGCAGCCGCTCACGGCCTAAATCTATTGAAACTTTGATGAAGAAGTATATGGCGAAGCGGATGCAGATGTCAAGGGCAATCCACTTCGCTAAGGAATTTGGAGGTCCAGATCGGACAATTGGCCAACGAGATGAGGAGTCGACCACTTGGTAATCTGCCAAGTGACACGGAAAACCCACGGAAAGATAAAGAACATGTCAAGGCCGTCACTCTGAGAAGTGGAAAGCAGATGCACGAAACAAAGTTGTTGAACCAAGAAGGGAAGGCGGAGTCATCGAACAATAAGAGCAAAGTGGCAAAAGTGGAAGCACCGAAGCAATCCCTTAATGCTGAGAAGCCTGCTGCAGTGAATCCACTGCCGAAGCAACCAGACGAGGTGGTTTATTGTCCACCACCTCCTTTTCCCGAAAGGCTGAAAAAGAAACAACAAGATACTCAGTTTCGGAGGTTTCTGGATGTCTTAAAACAACTGCACATTAATATTCCTTTGGTCGAAGCTTTGGAACAGATGCCAAACTATGTGAAGTTCTTGAAGGACATCCTGACCAAGAAGAGACGTTTGGGTGAGTTCGAAACAGTGGCACTGACTGAGAGCAGTAGTACTATGTTAAAAAGCAAAATTCCACCCAAGTTGAAAGATCCAGGGAGCTTTACGTTGGTCGTGCTTTATGTGATTTGGGAGCAAGTATAAACTTGATGCCGCTCTCAATATTCATGAAACTAGGGATAGGAGAAGCTAGACCTATAACAGTGACCTTGCAGTTGGCAGATAGATCGATGGCTCATCCTGAAGGAAAAATTGAAGATGTGCTAGTAAAGGTGGATACATTCATCTTTCCCTCAGTTTCATCATCTTGGATTATGAAGCGGATCACGAGGTGCCTATTATTTTGTCGTCATTTCCTTGCAAGCTGGAAGGACTTTGATTGATATCCAGGTGAACTCACAATGAGGGTAAATGATCGAAGGTTACTTTCAATGTATTCAATGCTATGAAGTACCCTGACGAAGTGGAGGAATGCTCGGTGATTCAAGTTCTGAGAGCGGTCGTCATGGATACAATCTTTGGAGCACTCGTCTCGGTTCAAAGACAGTGACAACGAATATGCCGACCTCGTGGAGTTAGAGCAAGGTAGGGGATTTCCTAAGCATCCCTCCAACGAGAAGTGTCATGTTCCACCGCATGCCGCGTTCGAGTCACCGGGATGGCGGATCGTCATCGCCAGTATCCAAACCTTCAATCGATGAACCTCCAGCGTTAAGTGCGAAAACCTTGCCCAACCATCTCGAAATATGCTTATTTGGGCGAGGAAAAACTCTTCCAATGTCATTTCACCAGGCTCGAGCACGACAAGGAAGAATCCTTGTTACGGTGTTCGAAATCTGAGAGCTATTGGATGGTCAATTGCCGATATCAAAGGGATTAGCCCTTCTCTGTGCATGCATAAGATATTGCTGGAAGATTGCCACAACACTTCCATAGAGCCCCAACGTCGCCTTAATCCAGCAATGAAAGAGGTGTTGAAGAAGGAAGTTATTAAATGGCTGGATGCTGGAATCATTTATCCGATCTCGGATAGTTCTTGGGTGAGCCCAGTTCAGTGCGTTCCTAAGAAAGGTGGGGTTATGGTGATTTCTAATGATCGACAGGAACTGATTCCAACTCAGGTGATAACTAGATGGCGTGTTTGTGTGGATTACAGAAAATTGAACACGGCTACCAGGAAAGACCATTTTCCTCTGCCATTCATGGATCAGATGTTTGACAAACTCGCTGGTAAGGAGTTCTTCCGTTTTCTAGATGAGTATTCTGGTTATCATCAAATTTCTATTGCACCCGATGATGAACACAAAACCACCTTCACCTGTCCCTATGGCACTTTTGCTTTTAGAAGAATGCCTTTTGGACTCTGTAATGCCCCTGCGACGTTCCAGCGTTGCATGATGGCCATATTCTCGGATATGGTGGAGAAGTCAGTGAAAATCTTCATGGATGATTTCTCTGTATTTGGAGATACTTTTGAGATATGCCTGAGTAATTTGGGGAAGGTGCTGGAGCGTTGTGAGGCGACACACTTGGTTTTAAATTGGGAAAAATGCCACTTCATGGTTTAAGAGGGCATCGTGCTAGGCCATCACATATCCAAGGAAGGGATCGAAGTAGATAGAGCAAAGATCGAGGTGATAGACAAACTTCCACCACCCACCACTGTTAAAGGTGTGCGGAGTTTCTTGGGACATGCAGGGTTCTATAGACGGTTTATAAAGGATTTTTCAAAAATTGCTAAGCCACTATGTGCCTTGCTGGAGCAGAATCGCCACTTTGAGTTTACTCCTGAATGTTTGAAGGCATTTGAGGTGTTGAAGCGAGCTCTAGTGACAACCCCAATGATTATTGGTCGAGCGGGCATTGCCTTTCAGTGATGTGTGTGTGTAGTGACTTCACTGGGGGCCGTCTTGGTCAACGTAAGGAGCAGGTATTCCACTCCATCTATTATGCGAGCAAGACATTGGTGGAAGCTCAAATCAATTACACCGCAACGGAGAAGGAGCTGCTTGCTGTCGTAGTATTCGCATGTGAAAAGTTGAGCCTACCTCGTGGGATCGAGAGTGATTATGTATACGCATCACGCGACCATCGTGTATCTTGTTGCCAGAAGGATGCTGAGCCACGGTTAATCCGGTGGATCTTGCTCTTGCAAGAATTTGATCCGGAGATTAGAGGCGGGAGGGGCGAGAATCAGTGGTGATCATTTATCCGATTGCCGGCGACTAAGGATGAAGAAACTCGTGTCAAATTCGGGATGCATTTCTAATGAACAATTCATGAGCATGCACCACCATAGTACACCTTGGTATCACGGACTTTGTCAACTTCTTGGTTAGTGGAGTGTTGTCTCGACTTCTCACATCGAGAGGAAAGGTTCTTTTCCGAGGTCATACATTACTTTGGGATGAACCATTCTTGTATAAGCACCGTCTTGACGGGTTGATGGTATTGCGTTCCACATGAAGAAATGGAATCAATTTTAGAAGGATGTCATGCCACCCCATATGGTGGTCATTTTGCAGGACAAAGAACGACGGCTAAGGTACTTCAATCAAGTTATTTTTGGCCGACCTTGTTTAAAGATGCCCATGCTTTTGTTCACAAATGTGATCGATGTCAAAGAGTTGGAAATATATCCTCTCGGAATGAGATGCCAATGAACTTTATCTTGGAAATTGAACTCTTTGATGTGTGGGGCCTCGATTTTATGGGTCCTTTTCCACCCTCATTTGGAAACCTCTACATCCTTGTAGCGGTCGATTACGTATCTAAATGGGTAGAGGCTGTGGCAAGTTCCACTAATGGCCGAAAGTTGTAATCAAGTTCTTGCAAAAGAACATATTCACACGATTCGGCACTCTCGGCGATCATTAGTGATGAAGGAACACATTTGTCAACAAGACCGTGAGTCTTGTCCAGCCAAGTATAACATTAAGCCACAAGGTTGCTACGGCATATCATCCATAAGCAGATGGCGGTGAACTTTCGATAGAAATAAAGGTATCTTTGGAGAAGGTGGTGAACCCGGTCGAAAAGGATTGGTCCATGCGCTTGGATGATGCGGTGTGGGCCTCTGAGCAGCTTTCAAAACACCCTAGGGATGTCACCTTACGGTTGGTCTATGGGAAAGCTTGTCATCTCCGCTAGAACTTGAGCATCGAGCTTATTGGGCAACAAAGAAATGAATTTTGAGCATACGGTGCTTTGGAGGCTCGTTTCTTTGCAATTAAGTGAAATGGATGAATTAGATGGTTTGCTTATGAGAATGCTAAATTGTACAAAGAAAAAGCGAAGAGATGGCATGATAACAACATCTTGCACCGTGAGTTCTTGCCGGTCGTGGTGTTTGTTCAATTCGGTGAGGCTATTTCTGGTAAGTGAAATCACGATGGTGCAGTCCTTTCACTATTCTTGGTGGCGCCACATGGTGCTATAACTTTCTGAAGGGACGTCGGACCGTGAATTCATGGTTAATGGACGTGTCGAAGCACTATTGTGATGGTGAGTCGTTTGTGAAGACCTCAACATCTCTAAAGATGCATGACCGGTGGTATAATGGGGTGCCATGGCGTCGAGCACTGGAAGCCTATTATTGCATTTGTACATATTTGTTTTATTCTCTTTTGTCTCTTTGTTTTTGGTGTTGGTAATAAATTGTCGTAGCATTGTTAAGAAGGATGAGGGTTTTATTTTAAACTGATGTGTTGAATTTTGGATTGCAGGTGTGGTACAAGCGTACCTCTGGGAAAAAAAAAATTCTGAGCATTGTGCTAATTTTTATTCCAGTATTGGACTTGCAGAGGGTAGAGAAAAAGGAGAAATTTCAGCTTGCTATTTTGGTAAAAAGGGCGGGAGAAATGGGGTTAACTTTTTGTCTAAAAAGCCGTGCCCTTTTTCTTTTCTACCCCACAATCAGCCATTTCTCCTATAACCCCCATCTTGCTGCGATTTTTCCCTCACTTCTCACGTCTGCCTTCCATTCTCTCAAGCTCTTGTTTTGGTTCTGGAATTTATTTGCCTCCTTCATCTTTTCCTCCGACAAATTTCGCTATCATGCCGAGACTCAGACGCAGCGTCAGGAAGCAAGCAGAATCATTGTCTATTCCGAGCAATGACGCTGGCGCGCCCTTTATCATATCGGACGCCGAGATGTCACTGGAAGCTTCACGAGTTTCTCCGTAGGTTGTTGTGCCTTCTTCATCTAAGAGGAAAAATAGTCGAGGCGATAAGGTAAATCCAATTTGTTGGAGGTCGAGCACGAGGCTATTCAAGTCGAGAGGCGGTGGAAAACCTTCGTCGACAAAGGCGGTCGGTCGATCGGCGTCATTCAAAATTCCGAGCTCATGGAGGGTTTGAGAGATTTAAGCGTTTAAAACCAAGGCAATTATGGATGGAAAAGGGTTTCCAATCTAAAGAAACTCGGTTTTGTGGTGGAGTTGATATCCCTCAATGGTTGGGCGTCTTTGCGGCAATTCCACCCCCACCCATTCGCCTCTAGTGAAAGAATTCTCGCAAACATCAACCTGCGCGAATAAGGAGGGTTTATCGGTGTGGTAAGGGTAAGTTGGTGGTTTCTCTCCGAAACCATTAATGATTTTATAACTTGGAGAATGATGTGGATGATCTTGTCTCGCCATGAAGAGGCTCCTTCGGTTGATGATCTAGAAGAGGCGATGGGGCCGGCGGCCGTAGAAGGCGCGGGTGGGCTTTTCCACAGGGGATGTCGCTCCATAAAAGCGCGTCATTCGATTGGAGGCTCATGTGGCTTCACTTCATTAAAAGCCGTATTTTGCACGCCACCCATGATACCATTTGTTTACGAAGCGGATGTTCTTTGCTCTTGTGTATTTTAACCGGGAGGACTGTCAATGTGGGCGCTCAAATTTGGCGCGAGGTGGATGAGTGCCGTAAAAGAAAGAAAGGCCGGTTGTTCTTTCCCTCTTTGATTATCAGCTGTGCATCTGGTAGGGTTTCTTTCGGGGATGATGAAGATCGCCTCATTGAGAAAGCTTTTATCGATATCAAGACCTTGACTCATCGTCATGGTCCGACTGAAGACCCATCTTTGCACGCCGCGCAAGCTGGTCCATCCCTCTGTCTGATCCCTCGAGCCCATTGTTCTAGATATGCGAAGTTCGTACGCTGCGTATCAAAGTCCTCATGCTTCGATCTACCGCGTTTGAGGACGATCTTAAGCATTATTGGGTGTATTGTCGTAAGCGGGATCGTGTATTGGAGGATAGTCTCAGATCGTTATATACGATACAAATTCCGACCTTCCCTGGATTTCCACACCGGGTATTCGAGCTTGGCTTCTGCGGATTATGATTTTGACACGGTGAGAAGGAGAGCGGCGGGGCGAACCGTGCTCGATTTCTGACGGATCTTGGCCTAGTCGGGCTCGACCACCTAAGTCCGACCCAACTGCCCCCACCAAGGCCCGGGCACCATTTGCTCCATCTGTCGAATTGCCGACCGATGTTGCGTCCCCTGGATCGGCTGCCACTGAGGTTCTCTCGGAAGGTGATGCTCGGGAAGAAGGTCGGTAGAAGTTGATGCGATGCCGCCCGATAACCACTTCTCGTGCCCACGAGGCCGAGTGGTGTGTCTCCTGCAGCCGAAGAAGCTTCCCATGCTACCGCTCCATCTACCCATGCTTCTCCTACTCCTTCGGGTCCTCCTGAGGTGTAGGCCAGGGGCGTTTTCTCTGACTCAATCCTTTGTTTGTGTGATGTAGTGTGTGTGTGTGTGTGTGTTTCGTGTCTATTTTGGTTTTAGTTTTGCTTGTCTTGTTCTTGTTTGTTGTGTGAGAGCATGTTATTACATTTTCGATATTTCTTGAGGTTGATGCTTGATTGGCAATGGATAGCTTTATGATGATTAGTCTGTTTTTATTTTACATTGTGATATTTGGTCTGCCTTGTTGCTTGTCTGGATTTGACCCTTATTTTGTGGGGGTGTGCCTCTAATATTTTGGGTATTAGCATATTAGTTCCTATAGGGATTGATCATTGTAAACCTTCGTTGGCCTACGATTTTGTATGAGTGCCTGTCTTTCATATTTGGTTGGTACTCCCCCATTGAGACAATATACATAAGTGTGTCAATATGGATAGGACGTAGGCCATTTTTGGATCGATTGTGCCTTTCTTAGCCTACCTTTATATCATGATTTCCTTAGGGTCCCCTTTTGCGCTTATAGTCTTTTCTTTCTTGCAGCCACTAAATAATCTCCTTTATACTACACATATAATATTTTATCTCTTCTTACCCTTCACCTTGGGCATGTTCACTTGTGGCTCAGCTTTTCTCGTTTCTATAACAGTTGCCGTGTTTTATCTTCATATTGCAATAACAGTGTTTCATCCCCCATTTTTGTTATAAATTTCAACATTGGGGACTATGTTGTGTTCTAAGTTTGGGGTGGCGGGTAAAGTAACCTCGGGAGTTGAGGGTAAAGTAGTTGCAAAAATGTGGGTTAATTTTGGGTTGTTATCTTGTTAAAAAAAAAAGGGAAACAAGGAAGAAAAAGGGTCTCTGTAGGAAAGAAGAGAGAATTTTAAGGCAAGTTGAAAGCAAGAATGAGTACAGGTGCCCAGGTGCTTTGAGCTACATTATCCCAAATAATCCTACCGTCACCCAAGCCTAACATTATAAGCTTCTAAAGACCTACTGATCCAATATTGATGACACTTGTGTTAGTGGAGAGAGGGTTGACTGAACTGAATTTGTAGAGACATTTGTGCACTTGATAATCAAAATATGGTCATATTAAGGAGAACTAAGTTATGGGAAGATTCATGTAGTTGCTAATGTGTTTTATATCTATTGATATTTGTAGCGCGACATCCTTGCAATATGAGGTGATTGACCAGGTTTGCAACGAGAAGGACTGAATGATTCATTCTCTTTGAAAAATCGTGACTGGAAGCAATATCTTTAGTTGATTAAGCCATCATCTCAGCTGTCATCAGAGCATCATGAACATCGCTTCTCGGTTTGGTGTGTGTTTTTGTGGTGTTGTGTGGCAGAGCATCACTCGAGGACGAGTAATGAACTAAGTTTGGGGGTGTGATAACTCTGTTGGATATGTATCTTGAAAGCGGTTTGGTTGAGCTTGTATCTGATGTTTCACATTACCACTATTACAATCTCTATCTGAATTGAATACTTGATTGCATATATCTCGTGTCCCTTTATCTCATATATAAGTTAGATCATACGGTGTGTAGAACATCACGACTACGTATGATTGGTCGAAACAATGAGATATAAAAGTTTCTGGTGAGACAACTTGAGGACGAGTTGTCGGTATAAGTGCGGTATAGATAAGAAGTGACTTGACTTGGTTACTTGTCTATCTTTGATGCGTCTCGGCGTATTGAAGGATCACGATGAGATGTGTTCTTCTATCGACCGTCGTGAAGAACCAAGATCTCGGTGACTTACGATGATCTAAACCTCGATAAGGTATTAGGTGAGTATGAGTTCTTGACCATCACTTTGACTTGTTATGGGTGAGGTTATATGTTCTAACCAAGATTCTCCGCGTCTTGGGTGGTGGCGATCTTGTATGTCACGCTAGTCGTTTAGGATGATGGCGTCCCTTAAGGAGCTCAAAGGTTTATTGTACTAAACCCCGCGGGTTGAGTTAGCTCAAGTACAATAATAAGGTTGAGTGGTACTACTTAAGGAAATGAAGTTATTAATTATTTTAAGCAGTCAGAATGCTATAAATAATTAATGGACGTTCGATATCTTAAATACGGGGATTCGTAATGTCTAAGTGCAAGCCCGACTCAACTTCGGTAATAAAGGGGTAAGTCAACATTCTTTCTCTAGTGGCATGATCGAATGTTTATAAATTAATTTATGTTCTGGGCTGAACATAAGATAATTAATTTATTTGAGGCCCATCTTTATTCCTTGCATTTGATCCCTGGGCTGGCCCATCCAGGCCCTTTAGCTTGAGTGAAAATCGGCGCCCCATCTATGCTCTCTAAGGCAAGATTTTATTCTCTTTATCCTATAAGGATATAATTATATTTATGGTATATGCATAGATCCTTTCCATATAAGATTATGGTAATAATCCTGAGAGTATGGTAATAATCCTAGGAGTATGGTAATTTCCATATAGGATTATGGTAATTTCCATATAGGATTATGGTAATTTCCATATGGGATTAAGGTAGTGCATTATAAATATAAGGTATGAGATAAAGTCTAGGTTAATGCTCACATAATTAACCAAGAATTTTCGGCCCCCTCATAGTATTGGAGAGAGTTTCGAAAATTGTAAAAAGAGAGCAAAGGGTGATTTTCCGAAGCATTCTCCATAGATCGTCCTCACTCGACGTTGGAGATTGGGCAACCGGGATACAGTCCAGAAGGTCAAAGCACGAGTCCGATCCGTTCGATCCATTCATCTCGTTCCATCGACCTCTTCAGATCCAAAGGTAAACACGAGAAAACCCCTACGTGTTGCAATTAATTATATAGACGCATGCTAGGAATATAATCAATGTATGGTGAATTAAATATCCAAGATAGATCCTCGGGGCGAGGGCTAAACATATGTTTTCCCTACAAACTCTTATAAAAGAGTTATTATGTGGTCCTTTTGATGATAATAGCCTTGAGTGTTGTGGTTTCTGCTCGTTTGTTTGCTGTTGTTTTTGTATGTTTATGTTATGTTTTCGTATGTGTGCGTGTAGGATTGAGTCATGTGGATTTAAGGGGTTTTATGTACATTTTAAGCTTTATTTAATCTTTATATGGCTAGTAGCAGGAATAGCGGCAGAAAAGACGATGTTGAGATCTGCTGAAGCGAAGCTAAGCTCCAAGTTGAACGCGTAAACGAGGCCGAACTCGTGAGCGAGCTTGAGTTCGAAAGGGCGAGGAAGAACAACAGGCGAACAATCTGGAGTAATGCGGGAGCAAGGTCGAGCTTGAAAGGCGAAGTGTCGAAGCCGAGCTCGGAAGAGAGCCGACCAAAGTCGAGCTCGCATGGCTCAAGCCAAGCTCAGTGGCAAGTCGAGCTCGAGATCAAGAGCTCGTGGCGTGAATGAGCTCTTGTTCGGGGAGCGAAGGCGAACTCAAAAGAGCATATGATCACGGAATTAAGTCGAGCTCGTAAGCAAAGCGAACTCCGGGAAGGAAGAGAGACAGCATTTGTGATGAGTTCGTGATTGAGCCGAGCTTGTGTTTAAGTAAGCGAAGTCACGAGATCGAGCTCGTGGAGGTTGAGCTCGGGGCGAGGTCGAGTTCATAAGAGAAGACGAGTTCGTGCTTGTGCAAATGAAGTAGAAGAGCTCGTACTAGTGGACGAGGTCGTGCTTATAGAAGGCTAACGACGAAGCGTAGAAGGTTTTGGCTGAAGACGAAGAGGAGATCCGTAGGACCACAACCACGTGGCAGCTAGACATGGCAATAGAAAGGAGGTGCACGTTACATTCTCTGTCGAGCCAACGAAAAGTGGAAAGAATCGAGGGATGAAGGGGTGGCGGTGCATGTATGCCCCTAAAAAGCGCCAGATGTTGTTATTAAAAGGACTGGGGGAGGAAAAAAACATAGAATCATCTGCAGAGAGGAAAATCGAGGAGTGATCTCTTGAAAAAGAAGTCATCGGAAGAGACGACGATCCAAGAGCGAGCACGCGATTCCGACGACTGGTTCTAATTTTGTTTCCCGAATTCTTCTTAGTTTGTTATGGCATTTGTTTGTTTAAGTACTGTTGAATAGCTCGCTATGAGCTAAACCTGTATGGCTTGATTTCTTGATGAAACCCATGCTCATGTGACGAGCTCATTACTGCGCATATCTTGTTAAATTGCTATTGCTCTTTTGGGAATTATTCATCTTGCTTGTGATTGATCACCATGGGTGGGATTTTAGCTCTATGATTTCTGGGAAGTTCTTATAGAGTGGAAAACAAGAGAGTGAACATGATTTTAATATTATGTGTGTGAATAGCATAGGAATATGTGTTTACCTTGCGTGGAAAATATGAATGGATCAGTAAAGATATTCTAAGAGCAGTTCGATATAGGAATATATTGAGTGGCTCTATAGAATATAATCTTAGATTTGGAAAAATACTAAGAATCGAAGAAGTTCATGTCATAGCGATGATGCAACGACAATGATGTAGCATTATTAGTATAGAGCATGGGTGGAATCGAGAGATCAAGTCAATTTCTCTTCCTCGATATCAGTGTTTTCCTCGTTATTTGTGTTTGGTGTTTACCTCGTTTGCCGAAGTCTTCTTAATTTAAGTTCGTAGTTGTGTTTTTATTTTAAAGAGCTACCGCCTGTTTAAGTTTCCTTTTATTGTTTTTCTTCTAAACAAGTTGTTGTCGACGTGATTTAAAAGTGCGATCTCTGTGGATTCGATCTCGGAATACTTCTGTGTATTACTTGTTGATTACGTGCACTTGCGTACTTGATATTGTATCTACACAAGAAAATCATTCACAACAAGTGCATACAAAGCAACTGGACATTTGTTGATGAAGAAGAGAACACGATTGTATTGGACTCCGTGCGTAACACATTATATCGATTTGATGCTTGAGAAAATTGGTGAGTTGACACAACATAAGAATGTTTTGCTTAAGGCAAAGAGAGTAAGCAACTTCATATATAAACATCAGTGGGTGTTGAGTCTTTTCAGAAAAATTGCAAAGAAATATCTCATTCGACAAGCTGTAACACGATTCCCCACTGCCTTCTTGACTCTAGAGAGTATGCAAGAACTGAAGCAACCGTTGCAATCGATATTTGATGTTTGTATTGAGAGGATGATCTGATTGTGCATGGACAAAGAAGGCTGATGGAAAAGAGGTGAAAAAGATCGTCATGAATGACAACTCATTTTGGCCTAGTGTGGTTTATTCTATTAAAATCACAAAGCC
Source organism: Salvia rosmarinus (assembly GCA_036937905.1). Taxonomy (NCBI): domain Eukaryota; kingdom Viridiplantae; phylum Streptophyta; class Magnoliopsida; order Lamiales; family Lamiaceae; genus Salvia; species Salvia rosmarinus. The sequence goes on from CM072818.1 coordinate 9,613,476, forward strand.
TCTTATTGATGTTTTGAGGATTGTTGATGGTGAAAAGACGTCGACAATGAGGTTTATCTATGGTGTTATGGATAAGGCAAAAGAAAAGATAGCAATAAACTTCGACGAACAAGTGTCTTTCTACAAGGAGATTTGGGATATCATCGATCATAAGTGGGATAATCAGTTGCATAGGGACTTGCATGCAACTGCATATTATCTGAATCCTTGATATAGGTGGAGTTCCAATGTTTCTGAACATCCGAAAATAAAAAGTGGCTTATATAGGTGCATGGAACAACTCGTTCCAAATCAGGACAAATATTTCAAGATCGACTCCCAATTTGATTCTTATAAATACAAGATGAGATTGTTTGGCTTGAAGTCATCTTTGGGAACATATTTAACACATCCACAAGGTATTTATTATATTGATTTAATTTTATTTTTATTTCATAATAGTTTATTAAAATATTGAATACAAATTTTCTTTTTATGTTAGTTGCATGGTGGGACACTTTTGTAGATAAAGTTCCAGAATTATAAACATTTGCGATGATAATTCTTGGTCTGACTTGCTATGCATCTGCATGTGAATGTAATTGGAGTACGTTCAATCAAGTACACACAAAGAGAAGAAATCGTTTAAGCACATTGAAGTTGAACAAATTGGTGTATATAATGTACAATAGGAACTTGAAGTATAAACATCTGAAAAAACAATCACGAAGCGATGTGGATGATCCTTTGATTGTTGAGGATGCCTTCTGATGATGAGTGCGTAGCCGACCCAACTAGTGAAGATGTTGAAGCAATCATGCCAATAGATGAGGGGGAAAGCTCTCTTGTACCTAGAAAGAGGAAATGAAATCAACCAAAAGGTTACATTTAATCTCTTACATATAAAGTTTGATTATATACTATAAAGTATACTATATAGTTACTTTTAACATTTAAATTACATGGATATAGGAAAAGGGGAGGTTAAATCGAACCTTGCATTGATTGATGATGAGGAAATAGAAGATGATTTCAAAAGTAAAGATGAAGATGGAGATGATTCAAGCTTCTTAGATGTTTGATTATGATTTGAATTTTAGATTTTAGAGACAAACATACTTAATCATGAAATTATGTTTTCATTTTGTGTTTTAATATGCTTGTTATGCTTTTATATGTTTTTATTATGTTAGTATAAATTTTATATATTTTTATGATTTACGTCTTGGTTTTACGTTTCGGACCGCCTCGAGGCTTACGTCTCGTGAGGCTATTGGAAAATGCCTCAGTGCTTAAAGCATATATTTTCACATGCGGTGATTTAACCATTTGTGTGTGTGTCATGGTCTAGATGAAAGATGAGTAAGAAGTTGGTTTTGATGAACTCTTTTAATTGAGTGAGAGGGGCAAAGATAAAGACAATGTTATGTCGAGAAGAAGACCGAAATATGATTTATATATTTTTAATTATATTTAACTTTTAATAAATCAAAGCAACATTGTTTTTTTGAATTTTTATCCACGTGGAGTTGTGGAGGCCTTATCATTGCGCCTTGGTTGAGTCAATTGTAACTAATAATTTAGTTGACGAGAACCTAAAGAGTGTTAGATTAGAGTAAAAGTTTGATAATTTTAATTTGTTATGTATAATTTAGACAATATGGGTCATTTTGTGTAAAGGGTTATAGTTTGAGTTGTTTGGATGTATTCACTATATGTTAAAGTAAGAATAACATAATATAGTTATTTAATTATATTAATAATAGAATATTAAAATTCAATTGTATATCACAATTATATAAGTAAAGTCGTAAGGTATTCTAAACTTTTAAAGCATAAAAATTATCTTTAAATGAATTGTATACTAAATTAATACTACAAAAAAGTACAGACTTGATGGAATTGTAATTTCGATACAAAGACTATTAGAAGAAGATATACTTGTGTGTCATACAAACACTAATATAAGAAGATACAATACTTTCACCGGATTAAATGTGGACAAATTAAAATTAATATACTGTAATGCCCCGAACCTATTTATTATTTATTAAAGGAAATTCCAAATTTAATTTATAAATCGATTTGCGTCTAAAGAAAAAAAAGTTCTTTTAATTCCAACAAAGAGATTCCACCAAAGCTTGGATAAATCAAGTTATTTGATTTTACATTGTATAATATTTCTTTTGTTATCGTATAAGATATTTAGAGATGAAATTCGATTAAACTATTAATCGAGCCTTAATATCAAGTGATTGAACTATGAATTATTAAGCAGTCAGGCCATGATAAATTAGTAATTGTCAAACCTTAATTAAATTCAACCTAAAAATAAGATGGAGGAAAGAAGAATTGTATGATAGACTACTTCCAATTTAGGCGTATAAATGGGCCAAATCATTTATTTTAGTGAGCCCGTTTCTCTGTTGAAAAGAATTCAAGATCCTAAATTCTTATATTTTTGTAATTAACAATCAAACTAATAAAGTGAAATTAGAATTTATAAAACATCCACGCAACGCATCTCTCGTACCCTTTATAAAGCTGCATCTACCAATCAAAACCTTCACGCCAGCTCCAAAGTACCAGCGATCAACAAGAAGAAAGAAGAACTATTATCAAGGTTTGGTTCCCTTTGCAACGTTTAGATAAACACCTACACTCAACTGATTTCAGCATGAATTTGTTCCTAGAAAACCAAACTTCCATCTACAGCATGACCTTCACTTTGTTTCACACTCATACATAATCGGTTAGGCTTTATTTTTAAATAAATAAGTACAAACTGCTTAATTGTTCTACACTACAAGAAGGGTAAAATCCTTAGCTACAGAAAGGGTAAATAAATGTATTAAGTTTGTTGAGTCTGACAAAGGCGGGCTAGGACTGGATTTTGGGGTTTAAGTGCGTTTGGCTTGTTGCTACTGATTTTGGAATGAGGCGAAAGAGGGGAGAGCGGCGCCGTGTGAGGCGGTGCTCGGCGGGAACAGAGAGAAGCGGCGATGGCAGCAGTGTCACATAACTGCTGCCGATCGATCGACGAGAAAAGAGGAGATAGTCTGGTGAAGTTGGGTTGACGACAGCATCTCTTTAATTTTGAGTCTAATTGAATTAGACTTTAATTTTAATGCAATTTATTTAATTATGCGATTTAATTAGCATAATTTAAGTATGCTTGATAATATACTTCAAGGATTATTATAAGGAGATTAATTTTTATGGAAGGAGTAATTATCAATTAAGCTTGTTGAGATTATTAAAATTGAGTTATTGCCTTTTAAAGGAAAATAACTCACGAAAATATAATGTTTACTAGTGATTAGTATGTCATATATTAAACTAGTTTGTAACCCGTCGAAATTCGACGGGAATTATTTAATTTCATGATGTATTATAAGTATTCTTATTTAATAAATTAATTAATAATGATTTTTGAAGTGGTATCGAAATTTACCTTACGTCAAATTGCTATTGAAAAAAATAAGTGAATGTTACATGACAAATTATAAGGAACATCTTATCAAATAAAGAAAACTCAAATGTTGTAGATAGGTCACTTACAATTAGATGTGCAATGAGTTTACCAAAATTATAATTGATCTCTTCGAACAATGTTATCCCAGAAAAATCAAATATCATTTCTAGAATATTTCAAAGAAGAAGAAGAAGAATATATAAGCTTTGGGAGATGAATTACTTTATCTTGCACTTTATAAAATCAAATAGAAGAAATAATATGGATTAGAAATACCGCACGAATGTCAATAACAAAATATATGTGAAAAAGATAAAGAAAGTTATATTGTAATTACCTCACAATTGATCAAAAATTTCATCGTACACCAAGTTAGTTGTATTGTTGTACGTTTGTCCCTCATTATCACGTATTAAAACTTTGAGACCTTTTTTGCTAGTGACTCGTGAGATTGCAATATATAATTGTCCATGGCTAAATCTTGGTTTCGTGAGGTATAGACCTCGTTTGAAAGAGCGCCTCAGCTCTTATTTATTGTCATGGCATAGCAAACACTCAAGGGGAATTGTCTCCTTTGGAATCGAATTGGAAATTTAGTGAAATCCGACGGGCTCATGATCATTCTTGCAATAGGGAAGTTCTTGCCTGCATTATTTCCTGAAATCAGTTTAGCTTCAATCACGCGATTCCCAAATTTAGTTACTATCATCCTAGTGCCATTGCAGAGCTCATTGGACGGATCGATATTTCTGAGAAGCATGATGATGCACCCCTCCTTCAATTTGATTTCGTGTCTCGGCAATCCGGAAGAATTAATCGTGTTGAGATATTCGACTGAAAATACATCATCTTCAAGATTAACTTTCCCATCATCTTTGCAAATGGTATCCGCACTAAGGTATATCCTCTCTTTGGCAGGCATTAGCGCCATGACGTAATCATTGATCGAATCAACAATTTCATTGGTGGGGGCCAGTATAGCTCGATCCTTAATAAAATCTGAATTACTTGATGCATACAATACGTCCGGATAAGTAGTTTCCACAATGGACTTAATAGGATCAGCTGCACCACGTATAAGAATATCATCTGAAAATTTCACATCAGCTTCTCCATCACCAAGATTGTCGCCAGCAATTCCATTACCTACTTTCAATATCCATTCTGCAAATTCCTTAGTATCTTCAACCTCAGATTCAGACGATCCACGCTGAGACAAAAAAAATATTAATTATAATAACATTACAGTAAAGAAATAAAGTAACTAAACGAACTTAGTTATAAATTTGTGTGTAAATTGTATACCTGTAATCTCATGTTCTTAGTTAGCTTTAGAACTTCGCATGCATTCCAAAGTTGAGATGAACTTATCGAGGCATGCACAATGTCATGTCTGGTCCCATTAGGGACAACTGGCAAGATCTGTCTGAAGTCTCCCCCTAATACAACAACTAATCCACCGAAGGGTTTTTTAGAACAATTTCCTTCAATTGATCGCATTACATCCCTTAGGCTCCTATCAAGCGCTTCAAAGCAGTATCTATGCATCATTGGTGCCTCATCCCAAATAATGAGCTTTGTTGCCTTCAGGAGTCCAAAGAGATCACCATCTGGTTTGATCTTGTGGCATGTAGAGTTCTCATCGCAATCTAATGGAATACCGAATCTAGAGTGTGCGATCCTACCTTTAGGAAGAAGTAGCGAGCTATACCACTCGAGGCTACGAGAAGACGATGTCGCTTCTTCCACGTAAGGCCGAACATAAGGTCTTCCAGATATATGTCTTTCTGTACCACCGCACCCATACAAAAGAATAGTCCACCTCACCATTATCAACCGCATCATTATCTTCTCATAAATCTTCATTTGCTCATCTGTTAAGGAGTTGTATAACTTAGCATGCTCTGTCTTCTGTTCTTCTATGTTGTAAGACATCTCCTCTAGTATAAGCAGGTTTATAGTGGAAGATGTAATTGTTTCATTCGGTACTGGCATGCCAGGAAAGTTAATTAGACTGGTGGAGTTTGCTTTTAGCAACTTTTCAATTTCAGCCAAAGTTAGATTTTTTAATTGATCATCTGCCAGTTGCAAATCTGTAAAAAATAAAAAGAGATTGTATAATGTTAATCATGTTTAAAAAAAATAAAAGGTGTAATATTTTCAACATTCATATTTCGTAGAACAAATTACTTGGCTTTTTAAGAGTTTTTCGCTTCATGTAAAGAATGTCATCTGATAACAATCTCCATGTTTGTTCCCATACTTCCTCGGGCATTGACATACTATTTGATAAGAGTAGAGTTGTGAAGTGACGTCTTAGATAATCTCCTGTTCCCCAAGAACTTGCCTCGATAATTCCTTCGATGTACTCTTTATCGTCGTCTAACAAACCCATTGCATAACATGTTTCCTTGTAGCTCTCTTTTAGTATTCCATTCACCATACGAAAATCCTCGTAACACGTCGCACCCCTAATGTGATTCAACAACATCCTAAGATGGTACATTTTCCCGATAGACGGACGAACATGGAAGACCCGTCCTATTGCAAAGCCTCTATCTTTTTTTTTCCGTATTCTATCTTTTGCATTCCAAACGTAGTGTTGGGGAAACTCACTGTACAACCATTGTCGCGTTTCCACATCATTTTTATTCATTTCCATCCACTTTAGGAATTGTGATTCTGCGATAGTGCTTCTTTCGAGGACATTATCAATGTAATCTCATTCTCTAAATACACAGGTTTGCTCTCCTTCTAAATGAAAAGACAGCCGTTCAACATGGGGAGGAATTTATCAGATATAACACGGAGAATATAATTAGCCGTAAGTTTCATTAAGTTAATATTTTTCATCAATTAGGCGAATAGAGGTTGAGCCAAGAATTAATCCAACGAAAGGTCACCAAAGTTTGGCGTTAAATCCAAATTTTAATTATCGCCTTAATTTCATGAATTTATTGTAGATATAACCCGGAGAATATAATTAGCCGTAAGTTTCATTACGTTAATATTTTTCATCAATTAGGCGTAAGTTTCATTAAGTTAATATTTTCATTAATTTAATTTTTTAATTTGATAGAAAATACATAAAATGACACTTAAAGATAATTGATTGAAGCAATTAAAATGATCATTGGAAAACGTGTACAAAAGCAAGAGAACTTGCGGGCGTGACACAACGTGAAGCAGAAAGGTAGAAAGAGATCAAACTAACAAATGACAAAAGCGTATTGAAACTAAAATGAAACAAAAAAACGTAAGCTAATGCCGAGTCGAGGCCTCTTTCCATAAGACGAGATACGCCCGGTAGTGCTCTCGGTTACGCGTATCGTCTCCAAAGGTAAAAGCAATGACGTCTAGGTGGGTGGCAGCACCGCAAACCAACGAGCTCCGCGAATTGGACGGCTTGGACACAAAACGTGAATGCAGAGAGTGCTCTTAGGTATGCTAGAATACTTTTGCGTTAGGTGGCTTATCTTTGGGAGACATGTCCTATTTATAGGCGTCGTCCTCGTGGGAACATCTTTGGAGTCAACACCCCATTGATGTCGGGTGTTACGGAGTTATGTCCCCTATTGAGTCTTGGTGGTTTCGAGACAACGTGGGCACGTTTCCGCAGAGCCATCATGTCGGAACGCGTTACCGACGGTTCTGACGAATCCGGACAACGCGTGCGTCGAGGTTCGTTGGACGATCCGGACGTCTCTTCAAGTGCACGGCAGGCCCAACGGATTGGGCCACACGAGTTGGGCCTCGGACCAACTCCGTCTTTGGGCTCGATCAAACGTTGATCCAAAATATAAGGCGATGGGCGCGAACCGGCCCACGGCAAGCCCACGAACAGGCCCGAAGAACGGCCCAAAGACCACCCAAAGACCAATCGCCAAGATCCAAGATCCAAGATCCACGATCCACGATCCACGGACCACGGACCACGGACCACGGACCACGGAACCGGCCGGGCCGGGCGGGCGCAAGCGGCGGGCGGCGGCGCGAGGACCGGGCGCGGGCGGCGGCGGCGGCTCGTGTGTGCGGCGTGGGCTTTCCACCCATCACTTGTGCACATAATTATACTAAGTGTTCAATGAACCACTTATATAGACAATTAATGAAGATACATTAATCAATATGGGATAAGGATTAATTAATCCATGCTTATCCCTTAATCACATAACTCCATGTTTAAGTGACCAATTTTGATCCACTATTTCACTCACCGAAAATCGGATTTGAGAATGTGAATACACCACGATCATCTACTCAAAACGTAGATCGATCCTATGCCGTTTAATTTCACAAAATTAAACGTTACGTCACTCAAAATCTTGGTCAAAGTAGCTTCGAAAACTCACCACATATATAATATTATATATATATGCACGCGATTTTCAACAATCCCCACATGAGTGGAAATAGCCATATGCATGATGCGAGACATTTCGATCCTCAAGAGATGTTAAAATATTTGGACGGTGGTTTATGGCCTCAATCTTCCATAGTTAGTACCATCGAGTACACAGCGGATTAGTGGACACGATGCCTGAACTATTCCCCATAACGTGCCTCGAGACAATGGTATTAACACTTTAACACCTCAACCTCATCCGTTCTCATGTTTGATTCCATTTTGGCCATGGACGTCCACTTTGGATTCATAAGTGTTTTGTTTGAAGCGGCCCACTCGCACTTACATAGGTGATTCTTTACCGAGTATCTTGCCATACTCAACCTCCTCGAGGTATCTTAGGAATCATTAAGAGTCAACGACTCAACCTCACCACTAGGCAAGTTTTTTCAACACTCATTTGTTTTCTAGGAATGACTAACTTGAGTGTTTATACACGAACTCATATAGCTTAGTTCTCCCATTGAACCAAGTTCTTGGGATCTCCAACATCATGGTTGGGTTACCACTATGATTGTTCTTAAGATGTGGATTTTAATCCCATTCCTCTAGAACTTGATCATTTGATCCCTGGTTCAACCTTTGGTTAACGGATCGCGGATCATCTATCGACTTGACATAGTCAATAGATATAACCCCACTGAGATCAAATGCCTCACGGTATTATGTCGCCGACATATATGCGAGACTTACCATTATACAAACCACTTTTCGCCTTCCAATAGCTGCTTGGCTATCACAGTTGAATCATCACGGTGGCACGGTTTAGACCAACATGGAATATCTTCCAAAAATTACGGAGCCACTCGGCTTCCTCACCGCCTTTATCTAAAGCTATAAATTCGATTCCATGGTGGATCGGGCTATACACGTCTGTTTCGTGGATCTCTAAGAAACAGCACCTCCCCAATCGTGAACACGCACCCACTTGTAGAAAGTGAATCTTCGTGTCGGATATCGATTGGCATCACAGCACCCTTCAAGCACCGGGATATCTCGTGAAATGCAGCCCATGATTTTGAGTATACTTGAGTACCTCAAAACTCTCACTAAAGCCTTCCAATGCTCCTTGCTTGGATTGCTCGTGTAACGACTCAATTTGTTCACTAAGCAAGTTATGTCGGGTCGGGTGCAATTTTTAAGATACATCAAACACCCGATGACCTTAGCATAGTATTCTTGCCCAACAAAGTTCACCCTCGTTCTTACTCAAATGAACATTGAGCTCCAATGGGTCTTAGCGGGTAAACTATCAAACGCTGAATTTCTTAAGCACTTTCTCGACGTGGTGAGATTGTGTCAAGACAATTCCGTCGATCTTCTTAGAATCTTGATTCCAAGAATCACATCAGCTAATCCCATGTCCTTCATGTCAAAATTTCTATTTAACATGCGCTTTGTGTCATTAATGACTTGAGTATTGCTACCCATGATCAACATGTCATCTACATACAGACACACTATAACATAACCATTATCAGTGTTCTTAACGTATACACATTTATCACACTCGTTGATCTTGAAACCATTTGCCAACATTACATTGTCAAATTTCAAGTGCCATTGCAACGGCGCTTGTTTCAAACCATATAAAGACTACATGAGTTTGCATACCTTGCCTCTCGACTGGTACTACAAACCCTTCGGTGCTCTATATATACCTCATCCTCGAGGTCACCATTCAAAACGCAGTCTTAACGTCCATTTGATGAATCTCAAGATTGTGCAAAGCAAAGAATTACGAGAAGCACCCTAATAGACGTAATCCTCGTCACAGGTGAATAGGTATCGAAGAAATCGTACCTTCTCTTTGTTTAAACCCTTTGACAACCAAACGGGCCTTATACTTTTCAATTGATCCATATGCCTTGTACTTTCTTTTAAGGATCCACTTGCATCCTAAGGGCTTACAACCTTCTGGCAAATCAACCAGCACCCAAGTATGGTTTTGCAAAATGGAATCAATCTCACTTTGAACAGCCTCTCGCCAGAGCATCCCGTCTGGCCGAGCATAGGCTACTTTGATCGAAGTTGGTTCTTCGTCCAACATGAACGCAATATAGTCAGGACCAAAATCTTTTGGCGTTCTGACTCTACTACCACGTCTCGGTTCTGACCCCTCTGGATCAGACCTCGATCGCTTATTCGATATTGGTTTCTCCTCCAAAGGTTTAGAACTCGAAGCTTCACCATCGCCTCTATTGCTAGAACCGCTTCACTTTTATCCTTGTCTTTGAGGATAAGCAGCTTTCAAAGAATATGGCATTCCTTGACTCAATCGTCGTCCCCACAGTCATATCCGGTACCTCTGACCTGTAGATCAGAAAACGATAGGCGCTGCTGTTCAGTGCATACCCAATAAAGATACAATCGACTGTTTTAGGTCCAATTGTAACTTGTTTAGGAAGAGGCACCTCAACCTTCGCCAAACACCCCCACACTTTGAGATATTTGTACGATGGCTTTCTTCCTTTCCACAACTCGTAAGGAGTGACATCCTTACCTTGAGTGGAATCTTGTTCGGTGTGTAGTTGGTCGTCAAAACAACTTCCCCACAAGTTCTGGGCAACCTCGAACTAATCAACAAGGCATTCATCATCTCCTTAAGTGTTCGATTTTACGCTCAAAGAACGCCATTAGACCGAGGTGAATAAGAGTTGTCGTTTGATGTATTATACCACTTTCGTTGCATAATGCCTCAAACGGAGCTACATATTCTCTCCTCTATCACTTGAGCCTTAATTCGACAACAGTTGATTCTCGGCTCGTTTTGAAGTTTTAAAAGCTTCAATAGCCTCGCCTTTACTTCTTAGAAGGTAAAGATAACAATATCTCGTACAATCATCAATAAACGTGATGAAGTACTTTTACCACCTCTAGTTTGTACAAACTTTAAATCACACACATCGGTGTGAATAAGTTCTAGAGGCTTAGTGTCTGCTTCTACCGAATGAAACGGTAACTTAGCCATTTGGCTTCCACACAAACCTCACATTTCGTTTGTGTATTAACTTCATTTAACTTTAGTAAATCTAAATTTACTAATCTTTTATTGCATTTAGATTAACATGTCCTAATCTACAATGCCATAAATCGAAAGCACTCGATCAGTAAGAGGAAGTATATGCATTTTCATTAATAGCAATCTTGGGTACACGCGAGACAAATATTACATTCAATTTGAAAAGACCCCCATGAGATAACCCTACCAAGGAACTTCCCAAACTTAGTCGAGACAAACTTGTCGACTCAAAACTAGTCTAAACCCTTGTTAACTAGAATCGGGCCCGACACTAGATTCTTGCGAATGTCCGGACATCGCAAAGACATCCTTCAACGTGATCTCAATGCCGGACGTCATCTTGAGCACCACATCACCAACTCCGGCAATCTCGGACGAAGCTTGGTTCCCATGTTGAGCTTCCTCCTCAACAGCTTGTAGGTGGAGAACGCCTCTTTCGGCACGGGCGTGCGCAGCTTGCGCCGATGTCGATGAACCATCCACCTTGATTCTCGGCGTGGTTGACTTCTTGGTCACCACAGCAGCCAAGTCATCCTTGTCCCATTTGTCAAGTCCTTCTCGACAACGTTGGCAACTTGCTTAGCCTTCTTCTTCTTAGTCGACGGTCCCCTTACTCGTGTGGCCATGCTTGCCACAATTATAACATCCTCGTCAAACTTGCGGGCAACCACCTTCCTTTGCCTTTGTCATTGGCATTGGGGCGAACACGTTTGTTGGAGGACCGCCTCTCCAACAGTTGGCTCTAGCATCGATCAAGCCCTTCCTTTAGCTCTAGCTTCTTCACGTCGGACTCGATCGCGAAGATGACGATCAAGTCTTCAGTGTCATATCCTTTCGCTTGTGCTTAAGGTAGACCTTGAAGTCTCTCCACCCCGGTAGCTTCTCAATCATCATGGCGACGACAAAGCCGTCAGAAGCAAGGTGCCCTTCGACGAACCTCGTGCACAATGAGTTGAAACTCTTGCACTTGGTCCATGATCGGTCGGAATCGACCATCTTGTAGTCCAAATATTTGGCTACAATGAACTTCTTTGTACCGCATTATCACTACGGTGCTTCTTTTCTAACGCATCCCACATACTTTTGGATGTCGTTACAACAAAGATAAACACTATACAAGCTATCTTCTAAACTACCAAGTATAAAATTTTTACAAAGGTAGTCGCCATTACTCCGGTTGTCATATCTTTGCTCGGACGTGAAAGTCCGTCACTAAACCGGGCGGCGGGCTCATCTTCCACCAAGAAGTTGGCGAAGCCCAACGCCGTGAGGTACATCTTTGTCGCCATCTCTTGAAGTCGGATCCTCCAAACTTGGCGGCTTCTCGGCGGCATCATCCTTGCGGTATGAACAAGCGCCGAGATCGATCCATGACCGGATCCACGGTGTTAGATCCCATGGATCCAACAATGACCCAGCGAAAAGTGCGATCGTCTAACCAAAGGAACCACTAAAGTGGAACCAATTGTTGAACCACTAAAAGTGGAACCAACGATCGACCCAAAGGGTCCCATGGTTGACCAGAAGGCATCGAACCAAACATGACCGAAGCCATTGTGCGAAATTGGCGGCGATGCAGAGCGATGGCGGAAGCAGTCGGTTGCGAGGACAATCGACATCTCCAAGCAAAGGTTTAGGTTTGAAAGTTTTAAGTCGATTTTAAGTCGACTCTTCGTGGCAAGTATTATCTCGTCTTGCGATTGTTGGAAAACGTGTACAAAAGCAAGACAGAACTTGCGGACGTATTACAACGTGAAATGAGAAAGGTAGAAATAGATCAAACTAACAAATGACAAAATTGTATTGAAACTAAATGAAACAAAAAAAACCGTAAGCTAATGCCGAGTCGAGGAGGTCTCTTTCCATAAGACGAGATACGCCCGATAGTGCTCTCGGTTACGGCGATCGTCTCCAAAGGTAAAAGAGCGTGTTCTAAGTGGGTGGCGACACCGCAAACCAACGAGCTCCGCGAATCGGACGGCTTGGACACAAAGCGTGAATGCAGAGAGTGCTCTTGGGTATGCTAGAATGCTTTTGCGAGGGTGGCTTATCTTTGGGAGACATGTCCTATTATAGGCGTCGTCCCTCATGGGGACATCTTTGGAGTCAACACCGCATTGATGTCGGGTGTTACGGAGTTATGTCCCCATCGAGTCTGTGGCGGTTTACGGAACAACGTGGCACGTTTCCGCAGAGCCATCATGTCGGAACGTTACCGACGGTTACGACGAATCGGACAACGCGTGCGTCGTGTTCATTGGACGATCCGGACGTCTCTTCAGTGCACGGCGGCCCAACGGATTGGGCCACACGAGTTGGGCATCGGACCAACTCCGTCTTTGGGCTCGATCAAACGTTGATCCAAAATATAAGGGCGATGGGCCACCAACCGTGCCCACGAATGTGCCCAAAGAACCCCAAAGACCACCCAAAGACCAATTGCCAAGATCCAAGATCTAAGAAGACACTCGAAACTAGAAGGATAAAGAAACCGACCGGTGGACTACCGAGCTACAAGTCCTACGACACGGGCGGGATTCTCTAAAAGCAAGGTCGTGGGTGGCGAGGGCCCACTTGAGACTTGGGATCTCAAAGAAATGCGAAGGTTGCTTAAAGCCGATCGGCCGATAGGCGAAGAGAATCAACTAGTTTAGTTACGATCCGAGTAGGCTCATAATAGGGAGGTGAGGATTTACGGTGAATGATGATTTGAAATAGCCAACCTGAGTAGCACGAACCGTGCCCACGAAGCAAGCCCACGAGGCCCAAAGAACGGCCCAAAGACCACCCAAAGACCAATTCCCAAGATCCAAGATTCAAGATCCACGGACCACGGACCAGAACCGGGTCGGGAGGCGGAGCCGCACCGCAGCCGTAGGGCGGGCGGCGGCGGCATACAGTGCGTGGCGTGGGCTTTCCAAACCATCACTTGCACATAATTATACTAAGTGTTCAATGAACCACTTATATAGACAATTAATGAAGATACATTAATCAATGTGGGATAAAGATTAATTAATCCATGCTTATCCCTTAATCACATAACTCCATGTTTAAGTGACCAACTTTGATCCACTATTTCTCACTCACCGGAAATCGGTTTGAGAATGTGAATACACCACGATCATCTACTCAAAACTTAGATCGATCCTATGCCGCTTAATTTCACAAAATTAAGCGTTACGTCACTCAAAATCTTGGTCAAAGTAGCTTCCTGGAAACTTGACCACATATATAATATTATATATATATGCACGCGATTTTCAACAATGACACCTAGGCGGAGAATGTGATGTGGCGATAGATTCTCTTAATCGTATTATGAATTGATAAAATGACACTTAAAGATAATTCAGATTGAAGCAATTCTGAAATGACACCTAGGCGGAGAATGTGATGTGGCGATAGATTCTCTTAATCGTGAATTAATCCAGCCAAAGGTCAGCCAAAGTTTTAAGTTAAATCCAGCCTTAATTACAGCCTTAATTTCATGAATTTATTGTATATAACCTGGAGAATATAATTAGCCGTAAGTTTCATTAAGTTAATATTTTTCATCAATTAGGCCAAATAGAGGTTGAGCCAAGAATTAATCCAGCCAAAGGTCAGCCAAAGTTTGACGTTAAATCCAGCCTTAATTATTGCCTTAATTTCATGAATTTATTGTATATAACCTGGAGAATATAATTAGCCGTAAGTTTCATTATGTTAATATTTTTCATCAATTAGGCGTAAGTTTCATTAAGTTAATATTTTTCATTAATTTAATTTTTTAATTTGATAGAAAATACATAAAATGACACTTAAAGATAATTCAGATTAAAGCAATTCTGAAATGACACCTAGGCGGAGAATGTGATGTGGCGATAGATTCTCTTAATCGTATTATGCATTGATATAAACTCTTGCAGTGCTGCTTTTGTCAAAATGGGAAGGGCGGTTGCGACGACAGTGAAGAGCTCTTGCTCCTATGGCTTCGTCACCTTGGCCAAGATCGGGTACACCGTTAGGGTCAAAGTTCTGTATAGGATCGTGCCGAGGATGTCAGATGATGCTGAAACCATAATCAGCATTTATCCTACCCGCTTTCCTCAAAATACTAAGCCTCATGAATACGATGATGATGAAGACAAATTGATCCATGGTCAGTTGATTTCCACTCACAAGTTCATAGTGAAATTTCAGAATTTCTGCCTTTATTTGGTTGTTTCAGAGATATAATTGCTTGTATTGTTTGTATATGGCTCTCAGAGAAGAACTTATTATTCTATAAAATATAAATCTGATCAAACTTCTTTGCTGTGATCAGTTTGGGGAAATCTGACATTTTCTGTCCATAAAGTCGTATCGTCCTACTTTAATTATTGCTTGTGGTGTATAATCTATCATCCATGATTCCAATTTTTGCAGTAGAATAATGTGATTAGATCCCTTAACTAACATCAACTTAGGGGTAGAACGGGGCGAGCTAGGTGCATTCTTGGTGAAGAATGCAAGCATTACTCTTGCACTTGTAACACTGTTGCTTTCACAAAAACAGGTGAGAATATTTCGACGCCAGTGAACAACGAGTCCAGAAACTTCTACAAGGTTGACTTTCTACCCTTCGCCAGAACTGGTTACTTCGTCAGGGTCAAAGTTCTCTACAGAATTGGTCAGTGGATGGCGGATCCTGAGACTAAATCCAGAATGATCAAGTACACCACCATACTTGCCAAAAATGCTTCCAGTTATGCAATCCAGCATAACTTCACATTCGTCCATGGTTAGTTGATTCATACCTGCCTATTAATCTAGTTTTGGACTGAGTGATGTTGTTGCTTGTATGGTTTTGTTTGACTTGGCTCTTGATTAATCTTCTTACAGTTCTGCAGTTTTGGGTCTATCTTCTTTGCTGTCATAATTTTTGAACGATCTACAAGTTAAGAGAGTTCAATGAACTTGAAATTTTATAGTGTATGATATATATTTCTTTGTGTAAGTGAGACTAGATATATATGAACTAGACTACTTTTTTCTGCTGCAAAATTCATACTGGATGTTGGTAGAAAGACAGGTCTCTATCGGGAACCTATGGTAAACAGATTGAATGGGATTGCAACGTAAATGACGCTGTTTCTATGTGCAGGTGGAGCTGCGGTTTTCATCATTCTTTCCAGCACCTTAATTGATATTTTCAATGAGCATATCAAACTGTCGAAAGAGAAGGCAGGTTTTCAAGAGCAACACATGAGTGGTCGCCAAGAGTTCGTCCCAGGCGTAGATATGGACGGCAATGGTGGACATGACTGGTTTTCAGCTGCATATAAATTCCTAAAAGATGTGATTGGAGTCCTTCCACTGACTGAAATTTTGGCTTTTATGGTGACAGAATTTAGGGCCTTTATGAGGACAAAACGTTGTTCTCGGATTTTCCGCCAAAGGTTCCTAACAATGGAATCTTTGGTATTCATGATGAGAGAGTTTTTTGTGTTTATGATGAAACAACTCTTTGGTACTCAGTTTTTCGGCCGTATAGATGAGATCGTAGTAGCTGTGATGAGAAAACTCTTCGGTATTGGGCTTGTCAATGAATCAGGGTTCCATTGATCAGCAACGAAAGGGAGGTAGAAGAAAGAGATGCTTAAATATTAGTAAGGCTGTAGTGTGCGTGTGTGAGTACTTGCTCTTTTCAGAATTTCTTGTGTACGTTCTTAGTGCTTTTATGTAGAACATGCTCTCTCCTAAATGCTTGTATGCAACATCATCTATGCTTTTATATAATTTGGTTTTGCGTTTGTGCCATTCTCTGTTTGTGCCATTCTCTGTAACAAAGCAATTGCTAAAGTTGATGGTGAAGTAGTACGATGAGAAGAATCAAGATCACATTCAAACTTCAAAACACTCACATTCCTCTCTCTCCCTCCTCTCTCTCTCTCTCGTGTAAGAGGAGAAGGGCATAATCATGGTAGATAATCTGGGCAGAAGCAGCAACAACAGGGTCAATCATCAAAATCTGACAAATTGGACACAGGAACTCTTGAGGTGATTCTTGATTCATCTTCATCTTTCTTAGGCAATACAGTGTCTGAACAACACCATCTATGAACTGATCGTCCTCATCATTGTCTGCAACCAG
The DNA here is from genome assembly GCA_036937905.1 of Salvia rosmarinus. Classification (NCBI taxonomy): domain Eukaryota; kingdom Viridiplantae; phylum Streptophyta; class Magnoliopsida; order Lamiales; family Lamiaceae; genus Salvia; species Salvia rosmarinus. Next base: position 9,630,475 of record CM072818.1, read on the forward strand.
TCGTCCAGTCTCTCTCTTTAGCTCTCTCTGAAGACAGAAAAAAGTCACCTGCTCCATATCCTTTTCATTAAAGAATGGAAATTGGCTCTCCTGGCACCATTTCAAAATTTTCTCATTGAGTATGCAATTTGTGGTGAGAAGATCAAGTACTGGGCAGTTTTCTAGGCCTTCTTTCACATATTTTTGAAGGGATGTGTTGTCATATGTCTGCAAGATTCCAATCACAAAAAAAATAAATGAAGAAATTAATGTAGATCAAATCAAACTCAACCTAGCTCTAGCTACTTCAACATACGTTATTTTGTGTGTCGATATTATTTGTTTCTTGCCCCTGTTTCCTCAGACTGTTTAAGCCACAACCACAACACACACAAACAGAGCATCAACAAGAACCTATAGCTGAAAAAACAGAATAACATAAAAATACCTAATCCTTTGTACTGCAAGTTTCAAACAAGTTCAATCAAGAGTACTCCCGAAACATTTAACCCACAACCATAAGCAGAGAGAGAGAGAGAAGCTATAGGTGCAAAAACAGAATAACATCCGAAAACAATGTTGGTTGTTGGGAAACCTATCAACTTTATTTTGATTGAAAAATTATCTCACTCAAATTAACAATGCTTAAATTTGTACATTTTTATTTACAACTTTCAAATTTCTTATACAGAATCAAAATTGCATATGGCAATTTTCATGTAGTTGAAATTTCGGCTCCTAGTGATAGGGAATTATTATTTAATCTAATTTATTAACTGGTATCAATCTTTAGCTATTCCGAAATAACGGAAATAGTTTTTATACATTAATAATTTTCAAAAAAAAATATTTTATAGCTAGAAAATTATCATGATCATTCCAAAGATATGGATCCTTCATTACGAATCATATTGCAGTTCTATCCTCGTATCATTTATGTACATCAACCGTATTGATTAATAACATCACAATTTTATATGAATATTGAAAACTAGGGATCTAGAGAGTTGAAATGGAGCTTATGCGATTGTTCATGAAGTCTATCGGAAAACTAATCACTAGCATCCCAGATTTAAGCATTAGTCAATCGGAAACTAAATTTATTTTTAAAAAGTATAAAAGACAATTAATAACTTTTTACCCTGAGTAAAAACGAGGGGAGTATAATGATCTAACAACTATATTACAAAATGAATCTCGTAGAATTGTAGCAAACACCAATAATGCATTTGTCATGAGATCTCTTATTGTTGTGATGTGTGAATATATTTTTTAAAAATTAATCTATAAGCTTACACTATTTTGGATTTCTATTTTGCATCGAACTACTTGTTGGATTTCTGGTATAACTTGTCGAGCGTGTTACAACTTGAAACAAAAATGTAGAAGTAGGAGATCAAACTAAAAATGAGCTAAACAGAATTGGATAAACAAATGGAAACTAAAACTGTATACTAATGCCAAGTCGAGGAGGTCTATTTCCGCAAGACGAGATACGCTCCGGTAGTGCTTCGGTTCTGGCCTATCGTCTCCAAAGATAAAACGGCAACGTCTCGAATGTGACAGCATCACAGACCAACGAGCTCCGGCGAACTGGACGGAGACGAGGACAGAGCTTAGACACGTACTATGTATGTAGAGAGTGTTTTTAGAATGCTGGAATGCCGTAGAAAGTAAGTGGCTAATGCTGGGGAGACATGTCCTATTTATAGGCATCGTCTCCCTCATAGGGAGCCTGCTGGAGTCAACACCCGCATTGATATCAAGTGTTACGAAGTTATGTCCCCCATTGAGTGCAAAGGGGGTTACGCGACGGTTTCTGGAGACAAGGTGAGAGTTACCCCCACATTTCCCGCAGAACCATCATGTTGGGACGTTACCGGCGCTTATGACGATCGGGGCGGTGCGTTCGTCCAGGTTCATTGGACATATCTGGACGACTCTTCAAGTACACAGTAAGCCCAATGGATTGGGCCACACGAGTTGGGCTTCGGACCAACTCCAACTTTGGACTCGATCAAACGATGATCCAAAAGGTTCGGGTATTGGCCTACGGAATCAGGCCCACGAACAGCCCAAAGACCACCCAAAGATCAATTGTCAAGATCCAAGTCCACGGACTCGGACCACGGAGCCGGGCACCAGGCGCCAGACGCGGGCGGGCGATGATCGCACGTGGGCTTTCCAGCCCATCACTTGTGTACATAATTATACTAAGTGTTCATGAATCACTTATATAATGAAGGTACATTAATCAATGTGGGATAATCATTAATTAATTTAAGCTTATCCCTTAATCACATAACTTAATGTTTAAGTGACCAACTTTGATTCACTATTTCTCACTAACCGGAAATTGGATTTGAGAATGTGAATATACCACGATCATCTACTCCGTAGATCGATCTTATGTCATTTAATTTCACAAAATTAAATGTTACTTCACTCAAAATATTGGTCAAAGTAGTTTCACGGTAACTTGACCACACACACACACACACACACACACACACATATATATATATATATATATATAATTAGGTTCAAATGAGAACCACTTTTATTCTAAAACTAAGAACTAAATGAATTTGCTATAAAAGTTGATGAATTCGTTGAGAAAGTTAATGAATTCCAAAATTTGAAAATTTTCACCGAGTTCGAATCAATGAGGATGAAAATTCTATTTTTTAATTCAAGATAACTTTCCCAAACAGATTCATCAATTTTCACTATGAATTCATCATTCTTTGGTTCTCAAATTCTCACGATAAAATGATTCTCACGTTAACCCTATCGTATATGTATATACGGATTTCCAACAATCCCCCACATGAGTGGAAATAGCCATATGCAAGTATGCAGACATAGCTCAGTCCTCAAGAGATGTTAAAACATTTGGACATGTGGTTTATGTCATTCAATCTTCCATAGTCAGTACCATCGAGTACACAGACGGATTAGTGGACACGATGCCTTGAACTATTCCCCCCACAACGTACACTGAGACAATAATATTAACACTTTAACACCTCAACCCCATACATTCTCACGTTTGATTCCATTTTGGCCATGGACATCCACTTTGGATTCATAAGTGTTTTGTTTGAAGCGGCCCCACTCGCACTTATATAGGTGATTCTTTACCGAGTATCTTATCATACTCAACCTCCTCGAGGTATCTTAGGAATAATTAAGAGTCGAAAACTCAACCTCACCACTAGGAAAGTTTTCCAACACTCGTGTACTTTATAGGAACAGACTAACTTGAGTGTTTACACATGAACTCCCATAGCTTAGTTCTCCCATTGAACCAAGTTCTTGGAATCTTCAGTCATCATGGTTAGTTTACCACTATGATTGTTTTTAAGATGTGGATTTTAATCTCATTCCCTCTAGCAACTTGATCATTTGATCCCGGTTAAACCCTTTGGTCAATGGATCTATCAGATTATCTATTGACTTGACATAGTCAACGAGATAACCCCACTTGAGATAAAATACCTCACGATATTATGTCGTCGACGTATATGTCGAGACTTACCATTATACAAACCACTTTTTATCCTTTCAATAGCCGCTTGGCTATTGCAGTGAATCATCACCGGTGACACATGCTTAGATCAACATGGAATATCTTCTAAAAAATTACAGAGCCACTCGGCTTCCTTACCAGCTTTATCCAAAGCTATGAATTCTGATTTCATGGTGGATCGGGCTATACCTGTCTGTTTCATGGATCTCTAAGAAACAGTACCTCCCCCAATCGTGAACACGTACCTACTTGTAGAAAGTGAATCTTTCATGTTAGATATCTAATTGGCATCACAATACCCTTCAAGTATCGGGGGATATCTCATAAAATGCAGCACATGATTTTGAGTATACTTCAAGTACCTCAAAACTCTCACTAGAGCATTCCAATGCTCCTTGCTTTGATTGCACGTGTAACGATTCAATTTGTTCACGGTGCAAGCTATGTTGGGTCGGGTGCAGTTTGTAAGATACATCAAACACCCGATGACCTTAGCATAGTCTTCTTGCCTAACAGGCTCGTCCATGTTCTTACTCAAGTGAACATTGAGCTCCAATGGGGTCTTAGCAGGTAAACTAACAAACACGTTGAATTTTTTAAGTACTTTCTTGACTTAGTGAGATTGTGTCGAGACAATTCCGTCTAATCTTCTTAGAATCTTTATTCCAAGAATCACATCAGCTAACCCCATGGCCTTCATGTCAAAATTTCTATTTAACATGCACTTCGTGTCATTAATGACTAGACTATTGCGACTCATGATCAACATGTCATCTACATACAGACACGCTATATCATACCCATTATCAGTGTTCTTAACGTAGACATATTTGTCACACTCGTTGATCTTGAAACCATTTACCAACATAACGTTGTCAAATTTCAAGTGTCATTGCAACGGTGCTTGTTTCAAACCATATAGAGACTTCACCAGTTTGCATACCTTGCCCTCTTGACCAGGTGCTACAAACCCTTCGGGTTGCTTTATATATACCTCATCCTCGAGGTCACCATTCAAAAACGCAGTCTTAACGTCCATTTGATGAATCTCAAGATTGTGCAAAGCAGCAATTGCGAGAAGCACCCTAATAGACGTAATCCTCGTCACATGTGAATAGGTATCGAAGAAATCGTACCCATCTATTTGTTTAAATCCTTTGACAACCAAACGGGCCTTATACTTTTCAATTGATTCATCTGCCTTGTACTTTCTTTTAAGGATCCACTTGTATCCTAAGGGCTTACAGCCTTCTGAAAAATCAACCAACAACCAAGTGTGGTTTTGCAGAATGGAATCAATCTCGCTTTGAACAGCCTCTCACCGGAGCATCCCGTCTGGCCGAGCATAGGCTATTTTAATCGAAGTTGGTTCTTTATCCAACATGAATGCAATATAGTCAGGACCAAAATCCTTTGGCGTTCTGACTCTACTGCCACGTCTCGGTTTCGACCCTTTCGGATTATACCTCAATCGCTTATGCGATGTCGGTTCTTCCTCCAAAGGTTTAGAACTCAAAGCTTCACCATCGCTCTATTGCTAGAACTGACTTCACTTTTATCCTTGTTTTTACAGGGATAAACACTTTCAAAGAATATAACATTCTTTGATTCAATAGTCGTCCCCATAGTCATATCTGGTACCTTTGACTTTTGGATCAGAAAATGATAGGTGTTGTTGTTCAGTGCATATCCAATAAAGATACAGTCAACTGTTTTAGGTCCAATTGTAATTTGTTTAGGAAGAGGCACCTCAACTTTCACCAAACACCCCCACACTTTGAGATACTTGTACGATGACTTTCTTTATTTCCACAACTCATAAGGAGTGACATCATTACCCTTAAGTGGAATCTTGTTCAGTATCTAGTTGGCTGTCAAAACAACTTCCCTCCCACAAGTTCTGGGGCAACCTTGAACTAATCAACAAAGCATTCATCATCTCCTTAAGTGTTCGATTTTTACGTTTGGCAATGCCATTAGACTGAGGTGAATAAGGAGCTATCGTTTGATGTATTATACCACTTTCGTTGCATAATGCCTCAAACAGAGCTACATGTTCTCCCCATCTATAACTTCTAACAATCTTAATTAGACAACTTATTAGATTCTCGGCTTCGTTTTTGAAGTTCTTAAAAGCTTCAATAGTCTCGTCTTTACTTCTAGAAGGTAAAGATAACAATATCTTGTACAATCATCAATAAACGTGATGAAGTACTTTTTATCACATCTAGTTTGTACAAACTTTAAGTCACACACGTCAGTGTGAATCAGTTCTAAAGGTTTAATGCTCTGTTCTATCGAATGAAACGGTAACTTAGTCATTTTGGCTTTCACACAAACCTCACATTTCGTTTGTGTATTCACTTCATTTAAATTTAGTAAATCTAAATTTGCTAATCTTTTTATTGCATTTAGATTAACATGTCCTAATCTACAATGCCATAAATTAGAGCACTCAGTCAAGTAAGAAGAAGTATATGCATTTTCATTCATAGCAACTTTGGGTACACGGCGCACAACCATTACATTTAATTTGAAAAAACCCCTGGTAAGATAACCAATAGGCCGCTACGGTTATAATTTGACATTTTTATGTTGGGTGCTATTATTTCACATTCCTTAACTTGAATGGCTATATAAAAACTCAACAAATAGGGCAGTTTTCATATAGTAGAACTAATATTTTCTACAAAGCCAATATCAAGAAATTGTATAACTAATAATTGAGGAAAACTGCCTCATAAATTTAATTCAATTGATTAAAAACTAATAGAGTTGTGATAAGTAATCGAGGAAAACTATGCTTAGAAATTTTGAGGAGACTATAAATTTGGATAGTTATATTTTATTTATTTATGGGGCAGTTGTTTAATTGTATTGATTGTGAGACAAATGTGAAGAAGTAAATGAAATTATTTAAAGCTTGACGGGCTACAAACCAACAATCTCGGCTCAATTCACGAAAGAACTGTAAGCACTGTTGCCTTATCATTGACGCCATTTTTGTTCCCCAATACGATTTCCCTTTTCTTTTATTTATTTGCCTTTTAATTGCGAAGGTGTTATTAATTATTAAGGACAAATCCCAAATTTGAATCTTTGACAAGAGTAAAGTATCGAATTTTTGATTACCTGTTGCATATGTTCTAACAAAATAATCTATTCCTCTAAAAAATCATCTATTTTTTTACAAGGAGAATTATTCGTAGATGCTAATTGAAGGGTGCATGGGATAAACTTTATTCATGTACAATATTATTTACAAACCTAAAAGAAGTTAATCTATTCTATACTTTTATATCGTTACATCCTTTCACAAATGGTCAGTTTTAAATCATGGGGGAAATAGTTAGCATTCTATACATTGTGTAATTTTAAAATTTGAAGTTGAGAATCTGTGGTGAAATTCATTAAATTCGTTTAGGTTATGCACAACTTGTGTTATTTATAATTACATTATGGATCATTCAACCTAAAAAGTGTTTTAAGTCATAAAATTCAGACAAGAAAAATATGTTTTACAAAAGTTTTGCTTATTACACTTATGATAATATATATCAAATATTATTTCACTAAACTGGAGGAAAATTGATTAAATTATGACTCCCTACATCCCAAAATGTAATTAATTACAATAATATTAAGTGTGTATTTATTGACAAATTTTTAAAGTTTGTGGGAAAAACCAAAATAGACCTAAAGTTTATTTATTTAACCGTCAATTAATATATATTGTAAAAATAAAACGACGTCGTTTTGATGAAGTGACGCCACGTCGACTGCCACGTCAGTTTCAATTTTGACCGTTATTCAATTTGTGGGAAAAATCACAATAATGTTAAGTTCATGTATTTATTGACAATTTTTAAAGTTCGTAGAAAAAACCAAAATATACTCAAAGTTCATATATTTAGATACCAATAACCCTTCTCAATTTGAATTACAAAAACTCTAGTTCATTAGTAATATTTCCTCGCTTTATTTCCCACCTTACATGTCTTATTCATCCTATCACATAACTCACATTTAGGTAGGCAAATAACATAACTCTACTCACGCACTAACATGCTTCATGCATTAATACTTTAATCAAGTCATTTCAAACTTCAAACTAATGTATTTCTCATAATTCACCTTATAACATATAAAACAATTAACTTGCATAATATTCTCTAATTCTAATTTATTATTTAGCATACTCCAATAAATCTCATAAATTCACTTTAACATTCAATCATGCCCAATTATATTTATGAAACTAATTTATGCATAGCACTTTATATTTCAAATTTCTACGTCACTTAGCAAAACGTCTCAACGTAGAAATATTATATCTTATTCTAAAAATTCATATAAATTCATAGCATATCTTATACATATTCTTGGGCCTAAATGTGTGATCATATGTAATAAAATAAATTTGAAACTCTAAATCCTCCAACTCAAGACTTTCGAAATTTTTGAAAAAATTAGCAAAATATATCCATAAATTCCTATAAATTCACATAACACTCTATATTAATGTAAGATAATTACTAAGATAATTACTATCTAATAACATTAGACATAAAAAAATTTGACATCATTTCCCTTTATCCTATAGCTTTCGAAAATTTAAAAAAAAAACATAACAATTTTCAAAAGTTCTAATTAATTCACACCACACATTATCCTCATCTGTCATATCCCGTCTTTCTCAATAGGATTAAAATGACCTTCGAACTTAGAATTTAAATAATTCGTGCCCAATGAAAGAAATTTTTTAAATTCCAACAAAAAGAATTTATTTCACTAATTATTATAAAGCGATTACGAGAATTATTTATATATTATATAATAATCGAATATGATTTATATATATATACTTATAAATCATTATATCAATAATATTATGTCAATGTTTAATTAATTTATAATCTTTAAGATCGGACGTTGAGCCGTAAAAATAATTTTGTCTAATGGGCTTTCGTTTGAAAAAGCCCAAAAGAAGCCCATTGGACCACCAAACCCTACACTATATGAGCTCATCTCCTCCCATTTGAACCATAGCCTCCACAAATCAATTCATTTCCTGCAGCCTCAACAAGAAACACAAAGGTTTACACTTTCACACTCCATTTCATTTAGGTGTATTATGCGTATATGTATGTTGTGTGTATGTGTTTCGCATCTTGTGAGTAAGAACGAGAGAGACAGAGGGGAGAGGCGGCGGCGGCGGTGGTCCTGACCCCACTGTCGGCAGGCTAAGCAGTGGCGTGGTGGTCTTTGTCGTCGCATTGTCTTTGTCGGCGCGTGTGTGCCGTGTGTGTGTAAGTTTGCGAGAGGGAGAGAGATGGCGGCGACGCAAGTCGCTGGAACAGGGACTCGCCGACGGCGATAGGTCCGTCGGAGACAGCGAGTGGCGGCGGCGCAAGGGTGTGTCGTGTGTGCGTTTATGCGCGTCGTGTGTGTTTGTTGTTGTCGTATGTGTAAGTGTGCGTGAGCCGAGAGAAGCGCATCAAGACAACTCGCCGACGACGACGTGCGTGGCTGGCGGCGGCGGCGGCGGCGGCGGCGGCGTCTCGGTGTGTGTCGTGCGTGTGAGTGCGTGAATGTGTGGTGCGAGCGAGAGAGGCGTGAGGGAGAACCGAGAGAAGAGGTGGCCATGGCAGTGCGGTGGCGACGTCGCTCGCCGACCGGCGACGTGGCCGGAGGCAGCGACGGCGATGAGTGTGTGGGTGTGTGTGTCCGCGTGTGTTGTGTGTGTCCAAGAGAGAGAATCGGGAGGGGGGCTACGGCTAGGTAGAATTAGGTTAAGTTTATTTTGGTTTGGGCCAGTGAAGTGGGTCGCTTTTAATTAAATAGAGTAATGGGTGGTTCTTTGTATTTAAATGATCGGGCTCATTCATTTAAAATGTTAAATGGGCCTTTTTTAAAAAAAAAAAGGGTGAGTGGGTGATCTTTTTAATTGTATTGGGCTTGACTTATTTAATAATAGTTGGGCTTTAATTTAATCAATGAATTGACTTGCTCAATTAATTAAATAAATAAGGTTTAACTTTAAGACTTAATTAATTAAATTATATTAAGTCTTATTAATTAAATAATTAACTTAAACTTAAATATAAGTTTAAATTATTTAATTATGGTAAGTTAATTAATTAATTAATTAATTACTATTAAGTTTAATTAATTAATTGATTAAGTTAAGGTTAAGTTCAAGTTTAAATTATCTTTAATTTATGATTATGACTTACTTAATTAATGTAATTAATTTCTTTTAATGAAATTAATCAAGTTATGATGATTAAATAAATTAAATTATGTTGACAAGTGCATAATTTGATAATTATATTATGTGTTATATTAAGCGAGATTCCTTAATATATACGAACTTAGTATGTATTTCAAGTATGTTATACTTTTGTAAAAGTATTTAACAAAGAAGATTATGAAATTAATTTCTTTTAAACGAAAAGTCGAAAGAGGGTATTGTTGGTGCCTTAGCCGATATAAATTAGTTTTCAAATTTAATTATATTTTGAAAACTCGGGCTTAACGAATCATAAGCTAGTATCCTCATTTACTTGAACTTAAGGTTAGCTTTTCGAGACCTATTAAGATTAGTGCTTCTTGTAGGTTTTGACGATCAAGGGATTAGCGTTGCTTTCCGTAGCGCTGCATTATAGTGATTCTTCGTGCTTTGTCCTATCGAGGTGGGCTTACTTTACAAAAGTATAATTGAGTTATATGCTCGATATTTCATGAAATGCAAACCGCTTATCCAATAAAATGTTTTTGTGCGCCTACTGTTTTAAGGCTCGTAAATGTATCGATCGAGATTCTCTTTAAACCTAACACGTTAATTGAGAATTGTGTACACCGTTAGTTGTTTCGTGGGTTGATCTCCATCGGCACTAACCAAGTAATGAGGCGTTATAAGGGTGCTTATGCGGATATGTTCCGAGTACGTCATGTTATTATGGTGCTTGTCCGGATACGTTCTGGTACATCATGGATTGTCCAGGTTCGTCCCCGATGACAATAATGGGAGAATGTGATCGACGGTGGCTAGAGGTCCGGATCAAAGCGAGTAATGTAAGAGTCGTCACAATGGACCCAAATGAATGAAATATTTTTGCATGCTTAGAAGTGGTTTCTCTTTAAAAACCTTCTAAGTTATGTTATCATGATTGGATAAACCGATTTCTGGTTTATGAAATGTTTATGAAAATGCATGCCCACTGAGTACATTAGTACTTAGCCCAAATATTTTCAAATGTTTTCAGGTTGATCAATGGGCGCTGACGGGGCAGAGCTGAGATTTGAGTTCACTCCGTATTTTGACGGATTATTTCTTCATTTAGACTTCCGCTGATGAATTAACTCTAATTTTATTTTCTCTTCTTGTCTATGACTTGAATTGTACCTTTTGATGAGCTTAGACTCTGAATCTTTGATGTTTAGCATTCTGACGCATTTTGGCTATTAGAAGCACGAAACTAAACTTGTGATCCTGAGGATAAATATTGTTTTGATTGGATTACATCCTTCGATGTCTTCCATTTTCATTTAGGAAGCTATTCCCAAATTCTAAGGGTTTATTGTCTCGATCATTCGAGTCAACTCATTTACTTCACATTTTCTATTATTTTTATTCGTCGCGCCTCGATTTACGAGCTTCCGTTTATATTCAAGAAATATCGGGCTGTGACAGAGTGGTATCAGAGCATAAGTTTTCTTTCGTGTCTCTGACCATCCAAAATCTTTTCATGTCGAGTCTAGAATAGTACCTCTAGATTTCTTGTAATCTCAGTGACTCTCAGCTCACCGTCACTCCAACTGATCAATAAAGGTATGATTTAAATGTTTCAAAGTGAGATTATGAAAGTATGTACGTCATTGATGAATGTTTCCATGTGGATTACAAGTTATTTTCATGTGATGATTTGTGAATTGTCTAATTGCTTTCACATTGTTATTGTGAGTCATTGTACTCAGATAGCTACGTTCAATGTCGTGTTAGGGACAACCCGAACCCTTAACGACCCAAATGAAATTGATTGTCGAATTGGATTTTCAAATCTTTTCGATCATGCATGAGACTTTTGGAACTTACATGACAATAGGTTTCACAAAAGGAAAATGTTTGATGGCGATATTTTGGATTCATGTCCTAAAATGATCGGAATAAGTTATGGGTTCTCTCACGAACTGTTTGTGTACTCAAGGACTGTTATGAAAACGTAAGTCGTGATAGCCTCGCTATAACAACTTAGAAAGAACTAGTTCACGGTTTCACATAGAAGCGCTTGAACATAGAAGTAACATGGAAAAGATTGAGGATTCACTGAGTTATACCATTATGGTTATGATTAGTTTCTCATATAGGTGTTATCTTTTCGAATGGAAGACGCACCAATAGGAGATGGCATGAGAGGCGCACTGAAGGGAATGGTAGGGGTCGAGGATGAGGACGAGGGCGAGGACGAGGACGTGGTCGTGTCAAGGAAGAGGTTTTGTTCATCAAGAACCTAATCCACAAGTAACCGGACCGTCGATGAAGAAAAGTTCATGAAAGAGAAACCTCAGGCGTTCGATGGACTAGGTGATCCGATGGATGCCGAGAAATGGATACGAGTGGAACGGATTTTCAACTATATCCGATGTGAAGATAGGGAAAAGTGAAGTCGCCACCTACCACTCGTGGAAGAAGGCGATCACGGTGGGAGTCAGTGAGACGCACCATGACTGAAGAGGAACTCGATGACCTCACATGGGAAGAATTCAAGACTGAATTATATGAGAAGTACATACCAGGATGCTACCGTCAAGAAAAGCGAGCGAGTTACGAATCAAGCGCAGAATTGAACAGTCACCGAATATGATGAGCTTTCAACCAACTGTCAAGGTATGCTCCACATCCGTGGACACCGATGTAAAACGCACTGAGAAGTTCAGAAACGGATTACGTCACGAGATAGCGATTTCCCTAGCAAGTCAAGGTGATCTTACATATGCACAGACACTGAGCAGGGCTCTTACCATCGAGTCACTTCTGCCGAGAGAGAAAGGAAAAGCTCCTCTACAGTCAGCATGCGCCGCTTCAAGACAATGGCAAGGGAAAAGAAAATGGAATGAGGGTAATGGGGAAACTTGAAATGGAAGAAACCACGGAATCGTAATCAAAATCCGCCTCAATGATGGGCGAACACCTTGCCCGAATGCGGAAAATTCCACCTAGGCAAATGTCTCAAGGGCAAATGCTTGTTATAATCATGGAGAAATTGGACATTTGCTCCAAATGTCCAAAGAAAATGGGAAAGCACCCCAACACCCAAACCCCGAAATCAACAAAGGCAAATCCGGCCCCGAGGAAACCAAGGACAACCACCAAACGCGAGGGCCTACGCTTTAAACCGTAAGCAAGTTGCTCGAGCAGAAAACTCGACGGTATGGTCAACGTGGTGATATACCGTTATAGCTTTGTTTGATGAGGGCATCACACTCTTTCATTTCACATGTTGCTTGTAAGGCTTTAGACTTAACTCCTGAACCATCTAGTGAAGCTTTAGTGATTAGCACACCAGGTGGAGAAAGAATGTCTGAACATATTGTCTCGAACTTAGAATTGAACATAGGTCTTTGAAGAATTTAGGCGCACTTATACGTCATCTCTATGATAGAATTTAACATCATCCTAGGAATGGATTGGCTCACCAAAGTCAATGCCACAATCTTGTGTAACGAGAGAAAGATCTCATTCCAGACCCTTGGAAAGGAGGGGACGAATTTTCATGGGATAAGAATGGGAAAAGGAGTATCAGTGATATCTGCCATGAAAGCCACCAAGATTATGAAGAAAGGAGGTTGCTATGCAATTCTCGTCACCGACAACAAAACCGAGGTGGAGAAAACAATTGGAGAAGTTCCGGTGGTTCGAGAGTGCGAAGATGTTTTCGGAAGAATTGCGGGTATGCCACCGGATCGGCAATTAGAATTCACAATCGACTTAGAACCCGGAGCAGCTCGATGATCGAAAGCACCGTATAGGATGGCCCCACCGAATTACAAGAATTAAAGATTCAGCAGCAGGAGTCATTGGACCTGGGTTTCATACAACCTAGTGTATCGCCATGGGGAGCACCATCCTATTCGTCAAGAAGAAAGACGGAACATTAAGGATGTGTATCGATTACGAGAGAATTGAACAAGCTCACTATTAAGAATAGATACCTCTCCCGGGATAGACGACTTGTTCGACCAACCGAAAGGAGTGGAGTATTTTCCAAGATAGACCTAAGGTCCGGATACCATCACTCAAATGAGAAGGATGATATTCCTAAGACAAATTTAGAACACGTTACGGACATTACGAGTTCACGGTAATGCCGTTTGGGTTAACAAATGCCCCAAATGTTTTATGGATCGATGAATAGAGTATTCCACCAAGATCTCGATAGTTTCGTCTTAGTGTTTATCGATGATATTCTCATCTACTCTAAGACCGAGGAACAACACGAAGAGCATTTACGTGTTGTACTTTAGAATTTTGCGAAACGAGAATTATCGCCAAATTCAGCAAGTGTGAATTTTGGTTAAAGGAAGTGATGTTCCTCGGACATATCGTGTCACCGATGGAATCAAAGTAGATCCCGCTAAGGTAGAAGCCGTCAAAGAATGGAGGACACCCTCAAACGCCAATGAGATCAGAAGCTTTCTCGGCTTGGCAGGATACTACAGACGATTCATTGAAGGATTTTCAAAATTGGCTAGACCAATGACACAGCTTCTAAGAAAAGGGTCCAAGTACATTTGGACCGAAGACTGTGAAAAGAGTTTCCAAGAGCTCAAGACAAAGCTAACCACCGCCCAAAGTTAGCTATCCCAAGAGAATGAAGGATTCGTAGTTTACACGGATGCCTCAAAGTTGGGACTAGGTTGTGTACTAATGCAAAACCGAAAGGTGATAGCATACGCATCTCGTCAATTGAAGCCCCATGAGTTGAATTATCCGACTCATGACTTAGAGTTAGCTGCAGTCGTGCATGCTTTGAAGATCTGGAGGCACCACCTCTATGGAGTCAGGTGTGAAATCTTCACAGATCATAAGAGTTTGAAGTACTTTTTCGAGCAGAAGGATCTGAATATGAGACAACGAAGATGGCTCGAATTAGTAAAGGATTACGACTGTACTATCAGCTACCATCCTGAAAAGCGTTGTGGCGGGCGCGCCTCGGATCGAAAGACTAAGGCAAAGCTAGGTATTTAATTACCCAACAGAGAAATCGATTCATGACCGCCACGCTCGGTTTAGAAATAGTTCATCCTCCAAAGACAGTGTCAGTTTGTATAGCTAGTCTCACAGCTACACCTGACCTACGGGAAAGGATCATTGATGCACAAAGAGGAGATTGGTTCCTGGAAAAGATGCGTCTCGCCGCGAGAACGAACGAAACAAAAGGATTCACGGAAGCAAAAGACAATGCTTTGATGTTTGGTGAAAGATTGTGTGTGCCGTACAAGGAAGAACTCAAGAACGAGATCATGAGCGAAGCTCATGATACTCCATATACTGCGCATCCAGGAAGTACAAAAATGTACCAAGATTTGAAGAAAATGTTACGGTGGAAGGAATGAAAAGAGATGTAGCCTCTTTTGTTGAGCGATGTTTGGCTTGTCAGCAAGTTAAGGCTGTGCACCAGAGACCGTATGGGATGTTACAACCCCTACCTGTGCTAGAATGGAAGTGGGAACATATCAACATGGACTTTGTGGTAAGCCTACCAAAGTCAATTCGGCGAATATCGCCATTTGGGTCATAGTGGACCGTCTATCAAAGTCGGTAGCATTTCACCGATCCGGATGACGTTTGGTTTGGAGAAGCTTGCAAAATTATCGTTAAGGAGATAGTACGCCTTCATGGAGTACCAGATCTATTACGTCGATCGAGATTCAAGATTCACATCGCGTTTTGGAAGAGTTTGCAAGGAGCCATGGAACCCAAATGAATTTCAAGATGACTTTTCATCCTCGCATCGATGGCCAATCGGAAAGAACGATTCAAATTTTAGAAGATATGTTACGAACTCTAGTCTCGACAAGGGTGGAAGTTGGGAAGACTTACTCCCGCTAGTGGAATTTTCCTATAACAATAGTTACCGGTGACGATTGGGATGGCCCCATATGAGGCATTGTATGGTCGAAATGTCGATCACCTCTTTATTGGGATGAAGTGGGAGAAAGGAAGTCGTTAGGTCCCGACCTAGTACGGCAGATGGTCGAGAAAGTCGATCACATTAAGCAAAGAATCAAAGAAGCTCAGATGGATAAAGTCTTACGCCGACAAACGCCGATCCGACTTAGAATTCAATGTCGGGATCGAGTTTTCTTAAGGTATCTCCTTCAAAGGGGTTATACGTTTTGGAAAGAGAGGAAAGTTACGACCCGTTATATAGGACCCTTCGAGATCCTAGATGAAATAGGTCTTGAGCTTATAGGTTGGCTTTGCCACCAAGCATTGGAGCGTGCACAATGTGTTTCATGTCTCGCATTAAGAAAGTACGTGTTTGACCCAAAACACGTAATTAAATCGATGAAGTAGTCTTAGCCGTGACTTAAGTTATGAAGAAAGACCGTCCAAATTTTGGATAGAAAAGTTCAAGTTTTATGAACAAACAAATTGTTCTCGTTAAGTGAAGTGGAACCATCACGGTATGGAGGAGGCCACATGGGAACTTGAGGACAAAATGAAATCTAAGTATCCCGAACTAGGTTACCAAGGTATGTAATTTCGAGGACGAAATTTTTATAAGGATGGAGGGATGTCATATCCCGTCTTTCTCAATAGGATTAAAATGACCTTCGAACTTAGAATTTAAATAATTCGTGCCCAATGAAAGAAATTTTTTAAATTCCAACAAAAAGAATTTATTTCACTAATTATTATAAAGCGATTACGAGAATTATTTATATATTATATAATAATCGAATATGATTTATATATATATACTTATAAATCATTATATCAATAATATTATGTCAATGTTTAATTAATTTATAATCTTTAAGATCGGACGTTGAGCCGTAAAAATAATTTTGTCTAATGGGCTTTCGTTTGAAAAAGCCCAAAAGAAGCCCATTGGACCACCAAACCCTACACTATATGAGCTCATCTCCTCCCATTTAAACCATAGCCTCCACAAATCAATTCATTTCCTGCAGCCTCAACAAGAAACACAAAGGTTTACACTTTCACACTCCATTTCATTTAGGTGTATTATGCGTATATGTATGTTGTGTGTATGTGTTTCATGCATCGTTGTGAGTAAGAACGAGAGAGAGACGAGAGAGAGGAGGCGGCGGCGGCGGTGGTCGGTGACCCTTCTTGTCGGCCGGCTAAGCAAGTGGCGCGGTGGTCTTGTCGTCGCGTTGTCTTTGTCGCGTCGCGTGTGCCGTGTGTGTGTAAGTTTGCGAGGGGAGAGAGATGGCGGCGACGCAAGTCGCTGGAACCGGGGGACTCGCCGACGGCGATAGGTCCGTCGGAGACGACGAGAGTGGCGGCAGCGTAAGGGTGTGTCGTGTGTGCGTTTATGCGCATCGTGTGTGTGTGTTTGTTGCTGTCGTATGTGTAAGTGTGCGTGAGCCGAGAGGAAGGCGCAACCGCACAACTCGCCGACGACGACGTGGCTGGCTGGCGGCGGCGGCGGCGGCGGCGGCGGCGTCTCAGTGTGTGTGCGTGCGTGTGTGAGTGCGTGAATGTGTGTGAGTGAGCGAGAGAGAGAGACGTGAGGGAGAACCGAGAGAAGAGGTGGCCATGGCAGTCGCGGTGGCGACGTCGCTCGCCGACCGGCGACGTGGCCGGAGGCGGCGGCGATGAGTGTGTGGGTGTGTGTGTCCGCGTGTGTTGTGTGTGTCCAAGAGAGAGAATCTGGGGGAGGGGCTACGGCTAGGGTAGAATTAGGTTAAGTTTATTTTTGGTTTTGGGCCAAGTGAAGTGGGCTGTTTTAATTAAATAGAGTAATGGGCTGGTTCTTTGTATTTAAATGATCGGGCTCATTCATTTAAAATGTTAATGGGCCCTTTTTAAAAAAAAAAAAGGGTGAGTGGGTGATCTTTTAATTGTATTGGGCTTGACTTATTTAATAATAGTTGGCTTTAATTTAATCAATGAATTGACTTGCTCAATTAATTAAATAAATAAGGTTTAACTTTAAGACTTAATTAATTAAATTATATTAAGTCTTATTAATTAAATAATTAACTTAAACTTAAATATAAGTTTAAATTATTTAATTATGGTAAGTTAATTAATTAATTAATTAATTACTATTAAGTTTAATTAATTAATTGATTAAGTTAAGGTTAAGTTCAAGTTTAAATTATCTTTAATTTATGATTATGACTTACTTAATTAATGTAATTAATTTCTTTTAATGAAATTAATTAAGTTATGATGATTAAATAAATTAAATTATGTTAGACAAGTGCATAATTTGATAATTATATTATGTGTTATATTAAGCGAGATTCCTTAATATATACTGAACTTAGTATGTATTTCAAGTATGTTATACTTTTGTAAAAAGTATTTAACAAAAGAAGATTATGAAATTAATTTCTTTTAAACGAAAAGTCGAAAGCAAGGGTATTGTTGGTGCCTTAGCCGATATAAATTAGTTTTCAAATTTAATTATATTTTGAAAACTCGGCTTAACGAATCATAAGCTAGTATCCTCATTTACTTGAACTTAAGGTTAGCTTTTCGAGACCTATTAAGATTAGTGATTCTTGTAGGTTTTGACGATCAAGGGATTAGCGTTGCTTTCCGTAGCGCACTATAGTGATTCTTCGTGCTTTGTCCTATCGAGGTGGGCTTACTTTACAAAAGTATAATTGAGTTATATGCTCGATATTTCATGAAATGCAAACTGCTTATCCAATAAAATGTTTTTGTGCGCTACTCTGCTTTAAGGCTCGTAAATGTATCGATCGAGATTCTCTTTAAACCTAACACGTTAATTGAGAATTGTGTACACCGTTAGTTGTTTCGGTGGGTTGATCTCCATCGGGCACTAACCAAGTAATGAGGCGTTATAAGGGTGCTTGTGCGGATATGTTCCGAGTACGTCATGTTATTATGGTGCTTGTCTCGATATCGTTCCGGCACATCATGGATTGTCCGGTTCGTCCCGATGACAATAATGGGAGAATGTGATCGACGGTGGCTAGAGGTCCGGATCAAAGCGAGTAATGTAAGAGTCGTCACAATGGGCCCAAATGAATGAAATATTTTTGCATGCTTAGAAGTGGTTTCTCTTTTAAAACCTTCTAAGTTATGTTATCATGATTGGATAAACCGATTTCTGGTTTATGAAATGTTTATGAAAATGCATGCCCACCGAGTACATTAGTACTTAGCCCAAATATTTTCAAATGTTTTCGGGTTGATCAATGGTGACAAGGTAGTGAGATTTGAGTTCACTCCGTATTTTGACGGATTATTTCTTCATTTAGACTTTCGCTGATGAATTAACTCTAATTTTATTTTCTCTTCTTGTCTATGACTTGAATTGTACCTTTTGATGAGCTTAGACTCTGAATCTTTGATGTTTAGCATTCTGACGCATTTTGGCTATTAGAAGCACGAAACTAAACTTGTGATCCTGAGGATAAATATTGTTTTGATTGGATTACATCCTTCGATGTCTTCCATTTTCATTTAGGAAGCTATTCCCAAATTCTAAGGGTTTATTGTCTCGATCATTCGAGTCAACTCATTTACTTCACATTTTCTATTATTTTTATTCGTCGCGCCTCGATTTACGAGCTTCCGTTTATATTCAAGAAATATCGGGCTGTGACATCATCATACATCAATAATATACACTAATACTCATCATACACAAATCATACCTCAATAATTCATGTCTAGGGTTTTCGAAAAAAAAAATAAATAAATTCCCAACATTTTCCAAAAATTATGAATTAATTCTTACATGCTCAAACTATGCCCAATATTATCAATTCATGCTCAAAACAACTATCAAAAATCATAATCACTTCCATTAGAAACCTCACATATCTCAACTATAATAAGAAAAATTTAGCATGCTTAACTTTGTACCAAATTCATAATACATGCTCACAACCATCATATAAACATATTTAATTAACAATCTAAACATCTAACAAAAATCCTCAAATTTCTCATAAAATAACAAAAGCATATTTACATTTTTATGGATGGAATTCTAATTTTTTTTTTGTATATTTAAATAGGTAAGATAATTTCTAACCTTTTAATCGGAGTCGATCGTCGAAGAATTCGATTTTTCTAACTTGGAAATCAAGAAAATATGGAAGAACACTTCACCCTATTTTTTTCTCCCTTTTTCGAAAATTTCGGAAGATGAAGAAAATAAAAATATATATTTTGTGATCTATCATCTTTTTATAAGCTCTAAAAAAATAAATATCTTCTTTAGTCAACATAAAATAAATATCATCTTATCAACAAAATATATATCTTATCTTATCAACAAAATAAATATCTTCCTTATCAACAAAATAAATATCTCATCTATTTAATTAATAAAGTCCATACTTGGTCATCATTTAACCATATGTACCTATCCTTTTTCTTTTTTCAATTTTTGAAAAAAATGTGTAGATAAATAAGAGAAAATATTTTATCTCTTTATTAGTGTAATAGTACTTATCTAGTTAATAAATCATATTTATTTAAATAGATCATTATCTATCATTAATAATCATCACAAAATCCTTTAATGCAGCATACATAAAAATATTTTAATTATGTTAAGTTGGAATAAATTCCAATCATTTAAGTTAGTATCATTACGAAAAAATTAATAGGATTTTCTATTCACTCAAAGTCGGAAGTTCTCGACTTTCATTTTATTTTTGGATTCGTCATTAATTAATTCCTTTAAAAGTTCGAAAATTGGTTTTAAACATCCGGGGTACTACAGTACAAAGTGTAGGTTATCCCACATGAACGTGGGGTTTACACAGCCTCTATTAGTTTGGGCATGTTACAACTGATTTTTCAAGTATGATTTACCCGTTTTATGTGGTTTGCAGGCTATTCCACATGAACGCGGGATTTACCCAATACACATCGATGGTGACTACGGTTCCCTATGAATTCAGGGAAAAAAATCATCTAAAACATGCTGAAGTACAACGTATCTAGATTTAGGTGTACATCTCAGCCAAAACGTTTCCACAAAAACTCATGTACCGTTCATACGGTGTGGATGGACAAAAATGTCATTTGCTCTTAAGAAAAATATCAATTCAAATTAAATAATTTTTTTACCTGTAACTAAAATTAAACTATTATTGTATTGAAGAAAAATATCATTTGCATCTGCACACGTGGATATCATTTGCATCTGCACACGTGGATATCTGCATAAGAGACCACCTTGAATGTTTCTCGATTTGACTCTTCACAAACTTGAGACATAACGCGATTAGCCTCCTTCACGAAACTCTCAAATATAGTTTTCATCTTTAAAGAACACGAGATATATAACCATTTTATAAATGCGATGATTTGTTAATTTATTTATTAATTTTCCTTTTAGAAAAGATGGCATAAAGAGGTGTGGGAGGATTCATGTGTTTGGGGGACAATGGTGGGCACAATATCATGATTCAATCCAATGCAGCGGAACAAATAAAGGCGAAAAAGTCATAAGCTTCATCTTCAGTTTTCCCCTTTTCCTTTCGATTACAGCTTTTGCAACTCCGATCCATCTCACACCATTATTGCATCCACTACTGGTTTTAGGGTTTAATCATTCATTTCTATTGAGCCCACCCACTTTCTCTTGCCCTTCTCTCTTTTATTATTAATAATTCTTTTTTTTTGTCAATTTAATGCATAAATTTAAAAGTCGTGTAAGGTAAACTTGAACCCGTGATATTTGGCATCAGACATTAACCACTCTACCACTAGGCCAACACATACACCCCACTTTACCACTAGACCAACACACACATATCACTTATTAATTCCTCTTTACTAATACAAGGTCTAAATGAGTCGATCGAATTTAATCGGAAAAAGATTATTATCTAGTTCTTCTATGTCCTATTTATCGGACTTCAATTGTGATTAATTTAAAATGTCCTTCAATCGAGAACATTTTTGTTCGTATGAAAAAAATGAATAAACTAGTAAAGTGGGCTGTCATGTTAATTTATATATCTATATATGTTGCTGTTACTTACTAAATTAACTTGAGTTTGAGTTTATATCTACCTCTCATCAAACGGAAAACTATATGTTTCTTTATCAGTTGAAAGTTAATATGTATTTAGTAACTTGATTTTGTTTAAGATGTTATTTATTTATTTTCATTAAATACATGAAGTTTCGTCTTATTTTGGTTTGCATATTATTTCGAAAGTTGTTAATAAAAGTACGAACTTAAAAGTTGTGATTTTTTCACAGTTTGAATTTCCACCCAAATTGAATCTCACATGGCGTCGACAAGGCATACCTCCAACCAAACTACGCCATTTTTGCTCATAAAATATATTACAAAGATCATAAATAATTTTTTAAAATTTTATATTTTATTTTTCAAAATATACTTTATGTGTAAAAACGATGTCATTTTGATTGGAAAATTATCTCACTCAAATTAACAATGCTTAAATTTGTGTATTTTTATTTACAACTTTGAAAGTTCATATGCAAAATCAAAGTACATCTAAAGTTCATATGTTCAGCCGTTCAGGCACCAATAGTCCAATATTATAGTGTAATTTTTTAAAATCTTATATAACTAATCGATATAACGATTTGGCAATTTTCATGTAGCTGAAATTTCGGCTCCTAGTGATAGGGAATTATTCTTTAATCTAATTTATTAACTGGTATCAATCTTTACGTATTCCGACATAACGGAAATAATTTTTACACATTAATAATTTTCAAAAGAAAAATATTTTATAGCTAGAAAATTATCACGATCATCCCAAAGATGGATCCTTAATTGCGAATCATATTGCAGTTCTATCATCACAATTTTATATGAATATTGAAAAGTATGTAAACTTATCACTAGCATCCGAGATTTAATCATTTGTCAATCGGAAATTTATTTTAAAAAAGTATAAAAGACAATTAATAACTTTTTACCCTGAGAAAAAACGAGGGGAGTATAATGATCTAACAGCTATATTACAAAATGAATCTCGTAGAGTTGTAGCCAACACCAATAATGCGTTTGTCATGAGATCTCTTATGGTTGTGATGTGTGTATATATTTTTTTAAAAATTAATCTATAAGCTTACACTATTTTGGATTTCTATTTTGCATTGAACTACTTTCAAATAAAATATATTGTATTTTGTTTTATTCTCTCGTTATTGTCATGAGATTTATTTGGAATTAATTCTTATTGAGTTTTCAGTTACATAATTGTATGCATGATGAATATTCTTAGATTAAGTGGAATTTATTCAATTATTTATGCTTTTGTCTGTACCATTTATTTTATTTTGTTATAAAAACATAATTAACTTCGTATATGTTTAGTCCTATCTGTTTCACATATATGCCCCACTGATATTACTTTTCATACTCATTTAAATATGTCCCTTATTTATTGAAATTAAACATACTGCAAAATTGTTGTTGATGGTTCCTTGCGGGTCGTACTGATGTATGTTGGGAGAGGAATACATCAATTAAGACAATTTAAAACTTTTTCTTTTAATAAGATTGGAACTTCTATCGATCGGTGAGATATCTCGTTAATCGAAATCAATTCAATATCGATATCGATCGCCGATCAATTCAAGAATGAGGAGTCTTGTATTGAATGTATCAGTTAACAATCATACTAACGGTTGAGATAGCTGGTCAGTTGGACTGATAACTATGCGTTTGCGGAATGTGGTGGCTACATTTTGCTTTTACTGAAAATTTATGTTGGTGTAAAACACTTAGATATTGATTATTCAATTTTAGTACTGCTCTTGAACTCCTTCAGTATTGTCTGATTATACTGATGGTTCTTCTGCTGAAACCTGTAAACATGAAAGATTTGTCTCCTTAATACGTGAGCAACATTATGTTAAATCAACTGGGTAATTATAAAGAAGGTTTTGGGATTAATCAATACATTGAACTAAAACATAATTTTATCAACAATTGTAAATCCCAAGCATAGTTTAGTGAAATCATTCATTTTTCATAAGTCCTAATCTATGTAGCAGATCCAACCGGACTAAATAATTGGAATGAAAGGAGTAGCATTTAATTTTAACTACATATTTAGAGAATTTATAAACTCAAACAAATTCGAATAAATTTGTGAATTTTAGTTATATTCAATAACTTAACAAATTCAAATTGACAATAAATAGTAAATTAGTCGATCCAATCTTACCCCTATTCCACACTAAATTTGCGTTTTATTTAACAATCACTTATAACTAATATTTATCAATCATCAACAAAGGGGACAGTTTTCATATAACATAACTAACATTTTCTACAAAGCCAATATTAAGAAATTGTATAACTAATAATTGAGAAAACTGTCAACATAAATTTAATTCAATTGATTAAAAACTAGTAGATTTGTGATAAGTAATCGAAGAAAACTATGCTTAGAAATTTTGAGTGGACTATGAATTTGAATAGTTGTATTTTATTTATTTATTTATTTATGGGGCAGTTGTTTAATTGTATTGATTGTGAGACAAATGTGAAGACGTAAATGAAATTATTTAAAGCTTCACGGGCTACAAACCAACAATCTCGGCTCAATTCACGAAAGAACTGTAAGCACTGTTGGCTTATCATTGACGCCATTTTTGTTCCCCAATACTTTACTTTCCTTTTATTTTATTTGTTTGCTTTTTTTTTTGTATCATAGGGAACCCGTAGTCGCTACCTTATATACACACTGGGTAAATTCCACGTTCCGTGTACTAATCTGCAAACAACATAGGACATGTAAATCACACTTGAAAAACCAGATGTTAATTGAAGTGTGCATGGGATAAACTTTATTCATGTACAATATTATTTACAAACCTAAATGAAGTTAATCTATTTTATACTTTTATATCGTTACATCCTTTCACAAATGGTCAGTTTTAAATTAAGGGGGAAATAGTTAGCATTCTACACATTAGTGTAATTTTAAATTTTGAAGTTGAGAATCTGTGGTGAAATACATTAAATTTGTTTAACTTATGCACAACTTGTGTTATTTATAATTACATTATGGATCATTCAACCTAAAAAGTGTTTTAAGTCATAAAATTCAGACAAGAAAAACATGTTTTACAAAAGTTTTGCTACTATAGACACAATACCAAAATTATTATTACACTTTTGATAGTATATATCAAATATTATTTCACTAAACTGGAGGAAAAATTGATTAACTTATGACTCCTACATCCCAAAATGTAATTAATTATTTTTTCTTTTATGGGGTCAGAAAATTATAATCTCCTTTTTCTTAATAGCTACTTCCTCTATTTTTTAAGTGTATCCACCCATTAAATAATATATACCAAGAAAATGAAGAATTTTGTTCATGATTTTATTAATTATCATGATAAATGTATCTATATATATATACTAAAGTATTAAATATGGGCAAAATGGGAAAGAAAAATATCATTAAGTTACTCTCAAATTGCGTATTAGAACATTTATTAAAAAAATAAAAATAAAAAGTGAAAGATGATACTCATAAGAAATGAAGGGAGCAATATGTGTATCACTTGTGGATGATTGGGTTTTAATAAAATTATTGATGGATATGTTTGAGTAGGGAAAATATCTCGTAATGTGTTAGGTTGTGAGCAGTAATAATAGTTTTTTGGTAAATAATGAGTGATTGTGAAGTTAAATAATAAAGAGTAGTGTCTTAAAAAGGAAAATGATACACTTACTATGAATATCGAATAAGACAATTGTATATACTTCTTGTGGGAGTATTATTTTTCCTTACTATGCCCCTATTTAATGTTCGTAGACATTAATGATATTTCTTTTTTGAATGAATAAAAAAGGGTATACTCCCTCTGTTTTTTAAGTGTCTTATAAGTATTTTTTTTTCTTATTTTTAATAAGTATCATAATTCTTAATTTAAGAGTAAAATTATGATATATTTATTATTACCTTTTTTAATACTAATAATTAGTTGTATGAATGTATTTATCTTGATAATTAATGAGGTTAGAAACGTAAATTTACTTATTTTCTTGGTTTGTGCGATTTGATGGCATGTGACATTTAAAAAAGAAGGAAATAAGTAATAAGTAGACTTTATATAATTTTTGTTTTATAAAGACATTTTAAAAAGATTACTTTACATTACCTGATTTTGGGAATATGGAGCGGAACCCAACATATTATTATTATTATTATTATTATTATTAAAAGGATAGTCATGAATCATTCATTGCAACCAGAATTTTGCTTTTCCAGTGATTCTTGTCCCAGCCAGTGACGATCAAATATTAGAAAATATAAATTAAATAGATAGAAATGAATTTATTTTTATTTTTATTTTGGTAGCGCAAACATCGTTAGTTAGGTGAGCTGCCAAATTGCAATTAATGATTGAAAACAGGTCAATTAGCAAAATCCTTTTCTATGGATGCCAACTCTTTTCCCCATCTCTTTACCAACATAAACATTAAAAACCTTTCCATTTTTTAATGAGAAATTTTGTGTGAGCTTCGGGATAATTAGATTTTATTAATATGTAATTAAATTTATTATTTTTAATTATAATTTATTAATTTATAATTAAGGTTTATTAGTTCAAAATTAGGATTTATTATTCAAAATTAGGATTTATTAATTGATAATTAGGATTTTTTATTCAAATTAGGGTTTATCAATTCATAATTATGGTTTATTAATCCAAATTAGGGTTTATTATTCCAAATTAGGGTTTATTAATTCACAATTAGAGTTTATTAATTCAAATTGGGGTTTATTAATTTAAAATTAGGGTTTATAAATTCATAATTAAGATTTATTAATTCCAATTATACTTTATTAATTCAAAATTAAGATTAATTAATTCACGATTAGAATTTATTAATTTAAAATTATTATTTATTAATTTATAATTATGATTTATTAATTTATAATTAAGATTTATTAAATTAATCAATTAGAATTAATTAAAAAATTAATTAAGGGATCTCACTTTGTGTGCGGCCCGCACAGCAAACCACCCCTTTTCTAATTCTGCTTCTTCGTACTCCAATTACCAACCAATGCAAATTATATATGTCACAATATCTATACAACTATTCTACCGATCATGTTTTATATTGTATTAATAAATATATGCATACTATATACTCCACACATCTCACTTAAAATATCTCATTTTTCTTTTTGAATTATTCTATTACAAATATCTTATTTTATTTTAATAAATAATTATCTCTTCGAAGAATGTGGATCATAATCACTTTTTATCCCTTTAAGTATTTTATACTATTCTCCTAAATGCTCATATCCAGTAGAAATGGAACCCTGGACGGAAGGAGTGATATACTATACACACATACGTATATTAATAAGATTATAGTCCCCTAGTGACAGCCCAATGATTAAGGTGGGTTCCTGTGACCGAGAGGTCACAGGTTCGAACTCCATCAAACGCCTCTATAGGTTTGAGCGCACACACTGGTTTTCAAATATGGTTTACGTATCGCGTGTGGTTTGCAATTATTGCATGGAGAACATGGGGTTTACCTGTCTTGCACCTTAAGAGCGTTAAGGGTTCCCCATGATACCAAAAAGAAAAAAAGATTATATTGTTATTGTACATTGGTAAGCACATAACATATAATTGATGATTTATAGATATAATTTAAAAGATTATCTCTTGTTTTTTACTACATATTATCCCTGGGCAAAATATGGTATGAAAATGACATTTTTTTTTCTTTCATCTTTGCAGTAACGTTATAGTTGTACAAGCTCACTCTTTAATTGAAGAGTACACAAATTTAGAATATATTTAAGAATATAATATTCAAATGGAGAATATGTCTGCAAAATATCAGTATACTGCAGTTACTAATTCAATTAATTTAATATTGAAATAATATTTGCTATCAGTGATTTAGGGAAAGATGTGCACGGCATGTCTGGTCTCTGCTTTTTTTCAACGACTAATCAATTAATGATAGAACAATTAAATATTTCAATCTGCCTTAAATCCTCATTTTATTCAATCTTACACCAAAATAAAAACAAAAAATTATGTAACTCTTTTTACAAAAAATTCCACCACCTCCTCGCCAATTACAAGAAGAAGAAAAATAAGAGAGATTGAAAAAAGAAAATATTGTCAGTAAAATCCTTAAAATGATACTCCGAATAAAAAGAAGGAAAAAATGGAAACAGAAATCTCAATGCACGACGGCGAGCGGCGGCGCGTAGTTAATACTCCTCTGCTCCGGCAAGGCGAGCATCGCCGTGTGATCAATGAAATCCTTGAGCGCCACCACCGACTGCAAGATACTCCTCAGATCGTCGGCGCAAACAAACCCTACATTCCCAATCCTTCTCACGGCGTAGACATAGAACGTGATGCACCCTTTCCGAAACTTAAAACGCGCCATCTCGCAGCCGGAGAGGCCGCGGATCAGCTTCTTGTTGACGTCGCCGAGCGGGATCTCCGCCGGCCAGAGGCGCTCGACGGCGGCGCGCATGCTCTCCGACTCGAAGACGAACACCACCACCTTGGACTTCTTGGTGCCGAGGCCGAGGGTGAGCGTGTGCCACGCGTGGTGGGCCAGGATGGTGAAGTTGGTGGGGAGGTAGGCCGCGGCGGAGGCGAACGCCGCGCGTGCCGGCGGGAGGGCGAGGAGGCGGAGGAGCTCCAGCGGCCGTGCGCGGCGGATGGTGAAGGATTTGACGATGAACTGACCGCCGAAGCGGAGTCCCTTCACGTCGGAGGAGGGCTTGAAGGAGAAATCGGAGGTGTTGGTTTTGGCGGTTTGGTCGTTGGGGTGCTGGTGCTTCTGCTTCTTGTTTTTGTTCTTCGATTTTTCTTCCATGGGGCGGCGGAGGAAGGCGGTGGGTGTGGGGAAGTGGGAGTGGGATTGGTGGGTGTGGCAATGGGAAAGTGATGAATGTGATGATTGATGAGCGATAACAGATCTTTGCAAATAAATTGGGCCGACGGTATAACTTTCATTTATGGATTTTAATGAATATTTCCTAAATGTTCCTATTTAAATATTTATAAGTTACAGACACATTAAATATTTTTGGAGTACACTGGTACAAGTGGAAATAGAGAATTAGATATAGTTTCTTAAAGAATAATCATGGTAAGAATAATTACTATGGCTGCTATAAATATGTTTCCCTCGTACGTTTCAAATATTTCTTTGTGTTGTATTTTTCAATATATATGTATAAGAAAATCATGTCCTCCGGAGTTACTCGTAGACAAATAAAAAGTGAGAATTATTCTAAGAAAAAGTCATATTTATAATTTTTATTTTTACAAAAGCAATAATTTACACACTCTATTTTTTCTTTTTTTGTGCAAGCATAAATTCTTAAAAATATTGTTTGAATTGGGCGTGGCACCAAAAACTCGAGTAAATTAAGATGAAAAAGAAAGTTACCATTATATATTGAAAAATAATCAGAAAAATGCTTTAAGACTTTAAGTAGCCATAGTGCCCTCATGTAATAAGGGAACAATTATTAATGTAAAAATGAATTACAACATAAATTAATGAATGACCTGATCATGTACAAATTAATTTTACCTAGTAAAAGAAACAAGAAACTGCCCCCACGGGCCCAGCTCAGTTGGTTAAGAGTTAGTAGATTTGGAATAAGGATCAACGATCGAATCTTAGCAGCCGTAGTGTGGGAGTTTCACACTCTTTAGGGTGACTCCTTGTGGGCACTAGGTAAAAGTCCTCCTAGCTTCTAAATCGTCGAATCACCGTAATTTATCCTCTTACATTCTCATGGGGTTGGGGTGTGGGGGCTTCCGGGGAGAGCTTCCCCTTTGGAACAAGAACCAAGAAACATTTTTAGGAATTTTATACGCATATATAAAAAAGTATGCTAGCTAGTAACAATTAGGCCTCAAAGATGTACATTATTATGGACACAATTATAGAGAACTAGGACCACAATCTCACACCTAATTAAGGAAACCTCTTTGTCTGAAGAATTATTCATTTATAGATATAGGATAGAATCATGCAATTCTCAATGTACAATGATAAAGATTAGGGTAATTTCTAAGTTGGATCTGATTTTGGAGTAACTCTAGGCAACACCACTTGTCCAAACTCAAAATATGTTGCTTAAAGTGTTATTTGAGTAGGAGAAAATATGTTATCTTGTTTGTTCCTTTAAATCCATTTTAAGTCCATTCAAAATAAAAAGAATGGTTTGAAATGGATGGGGGAAAGCAATGGGATTTGATCCTCAAAATTTGCTTGTGATAAGATAAAAATAAAGCAAATCAAGGAAGCATTGTTCAATGGAGTTTTGAGAACTATTTGGTACAAAATCGTCCCGAGCAAAGAAATTACATTTTGTTATAAATTACTTTTAGATAAAATCTCGACACATCATAATCTCTCAAAAAGAGGTGTGCTACCCATTGTGATGATGACAAGTGTACATTTTTGTTTGATTGAATGTGAAACAATGGAGCATTTGTTTTTATTCATGGATGTTGCATACAAATACATGGGTTAGTAGATATAGTTGGCTTGGGCTAGCTTCATTACTTTGGTCACATTTTATCACTTTGAAAAACATAGGCTTGCAAGGAAGAAAGAACTTCAGAGATCTTGAAAGCTTTATGGATTTGTGTTACTTTGAATATTTGGAATTATATGTGGTCATTGAGAAGTCGTTGGTAGGTGGCAATAATTTAGTTGAGATAATCAAAGCAAGATTTTTCCATAATTAAATTAATGTTTACTCATTATAATATTTCTCCATAATTAAATAAGAATGACTAGTGAGAAACTATTTTTACCTCTACGACCAGATCTTAAATGACGTCTTTTGAACCAATAATATATGAAGGAAATAAGTCGGAACGTTGTGTTGTTTTTGCAAATATCTAAAGTGTAGTCTAAAATTAAAACTACATTAGAAATTATTACTATTAGGATTGTGAGATTTTATTATTTTAGAGATATTAATTGATCGATAAATTAATCATATATTAATTAAAAGTGGTATTTTTTATTCATTGAATTTAAACTTAATTACGTAGGAAGTTTTGCGAACTTAGATTCAATAACATAGGAATTCAGTAACTTGAATTTAATTACACAGAAGAATGTATTAAATACTAAGAACTTGAATCTGGCTATTAAATGTATTAGAACTAGATATTTCTAATGTCGCATATTGATGAAAGAACTACTATATAAACAAAATAAAATATTTTTAAAATCATACCCGGAAATACAATGACTTTTCATCTAAAAGGTTTTGAAAAACAACCATGACAAACCAAATATGTAAGTTATTATATGAGCACAAAAGAGATCACCTCATACACTCGAAAAAAATTGCAGCAAACAACAATGAAGTCATAATTTACTAAGTTGTACTAATTATCTTTGTTAAGTTATGAGATTATTAATTTATGATATTGTATGGGACCATAGATTTACATAAGATTTTTCCAAAAAAATAATCTTATTAATTTATCAAAATTATTAATATACATATTGAGTCCAGTTTGGGACTGGAAAAATTAGTTTCTTATAGAGATTATTAATTTATCGAGTATTAGTTTAAGAAGGTTATACTGTATGCTAATACTTTGAATACCAAATCATACTGCCCTATGTGTCATCTACTAAACTATATCCTTCTTAGAGGGTGTGGCTAAGCTTATTTTAGAGAGCTAAGCTCCAATAACTTATAAGATATTTCAAGAGCTTATAAGGTGTAATGTCGTTTGGATAATTGAGCTTATAAGCTACCGAAAGAATCGTGAGTTGGAGAGAAAAAATCATAGTTAGAGAAAGAAAATTGACGATAGGTGAATTTGATCATGTATATGTAAGAAATAACTAATCATGTAAGGTTTTTTTGATAAATTCATTGTTGTTTATAAGCTTATGAAAAAATAAGTTGGGATTGTGCAACTTATTTTTAGGGATAGCTTATTTTGCCAAACACTCTACATGAGCTTATAAGTTATAAGTTGTTATGAAAAGCTTATAAATTCAACGAAATACTTTTTTAATCTAAAATATTAACTTTTTTTTCTTCTTTTTGTTTGAAGATAAATCTAAAATATTGTCTTACTGACTCTGCGATTCATAATAGAGTAAGGAATTGTAAGAGTGCACCAACTATATTCACAAATGACTCAAAACTTATTTGGTTGAGCAATCGAACATGAGTTGGTAACTGATATCATAATTATATACAAACATTTGAACAACGTATTAATTAGGGTATTACTTGTGTGGTGCAATAGAGCTAAGAGAAAAACTTTATGGGAAGAGTTCAAATAAAAATCTATTTTTCGTAAAAACTTAAAAATCAATATATTTTATGTATAAAGTTACTGTACTGTGAAATATTGATGAATAATATTATCTTTTTCCCTAATTCAATAGTGCATTAGGTTTATACTTAAAGTGCATTAATTTTCTACATAAAGCGCATTGATTTTTATGTTTTTATGAAAAAATAGGTTTTTATTGTAACCAAACCCTATATATACTACATAAATGGTTAGACATGTCCAAAAACACTTGGTATTATCTTTTTTTTAATTAAATACAAAAATTTAAAAGTTGTGTCACAGTGGACTCGAATCCAAGACTTTTAGCCTCGAACATTAACAACTCTACCATTATACCAACACACACACACCAATTGGTATTATCTTATATAGCTACACAATTGACTCGACTTAAAATCAAATCAAATTGAAAAACAAAAGGTTGAACTTATGAAAAAATGAACCGGACCATAATTCTTCAATTTGGTCGCCTATACATTATTTTCAGGATTCTTTTGATATTTATCCTAATAGTTTTTATCTTAAAAAAACTTGTTCGAACTAAAGGAATAATACAAAAACTAAAAAATAAGCAACAAGTACATATGATATTATAGTGTCGAATTGCCAAATCAAATAATTGCAATTTCAAGATAAATTAGTATGCACTCATATATATAATTCTTCTTCTTTTTTCTTCAAGAAATCAAAACTTGGAAAGCAGAGTTTTCTTTTCTAGTGGTGCAGGAATTATGAGGTTGATGAAAGCAGTCGCTATGATTACCAAGTTTTGATGGGGCCAAGAAAAGAAGACCGTACACTTCAGACTTCTAAACTAAATTAAAATGTTTCTACCTACCCCACATAGACAAATTTCAAAATTAAAATGTTTCTACCTATCCCACATATACAAAATTAAAATGTTTCTACCTATCCCACATACAAAAAAATTCTCTCCAAGATAATTTAATTTGGCACTTTGCACGCAAATGATTCGGAACAATAGTCTAGCTAAATGGCAATATTGTAGAAAATGAGAAAATTACAATTTCATACCCGAATTATTAATCTTCAAACAAAAATTAGAATTTGTGAAATGGGCTACCGGTACCGGGTTAGAGCTGGATTGAGCTCGAAAATTATAGGCCAAAAAAAAATTGGACCTAAAAATCCGCCTGATGATGGGCCAACCTTTGGGGCTAAAAAGTCCGGGTTTTCGACTAAAAGCCATACCGCATTAGTACACTTAATAGGGCACTTTTAGGTGTCCCCATTTTAAAAATCACTATTATTTACTTAATTAGTACACTTAATAGGACACTTAAAAGTGTTCCCATTTTAAAATCCACTGTTATTCCCTTAATATGACACTTTTAAGTGTCTTAAATAGTAAATATCTTAAGTATTATATTAAAACTACTAAAAGGACAAAAAAAAAGTGTCATATTTTTACAGGGCGGGTTTAGCCCGAAAGCCCGGTGGCCCGGACATGGCTGGGTTGGGCTCTGATTTTTCCAGCCCGGTAGCACTATGCGTGGCCCGACCCGACCCAACCCAACCCGCATAGTACCCGAAGCCCGATGGGCCGGGCCGGGCTAGTCCGACCCGCCCAATTTGCCACCTCTAACAAAAATGTTAAAAGGTCTTGAGTTATATGAAATGACAATTAAATATCTAAATTATATGCATTTTAACGAGAACATACCAAACTACATCAAATGCTTTCAACGTTGCTTAGGCAAAAAAACCTCAATACTCCATAAAATACAATAGGAGTTCACACGTAAAATTTAATTTTTTAATCATACATGCATTAAACAAAAAATTTAATATCTGGCTTGCATTAAACATTTATTGACTATTTAACATGCTTTGGAGATCTCATTTTAGCTGGAATTCGAAAAGTTCCCAAATTACAACCAACTCAAGCTTCAAAATGATTAAATTTCAAATATTAACTGAATATCAATGTCTTTCTGGTGTAGATTAATGCTTCAAAATCTGCAAGGGTTAAATTTTAAATATTAATTAAATATCGATGTTAGAGACCTTTATTCAAGTCTATAAACAGATTGCAAACAGTTCAAGTTTTTTATTTTCGTAGTCTCAGTTTAGCAATTTTATTCCAATTTTCTGTAAATGCATATTTGTCACTTTTCTATGCATATTCTTTGTTTTACATTAGCTGCGGTTGGCATTGGATACATATTTTTAAACATGCATATTTTGCAATATCAGCGGTCACACCAATCAAACGAGATTTGCAATATCACAATTCACAGACAGAGAGAAGATAAGAGGGTAGTGGCGCTGGAAGAATTGAGAAGAAAGAAAACTTATTACTCTGCTTCTCTATTGATTTATTTATGCCCGTCTTTTTTTCCCGGAAATTACTTAGATGATTTGTACAATTCTAGATGACATGTTATTTAGGCCCAAGAGGCTGTTCATAATTTCATTGCAAATTCTTATGATACTTATTTCTTAGTTGTAAATATTTTTATTTTGAGCATATTTTTGGACTTGAGAAGGGGTGGTGGAGATTGAATTTACACAAAGGAGGTCTCAACGCTTGGAGTTAGATGTATTCTTTTGAAATATTAATTTCTGAAAGGTTCCTTATAGCAGTAATATCATATCTTTTATTGGGTGGTTTTTGCTTGAAGGATAATTCCATTACAATTTACGAAAAATACTTCAATTTTATTTTTATTTTTTCAATTTTGTGTGTTTTAGAAAAATTATTGTACTTTTTTCAATTGAAACATGTATAATAAACATATGTTAAGTATTTTAATTCTTATAATTATACGCCTAACCAGAAAGATGATAATATATGAAATCATATATATTTATTAATACAAAAATCGCAAATATGCAAAGATATTTAAAAAAAATCTATATTGAGTTGTTGACAATTAATAAATATATTACAAATAGACGTGGTCTACAATTTTAATGCAAATTTCAAAATTGTTCAATAGGTTAACTTATATATTTATCTCTCTCTATCATATTACAAAAATCAATATACTTGCAACAGACTATAACAACTTTTAATATTAATGTTGCGTCGATTTAATTTTTGGACAAATTAATGTTCATACCGTTCCTTTATGATGAAGATCATAAATGTTCTTTTAATTTTGAAAATTTTGATGACTATAGATATTTTAAGTTACTATAATTAAATATAGATATTACATTTTAAGACCTTTATAAATATATTAATTCTGATAAAGTATCTTTGGAAAAAAATAAAGTCGTCGGAAACTGCAACTATTATGTGTGTTCTCATAAAATATGTTGATAGTTTTTAAATAATGTGATAACAAATTATTAATTCCCGTATTAATAAAAAATTATCGTTTATAAAATTGATATGCTACTACTGAATAGCTATTATATGAGCAATCAACAATACAATTTCAATAATGTCAATAGAAAATTATAATAGCCAACATTAAAAGTATGTGTTTATTAATTATAGAAAATTTGTCACCATTTAAACTCTCGAATATTAGTGTGAGTACGTATGCAAGGTAGACAAACTTTTGCTTCATCTTGCAATAAACAATTAGTTGGATTATCTAAAT
Organism: Salvia rosmarinus; assembly: GCA_036937905.1. NCBI lineage: Eukaryota > Viridiplantae > Streptophyta > Magnoliopsida > Lamiales > Lamiaceae > Salvia > Salvia rosmarinus. The sequence goes on from CM072818.1 coordinate 9,666,125, forward strand.
TATATTTTGTTAGTATAAATAATAATAATTTATATATATATATATATATATATATATATATATATAAATTCTACAATATTGATTGTATCAACACATATTTATTTTATATAGAATAAATAACAAAATATTTCCGTGCATCGCACGGGGCAAACACTAGTTCCCTTAATAGGACACTTTTAAGTGTCTTAAATAGTAAATATCTTAAGTATTATGTTAAAACTACTAAAAGGACAAAAAAAAAGTGTCATATTTTTACCGGGCGGGTTTAGCCCGAAAGCCCGGTGGCCCGGACATGGCTGGGCTGGGCTCTGATTTTTCCAGCCAGGTAGCACTATGCGGCCGGCCCGACCCGACCCGACCCGCATAGTACCCGAAGCCCGATGGGCAGGGTGGGCAAATTTGACCCGCCCAATTTGCCACCTCTAACAAAAATGTTAAAAGGTCTTGAGTTATATGAAATGACAATTAAATATCTAAATTATATGCATTTTAACGAGAACATACCAAACTACATCAAATGCTTTCAACGTTGTTTAGGCAAAAACCTCAATACTCCATGAAATACAATAGGAGTTCACACGTAAAATTTAATTTTTTAATCATAAATTATCAACATTGCTACTCATCTAGTTTTGATAGTAATTTTTTTTATTATTATTATTGCAAATGTTTATGTATGCACATTGCTTCACATCTAAATTTGCGCATATATTTTTTCACAATCCTGATATTTTTACAATTAAAATTCTAATATTCTTTAATATTTGTATATAATTATTTCTAAATTAATTAAATTATATCGTTATTTTTTTTATTGTGGTAATAACATTACTTTTTCTAGAAAATTAACATCACTTTTATATCATGTCAATGGATGTTTATGAATGATTTTTTATAAATTAGTTAATTATGATTTTTTAATTTTAATTCATTTTTTGTTTACAATAATAGTGGTGATAGATTATTTATTATGTTGTAAAATAAATTTTTATTCGCAATTGATACTTACTAAAATTCTGTGTTTGTCAAATTACTTATTATTGTTTCAAATTTGGTGGATGTTAAAATTATTAATGTGCATCATACGATATACAACTCATGGAGATTTTTTATTTATTCTCTCTCTTATATATGGATGTATTAACTAAATTCATATCAATCAAATGAAACTAACGTCATATCTCTCTCTATCTCTAGCTATATATCATAAAAAAAAATTTAACTATGTAACTATATATTTATATGTAATTAGTATTCATTTTGATGGTAAATTTGTTAAGTTTTTTATATATTTATGCAATACCACTATTAATGTAGTTAAAATAAATATTTACAAATAAATAATCTATTTTATAATTTTAAATTTCAAATTTTGTAATTTATAATTTTGTAATTTATCATCCATTATTTAATTTATAAATACTTACAAATAAATAATCTATTTTATAATTTTAAATTTTGTAATTTATAATTCTGTTATTTATCATCCATTATTTCATTTTGTTATTCCATTATTTATCATCCATTATTTCATTATTGTCTTATCCGTCTTTGTTAATAAGATTAGAAGGATTTTCGAACTTAGAATTATAAGATGATTAGTGCTTAGATGAAAGAAAATTTTAAATTCCAACAAAAGATTTATTTCATTGAATATTATAGAGTGATAATGAGAATTATTATATATAATGTAATAATCAAGTATGATTTATATATATATTTATGTATAAATCATTATAGCCATAATATCATGTTAACGTTTAATTATTAATTCATCGTCTTTATGATCGAATTTGAAGCCCGTGAGAATAAATCGTTTAATGGGTTTTAGTTTGCAAAGCCCAAAAGTAAAGCCCAAGGACAATCAAAACCCTAACTATATAAACTCCTCTTCTCCTCATTTTGAACCCTAGCCTCACTTTCACTCATTCTTGCAAGAGGGATCTACAAAGGTTGAAATTTTCTCTCAATTCATTTTAGTGTTTATATGCAAAAATGTATATGTTTGTATGTTGAGTTGGTGGTTTGCGTGTGTGCGTGGGTATGCTTGAGAGACGGCGAGAGTGGGAGAGAGACAGAGAGACGGCGGCGCCGGCGGTGGCCGCGGCTGCGGTCGCCGTTGCGTGTGTGTGTCTCCGTCGCTTGTGTGTGTGTCTCAGTGTGTGTGCGTGAGTGAGAGGAGGAGGCCGTGACAGTCGCCGCCGACCGACGACGTGGAGGCGGCGACGACGTCGTGCAGTGTGTGTGTGTGTGGTCCGCACATGTGTATGTGTACGCCGTCGTGTGTGCGTGTGTGCGTACGTATACAGAGAGAGGTCCGAGAGGATGGAAGGCCATGACGGTCGCGGTGGCGGCGCCGCTCGCCGACCGACGACATGGCCGGAGGCAACGGCGGCGAGCTGGGAGTGTGGGTTCGTGCGTGCGCATGTGTTGTGTGTGTGTCCGAGAGAGAGACGAGAAGAGGGAGAAGAGAGGGTTGAAAGAAAAAAAATATATATAAAAATGTAAATGTCGCCGGAGTCCGGTCGCCGTGGCGTCATTCTTGAAAAGCGGTAGGAAAATTCTGAACTTTAGGTTTAGGGTTTGAGAGTTATGGGCTTGTACTATTGAATTTAAAATGTATTGGGCCATTTTCAAATTTAAAATAGTTGGGCCCATTTTTAAATTAAAATGTTATGGGCTTACTTTTATTTTAAAATGTTTGGGCCCAATCAATAAAAAGGAACATGAGCTATTTCTGTTGGGCCGAGAATTTTTGAACTGGGCCGATTTTATTTAATTATTAATTCTGGGCTGGGTTTTGTTTATTTTAATTCATGAGTTGAATGTTTATTTTATTTAAATATGTTGGCTTTATTCATTTGGTAAAATTAAATCTTGATGGACTTTGGAATTATTTTAATTCTTGGCCAGAATTTAAATTGTGAGTTGGGCTCCAATGAATTTATTTGTAGTTGGACCTTAATTAATTTAAATTTTTGGGCTCAATTAATTATTAAATAGTTGGACCTTAGTTAATAATAATAGTTGGGCTTAGATTTAATTAATGATTGAGCTTTAATTTAATTAATTACTTGACTTGCTTTAATTAATTAAATCCTTAAACTTTAATTAATTAAATAAATAAGGTTTAACTTTAAGACTTAATTAATTAAATTATATTAAGTCTTATTAATTAAGTAATTAACTTAAACTTAAATATAAGTTTAAATTATTATGGTAAGTTAATTAATTAATTAATTAATTACTATTAAGTTTAATTAATTGATTGATTAAGATAAGGTTAAGTCAAGTTTAACTTATCTTTAATTTATGATTAAGACCTCTTTAATTAATGTAATTAATTTCTTTTAATGAAATTAATTAAGTTAGAATAATTAAATAAATTAAATTATGCTAGTCAAGTGCATAATTTGAGAATTTTATTATGTGTTATATTAAACAAGATTCCTTAATATATATGAATTTAGTATGTATTTCAAGTATGTTATACTTTTTGTAAAAAGTATTTAACATAAGAATATTATGAAATTTAATTTGTTGTTAAACGAAAAGTCGAGCAAGGGTATTGTTGGTGCCTTAGCCGATATAAATTAGTTTTCAAATTTAATTATATTTTGAAAACCCGGGCTTAACGAATCATTAGCTAGTATCCTCATTTACTTGTACATAAGACTAGCTTTTCGAGACCTATTAAGATTAGTGCTTCTTGTAGGTTTTATCGATCAGGGGATTAGCGATGCTTTCCGAGACGCGTATGATAGGATATGGCCCAACCTCTCGGGCCCAACAGAGTGGACCTAACCTCTGTTGCCTACTCGGTTCGCCTAAATGACGATCCCTAAACCCTAAATTATGGGTATGATAATGAGATAACGGCGATAATCATGGGTAATAATGGTGGAGATCATGGTCGGTTATGGGAGAATTATGGCCCGCCAATCAAGGATTCGTGGGACATGATTTACGTTTATGTATAAATAGGAGTTAGATTGAAGGTAAAGGGTTAGCAAATTATTGAATACTAGAACCCTTGGAGATACTTGCTTTAATCGAATTATAGTAAACATCTTGAGGATCATCTCGCCGTGGACGTAGATCTTATTCTTGATCGAACCACGTAAAAATCTCTTGTGTTCTTCTTGTTTTCATAAATCTCATACTAGATTTATCATTGGCGCCGTCGTGGGAAACTTCTTGAACAAAAGTCGTGTTTTCTACAATCTAATGGCAAGGACACGTGCAAACGCTTAGTCTTGTCGGCGATGTCGGTAACAACCGTGCGGAGGGCGATCGGTGGTCACACAACGCCGGGAAAGGGAAAGGGTGCGGACGCCACCGGTCACACACCGATGGTCACATGGAAAATGCTTCCATACACCCTCCGGTCGTCACCCCAACGAAGAGGAAGACACCGACCTCGATGCGGTGAGCAGGAGGTTCACCGCTCCCACGAGGTCCTCGGTCGAGCGATATCCAATTCCTCAGCGTCGATTTCAATCAATTCGAGTTTCCTCAACCGGAGGACAAGCGGGCGGGCCCTCAAGAGTGCCGAAGTGGTGGTTCTGACGATCGAGGATACCACCAAGTCTTGATGAGCCGGAAGGCGCCCCAAAACAGCGTTCATTCGACTTGGTGTCTTTGCATACGAAGATGCCTTCGGTCTAAAAGCGCTGGAGCTACCTACCAAAGAATGGTGGGCGCGATCTTGAGGATCACATAGGAGAAATTGTTGAGGTCTATGTCGATGATATAGTGGTCAAAAGCAACAAAGGCGAGAGCTGCGCCATTGACCTCGAAACTATTCTTCGGCCTCGTGTCGACCAACCTCAAGCTCAATCCCAGTGCACATTTGTGGTGAGGACGGGTAAATTTCTAGGGTCTTGGGTTTCTCGAAGGCCCGAAGCCAATCCTTCCAAAGTGAAAGCGGTGCTCGACATGCAAATCCCAAAACCATCCGTGAAATACACAAACTCACGGTTGCTGGCCGCCTTAGCCGATTCCTATCTCGAGCTGCCGAGAAGCAACTTCCTTCTTCAAGATCACGAGGAGAGCTCCAGTTTCACTGGCGGAAGAACATCAGTCGCCTTCACACACCAAGGAATATCTCGCCGATCTGCGGCTATCCGCCCCAAAGCAAGGTGAAATTCTATCATTATATCCGCCACCTCGGACGAGGCGATTAGTCTTTATCTTGGTGCGAGATGAGGTGGGATGACAACTCCCAATCTACTTCATTAGCCGAGCTCTCAAAGGACCGGAACGAGGTACACCAACCTCGAGAAGGTAGCTCGGCCTTGGTGAGCATGCGCGCTCCGGCCTTACTTTCAAGCTCATTCTATCCAGGTGTTAACGGACTTGCCTCTAAGACAAGTCTTATCAAAACCGGAGTCATCTGGGCGAATAGCTAAGTGGGCACTGGAACTCGGCGAGCACGACATTTCATACTCCCGCAGGCCGGCTATAAAGGCCGACTTGCAGATTTCTGGTGGAAGTCAATTCACCGAGGTCGCCTCTACCGGTGAGTCACTCCCACCCTCACGGCGTAAGAACGACTTTGCACCACCGCGGATGTTGGCGGATGTGCGTGGATGGAGCTTCATGCAAGGCGGGTGGCGGAGCGGGTATCCTTCTCCTCGGCCCGGATAGGCGAAGTGACATCGCCTGCGGTTTACCTTCCGACCACCAACAACGGTGGAATACTGAAGCATTGATCTACGGACTCCGCCAGCAAAGGAATTGAAAGTGGACAAAGTCCGGATATTTGGAGATTCCTGTGTCGTGGTAAACCGGTATTAGGTACATACGAGGCTAAGGAGGATCGAATGAAGCGATACCTGAGAAAGCAAAAGAGATCTTGGCCTCATTCGCCTACTTGATTAATCAAATCCGTGAGGGAAAACAAACCGAGTGACATCCTTAGTAAATTGGCTTCGTCATCGGCAAATCCGCCCGAGAGGAAGTTCATTCCGAAAGCATTGAGGCGCCTCATATCGGCGTTATTTCGGGTGAACCGAACGGATGACTCTAAAAGCATATCCGGAAGTGGGCACACTACCTCGGGATCGTTGGAGGCCAAAAGATGATGGCGAAATCCCAAAATATCTTATGCATGAGGCGCTCTATCTGGAAGTCTTACCTTCAACCCTCCTGAGGTGCCTCGGGCGGAAGAAGCCGACTCGTGCTCAATGAAATTCACCGGTCTTGTGGAAGCCACATCGGGTCGCGAGCTCTCTCGAAGACGCCGAGGTCGGGATACTCTGGCCCACCTCGTGCAGATTCGGTGAACTCGTCAAAAAGTGCCCGTGCAGATTCATTCCACGGTCAAAGCGCCTCGGATCGATCTAGCGATCTGCGAGTCCATGGCCTTTCATGCGGTGGGGATTGACATTGTTGGTCCGTTCGACCGAGCACCGGTCGACCGATGCTTAGTCGTAGCCATAGACTACTTCACAAAGTGGGTCGAGGCGAACCACTATCAAGCCTCACGGCGGAGAATTCGAGACCTTGTGGAAAAATATAGTCGCCGCTTGCATACCGCGCGTTCGGTCTCGGACAGCGGCACCCAATTCGTAGATAAAAACTTCAGGTGGTGCGAAGAACTTCGGATCGATCAACGTTTCACCTCGGTCGCACACCCACAAGCGAATGGCGGACCGAGGTCACCAACCGCACGATCGTACAAGGATTAAAGAAGAGGTTGGACCGAGCTAAAGGCGGCGGGCTGAAAATCTCCTCACGTCCTTTGGTCCTGGGACCACACCTCGGACATCGCGCGGAAACCCTTCGGCACGGTCTGCGGTGCCGAGGTCGTCATACCGCCGAGATCGGGCGCGCCAAGTCCGTGCACTCTTCACTCGATCGGGCCGGGGCGAGGAAGACTGCGAGCAAACCTTGGCCCTCGAAGAGAGCGCGAGCTAGCCTTCATAAACGAAGCCAGTATAAAGCCGGTGTGCGTGCTACAACAAAAGGGTCAAAACTTCCGCGGTCCAGTAGGCGACCTCGTCCTGCGAAATAATGAAGCTAGTAGAGCGGCGTCTTAACAAGTTGGATCCAACATGGGAAGGCCCATACCGTGTTCACGAGAACCTTGGTAAGGGGCTTACAAGCTATCTCACTTATCCGGTGCGCTTATCCCCAGAACACGGCATATTTCTCATTTAAGGAGTACTTTACATAGTTTTGATTTCGGATCGACTTTATGTTAGTCTCCTTACCCGCTTGTCAGTGCGATGTCATATATTTGTTGAATAAAATATTTATTTTTCCAATGAATATTTCATTTAAACTTCATTTTATTCGTATCACGAACATCTATTTGGATATACCGCATTTAACCTTCACGAGGGGCGCCTCACGAAGATAAAAAAAAACCCACTAAGTAGGTACTCACTAAGCGCGCACTCGTGAGATTACTCATTGAATTGAGCGTCTCGGTGCAACGCATCTGAGACTACTCAATAGTTTGAAAGTCTACATGCATACATCTGATTACTCATTAAGTTGAAAAAATCTACATGTATAAGACATCCAAAATGGATCTCGCCAAATTATGGTAAAGTATCTGATATAAATACATTTACGACCAAACGAAGTCCTAAGCTATGTTTATACCTCTCAAGAGGAAAACGTACACTTGAAGCAGTCTAAATACATTTATACCTACATACAAAGTCCTACACTATGTACACTCATTCGGGTTTAGAACCAGCCCGCCGAGACTCTCCGAAGCGAGATAATTTTGAGCGAAGTCCCAGTCGGCGATGGATACCGGAATAAACTCGTGCCTTCCACCCAATCTACGAGGATGGCCCCACCTCGACTGTTCCGGAGTAGTTTGACTCGGCGGGCGGATTACGGCTGGGAATTCAATCGCACACGAGGCCACATCTTGACCCGTGAACGACGTCGGACGGGACTATGCCCTTGTCCCCGAGCTCTAGCACTTCCATCGTCGATTGGCGGTCCGCGCGTCCTCTCTTCCGAACTACCGGCTGCCTCTATACGCCCGCCGCGGATGGACCCGTTTGACGGAGCACTTGGCGTGATCGTAGCGTAGCCGCCTCCTCTTCGAGCTATTCAATTATGGGATCGGCGTTGCCCACTGTAGATCTTGGCGGCGGGGGCATCGTCGTTTATGGACGATCTCATACATCCGCATGTATTTCGGGACGAGTCGGCGGTCTTTAAAATTCTTGCTATTAGGACCTCCTCATCCTCAATACCATGCCTCCGCCAACAAGCTCGAACTCGATCGTCGGCTTCGGATATAGTCGTTCCCCATCCGGCGGATGACCTTTTCGTACTCTTCATGCTCTTCCGAGATCCGAGCCGCTTTTACATTGTCATTTCAAGCTGTTCGCTCGCAGATGCATCGATCGTCCGTGGATCACATCTGCGGATAAGTCGGCCGGACTTGAGATGTGTGATCCTTAACCTAACATCTCATTTTCAGCAAGGAGGCGGGCCACCTCGCGGTCGACTTCATGCAACTTTTGTTTCGATTCGGTGACAATGCCGAGCCGACGTCCATCTTGGCTATACCGAGTCACCGGCAGACCGACTCCTCCAAAGTGCCACCTCTTCGTCTTCTCGGCTAGAGCACTTCGGACTTCTTTCGGTTTTGTTAACGATTCGTGATCTAGTCCGAAGTATTGAGGTGAAAAACGCCAGAATAAGACAACGACAAGGCATTTAAAAGATATGTCTATTATTATTCAAAATGGAAGTTTGTACAATACCGGTCCTATCGATCCCAAATCATCCTATTACAATGGGTCCACCGACCTCGTGCTCATTAGGCGATTGCGACCCTCCGACCTCTTCTTTGGCTGCTGCTGCTTCTTCTTCTCTTCACTGGTTGCCGATCTGCGGAAGAGACGTCCGAGCTTGGACTGCCGCCGCGGTTTGGTCCTCAACTCGGCAAGGAAGGCTTGAGCTCTAAGTCTTCATCTTCCTTTACCGAGTTACGGCCTCGCCGTCGAGTGAGGCGAAGACATGGCATCCACCACGGAAAGGAGGTCGCCCGGCGATTATGCGAGCATAATTCTTGCATACCTCCAGGTGGTCGACCTCAACCCAACCGTGTTGGGCCTTGTCAAAATCTGGTCTCTCGGCCGCCAACTTCTCCAGGTGGGCACAAATCACCTCCGGCCTCATCACGGCCGGTCGGAGATGAAAGAGAAAAACTCTCCGACTCGATAAGCTTCTTTGGTGAAGGCCCTCGGCATAGGTCCTTGCCCGCCACCAAGGCGCTTGTTCTTGCTGCCGACCTCCTCTCGACCTCGGCGACCTCCCTGGGCGCTCTCACTTGGCACGGGCCACCGCAAGGCCCGATCCTTCTTCTTGAGGGCACTCTCGCGGCCATCTTTGCCACTTCCGGCTCCGTCGGCTTCGCCTTAGCAAGTTCGGCGTCCGCCAGCAAGATCTAGCGGATTCACCAAGGCCCTCGATCTGTCGCGGCGACCGCCTTCCTCTCCATGGCCTCGTATTGCGAGGCACCCTCAACAATAAGCCCGGCCATGCGGTGCATCTCACCTGCCATCGAGGCCGCATCCTGAATATGAAACAATTAGCAACAAGTAACAACAAATTTACAAGGAGAAGGGTAGCGGCGTATACCTTTGGGAAGGATAAGGAAGTGCTGGAAGTCGGCACCTCGGACTGAGGCTGACCACGGACCTCGATCTCCAACGTCGGGCCCGAGGCTGTTTGAGGACCAGTCACAAGGTCTTTCAGGGCGTCCACTACCACAGGCTGTTGGGTAGATTCGCTTCGTCTCGCCTTCTTCCTCGCGGGTTCCCTTCGATCAGAGGAAGCAGGGCGCGGCGAGATCGGCACATTGACTTCTCTGGTCGGGTCAACCTTCACTGCATTCAACATGAGAATTTCATTAGCACAAAGAAAATCAAACGAGGGAAATAAAGATAAGAAGGTTGCCCTCACCCAAATCGACCACGACCGGAGCTTCGACCTATGACACTCAAATTTCAAAGATCGTTCAAGTCATCCTCGGTTATAGTTGATCGATAGGATCTCACCCATATCGTTCAACATCTTCTCCATAGGGCCCGGGGATTAATTTTCCGTCCTTTATCAACCCGAGGCCCCACTGCACTCGGATACCCTCGACCCGCAAAAAGAAGTATCTATTTTGCCGGTGAGATACCTTCGACGGAAGTAATTTTAAACTTGAGCGGTGACGGTAATATACTCCCCTATAGACTTGATGCTAAAAACGATCAAGACTTGAAGAGAGCCCTCGCCTATGCTATAACAGCCAACCCTAGCCCCACCGACCCTAATAGAATTGGAGGTCGGTTGGCATATAGGGATCGAAAATACTCCCAAAGCTAAGGAAAATGGGGCGAAAAAATCTAAGCCCATTTATTAAGCTATCTACAAAATGGTGATAAATCCTCCGAAGGGCCATCGCCCTATCGTTGGGTTTTGCAAGCACCACCATGCATCCTCCGGGATGTGGTATTTCTCGGCGACCACGAAGCTCCTCCATCGTCAAGGTTGATTTCGCCCCAATCCCGAGGCCATCCCATACCAAGACATTTGGTGAAACCCAGAACTAAGTCCTATGAATTTACCTAGCGGTTATGGCATATATAATCCCTTATATTGGGGTCTTGTGACCCGAACCCGAAGTCGAACCGAGTTATCGAGGCGAGAAGAGGTGAGAAGGTGAAGAATACATACTTACTTTTTCGGGCGGGATTTCGATTTCTTCAACAAAGTGTGAAAGAGGAATTGGGGATTTCTAAGGTTGTATTCTCGGATTCAAACGTCGAAGGAGAAAATGAGCGTTGCCTCTTTTAGACCTATTTATAGGATAAATGGCGCCTAAAATCTGCCGTTTCGTTTATTACACGTGCTATTTACGGTTGGATGTGTGAAAGACGCGCTTGCAAGCTTTTGAAGTGCCCAACTACCGCTGGCGCGTATGGCGTACCTACGGAAAATGCAGACGCCCGGTCGATCACGTGATGATTACTACGATGCGGACATCGACTACGCCCATGTCCTAATACCGAGTAGTTCAGGTGGGACCTCGACCTCCTCCCAACGTCGGATCTCGACTTGACTAATGATTTGAGTTCGAACGCGGGCGTGCCCCATGTCTACCTCGGATCGGCAAAAGTATTCCGGTCGGATATGTCCACCTCGGACCAGAGAAATATTTTCGGTGGGACATGTCCACCCGGATCGCCAGATATTTCGGTCGGATATGACCACCTCGGACCAATGTAGTGTTTTAGGTCATACAATGAATGACATATCTTCAACGAAACTTGACCAAGAATATTCCGCCTCGGCAAAGCACATTCTCCGCTTCACCCGGCAAGGCTATTCCTTGACTTTTCGGGGCTATGATAGGATATGGCCCAACCTCTCGGGCCCAACCTCTCGGGCCCAGCAGTGGACCTAACCTCTTGTTGCCTACTGGTTTCGCCTAAATGACGATCCTAAACCTAAATTATGGGTAACGGTAATGAGATAACGGCAGTAATCATGGGTAATAATGGTGGAGATCATGGTCAGTTATGGGAGAATTATGGCCCGCCAATCAAGGGATTCGTGGGACATGATTTACGTTTGTGTATAAATAGGAGTTAGATTGAAGGTAAAAGGGTTAGCAAATTACTGAATACTAGAACCCTTGGAGATACTTGCTGTAATCGAATTATAGTAAACATCTTGAGGATCATCTCCTCCGTGGACGTAGATCTTATTCTTGATCGAACCACGTAAAAATCTCTTGTGTTCTTTACTGTTTTCATAAATCTCTCATACTAGATTTATCAGCGTACTATAGTGATTCTTCAAGCTTTGTCCTATCGAGGTGGGCTTTATTTACGAAAAGTATTGTCACGACCGACTATTTAATTACTTAATTAACTAAATAATCAAGCCGTGATTGGTTTAATTAACGATAATCTTTCAATAAAGAGTGATTTAGAAGATAGGTTTTGGAAACAAGCGGACAATATAATGTTTGTAAATAGAGTAAGCCAACTGCACTCGAGAAAATATCCAACAACCATACAAACCGAACACAACCTCGAAATACATACATGAGAGTTTTCAAAAATATTTACAAGTTATCAAAAGTATGGTTTCACGTTTCAAGGTTAACAGCGGAAGACTAATGAATGTCATGTGTGAAGACATGACACTCAACCACAATAGTTCACAGTACGAAAAACAAAATAGCTATTACGCTTTCGGTTTGAAGCCACACCTCTTCCATGCTCAACCTGCAACATAAAACACTTATCGGGTGTGAGTACTAGAAGTACTCAGTGGGTAAATGCTATCATAATATTCATAACTTATAACTTTGTTCAAATAAACTTTTCTTTCAAATGATTTTAGAAATCCACAGTTTATTTGTTCATAAGAAACATTTATCTTCATAACATATCACCACAATTCGTTTTAAACATACCGGCATAACATACCCGAGTTGGTCCCAAGGATCACAACCACGGTCATACCCTATCTACGTCGTTCGGTAAAGGAAGTAGGCCTCCTCCCGATTACCATGGCGGCCTACATGAGCAAGCTCACGACCGTCTACACGTGCACGATGATTCACATTTCCTACCGCGAGATAGGTAATTGCCGTCATACCCACAATGTGGTAAAACATTTAGCATGATTATCATGTGGTGATCAAATGTTTTCACAAGAAATCAAACTCATAACATATCATATGTTTAGCTTCAAAATAAAGTTCGTAATCATTACCCACCTCGTGACGACGTTCGATCTACCAAGTTTGTTTCTTCGTTCTTCACTTCTCGGTTTCTCTTGCTCGATCCTTAAAACATAAAATTATTATTGACTTTAGTAATCTTTCTTACTTATTTATACCTTTAGTAATGAAGTAATATTTAAAACATCTTATGCATATCAAATTCTACGAAATTTCGGTAACATCGTAATATGGACATCCCAAACATAACACACTACTCCAATGTCATCCCAAACTCCCAATATCATCATCACATCATCGGTTATACATTTAAGAGGCTTATCAAGACTAGTATCATCTTATTTCAACATTAATCGCCTAAAGCGATTTAACTCATTTATATATACATTTCAACATTCTTAATATCTACAACCCATTTAACATCACATATCATATTGTTATACTCAATTAACTTTAATAATCATAATTTCATGATTCATTCCATCATAGATCAAGTATATCACATATAAGTATAACTTTAGTGTAAACTTTAATTTTTCTAACTTTTGATACTTATGTTTAAAAATTCCCATAAATTCTACTTAGGCCTTATTTTTATCATAGATCTCAAATATCAATTCAAATCCATCAAATAAAATCAAGAAATCATAGATCTATGCTTGCCCTTCATTTTCGAAATTTTTGAATAATTAGTATATGTTTGAATTAAATTCCTATAAATTCATTTTACACATTATTCATATCCTAAGCATGGATATCAAGTTAAATTGATCAAGAAAATCAAAATCATTAAGTTCATATCACATGAGATTTTCGAAATTTTAGGGTTTTCAATAAACATAATTTAACTTTTGATTTCTTTAATCACATGATGTTTATATCTAATTCTAAACATATATCTAAGCTCAATTCAATTAAATTATAACATATAATTCACATACTAAAAATTAGGGTTCTTGTTCTAAACTTTAATTCATCAACTTTGTAAAATAAAAGAATTAAAACCATAGAACATGTTAATTATGCATAAATAGCATACTTAAATCAATAAACATAACAAAATTTAAACAAATCACCCATAATCCACACTTCATAATTTTCGAAAATTACAAGATTATAGAACTTCATATATATCAATTTAAATCATAAAAACCTAGGTTAAATCAAGTATTTACCTTGTTTGGAGTAGTATTCCACTAAATTCCCACTTAGTTATGGATTAAAATTGAAAATAAAATTTTTGTGTGTGTGAGTGTGTGTGTAACCGAAAATGGAGGGAGTTTAAGGTTGGAGATGATATGTTTTATGTATTAAAGTTCTAGAGGTATATAAATATAATTTCATGTATATTTAGCACAAATTTCATCAACATTATACACTAATTTCCACAAATTTATAAATACACTTCAACTTTTACTAAGGTTACACCTTAGTATATTTTAATTATTAAAATTATATCTCAATTAAATTATAAAATCTAATGCAATTTATATTCATAATTGAATTTAGATTCATATAGCATAATTTAAATCCCTTTATTTAATAAAATCAATTCATTCCAATTAAGCTTCTTCAATTTTTCGAAAATAGCATAAATAAATTCATTAATCACTAATTATTGCTAAAATAAATTTATTCACATAATTTAATACCTTGGATAATAATTTCTTTCATTTTATAATAAAATATCCATATAAAAATAATTAAAGTATTTTATAACTTATTTTCGGATAAATAGCATTTTCATACAAACATACTTTAATAAACACATAATTAGCATTTTATCACATTTACTCTCAATTCTAGTAATTTTCTACATTTTCGATTCCATATAATTAAATCTTAAATTAATCGATTCATACCGATTAATATTTCACTATATTGAATTTCACAATTCTAAAGGCTTAAATAGCTTTTAAGCCTTTAATAATATAATTAAGCTTTAATAATTACTATAAAATTTTGAGACTACTACATTCCTCCTTAAAGAAATTTAGTCCCAAATTTTCGTACTTATTAAATAAGTCGGGTACTTTTCTATCATTTGATCTTCCAATTCCCATGTGACTTCTTACGGACCATGATGTTTCCATTGAACTTTCACTAAAGGAATAACCTTATTCCTTAACCATTCTTTTCGGTCCGAATGCTTTCGGCCCTTCCTCATAACTTAAGTCGACATTGGGAACTATTTCATCATAATGAAGAATATGTTGAGGATCATATACATACTTTACGGTGAGATACGTGAAAAGCGTCATATGCGTTAGCGAAGTTTGGAAGCAACGCTAACCTATAGGCTCTGAGGCCCAATCCGTTCCAATATCTCGTAAGGTCGAAATGCGGGTTTAAGTTTCCTTTTATTCCAAAGCGGTGAACTCCTTTGGTTGGGAAACATTAAGAAAGACCTTGTCCCCTATTTCAAACTTGATTACATGCGGCGATGATCGACATAGGACTTTTGTCGGTCTTGAGCTTCTTTCATTCTTTGTCTTATCGTCGTACAATTTGAACCATTTCTTCGATCGACTTACGGGCGAAGAATCTTCCGTTCTCCTACCTCGTCCCAATATAGAGGTGATCTGCACTTTTACCATAAAGTGCTTCGTAAGTGCCATGCCGATCGTGGTTTGATAACTATTGTTGTAAGCAAATTCGATCAATGGTAAGACTTGTTCCCACCGATCTCCTCGATCAAGCACCACGATTCGAGCATATCTTGAGGGTTTGAATTGTTCTCTGTCGACCGTGCATGCGGGGATGGAAGCGGTACTAAAATTCAATCAGTACCCAATTCTTTACGAAAAGTAGTCCGAACCGAGAGGTGAATTTGGTATCACGATCGGAGGTGATTGAGATCGGCACTCCATGTAGCGAGCGATTTCTCGAACATAAATCGTGCTGACTTATACGCTCCATACGTAATTGGAATTGGAATGAAATGGCGCTCTTGGTTAATCGATCAATGATTACCCATATGGCGTATTTCCTCGTCTGAACTTGGGTAATCGATTACAAAATCCATAGCGATGTGATCCCATTTCCATTCAGGCACTTCAAGAGGCTGTAACTTTCCGTATGGTCTTTGATGTAAAGCTTTTACTTGTTGGCACGTTAAACACCGTTCAACGTAGGAGGCAATGTCTTGCTTCATCCCTGTCCACATGAACTTTTGTTTAAGATCCTGGTACATTTTCGTACTTCCGGGATGTGCCGCGTATGGAACCTTATGAGCTTCATTCATAATTTCATTTTTCAGCTCTGTATCGTTAGGTACGTATATGCGATTACCAAACATAATCGCATTATCTCCAGCTTCATGATATTCCGGAAAATTTCCCATTCGAATCTTTGCTCGTAGAGTTTCGAGTTGTTTATCTTTTCTTTGCGCTTCGATAATACGAGCTCTTAAATCCGGAAGTACCATCAACGATGCTACAATTCCTTGAATGTTTCGGGGAGGTAACACGGTTTCCAGCTTCATTCTCTCGAACTCTTTTAATAGTTCTCCTTGGTCCGTTAAAAGAGTTCCTAATCTTTCGACTTTTCCTACTCGGGCGTGCGCTACGACATTAGCTTTTCGGGATGATACTCGATCTCACAATCGTAGTCTTTGACCAACTCAAGCCATCTTCGTTGTCGCATATTCAAGTCTTTTGTTCAAAGAAATACTTGAAACTTTTGTGGTCGTGAAAATCTCACATCTCGATCCGTGCGGATAATGTCTCCATATTTTCAATCGTGGACCATTCGCTGCAAGTTCGGATCGTGAGTGGGATAGTTATGTTCATGAATCTTCAAGCGTAAGTGAAGCGTGTCGATGACCTTTCCTTCTTGCATTAAAACGCATCCTATTCCATTTCTCGACGCATCCGTGTATATGGTATAATCTTTCTCTGGATCAGGTATTATTAAGATAGGAGCATTGGTCAATCTTTCTTTGAGTTCTTGAAAGCTGTCTTCGCATTCTGAAGTCCATTGAAACTTTATCCCTTTCTTTAGTAGTTGCGTCATTGGTTTAGCAATTTTGGAAAATCCCTCAATAAATCTTCTATAGTATCCAGCTAAACCCAGGAAACTACGAATCTCATTTGGGGTCGTAGGTGATTTCCACTCCTGAACTGCTTGGACTTTGGCAGGATCAACTTTAATTCCTTCTGCTGAGACTATATGCCCTAAGAAATTTACTTCTTTCACCAAAATCACACTTCTTGAATTTGGCATATAATCTGTGCCCTTAGTTTTCCAACACAATTCTCAAATGCTCTTCGTGTTCTTGTTCGCTCTTTGAATAGATTAAAATATCATCGATGAACACTAACACGAATTTATCAAGATATTCATGGAATACGCGGTTCATGAGGTCCATGAATACAATTGGAGCATTGGTTAGTCAAGCGGCATCACTACAAATTCGTAGTGTCCGTATCGGGTCCTAAAAGCGGTTTCGGTATATCCTCGGGTTTTATCTTCACTTGATGGTAACCCGATCTTAGATCGATCTTGAAAATACCTTTGCTCGCTTTCAATTGGTCGAACAAGTCATCAATTCGAGGCGGGTATTTATTCTTCAATGTCACCTTATTCGGTTCTCGATAGTCGATACACATTCTTAAGGTGCGTCCTTCTTTTGACGAATAACACTTGGTGCTCCCGGGGTGGCGCGCAGTCGAATAAATCCTAAGTCCGAAGTTCTGTAATTGAACTTTCAATTCTTGCAATTCTTTAGGAGCCATCCGATCGGGTGCTTTGGAAATTGGCGCGAACTGGCTCGAGATCAATCGCAAAATCCATTGTCGATCCGGTATACTGGGTAATTTTTAAGAATACGTGCGGATATTCTCGAATAACCGCACATTCTCAATCTTCCTATCCTTCTTGTCTTCCTTGCTTAGGCATATCGGATAGGCATGATTTTCGTTACATCTTATCAACTTTTACGCTGTAAAGGCGATATTACGAGCACCCTTCTTCTTCTCTCATCAATCCCATAAAAGCACGTGGGTTCTTTTCCGGTGGTTGAAATCGATTCTCGTTGTTCTAGCGAATCGTTCTGAATTTTCCGTTAACCAATCCATACCCAAGATAATATCTACGGCCCACATGCATAAGGCGTAATGATTGACTTTTAGCGAAGTGATCTAACTCGAATTCTAAGTTAGGACATACTTTATCAACTCTTGTCGCCCGCTATTGGGTAAGTACTTTGAACCCTACTTGGATGATTCTACGGAAGTTCAAGATTATCTCGCATGCGGTAGAAATGAAAGAATGCGATGCTCCGTGTCGAACAAAATTATAACAGTACACCTTTTAAGCGGGCCATACATTAGATTTCCGTACTCTTTTCCGATTGCTTTTGCTTCAAAGCATCGCATCTTGATGTTGAGGTTGGACTTGTAGAGATTGAGATGACATCTGTGGTGAAGTCTCTGTAGTTGCAATTCTTGGT
Organism: Salvia rosmarinus; assembly: GCA_036937905.1. Classification (NCBI taxonomy): domain Eukaryota; kingdom Viridiplantae; phylum Streptophyta; class Magnoliopsida; order Lamiales; family Lamiaceae; genus Salvia; species Salvia rosmarinus. The sequence goes on from CM072818.1 coordinate 9,684,304, forward strand.
GGTGGAGGAAGTTGATAGTGAGGTGGTTGTGGATATCCGGTCATTGCTTTCCGATCTGAGCGGGTCACAAAGATTTTCCTCTTTCTCCTCTCCGGCCACATTTTATGCGTATGGACGAAACAAAGTGACCGTCTTGTCCACATGAATAGCAAGTATTGCTCCCGCTCAAACATAAACCGAAATGTGTGCGGTTGCATTGAGGGCACATAGGTGGTCTTATCGATTACGAGAAAATGATGGTTGTCCGATGGCCGTGATCGGAATGATCTCGACATCGTGGAGCTACTGCCTTTAAACGGTCTTTGCTTGAATTTCCTCGCATCTCCCATTTCTTTTCCTTTATATTTTGTTCCATTTGGGAGGATTTTGTTGATATAATTCCTTGTAGTGCATGACATTAGTCTCGGCACATGCTTTTCGACGAATCTCCATTTCCATGTCCAGCGCGGTTCGGGGTTTCTGCGTAAGACATGGGAGGTTGGCGACTAAAATAATTCGGTTTCGGTCGTAATCGAGCGAAACATCTCACCATCTTCTCGTTTGTTTCTACTTTATAAGGTGCATATCGGGATAAGGTGCAAAATTCCCGATCGTATTCCATACACTCCTATTACCTTGTTTCAAATTCATAAATTCAATTTCCTTACGCCTTCTATAGCTTGAGGAATGAACTTAGCATCTGATTCTTCCTTGAGCATTCCCATGTAAAGTTAATCGATTGCTCCGGGGTGAGGGTTTTACACTGGCCTCCCACGAAATCCATGGTCCTTTCATCAAAAATTTATGCACAACAAACATTCTTGATCGTTACATTCCAAGAACTTAAAGATTCTCTCAATAGTTCTTACCCACTCTTGACTTGGCGGGACTACCGACTCATGTGAAGTTAGGTGGAGTTTAATGAAGAAAGAGTTACGAAATTTTTCGATTTGGTGGAGAGGGTTCACGATTTGGAAAGTTACGGTGTTGCTTCACTATCTCTTTCTTCCAAACTTGTATTTCTTCTTCTTGGAGGCATACTAATACCAAAAGAAGGATATTATTGTCACAGCAGTTGATAAGATATCACAACAAGGAAATAAGGTTTCAAATTATAGTAAAGCGCAATCATCACAGGATTTAAGGACCCAACAACATGAGAAACAACAAAGATATACGACATATTATAATTTACAAAACAACAACAAAATAAGTAGCATGTTATGGTTACAAAAATTGCCTCAGTGAGGACTTTTACAAAATAAGTTAGTTTCACTGATACTGGCTGGTAGTTCTGCCTTGCCATTCTAACTATTCTACCTAGCTTTGAACATATTTCTCTTATCTATTTATGTCTTCATCAGGATCTTCCTCAGGGTCCTCTTCTGGTTCCTCTTCTGGCTCTTCTTCCCTTTTATCTTCAGGAGTATAAGCATGATCGGTGGTGAGTGGCGGCCTCTCACAGCAAAAGAAGGAAGGATCGGATAAAGGGCATTTCACCAACAACTAGAGGTCTCAAATAGGAAGTGCCAGCGGATAGTGGTTGTTCAAATTCACAGGCTACCTCGGTGGGAGACATGATTAAGGATAGTTCGGGAAGAGGAGATAAAGGTGGTGAAGGAGTTTTCGGTGCAAATGGTGTTCAAACAGATCTAAATCATCTAGGGTCCACCGAGGTCGAGAGGAAAAAGACTATCGCTATCGAGCGAGATTCGAAGGAGGACTAGGAATGACAACCTCACGAAACATAGGTTTAATTTCTCCCATTTTGGATGAAGAAAACCATCTAGAATCGATGAGCTATTTGGAATAAATTGATCAAAAGGGCGATATGGTAACTCGGGGATCTCTATTTTTCGATAATGCCTTTTTATAAGGTCTACGAATCGATCGAGATTACCGATGATGCACTCCATATCAATGTGTACATAATTCAAAGCCATTTCGGATGCCCATCCCGCGAAGGAGGTAAAGCATTAACCAATGCGAAAGTCCATCTAACTCGATCCTGCACTCTTTAAAGCGATCTCCACAACATCATAAAGCTGTTTGAGAGCAAGCGGCGGTCTTCTCTCTCGATTCTAAAGGAAAAGAAACTATCGATTTGCCTAATCCAACGGCCTATTATCAACATTCTTTCGAGCAACACCTTCCTCCGTACCATCCTATAGTCAAATATAACTTTTATACTAATTAGAAACAGACATAATCACATATCATTTATTTTCACACATACCATCTAAGAATGTTCAACCTAATCACCTTTCATTCGATTATACACATCACTTACGACTTACTTTACGGTTGGTGAAAAGATGGTGGAATCTTGAGCCTCTACCAATGACCCGAGGTTTACAAGAGGTTGGCTCGAAGAAAGAAAATTTCTGAGGATCAAAGCGAAACAATGCTCGATACCACTCATCACGACCGACTATTTAATTACTTAATTAACTAAATAATCAAGCCGTGGTTGGTTTAATTAACGATAATCTTTCAATAAAGAGTGATTTAGAAGATAGGTTTTGAAACAAGCGGACAATATAATGTTTGTAAATAGAGTAAGCCAACTGCACTCGAAAAATATCCAACAACCATACAAAGCGAACCTGACCTCGAAATACATACATGAGAGTTTTCAAAATATTTACAAGTTATCAAAAGTATGGTTTCACGTTTCAAGGTTAACGGAAGACTAATGAATGTCATGTGTGAAGGCATGACACTCAACCACAATAGTTCACGATGCGAAAAACAAAATAGCTATTACGCTCGGTTTGACCACACCTCTTCCATGCTCAACTGCGGCATAAAACACTTATCGGTGTGAGTACTAGAAGTACTCGATGGGTAAATGCTATCATAATATTCATAACTTATAACTTTGTTCAAATAAACTTTTCTTTCAAATGATTTTAGAAATCCACAGTTTATTTGTTCATAAAAACATTTATCTTCATAACATATCACCACAATTCGTTTTAAACATACCGGCATAACATACCGAGTTGGTCCCGAAGGATCACAACCACGGTCATACCTATCTCGTCGTTCGGTAAAGGGAAGTAGGCCTCCTCCACGATGCCATGGCGGCCTACATGAGCAAGCTCACGACCATCTACACCATGCCTGATGATTCACATTTCCTACCGCGAGATAGGTAATTGCCGTCATACCCACAATGTGGTAAAACATTTAGCATGATTATCATGTGGTGATCAAATGTTTTCACAAATCAAACTCATAACATATCATATGTTTAGCTTCAAAATAAAGTTCGTGTCATTACCCACCTCGTGACGACGTTCATCTACCAAGTTTGTTTCTTCGTTCTTCACTTCTCGGTTTCTCTTGCTCGATCCTTAAAACATAAAATTATTATTGACTTTAGTAATCTTTCTTACTTATTTATACCTTTAGTAATTAAGTAATATTTAAAACATCTTATGCATATCAAATTCTACCGAAATTTCGGCGTAACATCGTAATATGGACATCCCAAACATAACACACTACTCGATGTCATCCCAAACTCCCCAATATCATCATCACATCATCAGTTATACATTTAAGAGGCTTATACAAGACTAGTATCATCTTATTTCAACATTAATCGCCTAAAGCGATTTAACTCATTTATATATATACATTTCAACATTCTTAATATCTACAACCCATTTAACATCACATATCATATTGTTATACTCAATTAACTTTAATAATCATAATTTCATGATTCATTCCATCATAGATCAAGTATATCACATATAAGTATAACTTTAGTGTAAACTTTAATTTTCTAACTTTTGATACTTATGTTTAAAAATTCCCATAAATTCTACTTAGGCCTTATTTTTATCATAGATCTCAAATATCAATTCAAATCCATCAAATAAAATCAAGAAATCATAGATCTATGCTTGCCCTTCATTTTCGAAATTTTTGAATAATTAGTATATGTTTGAATTAAATTCCTATAAATTCATTTTACACATTATTCATATCCTAAGCATGGATATCAAGTTAAATTGATCAAGAAAATCAAAATCATTAAGTTCATATCACATGAGATTTTCGAAATTTTAGGGTTTTCAATAAACATAATTTAACTTTTAATTTCTTTAATCACATGATGTTTATATCTAATTCTAAACATATATCTAAGCTCAATTCAATTAAATTATAACATATAATTCACATACTAAAAATTAGGGTTCTTGTTCTAAACTTTAATTCATCAACTTTGTAAAATAAAAGAATTAAAACCATAGAACATGTTAATTATGCATAAATAGCATACTTAAATCAATAAACATAACAAAATTTAAACAAATCACCCATAATCCACACTTCATAATTTTCGAAAATTACAAGATTATAGAACTTCATATATATCAATTTAAATCATAAAAACCTAGGTTAAATCAAGTATTTACCTTGTTTGGAGTAGTATTCCACTAAATTCCCACTTAGTTATGGATTAAAATTGAAAATAAAATTTTTGTGTGTGTGAGTGTGTGTGTAACCGAAAATGGAGGGAGTTTAAGGTTGGAGATGATATGTTTTATGTATTAAAGTTCTAGAGGTATATAAATATAATTTCATGTATATTTAGCACAAATTTCATCAACATTATACACTAATTTCCACAAATTTATAAATACACTTCAACTTTTACTAAGGTTACACCTTAGTATATTTTAATTATTAAAATATATCTCAATTAAATTATAAAATCTAATGCAATTTATATTCATAATTGAATTTAGATTCATATAACATAATTTAAATCCTTTATTTAATAAAATCAATTCATTCCAATTAAGCTTCTTCAATTTTTGAAAATAGCATAAATAAATTCATTAATCACTAATTATTGCTAAAATAAATTTATTCACATAATTTAATACCTTGGATAATAATTTCTTTCATTTTATAATAAAATATCCATATAAAAATAATTAAAGTATTTTATAACTTATTTTCGGATAAATAGCATTTTCATACAAACATACTTTAATAAACACATAATTAGCATTTTATCACATTTACTCTCAATTCTAGTAATTTTCTACATTTTCGATTCCATATAATTAAATCTTAAATTAATCGATTCATACCGATTAATATTTCACTATATTGAATTTCACAATTCTAAAGGCTTAAATAGCTTTTAAGCCTTTAATAATACTTAATTAAGCTTTAATAATTATTATAAAATTTTCGGGCTACTACAAGTATATTTGAGTTATATGCTCTGATATTTCATGAAATCTGTTGTTTATCCAATAAAATATTTTTGTGCTTCTCTCTGTTTAAGGCTCGTATATGTATCGATCAAGATTCTCTTTTAATCTAATACGTTAATTGAGAATTGTGTACACTGGTTAGTTATTTCGGTGGGTTGATCTCCATCGGGCACTAACATAATCATGAGGCGTTATAAGGGTGCTTGTCTGGATGCGTTCCGAAGTACGTCTTGTTATTATGGTGCTTGTCTGGATACGTTCCAAAGTATGTCATGAATTGTCCGGTTCGTCCCGATGACAATAATGGGAGTATGTGATCCGACGGTGGCTAGAGGACCGGGATCAAAGCGAGTAACAAAAGAGTCGTGACAATGAGCCCAAATGAATGAAATATTTTGCATGCTTAGAAGTGGTTTCTCTTTTAAAACCTTCTAAGTTATGTTATCATGATTGGATAAAGCTGCTTACGGTTTATGAAATGTTTATGAAAATGCATGTCCACCGAGTACATTAGTACTTAGCCCAAATATTTCAAATGTTTCGGGATGATCAATGGGTCTTGACGGGCGGGCGAGATTCGAGTTCACTCAGTATTTTGACGGATTATTTCCGTATTTAGACTTCCGCTGTTGAACTAGCTCAAATTTCATTGTTCCTTCTTGTCTATGACTTGAATTGTCCTTTTGATGAGCTTAGACTACGAATCCTGATGTTTAGCATTTTGACGTATATTGGCTATCGAAGCACGAAACTAAACTTGTGATCACGAGGATAGATGTTGTTTTGTTTGGACTACATTATTCTATGTCTTCCATTTTCATTTAGGAAGCTATTCCCAAATTCTAAGGGTTTATTTGACTTGATCATTCGAGTCAACTTATTTACTTCATATTTTCTATTATTTTTATCCGTCGCGCCTCGATTTACGAGCTTCCGTTATATCAAGAAATTCGGGCCGTGACAATTATCATCCATAATTTTGTAATAAATTATCGAACTATTTCAAAAACTAACAAAAATGTGAAAATACCATGTGACTTCTCGGATTTATTTTTTAACAAAAAAGGCAGCCAAACTGCGTCGCTTAGATGCTATCTCTTATTTCAGTATATTTGTGCTAACATTCACGTAACGTCTGAAGAGCCAACGTAACCTTTTTCATGGTCCAAAATTGAAACTTTGGAATAATTATGTTAGTTTTATAATAATTCAAATATTTAATTATAATTCTATATAGTTCGAAACATTAATTTGTGTTACAAGGATAATAATTTAAAAAAATAGTGGCGCAATAGAAAAAGAAAAGAAACAAGTTATTTCACCTTCTTTTCTGGGTTGCTTTGTAGTGATGATTTTTATTTGGTAAGTTTAAGTCTGCGTTTCGGCTTTATCTTTCAAAAGAAAAGAAGTTTCGTCCATTACGCTAAGCAAATCAATTATTTAAGTGACACGTTATTTAATGTGGGCAATGAGTGTTTTTACTTTTGAGTGATCTATTTATAGTACTTATAGCCTCTTTTTATTCATTATAACTCTTTATTTAAAATAATAATGAAAATAATGTTAGATGTACCATTTCACCCCTAAAGCTTCTAATTTAAAATTTTAATTAAATAATTGATAGATACAATTAAAACTAATCCCTAAAAGACAGATGTCCCAGGCATCATTGCATCTAAAAATCGAATCAACTGGGTGCAGGATTAATAAAAAAGGAATTGTGGTGTGAGAGATCTGCTTTTCATACATTGAAGATGAGATTTGATGAACTATTTGCTGCATGATTTCGAAATGAACCTCAATCGCAAAGCTACCGGAAGTTTTGATAGAGCCATCGATGGTTCTTCAGCAGCAACAAGAAGGTTACGCGGCAGCTATGGTTTTTTTTAAGGAAACACTGGAGTCTGGAGTAGGCTTGTTAATGAGCACGTTTTATCTGGATCATAATCAATAAAACAAGTATCGATTTCAATTCTGTAATTGATTCATTAGATATCGGATCCGGATCGGACCGGATAATCGAACTATGAGTTCTGGTCGGATAATTACCCAAATGCTAAATGATTAATAATTTATATGATTTTTCATAATTTAATAAAAAATTATGATGAATTAGTAATAGAATATCTTAAACATATTAGACAAGCTCATAATACAAAAAACAAAATCGAACCGAATCGGGTCTAGACCGGTGCATATCTGAACGAGTCTGAAACTAAAACCAAAACCACTGCTAATGAACTATGAATAGTTTCAAGTCAGTTCGTGTAAAATCCGTCTATTATCAAGCCTAGCCTGGAACATGAGATAACCCAAAATTCTCCGCATAAAATTGGTGGCGGTGTTTATATGTCATGCTAGTTACCTTTATCAGTCACCGTATCCGCTTAGGATGATGGCGTCCCTTAAGGAGCTCAAAAGATTAATTGTACTAACTCGCATGTTGAGTTAGCTTAAGTACACTAATAAGATTGAGTGATACTACTTAAGGCATTAAAGAGATTAATTATTTTAAGCAATCAAAATGCAATAAATAATTAATGGACATACAATATGTTAAATACGGGGATTCGTAAGTCTAAGTACAAATCCGACTCAACTTCAGTAATAAAGAGGTAAGTCGGCATTTATTTTCTAGTGGAATGAATAAATGTTTATGAATTAATTTATGTTACAATGAAAATAAGATAATTAATTCGTTTTAGGTCCATTTTATTCTTTGCGTTTGATTAATGGGGCTACCATCAAAACTTAGAGTGCTCATATTTTAGCCCACTACATGTAGAGTCCCACTATAACTCGTTACGATTAATGTATTATTTTAACATATTTCTAATATCTAGATATATATTATCGATATTATTAGATATCAAGATATATTATCGATATCATTAGATATAAAGAGATATTATCGATGCAACTAAAATTAAGCATGCTGTCAATTTACTTAGATTAATTGATCAAATATAAAATATAAACTTTTCGACAGGATAATATGCTACTGGCATTCGCCAACATTTTCTAATTAAATTGAGCTAATGATTAGTTTTGATGATTGTGGATGGTTAAAAATAAAAATATGCGAGTAGTTTATTTATTTAAAAATAAATTCAAATAATAATTATAATTTATTTCAATTCTCTCTTTCTTCTCCTTTACAGCTTTCTTTTCTTTGAACATGATTGTCATTGATAGCCTAACTCTAAGTGAACAAAATATATATTAAAATCTAATCTCTAATCAATTCATAGAGTTCACATAACAAAAGGTGACGTCGAGCATTTATAATTCCACTATGATGGAAACTTGAGCCCTATGTATACCAAAAGGTCAAATAATAATAGAAGGATATTGTATGCGTGTGTTGGTGCAGTGGTAGAGTGGTTAATATCGAAATTTAAAGCGTAAAGGTCTCGGGTTCAAGTCTATCGTGTGTAACCTTTAAATTTATGTATTAAATTGACCAAAAATAAAAATAAAAATAAAAATAAAAAAATAGAAGGATAGGGTATTATTATTATTATTATTATTATTATTATTATTATTATTTGGGTAGACCATATTCTCAAGGAAAATCACACATTATAGAAATTATAACAATGATGCTAAAAATAAGAGTCCATACATAATGTTCCACTACAAAAAGATGCAACATTAAAAACTTCGATATTCTTTCCCGATGCTAGAATCGGAAATGGGTTGAGTAATTTCAATAACTTTGTCGTCACAAAACACGTCTTTTACGTAATTAAATTTTGTTAATCTTGTACATAATTAAATTTTGATAATCTTGTACATAGAGGATGTTTGGCTAAGCTTATAAGCTCTTCAAAGCAATTTATAAGCTCATCAAATTGTTTGGTAAAATAAGCTCAAAGCAACATAATAATTTGTGAAAATAAACTCCAACGAACATAAGCTCCTTAAAATAACTAGTTCAATCCCAACTTATTTTTCATAAACTTGCAAGTAACAGTGAATTTACTAAAATAACCTTACTATGATTCGTTATAATCTATATCTTCATCTCGTCAATTTTCTCACTCTAACTATGATTTTCTCTCTAAACTCACGATTCTTTCTCAACTTATAAGCTAAATTATCCAAACACTTTGACAACTTATAAGCTCTTGAAATATTATATCTTATGAGCTTTTGAAACATCTTATAAGCTCTTAGAGCTTATAAGCTCTTTAAAATAAGCCTAGCCAAACACACTCATATAAGTGCAAAATGGAAACTTTCATGATTTGGCCTCTGTTACTTCTCTTATTCTTTCTTTCCAAGATTTTCCTTTTCTTGAGTGGTGGAATTGATGCTTTCATCATGTCATAGTTTCTAGATCATAAGTCACTTTTGATTATTCCAGTGGAGAATATTGAGTATTTTAAAATTCATTTTGGAACGTTGGCAAACCTTTATAATATCAATAGTCAAATCTCTTCCCTATATGGTTATATTAAAACTAGGAAGTGGGATTCATGCCTTAATTATGCATTCAATGTTTGCCTAATTGACCATCCGAACAAAGAAAATTCTAATTAAGAGGGTGTTTGGCTGAGCTTATAAGCTCCCAAAACAACATATATTTGTTTTTAAGTTTAAAAACAGAACTTATAAGCTGTTTTGAGGAAACTTATAACTCAACCAAACACCCTCTAAGTCTTGCGTGTGAATAAGGTGCCTAAATACATTTATGTTGATAGTGATTTCATAAATACCCCCAACGTGATGCAGTAACGGCGTAAAACAAATAGATGAATATTTTCGTTGATTCAAATAATAATGAAAAAATAAGTGCAGATAAAAGTGGAATTCAATTAATTCAAAATGAATACACGAAGAACATATGAGAAAGACCCTAATTCTTTTATTTATCAAAATCTACGGATACGAATACATATATAGAGAAAACTTTTTTTTTTCTATGAACCCTAATAGCAAAAGTTCCAAGCCCATAAAATACGAATTACTCGAAAGAGAAGTAAATAAAATAATTGAAAAAATCAAAAACTACTTGCGGCTCTCACATATCTTCATCTCCATCATAAAGTATATTTTGACGCAAAATAAAAATTCAAACCTTTAAAGGTAGGTATGTTATTCAAAATCAATCTGTACAATATTCAAAAGTCAGGATGAGAACTCCGACTTTCAGATCGTTACTTCTTATGAAATAACAATTAAATTTGAAAGACTATGGCGTCTGTAAAGAGATGAATTTGGTGGTCGTTAATATGAATTTGTACCCAATTACTTAATTTGTCACATCCTATGTCCAATCATTTAAATTGAAAGTATCTTTATAATGATACTCATATCTTCTATATCCTTACCAGGTACGGTTTGAAATTAGCTAGAATAGTCACACAATCGCAAATTTATGATTGTGCGCAATTCTTTAGGTCGCCTCCGATGAGCATATCTGAAAATATGCTCACCATTGGGAAGATCTTGGTAATAGTTTCTGGTATTACGGGTACGTAGAAATGCAAAGACAAAAGAGACAATGCAGGATAAAAATCGATGCAACAGTTGGACTCTTTTTCCCCAAAACAAATTTGCTCCACAACAGTACACGCGGTTCTATAATATTTGTCTCCAAGATACAACAATTTTTCTAAATAGAAGTAGTTGCACTACTAATCGTATTTCCGACGAACTACTAGATACTCGGGACTAGGGCTGTAAATAAACCAAACTGTTCGTGAGCTACTCGGAGCTCGGCTCGAAAAAAGCTCGCTCGAAATTCGATCGTTTTGTAAACGAGCCGAACTCGAGCCTCGAATCGAGCTCGATAAGTTTATCGAGCCGAACTCGAGCTTAGAGATGTTCGGCTCGTAGGCTCGCGAACATGTTTGGCTCGAACTCAAACGAGCCAGTTCGCGAATATGTTCGCGAACCCTGATTCGAACATGTTCGCGAACTCTTATTCGAATATGTTCACGAACCTTGATTCGAACATGTTCGCGAACTCTGATTCGAACATGTACGCGAACCTTAATTCGAACATGTTCACGAACATGTTCGCGAACGTATAAAATAATAGATTATTTATACATATTTAAATAATTAAAATGAATAATAAATTATAAAATATCGTTAATTATAATTATTTAGCAACAAATAATCATATAGATGAAGTATTGATAATAAATTATTTATATATGTAAATAATTAAAATAAATAATAAATTACAAAATACTATAGTATAAATTTTTCATCTAACTTATATAACTAATTAATTAATTATCATATTTATACTAGTATAATATTTTGAAAAGTAAATGTAATAGAATGATATTGAATATTATCAAATGAAATATTGAGTTGGAAAACTAAAAAAAATAACATGATTTACTAAGTTATCTTATGAACAAAAATATCAATATAGATCATTATAATATATAAATATACAAATATGAGTTACGTAGTTATATTTATATCTCTATAATTATAATTCTAAAATAAATAACATCTAACTTACATAATTAACTCCTATGAGATAAATATAATAATAATAATTCATAAGTAGATGAATGGAGTAGATATATTCGAATGATATTAAATAGTATATTAATTTTATATATTGTATAGTCTATATCCAAAACTAGTTAGAATCAGACATCTTTTTCTAATATGAATCTCATCCAAAATTAGCTAGAATTATACATATTTTTCTTTTGCTAGTTGTGAAAATTTCATTTGGTAATTAATCTTATTAAACTTCTTATTGTAATTATTGTTTGATTATGATTAATTAGTAGACTATGCATCATTTGAATTAATGGAATCATATAGTGAATTATGATAATATAGTGTTTTAAGATGAGTCGAGCTCGAATTCGAGTTCGATCTCGAACTCGAGCTCAATTGAGTTCGATCTCGAACTCGAGCTCGAATAACACATTATCAAATCGATTCGAGCTCGAAAGCGAGCAAAGTCGAACACGGCGAGTTCGAGCTCGAGTTCGAATATGTCTCATAAGCAGTAGTTATCGAACCGAATTCGAAGACTCATGAGCTCAAAATTTTATAACGAACCGAGCTCGAGCTCAATTTAAAGCTCGAATTCAAATCGAGCGAATAAAATTTAAGCGAGCCGAGCTCGAGCTTGGCGATGTTCGACTCGGCTCGGTTTGTTAGTGTTTTAAATGTTTTACAAATGAGTCTATTTATAAAGAAGAATTTGTCTTTTCGCGAAGATATACGTGTCATTTCATATGAAAATGTATTAAATAACTACATCTAACTGCTTTTAACTATCTTTAATCAACTCTATTAAATAAATTCATATGAAAAATCATAATTTTCCAACAATTTATTAATGATACATTAATGTAATGATTGGATGTCAAAGAACAAAGCAACTTGATGGAGAAGTTGTTAGTACGTGATGTTTGTTAACAAACATCAAATTTTCGGGTGCAACTACACCATTAAGTTGGAGTCTGCACTTTTTCATGCTCAGATATAGTTTGAGAATATTTATGAACACTATAATCATAACGATTGTTTATGTTAAGTTGGACTGCACTTTTTTGTTGAATATCAATTGTTGCTTGCAATTCAATTTAGTACGATACGATGTCGGGAAATGTCGAAAGTTAAGTATTTTCATTTAATTTTTAAAGTTAATGTGATAAATTAAAATTGTAGCAAAATTTATGCATTTAGCAGCAATTAACCATGCTCAATTAGAGAGAATTCAATTTTATGAAAAAAACAAGAAATATCAAAAAAATATTTATTATCTTTCAAATTTTAAAATTCAATGTGATAAATCAAAATTACATCAAAATTTATAATATTTAGTAGCAATTAACCTATTCAATTTAGAAGCAATTGAATTTTATGAAAAAAAATATCAAAATTTTATTTATTATATTTAAATTTTAAAATCCATATGACAAACCAAAATTATATCAAAATTTATATATTTAAATTTATATATTTAAAGGTAATCAACCCTCTTTAATATTTATGACTCTACACAACAAAAGTAAATTACTCCATCTATCCCATTTATATAGATTTCTTTTGGATATATACCATATATATAGATTTATTTTCATAAATAATAATATTTTTAACTTACTTATTAATATATCCTATTTAATTTTGATTTATTAATACATTAATTAAAATCAAATAATAAATATGTATATATTAGGAAGTTATCTGTATGATATTCTTTTTCAATGAATTTTCTTAAACCTCATATAAACTTCAATCAATATATGTAATTGAAACGGATAAAGTAGTAGAAATACATATTTGTTTTGAGTCGAGAAGAGTAAGCCCAATCTAACTCATACCATACTTTCTACGTAAATATTTCTCTCAGACTCTCATACATTCTTTTTTTCTTTTTCAAGGGGAGGGGGAAGGAGGAGGGCGAAGAATGAAACAGAAATCACAAGATAAATAGAGACCTAAAACTAACAAATAATGTTATTTCTCTCAATTTAGAGAAAAGTTCCTTTCCTACTTTTGGAATCAAGAAAGGTATTTGCAAGGACCATTACCTGCAACACACAAAGAGCATATTTTAGAAAAACAAATCATATCATGAAAAAAGTTAAACCAAACTCTGCTGATATACATATTCTGATATTCAATCGGGAGGTCCTAATTAAATCTTAATTGTGATTAATAAATCCTAGTTAGAGATAATAAACCGTAATTAAAGTGGATACACCGTACATCTGAATATACATAAAATTTTGCCTTCAATTGGTGAATTCTCATACTAAGTGATACTTTTTAATGACAGAAATGGTGATAAGTAGTCAAATGAAAACTAAGTCATCGTTTTGAACAACGAACTAGATTAGTATGTCTGATGTAGAGCAACAGCGGCAGAAAAATTGGGCAAGGAAAGAGTAGAGAAGCATACTGGGATCAGTAGTGGTAATGACAGCAGAGCCGGAGAAATCACAGTCGAAATCGTGACGGCCTTCTGTCTGAAAGAAAGAGTTCATGACATAAGCAGCATGAGCCCTCACGTTGTTGGGGTCAAAACACGCGCCACCTGCCTGAATAGGACTGCAGTCCACTCCTTGGCCGCAAACATAGTCTATGTCGGCCTGCAATGCAGCATCGCTCGCATCTGGCTTAGGCACACACCACTTCTTCCCGCCTTGGGATGATGGTGGCAATTTTGGAGCAGGCTGCATTCATAATATTGCAGCGTTATCAGTTTTTTCTCAACATGAGAATGCATGATATCACTTAATAAAAGACAATTTACAAAGATATGGGCTGGCCTCACGACAAACACCAACAGAACTCGAAAGGACTATCTTGCTTTTCAAAAATATTAGCATACACATTGCATATAGAAAATACTTCAATTCTTCTATTACCACTTTGTGTACCGTGGTCCACGGCTACCTTCTTGTGTTTCACTGTTGTCGATACCTAAGTTGCATGGACACGGGTACAGGTATAGGACATAGGTGCGGATTCAAGTGTCATGTACATTTTGTAAGAAATTTTTAGATACGACACCATCCTAACTTTGGACATTTTCACAGATATAAAAAAACTTAAAAATAACATCAAGGAGGCTTTCATACTATGTTGGAGTAGCAACGGTATGTTCAGATGGTTATGGAGTAGGAGCAGAAGATTGTATAAGGAAATTCAGTGCAGATCATTGGCGGTTGTTTAATGTATTAGAGGGTCGGATAATGATACTATCTCCACGGGCTTAACTCAGTTGATTGAGCTAGTAAATTTGGATCAAGGATAAAAATCGAAAATTCTAGCAACCGTGGCGTGGGAGTTTCACCCTCTTTACGGTGGCTCCTTGGGCTCCCGGAGAGAACTTCCATTTTGGAACAAGGTAATGAAGATACTTTTTATTAGTTGGCTGTTTGAGATTCTCAATAGAAAACTAATTAGTACCCTATAATATATAAAATCTGGATGCCTCTCTTCCTTCTAATCTCAAGTCTGATGGAATATCCTAATGCAACTTGAAGGATCCGAGGCATATCCATGTCGACTCGTGCTGACATCATAATACATCTACAAAACAGTTGTGTCCGAATAACACAGGTCGATGCACACAACTTGAGAT
This sequence comes from Salvia rosmarinus, assembly GCA_036937905.1. Classification (NCBI taxonomy): domain Eukaryota; kingdom Viridiplantae; phylum Streptophyta; class Magnoliopsida; order Lamiales; family Lamiaceae; genus Salvia; species Salvia rosmarinus. The sequence continues at coordinate 9,699,616 of CM072818.1, forward strand.
CTTTTATCCTATTTTCTTGGTCTCATTTATGTATTACTTATTTAAAATTATAGTTTTCTACCATTTTGTCTTCAATTCCAATTTTGTGTTCTAGTTTAAGTTAGCAATCTCTAATTTAGTGATTAAAACCAATTAAGGTATATAATAACATTTTTAAGTTTCAATTAGTAGTTAATAAATGGTATTTAGAATTTGTTACATTATAATTAATTTCTATTTGATACTCCGTCCATCCACGAAAATGTCCCACAATTTCTATTTTGAGCGTACACAAAAATATCTCATTTTCCATTTTAATATATCATTCTATTTTATCTCCTTCTATTTTACCCTTAAAATTCTCACTTTATCAACTCAAAAAGCATCCACCAATTATTTTCTTAAAATATATATTAATCAAACATATGATATATCTTATCCGTTATGCAAAACTATGATATTAAAACACTGTTACACCACTTTGGATCCCCTCTATTCCACTGCATGTCCCCCTATCAATTTTTTAACCATTTTTTCTTCAATAACAATCTCTTGTATTTTAGTTCAATTTATAATTATTAATTAGAGTTCACTAATCCAATTGGAATTATAATTATTTTTTTATTTAATTTGCAACATTTAATTGGTAATAGTTATTATGATTGATTAATCTATAACATATATAATTTGTTTATTAAATTTTAATAATAAATATTAATTAATACTCATTATATAACAATAATTTTTATTTTTATAATAATCTTTATTAAAACAGTAAAAACAATAATGGGGCAAAGAATTGTGGAAAAGAAAATCCGAATTATTACACACATCAATTGGTATAGAAGTCGAGAGAAGAACATTTAATACACGGTAGGGACTAGGGATCCATTTGTTAGCCCATTTATAAATTTAAAACTATTTGTTGGATAAGTAAAACTATTAGATCTCGAAAGCATCAATTAAATTCACACATTACATAATTAATTAAAAATATTCAAATTATTAGTTGAAATGTCGAGGATAATTTTATGATTAAAATATAAAATATGCGGCAAAGACAGATGGCGTATAGAATTCGAAAGGTGAAAGAGAACAAAGCATAACGGGCAAAACTAGACAGGATTCAAAGTAAGAATGGACAGCTCACATGCTGACATATCGAATTCTGGATTCATCCTCCCATATATATACACAATATATCTATTACTCCATCTCGTAAAATTTAAAATGTCTTACTTTCCTTTTCTATCTCATTTAAAATGTCTCACTTTTCTTTTTGAATCTGTCTCATTACAAATGCCTCATTCCATTTTGGAAATAATTATCCTTCAAAAGTGTGAACCTACCAACTTTTAATCTTTAATTACTTTATACATTTCTCCAAATATCCGTCTTAAAGAAAATATGACTTTTGGTGGAGCGGAGGAGTAATATTTTTATTATTTTTAATAAATATTATAATTCATAATTAGAGAATAAAATTATAAGAGTACAATTATAATATATTTCTAATTTACTTTATTTCATACTATTTGAATTTGATAATTAGTTATATAAATATATTTCCTATGATATAAAATTATTAGTTAAAAAGAATGAGGATTATTAAATTTGATTTACCACAAAGTTATTATACCATAATCGTCAGTTTAAAAGACCATAAGTCAGATTCAAATATTTTAATTATGAAGCTGTCTTATTCCGCCGATTCTATTAGCTATATGTACTTATAAAAGTATATCTATATTTAGATTCACCAATATGTTACAATCAAACGCCAATAAATACCCGATCCTTCGACTCCTCAAAACGTCTACCCCATAAGCATAATTAAAAGGAATTATATTCAAATTATAGTTAATTATCTTTTCATTATAATATGCATAGAGCGGGACAAAATTTTGGGGACAAACGATCTAATATGCAATAGATACTCCCTGAATCGGATGCGTTTTCTAATTAAATTTAAATTACGATTAATAAACTCAAATTAGAGCTTAATAAAAACTAAATAAAGATTGATGAATCTAATCGGATTTAATTTTTATGAACTACATACAAATATATAAACAATTTTAGCCTAAATTATTTATGAATCATCGAATTCATATACTAATCTCCCGTCTTCCGCGCAAGTTACTAAATTACATGAAAATTTCATCACATTATGCCTTTATAGTTCCAAATTTTACAACTTCGTTTTCCCCATACTAATCCTAATTTTTGTTCATAGATTAAGGTGGCATAATTTTAATAAATTATAATATAATTAAATCCCACCCCTCAAAAAAAATATAAAAGATTGAATATTGCTCCTATACAAAACATATTATATACCATCATTGTTTCGAATACCTATTCAAAATCCCAAAAATTCAACTAACATTCAATTTAACTAAAAAATAAAAGCAGAAATTATTACCTCAACAACAGGAGCAGAAGCGTCGGCCCGCAGCACACCAGCATCATAAACCTGGCTGAAATCGGGCAGAAATAGCCCGAAATTCTTCTCCGACAAGGGCCCGCTCTTCAAGTTCTCATTGAACAGCGAGAACAAGTAGACATCGAATCTCTTCCTCGGCATCAATGGTGTTCCCCTGCCCGAATTATACTTTTTCACAAGAGCCCCATTATACGCCGCCGCGTTGGCGACGGAGCACCTCGGCTGCTCGAAGGTCTCTCCCGCCGCGGCCCAGCCCGTCTCCCCGACGGCGATATCCACATCCTTGTAGCCGAGCCTCATCATCGACACGTACACCGCGTCCATCAGCATATCGAACATGTTGCCGTAGGTTCGCTTCGTGTATTTGTCGAAAACACCCTTATTCTGTTTAAAAAGGGCGAAATCGGAGTTGTTGGGGCTGTAGCCGAAGTAGGGGTAGGGGTTGACCATGAAGGGGGTCTTGGCCTCCCTGTGGAACTGCAACAGGGGGGCCAGCACCCCCGTGTCCCACCCGGGCCGGAACCGGGCGAGGCTGGGGGGCTCCGAGGACTCGAGGATGCCCAACGAGTGGGCGGTGGTGACTTTGATGGTGGTGAGGTTGGATTGTTTGAGGGCGGTTTGGAGGGAGCGCATGGCGGCGACGAGGTTGTCGACGAGGGGCTGGGGCCCCCAGTGGAGGACCTCGGTGCCGACGAGGATGTAGTTGATGGCGGTGCGGGGGTGGAAGGGGGCGATGTGGGACCCCACCCACGAGCTGGCGTAGGCGGGGTCGGTCAGGGCGGGGATCTCACCATTAGGGACCGTCACGGCGACCAGGATGCCGGTGTCGGCGAAGGCGCGGAGGATGTCCGGGTTCACGTCGAAGATCTTGATGCGATCGATGTTGGTTTTTTCCTTGAGGAACTGCGCCACCTGCGGCGGAGGGGGTAGGTTGTCGCCGAGTGTGCCGTAGTTGACGCCGATGGCGTCCACGGCGGAGGCCGCGGCGAGGATGAGGAAGAGGAGGAGGAGGGGGCGAGAAGCCGCCATTGGGAGGAGAAGCTTCGAGGGTTGAGATGAGATAAGATTTTTGGAAAAGGACTGCGGCTTTTTAACTGTGAAATTTGAGATTATTGGATCATTTTATATGAAATTCAGATCTTAATAAAATATTTGATAGATTAAGCAATTAGTTTAAGGGATAAAAATGGTAAAGTTTTGAGAATGAGAGATGGTGTGATGAGAAAACGCGTAGTGGCATTTGGTGGAAAAGTTAAGAGCAGGAGAAATTTGGTGATGAATGTTGTCTCAGCAGAAATAATGATTTATGTAATAATGAGCCTTGCACTATGATTGCTCATTGTACACGTCATGCTTTCCCGAGAATATAAATCTGTGGGAGATGCTTACTCATATTTCGAGATTTTCTCATAGAGCTTATTGTTAAATTATACTCCTTATTCTTAAATTATACTCCGTCTTTCCTAGGGTTACAATTTTCGACACGACACGAAAACACGATACGAATACGTACGAAATTAACGGGTTAGTGTTGACGCTTGTCGTGTTGTGTTATTATCGTGTCGACACGATAAGACGCGTTAATTCGTGTCGGATTAGTGTATGGTGTTTGTGTGTCCGATAATTTTAGTGTTGTATTCGTGTTAGGTGTCGGATCGTGTCGTTTTAGTATAATTCGATAATATTTATATATATTTAATATTAATTTAATTATATTTTATATTTTTTTTATTTTCTAATTTTGATTTAAATTTATTGTTTAGGTAATAATGTAGTTATGGTTATCGTGGTGTCAACACGAAAAAATCGTGTCATATTAGTGTTAGGTGTGGGTAATAAGGTGTTAATACATTTAGTTATTAGTGTTAGTGTCGGACGGATCCACGGCGGTTCGTGTTCGTGTTTGGTCTTGTCGAATTAGTATGGTTATCGTTATTTAATAACGATAACGACCCAACACGCATGATTAAGGCCTAGATCCTTCCCAATATTCATACAAATATTTATGATCGTTTTCTTTTTGAATTATACCATTAAATTAATCCATTTTCAAAAAAGAAACACTTTCTACATTAAAATGATTCAATTTCGTGTTATCCATTCTTTATCGTAAACACAATTCTCCTTAATCTACCTAAAAAAACGTGGCATGAATATTGGGATAGATAAAGTAATATTCTAATGTTGTTAATTACTGTAGATGCTAGATGGTGTATATTTAATACAGGATAAATTACATTTTAAATTGTTTATCGTTTAACAAAATTGAACCATAAATACTTACAAAATGTATGTTTAAGTCATCCAAAAATTAGTCTCCAAATTTGAACTCAATTTCGATAAAATCATTTGCCTCGGCCGATGGTGAAGTGGACTTAAATTCTAAAATATTAAAAATTATGTAAAGTAAATAATCTGAAGTTGAACTAAAACAACTTACTTTAATAAAATAATTAATTAAAGAAAAGAATTGAAAATCACCAATTCCGGCAAATTGAATCGCTTGTATATCTTGGTCAAATGCCGTCAATCAAAAGTCAACATATAACTGCTCACGTAGTCAGAATAAAATAGAGTTCCTCGTGAGAGTGATAATAATACAACAGGGAAAATATAAGGTATACTCCCTTTCGCCCTATTATTATTTCGTTTTTCTTTTTTTAAGACTGTTTATTAAGTTGATCTATTTTTTAAAAAAAATTATATTAAAAAATATCTCGAATTTTATATTATAAAATATTTTTTATATATAATTTTATTATTTAATTAATTTCGTTTAAAGTTTAAACACATCGCTTCTATTGAGGTCTACATCATGCAACAGGCTCAACCGTACACGTCCCGACAGGTGCAGGCAGCAGTTGTGTTATCACTTTCCAGATTGTATTTTCCATTAAATAATGTAAAGTTCTTATTTATGTGACGAATTGACTAGATTGATCGAGTGGACCGTTTTGTGAAAAGTTTTAAATTTAAAACTCACACAGATCTCTATAATAAGTGAATTTTATATTATTATAAAATATACTCTTCATCCGATCTAAAGTGTCCTATTTCTTTTGAGCACGTATATTTAAAAGAAATGTATAAAATAGTTAAAGTGGATAGAGTCCATACTTTTAAAGTGATAATTATTTCCTAAAATAGAATGAGATATTTGTAATGAAACAACCAAAAAAGAAAAGTGAGACATTTTAAATGGGACGGATGGAGTATAATCATTATAAATATATTTCAATTAATTTCATATTTAATTTTATAATAAAATATTTTATTTTTATTCTCTATTATTGAATAAAAATTTTAGGATATCATATATATATAGATATAAGGGGAAATATATACAAGTACACACTTTTATAAAAGTGTGTACAACCTATATCCATATTTCAAATTTGATCAGTGTATACCCAAATGTCATTTTAATATATATCTATTGAGTCTTTGTGCGGTCTTGATGTGAAATTGACATAACATCGACTCGAAACATAACAAACACGTGAATCGATAAATGATTGCGAAATTATTTTGATGTATTCGATATTATTATGTTAAATTACTTTATATATTCGAATCATGTTTTTATATATCACTTAATCATGTTAAAAGTGTGAGAAAAAATAATTAAATCATCGAATCGGGTTTTTAAATAAAAAACATAAATAAATCAAAAATTAATTAACAAAAAATCCAAAATTCGATCGACGATTCCTTGTTTCGGTCGACGGAATCAAGGAATCATCGACCGAATTTTGGATTTCATCGACCGAATTTGAATTTTTAAAATGAAAATAACAATTTTAATTAATTCCTATCTCCGTCGTGGGAAACATAAAATGGTCGACTGGAGAGAGAATTATCGACCAAAACTTCAATTTTGCGATGAAATTAATACAAATTATTTATTCATGTATCCGTTAGACCGGAAACATAAAAGGGTCGACGGAATCAGCCATTTTTCGACCGAAACAAGATATATCAAATTAATTTAATACTAATTAATTTAAATTGAATGTATGATATTTAAATTAATATTTATATTCAATCTAATTTAACTCAATCTTTTAATAAAATATTAATTTCTTTTCATCCACTTACACAACTCACAACTTATTAATTTTGAAATATTTAATATTGAAATTATCCTTAATATTTACAGATTAATTAATCTTGTACAAAATAATACTACGAAAGTAAAAGCTTACAAACTAAAATTGCGAAAAATTCAAGAAGACAAATAAATCTTTGAAAATTGCGAAAAATTCTTGAACAAAGATTTGACCACCAATAATTGAACCAATTCTCTCCTATTTATACAATCGATCGTAACAAATACAAATCCAACCAATTGCTCTTGCTCTTTGCTCCTCTAATTTTAGTTCGTTCATTTCGATTTTATATTCAAAATTTTCAAATTTATTTCTTCAATCCGAACCGTGACTATGTCTCAACAAGTAAGTTATTCAATTTTTATTTATTTTAGACACATGTTTTGAATTTATTGTTGTTTATGATATTAATTTGTGTTTAGATTTATTATTGTTAATTTAGTTTAGATTTATTATTGTTTATTGGTATGGATAAATTATTGCGTTTAGATAATTAAATTAATTGGATAATTAGTTTAGTGTTTTGAATTTATTGCATAATTTATATAATTCATCTACATAATTAAATTAATTGGATAATTAAATTAATTGGATAATTCGTTTAGTGTTTTGAATTTATTGCATAATTCGTATACATAATTGGATATAATTCGTTTAGATAATTATTGCATAATTCAGATATATAATTGGATCTAATTCGTTTAGGTGAAATTAGATGTTTTATAATAGCATAATTAAATTAATTGCATAATTCGTATATATAATAGTTAAATCATTTAATCATGGTTTTTTTACAAAAATAAATAAATAATTTAAACGTAAAAATCCATCTCTCCGGTCGATGATTCCATGATTCCGGTCGGCCGAATCATGGAATCATCGACCGGAGAGATGGATTTTAAGTTTAAATTATTTTTGATTGATTCGATCGAGGAAGAAGAATTATAATAAAACAACTTATTTAATCATGATTCGGTCGACCGAAATCTTGGTTGTCGTAGGAATCTTGAATTGTCAATTGAATTTAATACTAATTATTAATTAGTTATTAATTGATGTCTCGGTCGATTGAAAACAAGGAAATATCGTAGGAGACATCAATGTGTTCGACCGAGATAGATTTTAGTTTTAGAAATTAATATTAAATGAACTTATCATATAAGTCTTTTCAATTAGGATAATTTTAGTGTACTTATCTTAAGTTTTCAATTAGGATGAATATAGTAATTAATTATAATGTAAATAACTAATTAATTCATACTTTAATTAAATTAAGTTAAAATCCTCTCTCCCACGACCAATTCCTTAATTTTAATTTTAAATGAAATCAATTAGGATAATCCCTGAAATTAATTTTAAATGAAATCAATTAGGATAATCTTCGAATTATTTGTTGTTTTAATTTTAAATGAAATCAATTAGGATAATCCCTGAAATTAATTTTAAATGAAATCAATTAGGATAATCTTGAATTATTGTTGTTTATGATATTAGATTTCTTATTGTTAGTTTTATTTAGATTTATTATTGTTAAATTTGTTTAGATTAATTATTGTTAATTTTGTTTACATTAATTATTGTTAATTTTGTTTACATTTGTTTTGCTTATTTGTTTAGATAATTCGATTGTTTCTGCTATTTATAATTATTGCATAATTCGTTTAGATAATTGGATATAATTATTGGATAATTTGTTTAGATAAGTGCCGACATAATTAGTTTATTAGATAAGTCCCTTTAATTAATTTATTGTAAGAGACTTTATTTATTTAATTAGATTTTGATTAGATTGCTATTTTTTCTTATTTGTATATTTGATTAGAATGTATATTTGTTTTGTACATTAGAAAAATCATATTAAGGCGTATATTTACAAGTAATGTAATCTTGTATTTGTTATAGATGTCGGGATGGAAGAGCATTATTGTTCGATATGGAGGCGATGGGATCCTTCTTTATGTTACATTGGCGGGTATCGATCAAATGCCTTTGTTCGAATGGACAATGTAATTATCTGGGAGTTCATAGAGATGATTAATCAAATTATGTTGGGAAATTAGTTGAGTACAACCTACCAACCGCATTATCTATCGAGATCTCGGAGTGGTAGAATTATCAAATTACTTTTGAGTAATGATGATCAACTTTTTCGATTGGCTCATGATGCCCAAGCAGAGGTCTATGTGACTCACGATGCCGACACATCCGTCGCTAAACATCAACAATCCGTCGTAACACATATATATCTCACTAACTAAAACATTAATCTTTTATCAAAAAAAAAAAAAAAAAAAAAACGAGCGATGAAGTCGAATTCGGGATGATTGTGATTGTTGTCGCTCTTACATTGCTTCTTTCTATTTTGTGGTTGTGTTTCTCATACAATTTCGATCGTTTCCATCACCGAAATATGAGGTAAAGGTTCCTTCTACGCCTATTTTTTTTTTCGCCATTTTCTTTTTGAGTACGTTTGTTTGTTTGAATAGCGGTGAAAACTTTGATCTTCACGAGTTTTAGTACTAATGGAGTGCTAGTATGTGGTTTCCGTTGCTTATTTTATCTACATCGACGGATGAATGTTAGTCTTGATTCTGTTTCCTTACGCCTCTGCTTTTGGAGACCGTTTTGTTCATTTCTCGATAGACTATCTTATCAGTTAGCTCGTTGCTTTATAGGTTAAAGTGTATGTTTAACGTATTCACCTAACATTGACTTAAACCGGAGTCCTAAGATTTATGTTTAGTTTGAGATTTCGTTTCGATATCTTGTTATTGATCGATGAGATGTAGATGGGAGAGGCGAAGAAGAACATTTCCATTGAAGAGACACTCGAGTCGATGGACGATCGATATGCGAAATCTCATTGTAGTTTATTCTAGTAAAAATAAATTTAACTCGAATAACGTCATTTCATTTTACAGTTATGTAATACTTATTTCATTGAGCTATGATTCTTCAAAACAACACACAAATTCATTCAACGATCTTAGCTTGAGTTAAATACTAAGTTGTTGTCACGAGGATTAATAACTATCGTATAATCAAATATTCGATAAATAATATGAACATCCATTTGCATCGATATACCAATACATACCAATATACAAATACATACCAATATACCGATACATGCTAATTTCTACCTCTTCCTCTTCCTCTTCCTCTCGAACTTCTTATATGGATCACATATCTCATATATATTTCCACCTACTTTATGTCATATGCTACAACATTAGATGTACCCATTCGATGCTCGGTGAACCGAAAATAAGGCGTTCCACAGTCATGCGTAAATGGACCATCAACGAAATCGTCTTCTGGTCAAATACCTCGAAGAAGGCGGCTCGTGTAATAATCGCATCATTATTCCATGGTGGTATCGGTGGGGTTAGCCTCGAACCATCTAGTGAAGAGAAAAGCGGCCGCAATAATCTAGTCGGGCACATGAAGTCCATCATCCTCGCATCCACTGATCCCGGTCCGTCCTCCAAATACGCGAGTCAAGCAAAGACGCAATGACCGGAGTGCATATCCACGCGTGCATTATCGCGACGCCGCTCGATGACGCAGGATAATGATCTATAAAATTAATATTTAGATAAAATAAACAAGGACACGTAACCATTTAGATAAATTAATATTTATTGTATTAAATAAGGTTACTGCGTGGCGCGTAACCATGATGTATAACCCGTTATGCAGAGGACAATCGCTATCCATGCGTGTTGGTGGCTGCCATGTAAAGCAATGCTCTCGGGGTCATGATCAATGGTGCCTCACGCGGTCTTGAATGTGGGACGAAAGCATTGCGTGTACCTCGGACCATGAATTTTGCGAAACATCTATTCAACATTGAAAATTAAGTAATTAGAGATACTACACATATATACTATATATTGATTGTATTAAAGACTTACGAAAAACTAGTATCGAGGATGATTGTGTTTGATAATCCACCCCGTCCAATCGTCGATCCGGCATCGAGTCTCATCCTCAAATACACCATGAATAGATCGACGACCGCAAAATTATTTTAGGATACATATCGATATAAGTAGATGTACTTAAAAAGCGAAGCATATTGTATAAAAGCGTGCCGAACATCAAACGCCTCTCGGCATTTCGATATTCACGAAAAATACAACACGGACTTGTCGATCGGTACCGAACAACCACCATTGCCTTGTTGTGTTGAAAAACGGTAATTTATCGATATATCATCGGATAATGGGCGTGGCATCGGGCTATTCACGTATGGTGACCTCATTACTGTAGAAGGTCTCGTGCCGTTCACCCTCCGGATCCCGAACTACAAACATTTAATTTAGAAAATGAAAACATAACAAATATAATGAAATATTATAAAGCGTCAAATATGAGACTTAATAGTTACCGTTGCTCCAGCTGCTGCTTGCGGGCTCGAAAGTGCGCCTCACGGCGTCTGAGGCGTCGATCACTAAATAGGTCCGTCCCATCATGAAATGATGAGATGTAGTTCGTGGATGGTACCATGGATCTGGTGAGAGTAGCGGGGAGGGTATCAGGGCGATGCGGTCTTTGCCTCGGTAGGCTCAATATGTCCACTGCCTCGAGGGACATACGGGTGGGCGGTGATGTGGTCTCGATCTTCACCTCTCGTCGTCGTCGTCGTCGGATGACGTGGGACATGAGTGCATGTGTAGCGTGTCGTCCCTATGTGCAACCACATCGAGTCTTCTCTAAGAGGTTTTCAAACCACTTCTTTATCTTTGGAATAAATTTGTCTTGATAGACCTCTCGATGCGTCGCCTTTCTCTGTCCTCCCTCCGGACAGATTCCGGATAGATTCACGAATCAGCGGCGATCGGCGGAACTAAGGCATACAGGTGCTGACCACCACCGCTCGATGAAGCGCCTCCCGGGTATGTCTTCCGTATCCGTCTCTCAACAGGATGGACGACTATCCACATATGACGTTGCAGCTCATCAACAGCGGAACCTCAGCGAACCCAACCGACGATGTCCTCGGCGGGTATCGAAGGTGAAGGCTCGAGGCTGCTCGATGGAGACCACGAAGATCGGGATCCTCGACAAGCGTGGAGCCTCCCGGAACTCGGCGTCTCGTCGAGGCTCATCCACCGGAGGTGGATGAGACACACTACGACGAGAAGGAACGTCGTCCCTCCTCAAAGGATTTGACGGTATAACAAAATTCACACCGAGTGGAGAGGGTGTGAGACAGACACCCGATGGCGGTCTTAACCTCGAATGAGTCCGGCTCGATGGATGTGAGATGATAATCGACCTACAATAAATTGAAAGATGTTATTTAATATTCTAATAAATACAATACCTCATACATGATTTAAAATTATAATAAAATTCAATACCTCTTGCTCAAAAAGTGGTCAAAAGTGCGGTGAGCTACTCTTGAACTTCCACCTCAACACTCTCGGATCTGTTGTGGGATTGATGTCGTCCAGCTATACTTCCCAAGCTGGTATGATCTCGAGTAACCAAGCATATAGTGCCCAGATGGTCCGTAAAAGTGGTATTGAGCATTAGGTTGACAACTGCGTCGTATAATATCTCAATATCTCGGTAGCTGTGGGCCCCACGGAAATCGGCAAAAGCGCCTCGGATCGTCGACCAATGCCCAAACCCAATCGGCTATTATCTTCCCGTATCGTGCCCAATACGAACCCATGGGGGTAATAACGTGGGCCGCGCGTAAATAGTGACGAAGATCTACATCATCACTAAAATCACTACTACAAAATCTATCTACTAGATTACGTAATGTAATCGTGTGCCCCATAAAAAGTATAGACCTTAGCGCCGCTCAAGTCGTAGTCTAGTGTGGGATCAAATGATGATGACCCAAATGCGGGCCGGTGACTAGAGCATAATCTTTAATGGAAAACATATATATCTTCCATTGATGAAAAATACATCTCCGGATCGTAGGCTCTGTCGACGGAGACTAAATGGTGCAAAGAAAAACTAGACTTAGGCCCGAGAGTCCAATCAATCGATGACCAAAGCAACCCCTAAACATATCTAGCAGACATTCTTAATATACTTAAAATAATCGGTCTATAATAAGTCTTTACATCCGCCACCACATTTATCGTGGTAGGCCTCTAGAAAACAGGATCGACCTACAATTATATCAATGTCACATATTACACAACGTCTGACAAACCAACAAACTACTACAATAATTATTTCATTTGTATATAATTAGCATCAATAAACATCCTATCATACAAATATAAAAATAATTAGAACTCAATCTCTACAAATCACCTATCAAAATCGCCATAATTAAGTAATACAATTTAACCATTCTAAACCATAAACGCTTATTTATTCAATCATATACCATAAGCGCTATTTATTGATCATATTCCAAAATGGATATCTCGAAACATACAAGCCATAAACAATATTAACATACTCAATAACATAATTCAGCGTATTCATATTCAATTATATCTGATCATATTATTCATAACATTTACCAACATTTATACAATCTCAATAACATAATTCAACTACTCATATTCAATCATATACAATCATATTATTCAATCACATCTACCAACACTTATCGATCTCAATTACAAAATATATTTAAGGTAAACATAACTAAGGGTTCACACGAAAACATACCGTAAATGCGACATATTGCCTTGAAAATAATACGCATCATTACAAAATTCATTAATAATTTCAATTAATAACTAATAATTATTTCAATTAATAACTAATAATTAGAAAATTAAATAATTCAATTAATAACTAATTATTAATAACTAATTATTAGATTGTTTCGATCGATCAATTCAACTTTCCGATCGATGAAGGCTTCTCCGGTCGAGCGGAGAAAGTTTCATCGATCGGAAAGATGATGTCGATCGGAGACAACAAATTAATTCAAGAATGAATTAATTTGTTGTCTCGATCGACAATTGAACTTTCGATCGGCCGGAGAGAAGGATTAGTCGATCGGAAAGTAGGTGAATTCGATCGGAGACTTGCTTTAGTCAACCGGAATCACATATTTGGTGAAATCTAAAGTTTTAAACAATATTCCAAAGCTTAAATTCAAGTTTTCGCAATTAATAACTTACCTTGTTTGAGAAAATTTGTGCTTGAATTATCTTCTTCTTCTCGACGAAAACGGACTTCTCACAATTTTTTCTTCTTCTCTACTCTCTCCCAACTTTCAAATTTAATATAGGTTTTCTTCTTCTCTCTCTTTTGGAGACTTCTTTTGAATCGAAGAATCCTTGTCTCGGAGTAATTTGTTCTTGCCAAGTAACGTTATTGAAATTGAATGGTCCCGAGTAATTTGTTCTACCTGTTATTGAAATTGAATGGGTATGGTTTGTAGTAAAAAGGACCAAAAGTAGTCGAAAGAATCTCGCAAAAATCGGTTGAGTAGTAAATTTTGTTAATGAAGTCGAAATCTCGAATTTACCTGAAAAAAAAGAATCGATTCTTTCTCTCTCGTCACTTTACGAAGATATAGTAATTTAATGAAATGGGTATGTGGTGTAGTAAATTTTATTAATGGATATGAGTGGAATATAATTTCACAAAGATGGGTACATAAGTTCCGCCCCCTAGATATAAAGTAATATTATTCATTTCTTTTAATATGACATAGAATAAAGTGTATTGTTAAAAAGAAAATACTTTATAATGAAATAAAATTCTATTATAGGTAATTATTGAAAATGCTTTATAAGGTATTCTTGAATATGATCTCGAAACAAATAATTTGAGGTCCACGTAAATTATTATTTTTTAATTAAAAAGGGTGCAAAATGTAACATTATGAGAACACGTGGTGAGAAAGAAGAATTGAAACGTGGACATTGAATGAAGAAACGTGTCGAGAATAGGATGAGTGAGGGAGATGTCAAAATTGAACAATGATTTGTGGGAGAGTGTAGAAAACAATGTCGGCCATACATAAAAACAACATATCTAAAGTGGATTCACATGGTTAGAGATCGCGGGTTGAATCTCATGAAATATTTCTATGAATTTGAACCTATCACACTTGATTTTTTGTGAGGTCTTAATATTCTGTGAGGTCTTAAATATATATAGTAACATGAGACTTTAATATTCTGTAAGGTCTTAAATATATATAGTAATATGTAACCTTAATATACTGTGAGGTCTTAAATATAATAATAACATGAGACCTTAATATTCTGTGAGGTCTTAAATATAATAATAACATCAGACCTTAATATATTGTGAGGCCTTAAATATAATAACAACATGAGACCTTAATATTCTATGAGATTTTAAATATAATAATAACATGAGACATTAACATTCTGTGAATGTCTTAAATATATATAGAACATATAGTATAACATTAGAATATATATATTAACACAAACATCATGTAATCTTTAAAATAAAAATATGTAATAATATAATTGATAGGATATGGCCAACCGTCGGCCCGGCGTCGAGCCAATGAAGTAAAGCGGCGTCAAGCTCGGCTTGGACAAGTTCGACCAAAACCCCTAAAACCGGTGGGAGCGAGAAGGCTCGGCCATATCTAAAGAATCCTAATTCGAGGAGGATAGGATTAAGATCCTATCCAAGATCTCGAATCTGTTTAGAAGACCTCGGTTTAATATCTGAGTCAAATAATTGTGTATAAATAGAGGCTAGATTAGGCGAAATAGATTCATTGACACTCTTTGTAATCGCTTCTTACACATTGAATACGAATACTCTCTCTCCCGTGGACGTATATCTTATTCATAGATCGAACCACGTAAATCCTGGTGTTCTTCAAGCGTTTATTTCCTTACGAAATTAAGATCGATCACCGGCGCGTCGTGGGAAACAAAATTTTGTGTTTTCGATCAACCACCGTTCTGAAATAATCATGACCAGTACACCAGAAGTCATGCATCGGGACCGTCGCGGCAACAACAACGCCGGCGGCGAGAGAACGCCGAGCTCGGCTCGGGAAGAGCCCAATCGGAGAAGAAACCCCGAAGGATATGTCCAAAGTCTCGACGAGCACGGACACCCCGCCTGCGGGAGGCGGGATACCATAGCGAAGAAAATCGCAGCAACAATCCGGGGAACCTCCGGCCATAAGTAAACCCCGCGACCGCTGTCGAGGGTTTCTCGAGAAAAATAAGGAGAGCTTTCTCAGTGCCTTCAAATGAAGCACGGTGTCGACCACGTCTGAAGACGAACGCGAAGCCTCGTCTAGAGTGCGAGGCATCACAACGAGGTGGGGGGCCCAAACCGACCACGCGCGAGCGGCGGCGGGAGAGGGACGTCGTGACCGCCCGCGGCGGCCCGATCGGCGAGCGAGTCCGATCGGCGAACTCCGCCCCGCTCTCCAAGGAACGAGCAACGCGGAAAAAGGCATCATGGCGGCAGGGAGGTCGGTCAGAGTCACCAAAACGAGTTCGATCGTGTACTCTGTCCCGATCTCGGAGGATGGCTTCCGATGGAGTGCGGAAAATAGTCACCCGTTCTCAAGCAGGATACTCAACACTTCGCTCCGGATAAATACGGTGCCGAGCATCGCCCCTATGAAGGATTGAGGATCCACGAACTTTCTCTCGCGGTTCGATACAACATGATCAACCAACGTCTCATTTCAATTCATATGTGCAAACTCTTCCGGAGTTACTCGTCGACAACGCCCGCGGTGGTTCGACGATGCGCTTACGGAAGCATCGGCCTATCGCGACGATGGCGGCCTTCCATCGAAGGTTCTTCCGGAATGGTCAGCTGTCGTCGGCACCTCCTCACCATAAGGCAAAGCCGTAGCGAGTCCATCGGTGACTTCATGACGAGGTTTAACAAGGGTGTTTGAAGGTCGAAGACGTGAGCGACTGTTAGTCATCTCGGCCTTCAAAGCGGCATCTTGCGGGGCGCCTTATACCGAGAGATCGTCAATCTGAACCCGTCTGCGGCGGGCTGTGGCGATAGCCAACCGGTTCGCCAAAGCGGGCGAGGCGATAAGAAAAGCGCGAAGCGAGCAATGCGAGCCCTCGGAAAAAGGAAGAAGAGATGAAGGAAGGAGATCGGAACGGGCGGCGAAGCGCTGGAAAGATTACATCGCCCTATAAGGTCGAGCTCGGTCCGCGTGACACCTGGAGAAACCTCAATACACCACGTTGACAAAGCCGATGGCGTAAATCTATGCACTCCATAGAACACATTAGAAGCCTCGACCGATGGCGGGGAGGAAAGAGGCGCGAACTGAGATAAGTATTGCTCATTCCATGAAGACTATGGGCACGACATCGAAGAGTGCAAAGAACTCATGGGAGAGATAGAGATGTTGGTTCGAGGATGGACCCGAAGAAGATACCAAATCTGGTCGCCAAGCCGACCAAAGAGAAGAAGAAAAGCAAAGAAGAGGGGTGCGCCCACAAAAGAGGCGGCGACATCGATGAGGAAGGAGGCGACGAGTCCCAATATGATGGGGTGATCTCCACTATTACGGGCTCCCGTGGATTCACGGTTCTCCACAAGGCGAAGCCGAAGTCCTAGAATCGGCGAGCCTAACAACAAGAGGTTCGAGAAAGGACGGGCGATCACCTTCTCCGAGGACGACCCGTAACACAATAGTACCCCACCAGGATCGTTGGTGATCCATGCGATGGTCGCGAATAAGTTGGTGAAGCAGCGTGTACATTGATAGCGGTAGCGTCGGTAAGCATCCTTTTAAGGAATGTTTTGACAAGCTAGGGATAGAAGAAGCGCGCCTCGCCTGGCCGCCGCCACTCGGCTTCGTCGAAGAAGAGACGCGCCGGAAGGGATAATAGAGCTATCTGTCACGGTGGGAAGTCACCAACGAGCTCCACCAGGTGGTGCAATTCTTCATAGTGAAGCCCACTCGTCATATAACATCATACTAGGGCGAGATTGGCTGAACGTTTGTAAGCGATATGCTCAACGTGCCACCTAACAATGAAGATACCCACCACAAGGGGACAGCCGTGATCCGAGGTGATCAAAAGCAAGCGAGGAATGTATGCGGGTTGCCTTACGAGTGCGGGGACCTCGGTCCAGCACCCAGAGCATAGCAATTAAAGGAACCCGAGGAGTTGGGTCGAGAAGTACACTCCCGATAACCAGCGAAAGAGGTCGCATTATGCGAAGATGAGCCCTTAAAGGTCGTCAAAGTTGGTCTCTCCAGGCACCGAAATAAAGAATCGATCATCCAACTCCTACGGAATTACGAGATGTGTTTGCTTGGTCTCCCTCGACATGACCGGGTCTCACCAAGTATCATCACTCACCGGCTCAACATCGACCGAACATAAAACCGGTTCGATGAAGCAAAAAATTTTTGCAGAACAGACAAGTCGTTCACGACGAGGTGAACCAACTGTAAAAGCTCGCATCTTGTTCGAGTCAAATATCCGACCTGGATAGCCAACCGGTGATGGTGAAGAAAGGAGGAGGGATGGCGAATGTGTATCGACTACACCTCAACAAACATTGCCCAAAGGATTGCTATCCTCTTCCCAACATTGACAAGAAGATCGACGCTACCGGTCGGATACGAAGTCTTGAGTTTCTTGGACTTATACAAAGGGTATCACCAAGTCACGATGGACGACGAAGCGCGGCCAAGACGCCTTCATTACCGACTTGGTCTTTGCGTATAAAAGATGCCATTCGGCCTCAAGAATCTGGGCTACCTATCGAAGGATGGTGGACAAAATTTAAGCCCTACATAGGTCGAATGTGGAGGTATCGTGAGCGACATCGTCAAAAGCAAAAGCAGAGGAGGAAGCATGTGTTGCCGACCTCAGGATCGTCCTCGGCCTTCTCAGAAAAATCAACTGGCTGAACCCCGGTGCACGTTTGCGGTCCGTGCGGAAAGTTCTTAGGGTCTTGGGTTTCCTGAAGAAGCTAAAAGCCAACCCGTCGAGTCGAAACCATTTGGAAATGAACATGCGAAAGACCATCCATGACGTACACAAGTGACGGTTTCGATAGCAAGATGAGCCGCTTTCTTTCAAGCCGCGATAAACACTACCCTTCTTCAAGATACTAAAAAGGCCCCGAAATTCTCATGGGATGATGTACACAAGTCCGCCTTTGAAGATCTCAAGAGCTACCTCGCCAAACTCCCACTCTATCCGTCCAGAAGAAGGAGGTCATTTTCCTCTACCTCGTCGCCTGGACGAATCCATAAGTGCACATCTTGATGCGAGAGGAAGGACGTCGACTCCGGTGTATTCATCGATCGAGCACTAAAAGGCCCGAAGCAGTATCGACCATGGAGAAGCTTGCCTTAGCATTGGTAAACGCCATGAGGAGACTACGTCCATACTTCCATGCACATCCCATACAAGTCCTCACCGACTACCCACTTCGCAAGTATTGACGAGCCCAAGCTCAGGGAGAATCGCGAAATGGGCAATCGAACTGAGGCGAGCACGATATATCATTACGCCCCGCCAGCCATCAAAGGTCGAGCCTAGCGGTTTCTGGCCGAGGCTAACCGTCGAAAACCGAAACCCAGGTCCGTATCGACGCGATGCCAAAGCCGAACCAATGGATGAAATACCAAAGGTCTTGTGACTCTACGTTGACGGGCTTGGAAAACGCAGGTAGCGGGCGGAATCTTACTCCTGGGCCCGACGGCCGAGATCACCTACTCACCGGTTCACATTCAATCTGAACGAAGTAGAGTATGAAGCCTTGATCGCAGGACTTCGCCTAGCTCAAAATCTCCAATCTACGAGCCGTGCGAGTTCACAAGTGATTCTCGGTCGTAGTAAGCGAATGTTGAAATCTGAGCAAAAAGCAACAGATGAAGAAATACCTTGGAAAAGCAAAAGCACGAACGGATTTTCTCATACTTTCAGATAGTTCGCATCGAGGGGCAAAGCAGTGAGTGACATCTTAAGTAAATTGGCCTCGCCGTCAGCGAGCCCGCCAATGAAGAAGTCAGCGAGCATGAGCGATACCGATGACGGAGCCGAGGTCAACGTAGTCTCGGATGAAGAACCCGATTGGATGACTCCCATTCGAGAGTACGGAGAATGGCGAATCGCCCATGACAAGTTTGGAAGCTAGGAGGATCTGAACAAATCTATGCGATATCTGATTGAGCGGGGGTCTGTCTGAAGTCATATCTCCGACCTCTCTTAAGGTGCTTGGGTCCGAACCGAGCTGATTCGTTGTGTGAGAAGTGCACGAAGGATCATGCGGAAGTCACATCGGACCCGAGCCTTGTCGAAAAAAAGTCGTGAGATGGGGATACTATTGGCGATGATGTTCCAGACTCGATTGACCTTGTGAAAAGTGTGCAAGTGTCAACTCCACGGGACGCATGCGAGGCTACCGCAGACCCGACCTCACTCCATACATAGCCCTCGCCGTTTATGCGATGGGGATCGACATCGTGGGCCCGTTTTGTAAAAGCACCGGGACAGCTCCAATTCCTAATTGTTGCGATTGACTACTTCACGAAGTGGGTGGAAGCTGAGCCCTCGGCAAAATCACAAGCAAGAACACCTCAACTTCGTGCGGAAGAACATAGTGTGTCGACTCGGCATCCCTCATATCCTCCTTTCGGACAGCGAACGCGGTTCGCGATAAGACATTCGAGATAGTGGTGTCGAGCTTGAATCCAACAAAATTCACCTGGTGGCCCATCCTCAAGCAAATGGTGGGACCGAAGTCACCAACAGACCATCGTGAAGGGATCAAGACTCGTCTCAACCGAGCTAAGGGCCTTTGGGTGGAAAATTTACCACAGTGTCTTATGGTCATACCGAACAACACCTAGGACCTCGAGCGGAGAAAGCCCCTCTGGTTTGGTGTATGGAACCGAGCGGTGATCCCGGCGGTGGAGTACCGAGTCCCGTACCGTTGACTTCTGCCGAAGCAAATGAGGAAAATCTACGAGCTGATCCGGATCTACTCGAAGAAAAAGAGACCTCGCCCCATCAAGGAAGCTCGGTATTACAACCAGGTGTTAAAACCCGACAATTCGGTGGGCGACCTCGTACTCGAAATAATGAAGTCGACAAAGCCGTGCGATTCGCAAGCCGGAAGCCACATGGGAAGGACCTTCTGGTCGATGAAGTCCTCGGCAAAGGGCTATAAGCTCGCCCAATTGTCCGTGAGCAATTACCCAACGCATGGCACATCATTCATCGAAGAGATATTATGCATAAGTGTCGAAATTCGAGTCTTGTTCGGTCGTGTTTTCAGTCTGTTTAATCGAGTCCCGAGTCTTACTTTGTTCGTCGTCTTTTATCGATAAAATTTTATTTTACGTGCATGTTTTATTTGTCACTAATGCATAATTAATCTTCACCATTATTCTATACCCTCTACGGAGGACAAATTCCCTCGGAGGTCGATTACCTTAGTTTCATCTGGTGAATTTAAGCGTGCGTAGGGACCACCCTCCCGATGACCTCGGCAAAAAGCAGGAACCATTCCTACATACGAGATCAGATTATCTTCGTTTATTTCAAGACGGTACTCTCTATGTAGGCAGTAAGGGACCACCCTCCCGATGACCTCGGCAAAAAGGAACCATTCCTACATACGAGATCAGTTACCTTCGTTTATTTCAAGGCGGTACTCTCTATGTAGGCAGTAAGGGGACCACCTCCCGATGACCTCGGCAAAGCAGGAACCATTCACATACGAGATCAGTTACCTTCATTTATTTCGAAGGCAGTCTCTTGTAGGCGAAATAAGGGGACCACCCATCCGATGACCTCGGCAAGCAGAACCATTCCTACATACGAGATCGATTACCTTCGTTTATTTGAGAGGTACTCTCTATGTAGGCGAAATAAGGGACCCACCCTCGACGACCTCGGCAAAAATCATTAATTCGAAGCGGAACTCTCTACGAGGCGAGCTACCCTTCTACGAGCGGATTCCTTCGTTTATTAGAAGGCGGAACTCTCTAAGACGAACTCCCTTCATATATTACTTTTGTTCAATAAAAGTCAATACTGAAAATAAATCTTTCTTATTTCAAAAATAAGTTATCAGATTACATATTACGAGGCGGAGGCAGGAAAAAGAGCGATCCACAGAAAATGGCGATTCAGCGGCTCGTCTATACTAATCATACCTCTACCTGCGTCCTCGATCACACTATGGGCTCTAGATGCGACCTCGCCACTCGATGGCCGCCGGCCCGCGAGGATCCACGTCGTTCGAGGGCCATAGCGACCTCTCTTGAGCTATCCGCTGGATCGTCAAAATTGGTTCATTTATTCTAGGCGAAAGCTCCGGCGAGAAGAAGGGCCTCTGCATCCCGTCGAGCATTTCATCATTTGTGGTTGTCGGCGATGGATCTTATATACTTCGAGCCTTTTAATTCACCGTCTTGTTGTGAATTGCGGAGGTCGACCATATTCACGCGGTACGCCGCTTCTGACGACCTCGACAACCTTGGCTTACTTCGAGATAGTCATCCCACCATTTCGATGGATGGCCTCATCGTACTCGGCATGCTCCTCGTATTAATTTAGCCTTCTCCTTGGCGACCTCGAGCGACTCCTCCAAATCAAAAGGCGAGCAGACTCGTCACGCTCTCTGGGCGACTCTGCTTAATATCGGACTCACCGCACATGGCGGTGTCCCTTTATGGAGGAGTTCGACCTCTTTAATTCGAGCCAGCGACAAGTCTTCAATTCGATTACCAAGGAGAAGCATCAAGCATTCGAGCGACAACGAATAAAAGATAAGTTTTTCGCATAAACTTGTGATTTTATTGTCGCCTTAGGAGAAACCAATGTACATTTACATTGAAAAAAAAAAAGAAAAAGGGGGATCAGCGGCCCTCCGGAAGCCGAACTGTCCACCTCGCCGCCTCGAGCACAGAAGCCTCGGCCTCTACAACCGCTGGTTGGCGGTCTCCTAGGACTGCTGAACCTCGTCGCCAAACCCCAGGCTGCCTCCCCGAGCCCTTTGCAAGATCGGCCATTAGGCGTCGGTCGGATCTCGGTCCACGGGGCAGGCGCAGTGAACTCGATCAGCGAGACCGAAGATGAAGTCGGGGTCCACGCACGGGAAGCTCGCGGGCCGCGGACAAGGACATCAAAATAGCCCGCCTCGGGACATCATCCTCTTCTCCCATGCCCATGAGTTTATCGATACAGGTAGTCCTCGGCACTTCGATTGCATCGAGGCGGCGTGCTTTTGAGGACCTCGGCGCATCACCAACCATCCGGAGGCCCCGGGCGAGAATAGCCTCCCCTGCGAACATCTCCCTGCAGCTCGCCACCTCGGCCTCCGGCAGGCCTCCTCAGCCTCTGCCTTCATTAAAGCGACGGCCTCGCAGCGCTTGCCGCCAGCCCGCCTGCCCCATCGCCTCGGCCTTGCCGCCTCGACCACCGTCTTCGCCCGCCTCGGCGGCGCCCGTATCCGCCGTACATTTGGCGAGGTCCGGATCTTTGCCTCGGCCTCGCTAATCTCTTGGGCGAGGAAGTCTTCTCTCTCCATTCCCTGAGCATACCGGGCCACCCGTCAAGCCCCGCTGCTGACGCTCACCTGCTCGGTGTGGAAAAGTGCCATTCTTTCGGTGATGCCCTGGCAAATGACGCGGGTGTTCTTATCGACGAAGACGGCGGGCAGCGGCGGCGGCGATCGAAAGTACGGAGCTGGTGGAGCTGGTGGAGCTGATTAGGGCGGAGCAGCCGCGATGACAAGTTGCCAATCAGCCTGGTGGCGAGGCGCCATGGATTTGGTTGACTGCGTTTTTCCGCAGATGCGATTTTAGGTATTTCAGAAATGGAAGAAAAGTTGGCGTGGAGGAGAAATAGCATATGCTCTTCCTTCAGAAATGGCTCTTCTTTCCTTTTTTCTTTTTTTCTGAGGGTGTATTTGTTAATTTAGAGTGAGGTTAATAACGTGACAAAGGTACCAATGATAAGGTAAGCAATGTAATTACAAAATTTATGTAGATGTCATGACGTTCAAATAATTTATTCTAAAAAAATTTATTTACATTGATGAAACATTCAATAAAATTTGTGTATGTTTGCATCCACTTCAATTAAAAATTCACCAATTTAAATTTATTATATTATAATTAAAATTTAATTAAACTAGATGCAACAAAACGTATAATTTTTTTATAAAGTATATATAAAATTCGGGGGTATAACAACCTCAAAAATAGTAGAGTTTCGTTTGCATGGTTGCGAATTAGACAAAATCTTTTATTTTAAGTAGGGGGTGTGCCATAAGCTACTAACTATGATTAATGGGGTGGTCGACAGCTCACCTCTAATTAATTAATTAATTAATTAATCTTAATTATAGTTTAATAATTTTAATTGTAAATTAATAAATAATAATTTTGAATTAATATATCTTAATTTTGAATTAATAAACTTTAATTGTGAATTAATAAATAAATAAGTAAATAAATAAATCCGAATTTTGAATAATTTTTGAATTAATAAATCTTAATTGTGAATAAATAAACCCTAATTTTGAATTAATAAACCTAATTAGAAATAATAAATCCTAATTTTGAATAATAAACCTAATTGTGAATTAATAAACCTAACTTTGAACAATAAACCCTAATTGTAAATTAATAAACTCTAATCATGAATTAATAAACCTCAATTATGAATTAATAAATTTTAATTCTGAATTAAAGATTATAATTAAAAATTAAATTTAATTATAAATTAATAAAATCTAATTATCGCTTCTACATAATTAAATATATAATTATTTAACAACAGTGTGTTCGCGGTGGCGTGGCTGGCAGGAGTTGTCTTAATCTTAATTAATTAATTAATTAATTATATTAATAGGTTGGAATTTTGTGTGAGTTATTGTACAAAAGTTCTCGTCGACAAATTAAATGGTAGAAATTATTAAATACAAATTTCAAACTCAAAATTAAAAATCTAATCCCATCAAATATTTTCAAGTCTGCACCTATTTTTAAGTCGATATAGTAACAATTGCTTTATTACAATCTATTTTCTCATCATCATCCGGCCCAAACTCGATCACATCAAATGTTGGTTTGAACATCAATAACAATAATAAATATATCAAAATGGTGATTCGTTACACTTAAATTATAGTAAACTGTTAAATGTTTGTTGCCCCGATAGGCCCACTATCTTAATCCATTTGGCAGTCCATTCCTTATAATCTCTATTCTCTTCCCTGCGTGCTGTGCAATTTCTACCCCCTCCCAATTTCATTCATTCCATTTCTTCTTCTTCTTTTCTTATGAGTTTCAGACCTATAGTTATATAAATGTGTTGCCGTTCTTGATGTGAGTGAGATACATCCAACCTATTCATAACAACTCTGTGTGTGCTTGTTCTCATCTTTTGTGTGGAGGAGCTATGGGTGTGTGGCCATGGGTATTCTTTGCAGCCGAGATAGGCGTCTCCATTGGACGTGGTTGTAGGGATGACAATGGATCGGTTTGGATCGAATCAGCTGGGTTGAGATCCGGATCCGTAATTTTACTTGGATGGGATCAGGTCAAATCAGGTGAGTTCAAAAAATTAGATCAGCCGGATCATAAGATCCACGAGGGTTCGAGGAATTACCCGGATCCATATATTTTCTCTAAAATAAATCATAAATCAAATATAATTCAGCGATAGTAATAATAATAATAATAATAATAATAATAATAATCTAAATACATATAACTATAATAATTATTTCAAATTCTACAATCATCCTTTATCTGAAAGATGTTATTTACAAATTTATTTTTGCTTTCATGACAAATAATATTACTGATAGTAATGAAGAAGTAACACGTATTTTAGCAAATAGACCACTCCTTATACAAAATTTCCTCAATTATAGGTACAAATTTCTATATTATTAACATCTTATCTAATTTAAGTAACTAGGTTTATCCAACTTGATTAGAAAGAAAAATAATATAATACACATAAATATAAATATAAATTATATATACATATATATTATATGGATCTATGGATCGGATACGAGCAGGATCGGATCTACGTCTGGATCTCGAAAATCAAAGATCGAGTTGGATCGGTACAAAAATTATGGGATCGGTCCGGATCCGTCGAATCCTATTTTGAAGATCAGGATCTGAAAAATGGATCGGATTTGAGATCTGGCGGGTCGAGATCCTTGCCATCCCTACGTGGTTGTGGAGGTGTGAGCAGGAGCACCTGCGTAGCAGGGAGAACCTTCAATCTCTCATTTTATATTTTCTTTTATCCTTTGTTTTTGTGTTCGTTTTCCTCTATTTCTTGATGTCCTTTGTGTGTGCAAGAAGCTCGTGGGTTGAGCGAAAAAGGTGAGCAGTTCTTTGCTCGATTGGCTGCGAATGGGAGACAGGAAGAAATGCTCTGTAATTTGTTTTCACGTGGTCACGGTACTCGTTGTTGTTGCGTTGGTAAACTGGCGGTGAGGCCGTACCAACATAAACTAAACACAATCAATCGGCTCAAATATATGTAATTAATATAGTAAGCGACCAATTATTACATCGGTGGATATTATTCATAAATCCAGCGAAACTTGCATTCTTTTGGTGACGATTTAATAAATTGTAATGAGTGTAAAGTAAATAGAGATAATAAATAAATATGTTAATAGTGGTAAAGTAAAAAGTGGACCTGTGTGATTTTTGTAAATAAATAGTAGATTGAAGATAGTTAATGTTTTCAAAATGAAAAAAATGTAAGTTTTGGTGGGCGTCCCAAAAAACTCAAAGCTTTTGGTGAGCGGAAGAGTAATATACTCATAGTCACTTAACGTTCCTTTCTTTGAGACACAGTTATTGGAGAAAAGTATAAAGTAGTTAAGTGTTAAAAAGTGGTAGGGTCACACTTTTTTGAAGGGTTAATTATTTCCTAAAATGGAATGAGACATTTGTAATGGAACCCAAAGAAAGTAGGACGGAATTTTAAATGGGACGGAGAGAGTATAACATTAGCATCCGCTACAACCATGTCCACCATTGTTTGATTTGCTTTGAATAATGCAGTTAATTGTCTACTTCTCAAAACACTTACAATCTATGGTTGAGCAATGAATCCAATATACATATAGATATAATCTTAATACGCCCAATTGAGTTAAAAGCTTTTTTTTTAAAATTTTTAAAAAGCCGTATAAGCGGTGGAGTCAAATATGAGATCTTTAACTTAAAACATTAATCACTCTATCATTACGTCAATATATACAATTAAAAGCTATATTATTATTATGTCATCTAAGCCATATATAGACTACATTAGCTAGTCAGATTACTAAGAAAACTCCTCGTATTTTTGTCAAAAAATCGATTCACTGAAACTTTTCAGTATATGGAAGTATTTATTGTTTGTAATTGAGATTTTCTTGGTAGTTGGTATGTGCGAACATGTATATCAATTAGTACAGACAAAATTTTCTTATGCAAAGAACATTCCCAAAACATAAATAACGAAAGCTGCAAACAATATCGATATTGGTTACCTAGTTCGATGATAACACATATGATGATTTGGGGAAAAACATCGATCACAATCAATCTACTTTCAAAGCAAAAAGCTAGCTACTTCGGAACTTATACACCTAGGTTATTAGGGTACCTTCAATGGTGAACTTGGCTTCCAACTTTTTGATGTCATATTAGTTTTAAAAATTTATCTTTTTTTATTTCTCCGATCGTATACCTCTGTGCAAACTTTACGTGGATTCCCATTATAATATATATATATAATTATATATATAACATAGTTATGGGATCGAAAAAGGACAAAAATAAAAAATGTTGTGGGACGAAAAAACAAAAAAATCCATTTTATCTTAGAAGTTAACTGTAGAAAATACCAAATAAGCAAATGTACAATGGTAAAAAATTGATTTCTCAACTTTTTAAAATAAAAAGCTACCATTGGAGTTGGCTCTCAACTTTTGCATCGATTTCATTCTAATGCTAAAGTTGATTCTCAATTTCTTAGAATGAAAAATCTACCATCGGATTACGTTATGTCACGATATTTCTCCATTTAACTTTTTAGGTTTTGATTATGTAAATAATATGACACTCGACCTCACAACACAATTCTCACAATTAAATCAGAAGTGATTAACCTTATAAAATATTCTACTGGTAGAATATATAGGCCAGGGACATCTAGCAAGGCATAACATGATCGCTGATAACACTCCTCAATACAAGTGAGAAAAATGTTGATTTGTACTAAGAAGATAACATTATTTTTTATGGAAAGATCTTTCCTTGTACAAGAAACTTCACTTGTTGTGTAGATCTTTTGTATCTTATATGGTTATCCATATATCAACTCTTTCTACATCAAAGATGACAGAATATGTTATGGATTTCACCAAAAAGAAACTGTCATATATGAACTCGTGGAACATCTTCAAGAACATAATGAATGACAGTTCTTGTAATTTGCTACAAATATCAGCACATGAAAAACAAAACCATAAGTATTCTGGCTACATAATTGACAATTGTAAATAATTCTTCATCCGTCTCCAATTTAAAGCTTTACCATTTACTTTGATATGGATTTTAGGATGAAAAATATAAAATAGTTAAAATGATAAAAATGATAGGGTCCACACTTTTTGAATGAATAATTATTTACTTAAATGGAATAGAAATCAGTTGAATGGTATACTCGAAAAGTAAAAAATCTGGATATTTTGAATAGAAAGAGAAGATATAATTTGAAATAGTAATAGACGCGAGTTGGTGATGAAAAGAATAGTGCATCAAAAGAGTAAGAAATTTGGTATTGAAATAATTAAGGTAAAAATTGTTTGTAATAAGATGTTTACGTCAAACAAGACAAAGGGGTAATAATGTAGTGTGAAATATTATTGAGTTAAAAAATTGTCTTGGACAGAGAAAAAAGAAGGGGAATATGCAATTTTCACTCAAAAGGAAAAGGAATTATGGTGAAATAATAAAATGGTTCTTTCTAAAGGAAGAAACGTTGGTGACAAAATAATTTGCGTCGAAAAGGGAAATTAAGGTTAACGAATGAATTATGACTTAAAATGGTGATAAGATAGATGTCTGAAGCTTTATTGAAATAAGATCTCATCATGACATTGGCACAGTCATATTGCAAAGCTATAAATTGGTTGTTGAGCCAAATGCAATACATATAGCTTGAATTATTGTCGATATTTCAATTATAATGCAAGTTCAAACTAATTGAAATTAAAATGAGCTGGTGTTTATTTAAATAGTATATAAATTACACCAAAATAGCATTACAAGTTTAAAACTTAATTTGGTATCTGTCCAACTAATTAATAATCAGAACTAGTTGACATGTCTACTTCACCACAATTATTGATTGCAATCAATAATAAAAAATAATAATAAAAATAATAATAATATCCTTTTACGTATCATCTCTTATGAAACAACTCAAATTGTTGGTTAGTTTTAAAAAGAATGTTATTAGCCATTATTTAATGTCAATAAATAATTTGATAAACAGTCAGTAAAAATTGGACTTGGTATTAAAAAGGACATTTAAGAAGGAGGAAAATAAATCATTAGCCAGTAGCCATGAGCCCATCATTCGAGGAAATAGAAGTCAAGGTTGGAAGGGACTAATAAAGACTGGAGACTTTTCTTTTTATCCCCAATTAGTCAATATCAAATAATTTATAGTAAACAATATGGCAAAAATATTTATAGTATAGTAAATAACGCAAGTGAGAGAGGCCCACCGATGAGGACAAAACCACTTCAACCTTATTATTCTTTATTGTGTTTGTTGTGCTTGATTGTTTGTCACGTTCAGTCTAGTGTGGTAAAGAAGTTTTTGTTTGGTTTCACGTTACATTGCTACATTGTATATTTTGTAGGGAAGAGTTGATTGTTTGGTTTTCTCGTTGCTGTTTGCTTACTCCAGACTTGGCATTGCATTCGCCCCTATGCTATCAATATATTTTCTTCTAAAAAAATTATGTGTGAATATAAATATATAACTAGGTGGAGCATCGATCGAGACCAAAGAATTAATATTTTCATCTAGTCACGAATACAATGTATAAGTTGTACTTTCTTGCTAATACTGCATGCTTAAGTTTTTCAAGTTTTACTCAAAAAAATGAAGTTTCATGTTGAAGGTGTATCTAAACCTGTTACCTATGATCATATAGTATATTGTTTTTAATAAGGATATCATATATATTGTTGCTTGTTAGTGAAATAAGATTTCGCAATTAAATCAGGTTTTGGTTGGTTAAAAGGCATAACTTTCATTGCGACTTAGTACGGTTATCTTTCTTTTCTTTCTTTTCGGATTCGTGGAACTCGCATTGGCGTACATTTGTGCAATACCATGGTAAACTATCACGTCTAGATACGATAACATGCAAACTATAAGAATGGATAAACCATATTCGAAGATCAAACTATGATAGACTTAAACCTATAGAGGTATTAGTCCATATAATTCACTTCATCACTTAATTGTCCCGAAAAATATCTTTTATTTTGTTTTTCAGAGTTGAGCACAGGAATTATGGCGAACCCGATTTCACCACACACATGCAGAAGATCAATATCGATAGATATGGCCCAACCTCTCAGGCCCATTAGCGAGGCCCAAAGAGCGGGCACTAACCAAGTTGCCTACTACCATTACGCGAATGCACCTTCAATTAAAGGCGGATAGCGCATGATAACGAGAACGAGTAGAAATCATGGATAATGAGTGTAAGTAGAAACGCGGTAATACGGTGAAATCAGGCGCATTATGGCGGAATCATGGTCCAATCAGAGGATTCAAGATAAGGTTTACGCTTATGTATAAAAGAGTTAGATCGAAGGTAAAAGGGTTAGCAAATCATCAATACTAGAGCTCTTTGAGATACTTGTTATCGAATTATAGTAAACATCTTGGCGATCATCTCCTGAGTGACGAGATCTTATTCTTGATCAACCAGTAAAGTCTCGTGTTCTTTTGTTTTCAAAATCTCGATACTAGATTTATCATTGGCGCCGTCTGTGGAAACTCTGAAAAAACATTGTGTTTTCTCTATCTAATCAAGGACACGGTCAACCGCTAGTACCGCCGCGATGTGGTAACAACCGCTGAGGATCCGATCGTGGTCACCAATGCCGGGAAAGGATATGGACGCCACCCGGCACACACCGAGGGCTACTGGAGAATGCTCCATACACCTCGTGATCGCCCAACGGTATAGAAGATGTTCGGACCTCGGCAGTGACAGGAGGTTCACGGCTTCCCAGGGTCCCTGGTCGAGCAGGTCAGGGTTCCTCAACGCCAATCTCAATCATCTCGAGTTTCCTCAACCGGAGGACAATGGGCGGCCTCAAGAGTGCCGTAGTGGTGATTCGAGCAATCGAGATTCGATACCTCTCCAAACAATCAACGCTTCACCACAAAATAATGGTCGCCCATACGGGTTCATTCAGCTGTGCACCTCCGGCGGCCGTTCTCCACCGACGTGATACCCTGTGAGATGGAGCGAAAGAAGGGAGGAAAGCGAGTCGAACTCCCCGAAGACGCATGAGCCGTTATCGATCTCCCAGCTCCTCGGGAGGTGATAGTAGCATCCGAGTTCGAACCGACAGCGGGACGATCATTTCCTTTTCAAGGGAGATTCTACGGATACACCCTAGCCAATGATACGGGCTCAATATTGCTCATCGATGCCTTGGAGATCCTCTCGACCTGTTGCTATACCACCAATATGGCAAACCGAGACTGGAAGATTTCATAGTGAAGGTCTTTCGAGGCTGATCTCAAGCGCTCGCGTTGGTTCACCGTCGACCGTACGCATCCATTGCTTCAAAGACCCTCATGGATCGTTAAATGGCGCTTACGGAAGATGCCACCTCAACAACCTTCGTCCGATCTCCACATCAACCGCCAGGCGGACGAACAACAAGTCGACTTGCGTCTCAGTTCATCATGAATCCTCTTAAAATAAGATGAGAGTAACGATCTCACATCATCAATGCATTCGAACGGATCCACCCGAGCGCTCAATAAAGAATCACCCGTGAAACCAAGACTACAGTCGTCTTTGGACTTTGGTGACAACTTTGTCAAGAGGGATTAGTCGGACCGGAAGAAGAGAGATGACGGCAATGACGAGATGAGAAGCCGAGGATGGGTGCGAGGTCAGAGCAGATGCGTTCGAAAAGAATAAAAAGGGGCGATGAATCAAAAGGTGACCTCGCTACCCAGTAATAACGGCTCTCTATTTAAATCCGATGGGAAATATTTGAGCTCACTGAGTCTTTCAAAACCTCCTATGAAAGGAGGATAAAAAAAAGTCACGGGTAATGTTGGACTATCACCGATGCGGTACACGATACGAAAGATTGCAAGTCCTCGAACTCACAGTTCGAGGCTCGAAGTCGAGGACCGAAATACATCGGCCGACCTGGTCGGGAAATAAAGCCGTGAGGAAAAATGAAGGTGGTAATAACTGGACCGACCTCACCACAACCCGACGAAGATGCGAGACGAGCGTCCCAATGCAAGGAAGCGTTACGCTATAACCGGATCGCCCTGGTTGGTTGCGCAGCGTCGCTATAAATGAAGATCGAGGCCGACCGAGGGCCGAAAAACAAGCGACCGAGACTGGAGAAAACATCGGTTCTCCAAAGACGCCCAAGTACCCAAGATCAGCTCACCAGGGAGCCATTACAATACAAGCCGTAGTGGGTAACAAGAATGTACATCGGGTCTACATCTGACATGAGCCTCCGTTAGCATCATATTCCGTAGCTGCCTGGATAAACTTGATGCTGAGGAATCCACACTGCCGACTTCCAGTATGGAGTTTACTCAAGGTTTCAGACCCGAAGGTGTCATACTCATTTCGTTATCACGTGCCAGCTCCGATGTCAGGTTACAGAGGCCATTCAGATTTTTCACGGTCATTCCTCTCATACAACATTATCCGGAAGAGATGTTTGTATGCAATCGGCCGCTGGCAATCGCTAGTACCCACCACCATTAAGATACCCACCGTGGGAAGTGTAAGCATTCGTGGTGACAAGCGCAATTAAAGTACTCACGAGTCTCAACCCAAGAATGCGCTCTACTGCTGCTAGATTAGAACCTCCGGTTGCCACCCTGGATGATCTGCTGAGAATCTTCATATACATGACTGACACCTTCAAAGTTGTCAAGGTTGGTACCCAGAGTTCCGGCAATATTCAGCCACACAGTGTCATTGCGATTCTAGGGAATATAGAGATGTATTTACTGGTTCCATTGGATATGACTGGGGTCTGCCCGAGCTCTCAACTTCATCGTCTCGACATCGATCCGGCCACTCAAAAGCGTTCGAAGGTAAGAAGTTTGCGCGGCAAGCCGTCATAAGAGACGAGGTAACCCTAACCTCGGTAGCTAAACTTATACGAGGTTAAATACCCAATGGATGGCTAATCCTTGTAGTTCGAAGCCGGGATGGGTAGATGTGTCGACTATACCGACCTCAATAAACACGCAAGGGACTCTACCCCCCTAGACATCTGACAGCAAGGCTGGAAGATTGGGGGCATGAGATCTTCGGTTCTGGTTATACATGGATACCACCAAGTCTTGATGAGCCCTAAAGATGCCCCAAATAAGTCGTTATTATCTGACTGTTACTCAACGAAGATGCCTTTCGATCGCAGAAAACAGCTGGAACTACTTACCAAAGAATGGTGGACCGCGATCTTCAGGATCACATAGGAGAAATTGTTGAGGTCTATGTCGACGATATAGTAGGTCAAAACAAAAAGGTCGAGATCATGCCATGACCTCAAACTATTCTTACTTCCATCATTAAGTCCAACCTCAAGCTCAATCCAGGCACATTCGTAGTGAAGGCGGTAAATTTCGGGATTCATTTTCAAGAGGCCTAACAGCCAATCCTACCAAAGTAAAACGAGTTGCTCTACATGCGAGTCCCAAAAACCATCCGTGAAATACACAAACTCACCGGATGCCCTGCGCCATCTCCAGGTAGATTCCTATCTCGAGCCGCCGGGTTAAAGCTCTTCACTAAGATCCGAGCGAGAGCTCAGATTTCACCGGCGAAAGAACACGTCGCCTTCACAAAGGAATATTCATCCGACCGACACCATCAGCCCACAGTAAGGTGAAACTCTATCGTTATCATCGACCCTGACGAGGCAATTAGTGCTTGATTATGCAGATGACGGGCGTGACAACTCCATCTACTTCATGCCGTGCTCTCAAAGGACCCGAGAGAAGGTACACCAACTGTGAAGGTAGCTCGCCTTAGTGAGCATACGAGCGCCTCGCGCTACTTTGAAGCTCATTCAGGTCAGTACTAACGGACTTACCCAAGACAAGCCTTATCAAAACCGAGTCATCTCGGACGTATAGCTGGAGTGCAGCCGAGCTAGGCACACGATATCTCATACCCCAGACCGGCCATAAAAGGACAAGCCCTTGATTTCTGGTGGAGGTCACATCCAGGTCGCCCTCAGCCGAGGTCGCTCCCATCCCAGGCGAGAACCGTCCTCACACCGTGATTGTGGAGCATGTATGGGGTGCTGCCTCATGAAGACGGTAGCAGGGCAGCATCCTCCTCCTCGGCCGGATAAGCAGAAGTGACATACGCCTCGCGGTTTACCTTCCAACCACCCAACGAGTGGAATATGAGCGTATCTGACTCCCAGCAAAGGAATCGAAAGTGGACAAAGTCCAGATATTCGGAATTCCAGTCGTGGTAAACCGGTATTAGGTACATCGAGGCTAAGGAGGATCGAATGAGCAAAGTACTTGGAAGGCAAAGAGATCCGGCTCATTCAGGATACTTCAGAGATTAATCAAATCCCTGGATAGCCGCGGGACATCCTTAATATTAAGCGGTCTCTCACAACCCAGATGATAAGTTCATTCCGGACAGTTGAGCGCCCCATCATGCGTCTATCTCGGGGTGAACAAACTGGATGCGCCCCTAAGCGTGCAAGTTGGCACACACCTCGTGGATCGGCTGAGGCAAAAAGACGATGGTGAAATCCGAGTATCTTGTGTACGGCTCTCTCTACGGAAGTCCTACCTTAACCTCACGAGATGCCTCGGACTGTGAAGGCCGACCACGTGCTCAATGAGATTCACCAGGGTCTGCTGGAAGCACATCGGGTCCGAGCTCTCAAAGGCGCTGAGGTCGGGATATTATCGTCAGCCCTCATTCAAGATTCACGCAACTCGCTCAAAATTGTCGGTGCCGACTCACTCCACGTCAAGGCTACCGGCCAGGTCCTCGTACCGCAGCCCATGGCCTTTTATGCAAGGGGGATCGACATCGTTGGTCCGTTCGATCGAAGAGCACCGTGTCGACTCGTTATTTAGTGCTCAGACTACTTCACAAAATTGGTGGCCGAAGCCATTGTCAACCTCACGAGCAAAGGATTCGTAGAATTCGTGTGGAAGAATATAGTGCGCCCGTAATTGCCACCACGATCGGTCTCTATAATGGTACCCGTAAACGACAAAATTCGGAAGGCGAAGAGCTCCACGATCGACTAACGCCTTCACCGCAGCATACCCTCGCCGACATGGTCGGACCGAGGTGACGAACCGCAGATTATACAAGGATTAAAGAAGAGCTGACCGAGCTAAAGGTGATCATGTGAAAACCTTCCCAAGTCCTCGTGCTTACAGGAACAACACCTCGGACTTGGCGTGGAGAAACCCTTTCAGCGTCTATGGAACTAAGCGTCACATACCGTTTAAACGTCGGGCCCGACGGCTCTTCACTTTGGACCCGGATGGACGAGGAGCACCCTGGACCAACCTTGATGCTCTGAAGAAAAAGCTGAACTCGCATTCATAAGCGAAGCTAGTCTGAGGGCCGGTCGTCGGTAGTTACAACAAAGGGTAAAGCCTCCGACCTTGCAAGTAGGGTGACCGTCGCCTACTAAATAATGAAGCAGAGAGTCAGAGCTCTTAACAAGTTGGATCCGACATGGGAAAGCCCATACGCGTTCACGAGGACCCTCGAGGGTCACAAACTATCTCGCCTATCCGTGCGCTTATCCCAGACACGCATATTTCATTTAATGCTTGTATACATAGCTCGATTACGGAACAACCTTATGTTAGGTCTCTTGCTTTGCCGAAGTGCGATGTTATACCTTGTTCAATAAAATGTTTATTTTATAATGAATATTCCATTTTATGAGACGACGAACATCTATTCGGATATACCGCATTTAAACCTTCACGGGGACGCCACTCGAAGATGAATAACCCACTAAGTGGATACTCACTAAGCGCTAGCCGCTTCGTAGATTACTCATGAAATTGAAGCTCCAGGTCATGCATCAGCAAACTCTATTAATTTGAAGTCTACATGCACACATACAGACAGTTTCATTAAATTGAAAATCTATATGTAAAGACATCCGTATTGGATCTCAGCCAAATTATGTTTCACTGATCAATGATAAATACATTTACATCAAAGCGAAGTCCTAAGCTATGTTTATACCTCTCAAGAGAAAAAGTTTCAACCTGTGGTCTAAATACATTTATACCTACATACAAAATCTCTTGCACTCAATACACTCATTCGGATCTTACGACTCGCCTCGATGAGATTCACTACGAGATAGTTTTAACGAACTCGTCCCGGTCGTGATGGATACCCGGAATGAACTCGGTGCGCCACAATCTATGAGGAGACCCGCCCTGCTCCGGAGTAGTCGACCGCGCGCGGGATTAGCCCTAGAATGCGATCCTGCCGAGGCCACACCTCGACCCGCGAGCTCCGACGCTCGGACCAGTGACAATGCCCTTGTCCCCAACTCTAGCCCCCACGTCGATTTGCTCCGTAGCGCCGCCCTCCCTGCCGAAGGCCACCTCTACTGCCTCCTACGCGACTGGACCCATTAGAGCCAGCACGCCGCGATCGGTAGCCGCCTCCCTCTTCGGGCTCTTCATTATGGGATCGCGCCAGTCGTCCAGCTGTAGCCGCGGACAGCGAGGCATCGCCGTTTGAACGATCTACAACATCATGATTTCGGAGGCAGTCGGGCGCTTTAAACTTCTTGCTATTTGACCTCCTCTCCCTCAATACCATGCCTCCCATACAAGACTCGCGATCGCCGGTCGATATGGTAATCCCCCAGGCCGCGGATTACGTTTCATACCTGATGTTTCTTCCAGAGATCCGAGCCAGACTTTTCTGTGCCGCCTCGTCAGTCCTCGCATTGCATCACTCGCCTTGGATCACATCTCGGATAAATCAGACCCCGGACTTAGTTGGTAATCCTTAACTTTAAAGCCTCTGGATCTGATATCGAAGTAGCGTTTCGTTGAGTGATCTATGTTTCTGTTACCACTATTACAATCTCCTGTCTGTTATAATACTTAATTGCATATAGT
Source organism: Salvia rosmarinus (assembly GCA_036937905.1). Taxonomy (NCBI): domain Eukaryota; kingdom Viridiplantae; phylum Streptophyta; class Magnoliopsida; order Lamiales; family Lamiaceae; genus Salvia; species Salvia rosmarinus. The sequence goes on from CM072818.1 coordinate 9,736,539, forward strand.
CGTGTCCTTATCTCGTATATAAGTTAGATCATACGATGTGTTGAAGATCACGAAGTCGTATGATTGGTCAGAGCTTAACTGAGATATAAAAGTTTCACCCTGAGCGACTTAAGGGACGAGTTGCTCGGCTTAGCCGCAAGTATAGATAGTTAAGACTGACTTGGTCGCTTGTCTAGCTCTATCGCGCTCTGACGTATTGAAGGATCACGTAGATGAGATGAGTTCTTCTTTCCGACCGTCGGAAGAACCAAGATCTCATGACTTCGACTGATCTAAACCTCGATAAGTATTAGTGAATGGAGAGTTGCACCAGTCACTTTGACTTGTTATGCGAGTATAGTTCTAACAAATTCTCCGCATGTCTGGGTGGGCGGTGCTTATGTCACGTAGTTATCATGATCGAGTCAGCGATCCGCTTTAGGATGATGGCGTCCCAAGTACTCAAGGTTTATTGTACTAAACCCGCGAGTTGAGTTAGCTCAGCACAATAATAAGGTCTGAGTGGTACTACTTATAGAAATACGCTATTATCGTTTTAAGCATGCAGTTGCTATAAATGATAATGGACTCGATATCTTAAATCTGGGGATTCGTATGTTCAAGTGCAAGCGGACTCAACTTCGGTAATAAAGGGTAAGTCAGATTCTTTTTCTAGTGGCATGATCGAATGTTTATAAATTAATTTATGTTCAATTGGGCATAAGATAATTAATTATTTGAGGCCCAGTCTTTATTCCTCTTTGATCCTCGGGTGGCCATCTAGGCCCATAGCTAGAAAGAAAATCGCGTAGCTATGCTACCATTGGCAAGATTTTATTCTCTTCCATATGGATATAATTATATTTATGGTATATGCATAGATCCTTTCCATATAAGATTACGGTAATAATCTTGAGAGTATGGAAATAATCTAAAGTATGGAAATAATCAAGAGTATGGTAATATTCCATATGATTATGGTAATATTCCATATAGGATTACTGTAATACTATGGACATTAAGGAGGCATTATAAATATAAGTATGATGATAATGTCTAGGCTAATGGTCACATAATTAAACCTACAATTTTCGCAGGTCATCACATATTCAGAGAGTGTGAGGATTCTAAAATTCCATATGCGTTGGGTCAGATTCAAAGCATTCTCCATAGATCGCTCCTAATCGCGCCGTAGATGTGGCAACGGCCGGATAGCAGCCGAAGATCAAAGCAGTCTCGATCCGTTTCTATCCGTCATCCCGTCGATCACCGGGTATCAAAGGTAAACACGAAAACCCCTCGTGTTGCATAATTATAGAGCATGCTAGGTTTATAATCAATGCTAGGTGAATTAAACACCCAAGACGATCCTCGGCAGGTTAACATAACGTTTTCCACAATTGCGTATCGTAGCCACGGGATCGAAATCTTGCCTCGTGGATTAATTCACGTTGTATTATTACTGCTTTATTTAATTGAGATGCTGTTCATCGTGGCTCGTTTATTATTTTTGTTGGTTTTTGCTTTTTACACACGACTGGTTAGATTAGATTTTATCATGTAAATCTTATCGAAAAGAAAACGAAGGCGAACGACGAAGAAGCGAAGCGAGCGGGAAAAATAGGTATCTCGCGGTGCCTGCGGTTTTCAAGGCGGCGAGCCTCGCGATCGCAGGCGATCGCGGTGGCTGGCAGGCGCGCTGTCAAGACGATCCTGCACCTCGCGAGGATAGCGGTCGCGATACCACGCCGAAGCAGCGGCGGCGAAGCAAGCGGCGAGGCGGCGCTGTTACGCGCAAACTACCTGGACAGCAGGAAGCGACTATGTGCGAGTTCGCGCGACTGGCGACAACGTCTCTGTACGATCGGCGCTCGTGAAGGCCGAGACGCTCGTTCTCGAGCGGTCGGGTGCCAGATCCCAGTAGGCAGCCCGAGCGAGCACGCGGTGGGCGGCGGCGAGGCCGGGCCAGCTGCGGCTTTGCTTGGCCTGCCCAGGCACTGCTTGGGCAATCCGGTCACCATGTTTTCCGTTTCGCGTCCGGCCCGTGCATCGAGGCCCATTTGTTGAATCCGGTCCGCTCGCCGCGAGGCGCCATTCAAGTTTAATTGCACATGTGTAAATCTGTAATAGATTAGATTTAAATGCTACTGTGTTTCAGCATAGGCCAGATAGCGTTTTATTTTATTTTTTATCGCTTCATATGCATGTGTGATGTTTAAATTATGCAGAGTGATTATGTATGTTTAAATTCGCCTGACAAACCTTTAAGTGTTTCGTAAATTGGATGCATAGTAAGCATGCTAGGTTTATCGCGTTTATCACATATTTTAGAATTACGCAGAGCATGTTTTACATGTCGAGTTCTATAGAAAGCATGCTAGGGTTACGGATCGCATGGACAAACCTTTGAATAAAAGACAGATAACAACCCGACAAATTAATTTTTCAAATTAAATGTCAAGACCTCCCACTTTTGATCTCTAAACAAAGATGAGGCGCGTGATACGCCACAGTGCGGGTTGCACCTTGCTTATCATAAGTTTGTTAGACGAGACTCTCTAAACAAAACATTTTAAATCTTTCGAGTTGGGAGTCGTGTAACGCGCATCACATTGTCTTCAGATATGCCGATTTTCATAAGTTCTCTGAGATAGATATAAAGAGATAACAAAGAATTTAATTCGGCGGTATGGTCCGAGTGGTATACCAATTCTAAGAATTCATTTTTAATGTTAAATTGTGGTCATTGTGACATCACCTCAGCACAACTTCCTGAAGCTCCTCTCGCGATAGTGATGTGGTCTAGTAAGGTCAATCATTAATTTCATTCATTCATAAGGATAAGTTGACATGGATTGAAATTAAACGACTAAAAGGTATATTTTAGTGGCTAGTGGGGTTCATGTGTAACGCGCTCACACGTGGCTTGCATGTGGAATTCCTTGGGCGATTGGAGGTTTCACGTGTATTGTTTTATCAAGGTTACAATATTATTGATTAATTATATGCGATCGATGCTTATGTGTTTACATTATCGCTTTCGGATATGTCTCTCGCCGATTATCAGATATGCTCGAAAATGCCTATCGGTCCAAATTTTTCGAGTGAAGCGAAACATGGAATATGTTCTTATCTTCGAAGAACACATGTTTGTTCTCACTCTTAGGCCCATGCCCTTCCGACGCCGACTAATGAGCATGGTCAGGCGACTTTGGAATAAGTAGAACAATATGGCTAAATGCTATATGATGACTACGATGTCCAAAGGCTTGTTGGCAGATCGGGATCGATGGTAGACCGACCGATATTGGTCAAGTCTCGAGATAAGTTTGGCATCGGATCGGACAATCGCTCCACACAATGAGAGAAATCTCGGCAGATGGTAAGAAGAAGTTGGTCATGAATTATGTCTCCCATAGACTCATCTCAGATAGTCTTGATCGGTGGAGGAGGTATTGAAGCGGCAAGGTCGATATCTCCTCAGTTACCTGCCAGTCTTTTGAGAACTTATCGGCGATCATGACAAGCTCCGTTCACTTAGCATCGGTTATTAATGATCTACGTTGTCTTTGGAAGGAGTTACTGGGAAAGGAGCACATGCTCTGCTAACATCTAAGGGCCCAAAATTTTCGCTTGCAAAATGGAAATAGAAAAGGGTGCCAAAGGTGGTAAAGGTCAGAAGTAGTGAAAGGAGTAATGTGACAGAACATGGTTGCCACTGGGAGGCTTGAAAGCCAAGGGAGAAGGCGAGTGTTTATGCTAAGTGGCGGCATTGGAAGGCCAGTGCCCTATGCTCAGGCTCAGAGTACCGCGTTGCTTTAGATGTGAAACATGTTTAGCGACTCTGTTCTACCCAGTTCTTGAGTAAGATACGGCAACTGCGGTCATGTTTGTTAACACGTGGGTTCCTGGACGTAGGGCTTTTGATGGCTGAGATAACGATTCCATGGGCAGCGTAAAGTCAGAGCTGGCATTGCGCTTGGAGATGCTTTCTTATGTTTAGACAACGGTTTAGTTTTGAAAGCGTTTATATGTGCCGGATTTTCGGAGAACCTTGTTCGCTTTAAATTATTTACTCATGGATACTATTATTTTGATAGTGGTGTTTCTATCATGAAATGCGGTTATCTCGTGTTGCACTTTATATAATTCGCTTTATACTATTTATGCAAAACATAATACCTAAACTATGTCGCATCTTCATCAAACCCTAAAAGAAAGTTTTCTTCAAGAAGATGACTCTACTTTTCTCCGGCATCTTAGATTAGGTCACATCAATCTAAATAGGATCCAGACCCGGCTAAGAATGGAGCATTGGGTAATCTCAGTTCGCTCCGTCCCCGCGAATCCTGTATAGAAAAGATGTCGATCGTACCCTTCAAAGCGGGTTATAGAGCCCGTGAAATGTCGAGTTAGTCCATTTCGCACTGTGGACCGATGTCCACACAAGCTCGTGGAGGCAGTATTTGTCACTTTCATCGGACTTACTAAGTGCGGATACGTATACCGCTTCACCGCAAGTCCGAATGCTTGAAATTCAAAGAGTTTAAGGCTGGAAGGAGCAAGCTAGGTAAAGTATCAAGTCATCAAGCTGCGTCGATCGCGTGGCGAATACCTCAAGAACGAAGTTTATGGACTATCTAGTGAAGTGGGATTACATCCAAATAAGATTTCAAGACACCACAACAAAATGTGTTCGGGCGAAGAAAAGGACTCTTTTGAAATGGTTAGATCTATGATGTTATGCTACATTGCTATTTAGTTCGGGGTATGCCTTAGAGACGCGGCATACTTGCAAATCTAGTATCCCAAGTCACCGAAAAGACCCCTTCGAGTTGTGGTTTGGCGAAGCCCGCTTTAAGCCACATATAGATATGGGCATCACGCTGCGAACAAGAAGGTGCGACAAGTTGGAGCTAAACCGACGCAAGTCTTTGTTGGCTATCCTAGAGGAACGAAGGTGGTTTATTCTATACCCAGGATCAAGGTCACACAAGACTAATGCCCGATTCTTAGAAGAGGATTATATGAAAAATCATAAGTCCAAAGTTGAAATCATTCTTCAAGAATTAGAAGATGATCAGATTCCACCACCGACAGGCAAAGAGCGAGATGTCGAGTCTACGTGGGAGGATCGACACCGATACTTCAAGAAATTGAAGCCGGGTCGAGTTCCACCGAGATACCGACCGCATAAGTGGTACCTACACAAAAGTTGTGCAAGTTGAGAACCACAAGTATCCGCACCCACCGCTTGCCATTGTGCTCGAGAACCTCGTCGTAGTGGGAGGTTGTTCGTCAACCCGAGCGATTTATGTTCGTGGGTGAATCTTCGGATTTAGTCCCAGCATTTAACATGCAATAATCGACCCATGGACATACAAGGAGGCGATACAAGATATTGATGCAAGATCAGGCACAGCTATGGACTTAGAAAGAGTCCATAACGATGGATGTATATGAAAGACACCTCTGATGGCGAGGAAGCTAGGGTAGTAAGTGGATATACAAGAGAAGAGAGATTCAGATGGAGGTTTCGCTTAAAGCCGGCTTGTGGCTAAGGGGCACTGCATGAGGGCATCGATTTCGATGAGACCTTTCACCGTAGCAATGCTCAAGTCCATCTAATTCTTCTAGCCATAGCCCACTGACCAGAGGTTTGGCAATGGACGTTAAAACGCTTTCTAAACTACCTTGAGGAAGGTAGAGACATCTATATGCGAACCGAAGGTTATGGTAAAGGTAAGAGCATCTAGTATGGAGCTTAAGTCCATTTACGGACTTAGGCCTCCCGATCATGGAACTTACGCTTTGGAGGTGGTAAAGTCCCATGGATTTACCCAGTTCAGCGAGAGTCGGTGTATCGGCTAGATGTCAACGGTGATGTGGTATTTTTACACTTTATGAGATACATCCTTCTAGTGGCAACAACGTGAATATCGCGTAAAGAAGTTGGTTATCCGATCGCTTAAATGAAAGACTTAGGAGACGCAGCCGACATTCTGGGATCAAGGTTTACCGAGATCGCAAGAAGAAAATTGAGCTTATCTCGCGCCTTACATTGATCGTGATTACCGTTTTAGTATGCGACCGCGAAAGGATTGCTACCTTCGACATGGCGCCTTTATCTAAAACGCTGACCTATGATGCAGCGAGATAGATAATGAGACAAGTTCCTTGCACTGCGTAGGAAGTCATCGTACGCATATGCTATGCACGAGGCCGATATCCTGCGGTGGCATAGTAGCGATATCGCCCAACCTCGACAAGCTCATTGGTGCCGAAAAGCATATACCAGCACCGAAAAGGACTCGAGATTATAGGCTGGTTACCATGCAGATAGTCTAATGCCTTTGGTTATCTGCACTGGATTTCCAAGCCGACCGTGATGAGAAAAAGTCAACCTCGGCTATGTGTTTACCTGGGAGGTGGAGCGTATCTGGCGGAGTGCGGCGATAGCATTACGGACTCTACCATGGAAGCCGAATATGTAGCGCGCCTGAGGCTTCGAGGTTGATGGTTCAAGAACTACCTCACGGATCTAGATGTGGTACCGGTTTGCCCAAGAGTATCATAGTTTATCGTGATAACTCGGGTGCGATGAACTCAAGGAACCACGGACCCAAAGCGACCAAACACATAGAGAAAGTACCATGTCATACGAGAAATCGTTAGACGAGATGACGTCGATTGAAAAGATTGATACGACGAAAATCTAGCGGATCCATTCACGAAGAGCTGCCGCAAAAGTCTACGATGGACACGTTAGAGGACTGATTGCGCTGATGGCACCCACTTAGAAAGGAAACTTTTGTATAAGTGAGAAGAGTGATGGTTGTTTCCAATAGCTAGAGAGACACATTGTATACTAAAAGTTTGCTTAGTATAAGTGGAGATTGTGGATTTGTATCGAAAGCGTTTGGTCGAGCTTGTATACAATGTTCGCTACCACTATTACAATCTCATCTTGTGAATACTTAATCGCATATATCTGTGTCCCTTATCTCTATATAAGTTAGATCATCGATGTGTAGAAGATCACGGTGCGTATGATTGATCGCTTAATGAGATATAAAAAGTTCAAATGAGACGACTTAAGGACGAGTTGTCGGTTAGGCGCGATAAGATAGAAGTGACTTGACTTAGGTTGCTTGTCTATCGCATGCTCGCGTATAAGGATCACGGTGAGATGAGTTCTTCTTCGACCGTCGTGAAGAACCGAGATCTCTGACTTACGATGATCTAAACCTCGATAAGGTATTAGGTGAGTATGAGTTCGACCATCACTTTGACTTGTTATGAGTGAGGGTTATATGTTCTAACCAGATTCTCCTGATCTGGGTGGTGGCAGTCTCGTATTCACTAGTTATCCAGTCGAGTCACGATCCGCTAGGATGATGCGCCCTTAGGAGCTCAAAGGTTTATATGTACTAAACCCTGCAGGTTGAGTTAGCCAGTACAATAATAAGGTGAGTGGTACTACTTAGAAATGAAGTTATTATCGCTTTTAAGCGTAGTTGCTATAAATGATTAATGGCGTTCGATATCTTAAATACGGGGATTCAGAATGTCTAAGTGCAAGCCGACTCAACTTGGTAATAGGGGAAAGTGAATTCTTTCTCAGTGGCATGATCGAATGTTTATAAATTAATTTATGTTACGGTGAACATAAGATAATTAATTTATTTGAGGCCCATCTTTATTCCTTGCATTTGATCCGGTGGCCCAGTCCGATCCATAGCTAGAAGAAAATCGACCTATATGCTTCCATTGGCAAGATTTTATTCTCTTTATCCATATGGATATAATTATATTTATGGTATGTGTAGATCCTTTCCATATAAGATTATGGTAATAATTCTTGAGATATGGAAATAATCAGAGTATGGAAATAATCCAGAGTATGGTAATATTCCATATGGATTATGGTAATATTCCATATGGATTATGGTAATATTCCATATGATTAAGGTAGGCATTATAAATATAGGTAGAGATAACTGTCTGAGCTAATGGTCACGTATAATTAAACCTCAATTTTAGTGCATCAATATTCGAGAGTGTGAGTTCTAAAATTCCATAAGTGTGGTTGGGGATTTTCAAGCATTCTCCATAGATCGTCCTCACTCGAGCGTGGAGATGGGCACGGGATACTGACGAAGATCAAAGCCGAGTCTCGATCCGCTTCTAGTCCGCTTCGTCCGCTCGATCCACCTCGGCGATCCAAGTAAACAGAAAACCCCTCGTGTTGCATTAATTATATAGGCGCATGCTAGGTTTAATCAATGTATGGTGAATTAAACACCAAGACTGGATCCTCGGGCGGGTTAACATACGTTCCTACGCCCTCATTCTCGATGAGGCGGACCACAGCCGACGACCTCGACACTTTTGTTTGGTTCGTCAAGACGCGGCGACATCCATGCTTGGCGAACTTGAGTCCGGAACCGGCTCCTCCAGGTGTCACTTCTTCTCCTTCTCGGCTAGAGCACCTCGGACTTCTTCTCGCTGTTGTAACTCATGATCGAGTCAAGTATTGAGAGAGGAATCTAGAAATAAAGACAACACAAGGCATTTAACAAGATATGTCTATTATTAAATGGAAGTTTGACAAACATGGTCCTATCGACCGCAAATCATCTATTACATGGGTCCATGACCTCGGCTCATTCTGCCTCTCAGACCTCTGGCTGCTCCTCGTATTCTTGGATCTCGGAAGGTGCGATCTCGGGAAGGAGCTCGGACCCGCCTCGGTTTCGACCCTCAACTCGAAAAGAATGCTTGGCTCCGTCTTCATCTTCCTTGCTGAGTTCTGACCTCGCCGTCGGGGTGAGCGAGAAGATCCCACCACGGAAAGAGGTCGCCCGGATTATCGAGCATAATTCTTGCATACCTCCGAGTTCGACCTCGACCCACCGTGTTGGGCCTTGTCAAAATCGGTCTCTCGGCCGCCAACTTCTCTGGGTGGGCACATATCCTGCTGCCTCATCCACGGCGGACGGTCGGAGATGAAGGAGAAACTCAGGCTCGATAAGACCTGGCGAGCCCTAGCATAGGTCCTTGCCCCTTGACAGGCGCTTTCTGTGACCGATTCCTCTCCGCCTCGGCGACCTCCTCTTGGCGCTCCGCCGGCACGGGCCACCAAGGCCGTCCTTCTTGAGCCTTGCCGTCTTTCCGCCCATTCGCCGGCTTTCGCCTGCAAGTTCGGCGTCGCCTGGCGATCTCAGCGGATTCGGCGGCCCTCGTTGTCGCGGGGCGCTTCTCTCCATGGCTCCGATTACAGGCGCCCTCAACATAACGCCTGCGGCATGCTCATCCGCCATCGAGGCGCTCACGAATATGGAACAATTAGCAACACGTAACAACAAACTTACAAGGAGAAAAGTGGCGACTTATACCTTTGGGAAGGATAAAGGGGTCTTGGAAGCCGGCACCTCGGCGGAGGCGACCATGGACCTCGATCTCGCGTCGGGCAGGGTTTCGAGGACGCATTAAGTCCTCAGCGCCACCACCACGGTGCTTGGGTGGACTCGTTTCTCGCCTTCTTCCTCGCGGCTCCCCGTTCGAGATGATGCGGCGCGGCGAGATCGGCATATGACTTCTCGGTAGGGTCATCTTCACGCTACAATCATGAGGTTTCGTTAACGCGAAATCGGGCGAGAAATAAAGATAAGAGGTTGCCTACTTAATCGACCACGATCGGAGCTTCGACCTATAGACACTCATGACATCGTTAGTCGTCCTCGGTATAATTGATCGATGGATCTCACCCATATCGTTAAGACTTCTCCATAGGGGCCGGGGATTAATTTTCATCCTTCATCGCTCAGGGCCCCTCTACCTCGGATACCCTCGCCGGAGTAAGAGTATCTATTTTGCCGTGGGATACTTTCGATGAAGCTATTTTAAACTTGAGACGGTGGTAATATACTCCTATAGACTTGATGCTAAAGCATCAAGACTTGAAAACTCCTGCCTATCTGTTAGCCCATAAGACCACCACCTAATAGAATGGAGGTGGGTTGGCATATGGGGATCAAGTACTCTGAAAACTAAGGAAAATAGGGGCAAAAGAAAATCTAAGCCCACTATTAAACTATCTACAAAATGGTAATAAACCCTCGGAGCCATCGCCTATCGTTCGGTTTGCGGCATCCGTGCATCCTACGGGATGTGGTATTCTCAACCACCAAGAGCTCCTCGTCGTCAAAGTCGATCTCATGCACCAATCCGATGCCATCCCATCGAAGACCTGGTGAAACCACAGAACTAAGTCCTATAGATTTACTGGCGGTTATGGCATATATAATCCCTACGTTGGGATCTTGAACCGAAGCCGAACAGAGTTATCGAGGGAAGAGGAATGAGAGGTGAAGAATACATACTTACTTTTTCGGCGGGATTTCGAGTTCTTACAAAGTGTGAAGAGGTGGGAATTTCTAAGGTTATGCTCTGCGGATTCAAGTGTCGAAGGAGAAAGTGAGCATTGCCTCTTTTAGACCTATTTATAGGATAAATAGGCCTAAAATCTGCCGTTTCGTTTATCGCGTTATCTACGATTGGATGTGTGCCAAGCTGCAGCTTTTGAAGTGTACTACCGCTGGCGGTATGGCGTGCTCTATGGAAAGCAGACCGCGATCGATCATATAATGATTACATCGAGCTCGGACCCGGTCGCCCTATCCTCATACGCGAGTATTCGGTCAGACCTCGACATCCTCGACGCCGGACCTCGGCGTCCTGATCGATCACGTAATATTTGAGCTCGGACATCGGTTCGCCCTGTCCATCGGACCAGATATTCGGTCGGTCTCGCGCTTAAAAAAAAAAGAGAGCCAGTACGTGAGGAGAACCTCAGCGAAACCTTGACCAGCAACATCCGCCTCGGAAAGCACATTCTCCGCTCCTCGGCAAGGTTATTCCGACTTTTTGGGGGCTATGATAGGATATGTGACCTCTCGGGCCCGTTGCTTGACCCAACAGCTGGGCCTAACCTAATGTTGCCCTACTCGGTTACGCTGAATGACGTCACTAATTAAAGGCGGTCGAGGGCGATAATGAGTAACGGTGAAATCATGGATAATGAGGTAGGTGAAATCATGGGTATAATTGGAAATCATGGCGTTATGGTGGAGATCATGGTCCAGATCGAGGATTGAATAAGGTTTACGTTTATGTATAAATAGGAGTTAGATTGAAGGTAAAGGGTTGTAAATTCGAATACTAGAGCTCTTTGAGATCTTCGTAATCGAATTATAGTAAACATCTTGAGGATCTCTCCAGTGGACGTAGATCTTATTCTTGATCGAACCACGTAAAGTCTCGTGTTCTTTCTTGTTTCATAAATCTACATACTAGATTTATCAACTATATTTTAGTTGAGAAATATCACTAAATTAATACTGTTCTTATTTTATCTATTAATAATTTAACAATTTACTCGTTTTCTATCTAACTTTAGGGACCCAGTGACAAAGTCATCCTAAATTTGGTTTAGTATCCCAAGTTGGTTTTGACCTTTATAGTTCTAGAAGATTGCAAAATTGCATTCTATAAGAACATTTACAAAAATGGAAAATTGTAAAATTAGTTCCATTTAGATTGCGACATCTAAATTTCAAGATTATTGTTCACACTTGCACAATTCCTTTCCACCTTTGAAGCGATACTCTGGTATATTTAGCATGGCCCGACCCATTGAATCTTCTTCCTTTTTCTTTTTTTCTTTTTATCGATTTAGAAATTTTATAGGTTCTTGCGGTGGTGGCAAGCCTGGCGCCAGACTTAACTCTAACTAGCAACACACACACAATCTTCTTCCTTTTTCCCTTAATTTTACCGTGATTGGATTTTATGATTTGTAATTTTTTATCTCAACGTTTTCTACTATCAATCTCATTATTTTGATAATTTTATTCAAAATCAAACATTATTATTATATATTGAATCCTACTTAACATGTATATATAACTAAAAATTGAAGTTAAATAATATATACCATAAATATGAAATAATCAATCCTTATAAATGTTAAAAATAATTGTATACGCATATTAGATTGGTGAATCCTAATAATATTGTGAAATTAAACTAAAAATTACTATTGAAATTGCAGAAAAAGAAGGAAAAGAGATTAAAAATTGAAAACGAAACACCAAAAAATGGTTGAATAGAATATCTTGAATAGCTGACCGTGGGCGTACGCGTAGCATTCTATTTATGAACAACTTAAAATTTTAAAATACACAATTCCGAAAGTTACAATGCAAAATTTCAGTTCGAATATAATGAGACAGAACTTGTCACATTCTCGAAGTTGACCAATCAATTTATTATCTGTCATTACTCTTATTACTGTAGCGTTACATCGCACTCATACTATGTCAATACCCGTGGTTATCTATCTATATCTATCTATCTAGGAGAAAGGTTCACGTGTTTTATTATGAGAATGTTAAAATTAAAAATGATGAATTCGATGTGAAATTGATGAATCAGCTAGGAAATTTATTGAATCAAAAAATTGAAATTTGCTCTGTTGGATTCACCTAAAAATTAGAATAATTTTTCATATATATATATATATATATATATGAGAATAATTTTCACATACTATTTCTATCTAAATTTCTATATTAATTTTAGTATTATTTATTTATCAAAAGTTATGATGTTGATTTCATGTACATTTATCATTCAATAATTTTCTTATCATATCTTTTTTATTCTTATTCCTTAATTCTTTTGAAATCATGTGATTTTGTTCATGAAAATATATGCAATATACAACTTGAATTTTATCAAGATTTTTAGTTTGATACGTGGGGTTTAAAAGATGGTATAATATGAATAAGTTACAATTATTTAAAGTTTGAAACAAAGTAAATATTATGATATATATATACATATACATGCATATATACTATATGTATGAATACTTTATATATTACATGACTAAATCAATTATTTTATTTTATTTTTTAAATATAGTTTTAATTATATACATTTAATTTTAATGCTAAATTTCATTTAATTATAAAATTAACTTTTGTTTTATTAATAACACGTGTCTTCTTGAAAAATTATAAACATGTTATTTGTGATAATTGTGTTTGGATCCATAAATACATTAAACACAAAATATTTTTGTCATATAATACCTCGGTGAAAATCGTGTAGGAGAAGGAGAATAGAGGAGGAAATTACATGGGAAAAATGATTTTTATCTTTTATAAAAAGAAAATTACTTTATTTTATGTGTGTGAACAATTAAAATTGTTAGCAAATGAGATCGCACGTGTAAAATGCAAATTAAATAATTAATTATATTTCTATTTTATTAATGGAATTCATTAAAAATAGATATGTGATTAATATTTAATTTTATAATTACAAAGGCATAGCAAGCTCAACTCAAACTCATGGTTTGGTGGCCCATAAGACTCAAGCCCAAACCCATGGTTGGTGGCCCAAAGGCCGTTTGATGGCTCAAAGGCCATAAGCCCAAGCTCGTGGCTTGATGGCCCAAGGCTCATAAGCCCATAAGCCCACTAGCTACAGCTATAAATAGGGTGTTGGGGCTTCGTTAGTGGGAGGAGGAGGTGGAGTAAAGTGAAGAAGGTGAAGAATCGAAGAGCTAAGACCCGAAGAATCCCGGCGAAGTCTTGAAGCTTGAGTCTTCACATTCAGCGTTCCGTGCAATCACCGTTCTTGCGAGATCATCCTCCAAATCAAATCAGGATAGCGTTGAGTTGGAAATATGGTGAATACCCTCGCGTTGGCTTCAAACTTGAAGATCTTCAAGCGTTCTTAACATATCAACCCAAATCGATCGATGCGAAACAGAGGGGTCGCCGGATCAACATCGTCAGTCGAACTTGAGTTCGAGGAGATTGAGAACTCATCCCTCGAACAACTTGAAGAATTGAAATGCGTTCGAAATTGTCGAAGAGAAGAATCGGAGGATAACTAGAAGATCAATCCACTCAAATACATCAAATTAATTACATTCATTTTGTATACGATTTTGTATTTATAAAATTAAATACAAAATTTGTGTTCTAAATTTTAGCGCCCGTTGGGACAATTTGGGAAGTATTTAAATTTTATAAATACAAATTGTATACAAAAATTAATTGAATTTGGATTTTATGAATTTGAGTGGATTAATCTTCATTATCTTACTCTTCGTGGTTCTGAGCGATCTTTGGTTCTTCGGTTGTTTGGAGATGTGAACATACTCGCGAACAATTAACAGCGATGTTGTCTGAGGACCGATCTTGTTTTGGATCGGCGTCATTGATGTTGAAGAGCGCCTAATCTTGACTTTGGAATGATTTGGAGGCGAGCGATGATTTGTGCGAGCGTCTTGAATGCTGAAAGACCTGAGCGTCGGAGAATGTTGAGGGGTTCCGGTGTCTCTGAAATCTTCTTCTCTCATTCAACCTTTTTTCTCCATGCCCGATTATGAGAGCGCTTGCTTTTATGGATTTGAGCTAGTGGGCATGGGCTTTGGACTATGGGCTGAGCTTGGGCTTAAGCATGTCGACGAGCTTGGGCGAGCTTGTGGGTTTGAGCTTATGGGCTGAGCTTGGGCGAGCTTGTGGGCGAGCTTGGGCGAGCTTATGGGCCTTTATGGCTCGTTTAAGCGCAATTTGGTGATTATTCTCTGATATCGTTGCCACTGTCATTCTTTTTTATCGATAAAATTAAATATTAATCACATATCTATTTAATTTGGAATAAATTCCATTAAATAAAATAGAAATATAATCAATTATTTAATTAAGTGATTTACACATGGCTATATAATTTGCTAACAATTTTTAATTGTCTACAAATTGCCCATCGAGACTTGTTCATGAGCAGTTGTCTTGGAAATGGCGAGCCTCAAATTCATTTTGATAGTTTAGACTCTTGTCGAGGTTCTTGAATTTGAATATGTAAATAGTTTATACTCATACTTAGGAGTTCTTGGACTTGATTTGAATACGTAAGCAGTTTAGACTACGTATTAGGAGTTCTTGATTTGATTTGAATTTGTAAGCAGTTTATACTCATATTTAGGAGTTCTTGATTTGAATTTGTTAGAAAGTTTATACTCGTTTCAAGGAGTTCTTCATTTTGGTTGAATTTGTAAGCAGTTTATACTCGTATTTAGGAGTTCTTGAACTTGAATTTGAATTTAGCAGTTTATCTTCGTGTTTAGAGTTCTTGATTTGAATTTGATTTTATTTGGACTGAATTGACTTTGTATTTGAACTTATGAGTTGGTTTCCAAATTTGAGCTCATGTAGACATTTTAATTTGAGTCCATATTTTGAATTATCCATTGGACCATTTGGAATTGGAAGCCCACACTTTTCAATTAAACTTCAATTGGGCTATTTGGAATTGGAAGCACACACAACAAAGATCACCAATTTATTTCCAATTTTAAACACTTTGAGCCCATAGCACATATTTAACTAGTGGCTCTAAGTATTGGGTTAACCTATTATGCAATAGCCACGTTTTTTGCCCCATTTTTTTTTCTCTTCTTTTTTTTCTTCTGCAGCCACATTTCGAACTCTTTTCTTTTCCTTTTTTTTCTTCTGCACAAGGTACATGTTTGTATGGTTTGTTAAAGGTGAAGCCAAATTTGAACATTAATTGCAGAAGTCACAGAATCTTGTCCTTTGCATTTAATAAGTTTGTTGAGAGCTTTTGTTAAAGCTGCAGACAACACAACAGATAGGCTGCAGATAACAGCTGGAGCATCTCAACTTCATGCCTTGCTTCACCGCATTGGTTTGATACGAGTTTGTGGCTACTAGGGTTTGCCCTAAGCTTCTATAAATAGGAACACTCACACAGCAGCATTCACTCTCGAACTGCGGCCATAATTTCCCATTTGAATACCTGCAATAGCTTTTTTGTTAGCAGCCTCTTTACTTCTTCTCTCTTCTATTTTTTTTTTCATGGCCTCGTTTTTTTGGAGCTATATTTCATGCCGCACAATTTCACTTCTGCACCAAGCACCATTTTATTGTAGAGTTACATCCCTCCTTTCACCGGTCATAACAACAACAAAGCAGGAACAAGACGTCGTTGCTCTTCCATTTTTTTCTCAACTTGGCAGCCAAGCTTGAGGTAGATTGTTGCTGGGTCTCTTTTTGTTTGAACATCTCAAAATATTTGATTCCTTGGCAGCTGTGATCCTGAGCTTCTTGTAACTCATTGGTATTGGCTCATCTTGACGACGGACTGCATCGACAGGTAGCAGTAGCCTCCTCTCCTTCAAGTCAGCAGGCGATTGTGTCCATTACTCAATTTCTGATCCCGGAGGCTCATTTTACAAGTGTACGACCTGGCTGGGCGTGGTCTCAGTGTTGTTGCAGCGACGACAACTGCTACCGGCTGTTATCGGACCGAGAGAGAGGAGACGAAGGATGAGCTACGGCGGGGCTCTATCGGAGGCCATGGCAATCCAGGCGTCGTTGCAACTCCACCGTGCGAAGGCGGGCGACGGTACACCTCGTCGTAGGTGGCGGCTTCTTGCTTGGCCGAGGCGTACGAGCATGACAACAACGGGGCACGGCGGCGCTGCTGATTCGGTGGCTACGTCATCGGAGAAGCTGGCGGTAGAGGAGGTTGCCTCGACGGAAGGGCATGCAGACGACGGCGCACGGCGGAGCGGCTGTAGTGACTCAGTTCGACGGGAGGAGGTGCAAGTGAGGAGGAAGACGCTGCCAACAGAGGCAGGGCCGCCGCGCTACTACGGTGGAGGAGCCGCGACGGTCGTCGAACGACGACAGCAGCTGCAATTGCTGCTTGCTGTTCGACGCAGTGGTCGTGGTGTTAATCAACGGCAGTCAGTTTTGCCGGATTTTGGAGGCGGATGGAGATGGATGTGAGGAGAAAGAGATGGAGGCTGCGTGGCAATGACGGCGGCAGCCGTGGCTATTACTGTTGCTGTTCGCAAAGGGAGATAGATGAGCGGCGTCGGTGATGGCCTTGTTGCTGCTGTTGCTTGCTACGACGAAAACCTCAAGATAACCTCAAGCACGATCGCGGCTGATCGACGTATCTGGAGGGTTTTCAGCAGCTCCGATTGGAAAAGTTCGAGGGCGTTTAGAGAGGAAGGCAATGAGAGAGAAGGTTTGGGCTGCTTCTCCTTGATGACGACGGCAGCCTCTTGCTTGGTGGAGGCGTGCGGGCGCGACAGCAACGGGGCATGGCGGCACTGCTGGGCGTGGTGACTGATGGAGACGCGCTGACGGATCGTCAGACCTATGCAGCAACGACGGTGACTCGTCGAGAAAGGAGGAGCAGACGATTGGAGATGGATGTATCGATGGCGGCGGCTGAGCGCGAGAACGGAGGCGTCATGGCGGCAGATTCGCTGGACGACGGCGCTGATGCGAGGTGTTGGGTTCGAGGTTGAAGAGTGAGTGATGGCGACGGCGACTGAAGATGATGGAGGTGCGGCCACCATGCGACTGGAGTGGCGGCGACGCGTCTCGATAGGAGCAGGCGAACCGTGCGGACTGGACTTGGACAGAGGCATGCAGACGTCTCGACCGGGCCTTGCTCGACGGTGGCGATTTCACCGAGGAAGATGGAGACGCGCGAATGTGTATATCTGTTGAAGGAGAGTGATGAGAGGAGGCGGCTTGTATGAGAGAGAGTAAAGATGAATAGGGTTTTCTTTTGTGATGTGGCAGTGGGCTGATGAAAAAAATTCAAAATATGGGCCCCTTTGTATCTCTTTTTTTGGTGTGGGTTGAGGAGAGACGTGAGATATCAGTGGTTGAGATTGGGATTGGGCCAAATTTTTTTAGTTTGGGTTTGAACTAGACTGGCCAGTAGCTTTAAAAAGGTTTGGGCCTTTTAATGTGGGTTGAGATAGAGACTTAAGGCTTTGGGGCTTTCTTTTTAATTGTGGGCTGCGTCCTTTTTTTTTGTGGGAATGTTTTGCTTATTTTTTGTATTTGAGCTAACTTGATTGCTTTTTTGGCCTATGGTTTAGGCTGATGAAAAGAGGCTATGACGGAGAGGGCCTTGTTCGTGATAAGTGAGCTCTTGAAGTTCGCGCGAAAGCGTGTGCGTGATAGAGGCGGCGGCGCGACCAGCGTGTGCGTGATAGAGGCGGCGAGCGCGACCGGCGTGTGCGTGATAGAGGCGGCGGTGCGACGGCGTGTGCGTGATAGAGGCGGCGGCGACCCGGCGTGTGCGTGATAGAGGCGGCGGCGCGACCAGCGTGTGCGTGAAGAGATGGCGGCGACGGCGTGTGCGTGATAGAGGCGGCGACCACGGCGTGGCGTGATAAGCGATCCGGCGGCGCGACGAGCGTGTCGCGTGATAGAGGCAGGTGCGACCAAACTTATTTTATGTGGGAATGTTTTGCTTATTTTTTGTATTTGAGCTAACTTGATTGCTTTTTGGCTATGGCTTGGGCGATGAAAGAGGCATCGCGATGGAAGGGCGCGGTTCGTGATAAGTGAGCTCTTGAAGTTCGGCGCGACCAAGCGTGTGCGTGATAGAGGCGGCGGCGCGACCAGCGTGTGCGTGATAGAGGCGGCGGCGACCAGCGTGTGCGTGATAGAGGCGGCGGTGCGACCAGGCGTGTGCGTGATAGAGGCGGCGGCGCGACCAGCGTGTGCGTGATAGAGGCGGCAGCGACCAAGCATGTGCGTGATAGAGGCGGCGGCGCGACCAGGCGTGTGCGTGATAGAGGCGGCGGTGCGACCAGGCGTGTGCGTGATAGAGGCGGCGACCGACCAGCGTGGCGTGATAGGCGATCCGGCGGCGCGGCGAGCGTGTGCGTGATAGAGGCGGCGGTGCGACGGCGTGTGCGTGATAGAGTGGGCTCTGAACTGCGGCATATCGGCATCGGCGTGAGCACGAAGAGATGGATGTGGCGTGTTCGTGATAGGTGAGTTCTCGAACTTGCGGTATATCGGCATCGGCGTGAGCTGAAGAGATGGAGGAGGTGTGTTCGTGATAGAGTGAGCTCTCGGCGCACGCCGTCTTCGTAGAGAAGCTAGAAATTGTACACCACCAGCGAAGAGGCTAGAAGTTGTCGCCACTGCGAAGAAGAGCTAAGTTGTCGCCGCCGAAGAGGAAGCTAGAAGGCTGTCCGTCCATGAAGAGGAAAGAAAGCCGACTTGGAAGCTAGAGTTTGTGTATCTCCGTGAGAATTGAAACTGGCGTGCGTGGAGATCGGCATCCGACCTCAGCGAGCTAGAAGCGGTGTGGATGAGGCTTGAAGTTGTGCGTCATCAGAGGATTGAAACTAGCGTCGATGGAGATCGACATCACGACCTCAGCGCTAGAAGCGGTGTGGATGAGGAGCTTGAAGTTGTGCGTCATCGCGAAGAGATTGAAGCAGCGTCGGTGGAGATCGGCATCACGACCTCGGCATGAGGTTGCCTCGTTGGCGCGAAAGAGATGGCGAGTCGGCGGCGGACGGGCGGAGCGATGGGCGACCTCGGGCGGTAGGCGAATCGAGATAACATTGGCGTGTCGATCGAGGAGATCTTTGCGTGCGGATGGAGAAGATAAGTCGCGGCGGCGGTTGTATCTCGGCGAGCTAGAGCGACAATGCGAGCTTAGGCGGTCGGCGTGGCGATGGTGGTGGCGTGAAGCGTACTACGTGGCTGTATCTGTGAGGAGGCTTCATGGAAGACATCGCGGTTGCCTCGTGAGTTGTTCGGCGTGGGCATCTGGCGTCATCTTTGCGTAGCATCGCGCGATCACCTCCTCGAAGAAGTCCTCCTTGTCTCGGTGCGAAGGCTCTGTCGTGCTTGAGCAACAAGTGAAGATGTGCGGCGGTGGCTGGAGCAGCGGTGTCGGCGATGAAGATGAAGGCGATGGCGGTGCTGTCGATGGAGATGAGGTAGACTCGGCGTGTAACCATGGTGGCTACGGCGGCGTGAACCGTGCGGCTAGAAGCTGTCGGGTCGTGGCGGAGTCGTGCATGAGGAGATGATGGAAGTCGTGGAAGCAAAGCGAGCGGTGATACAGCGGTTGTTGCTATTGATCGTGGTGGATGTGGCGGAGGCGGACGGCGGCCGAGAGAGTAGCGACTCTGAAGCGATTGAAGTTGTGTACCATCGGCGGAGATGAAGCTAAGCTGCGGCATCGCGAAAAGGCTATAAGTTGTGGCGTCGCGAAGATGATTGAAACTGGCGTCGGTGGAGATCGACATCATGACCTCGGCGAGCTAGGCGGCTATGGATGAGAAGCTTGAAGTTGTGCGTCGTCCATAGAAAATTGAAGCTAAATGTCGGTGAGATCGGCATGCGACCTCGTGAACTAGAAGCAATGTTCTCAGTGAAAGCGGTGGATTCATCAGTGGCGTCATCTCGATCAGTGATATGTTGTTGGGATTATCAGTGAAGCCATCCTCAAAGCATCTTGGTGGCGTGGAGTTGGACTCGACAAGGTGAGCCGTCTTGACGAGAACTAGCAACATCGAGCTGACTTAAGAATCATCATATATTAAAGCAAAATTGACAACAAGGGAGTTAACAAGCATGAGTTATCTTCAAGTGTAGACCGGTATCATCTCGGTAGTTGCCCATGTTGTTTTGCTTCTTTACAATTTTCACCATCTTGTCTCTTCAGAGTTCGTATCATTTTCTTTAATATTTTGAGCTTGATTTTGATCCTGACTTGAAATACAAATTAATGACGAACTTTGACCCAACTTGAAGGAGAAAAACACATATCATGGTGAACTTAGAAGATATCTAAATGCCTACGTCCATTTGAAATGGATCAGTCAGCGTAGTTAAAGATCAACTTGTGTTTTAGAGGGTGCTGTGCAGGTTTATACTCATGCGGGCGGGGTAACATGCGATTTAGGCTCGTGCGTCATGGTGTCTTGATTTTTGTTTGATTTTCTTCATAGTGGCGTGCGGTTTAGGCTGTCGTCGTGGAGCGATCTTTTATGACGTGCGGTTTAGGCTCGTCGTCGTGGGTATCTTTTTCGTTGATTTTATCTTTGGTGTGACATGCGGTTTAGGCTCGTGCTTCATGGGTATCTTGCTCTTTGTTCTTGATTTTTCTTGGGTGGCGATGCGGTTTAAGCTCGTGCTTCATGGAGCATGTTCTTCTTTTGTTGATTTCCTTGCTTTCTTAATTTTTTGACTTTTGGTTTCTTCTTTTTTTATTTTTTTGATCTATGTACTATATACATGTCTTCCTTGCTACATTTCGGGGATAGTAGCTGCTTTCCATTGATAGGTCGATCCTGCATTGTCTTACGAAATCGACTTATGCCCGTTGGTGTAGACTTCCTTGCGACATATGGGCGTCCGTCTTGATATGAACTTGTTACCAACACGATGTGTGGTAACAATTGGCCTTTCTCACAAGCACCAAATCTCGAC